>OY754337.1:39162078-40362905 GCA_963573305.1 Pyrrhosoma nymphula
TATTTAGTCGGATCGCAAGTCGATTCGGGGGATTTCTTCACTAGACGCCGTTGCGACGGGATGGCTATGTCCGGTCGCACCTCTGTAAAACCTTCAGTAATCAAATCAACTCTCTTCGTGATCTGCTCGCGTGGGTTTTAATCCTTTTGTGCCATCATCAAACCCTAGACGGAAGTTGGACACAACCGCTCGAGTCCGCTTCTTTGAGTTCCGTGTCGCTTTCGCTACGATCACGACAATATAGTAAATCATCAAATTTAAACAAATCCAAGGCATTGCTGTAACTAAATTTCGGTAAGAATATCTAACGCATTACTAACTACTTGCAAAAATGGTATTTCATTACCACGTCTTGGAAATTAATGGATTATGACAATGTTTGATATTTTTAGAGGATTGTATTTTGACCCATTGAGCAGGACATTTATACACTAATCGGATATGGGTATATATACAATTTTTACGTCAAACATCACGGAAATCTTTCTAACATAAACTCATTGTATTTAAAATATAATTCAAATTAAATGTTAGCATATAACTTAATTCCATTTTAATAAAAAACCTTGTGTTGCATGCTGAAAAGAAAAATCTTTATTTCGCGCTATATTTTAAGGGTTTACAATAATCTGTAGCTACTTTATTAAAAACGCATTTGAATAGCCTCTGCCTACAATTTCCATTTATGTAATATTTCTTGCACCAGATTCCCACTGCACCTACATAAAAGGAGACATTCCACTTATCACTGCGCAATAAGTGAGCGGCAATTTTTCTCTTAATCATGAGGTTTGAGTAAAATTTACTGTTTCGAGAAACTTTTTTTCATTGCATCGTTGGGGATTGGATTCTGTAAACCCAGATAAATCCAGTCAAATGCTCCAGGTAAATGAATTACCTCTCGCACTTCATTCAAAGTTGAACAGATAGATGACCGAAGCATAAATCATGCCTTTTTACTAGCTCACTTATTCTGCATACCTGTTCTTTTTGATCTTCGGAAAGCAATTATTCATGTCTAGAATGAAATAATTGACACATTGCAATGAATTATTTCAACTGATGGTGCAGCTATTGATACCTGCACACAAATACGTCCATCTGGGTACCCATGCCTAAAGGAGATTAATGATTTCCATTCTGCTGCACTGATTCCCAAACTATAGCTCAACACCAGTCGATTATATTAGAAACCGAGTCAGTTACAGCACCGGTTTCCTTATTTTTATCACAGAATTACATTTCAGAAAGGTTCATGGCTATGCAATTCAATGAGTAACTTGTTATGTTTAATATCTGATGGCATAATTCAGTTCGGATAATTTGAAAAAAAATAATATAGGCAGTCTTTTGGAGATAAATGTGCCTTCCGATCTGGTTAATTAAATCAAATCACTTAAAAAGGCTTTGAAAATAGAAGATGAAAGAGAAGAGTTTCTTCTTTACTTTTCTGCCTTAGTTCATCTATGCAAATTGAATTTAAGGAGAAATATAGAAAGATCAAACCAATCAGTGCCATTCACGAAACAATTGTATTTCCATTTTATTTTATCGCCTGAAATCGTCACAGGAACGTGAAATGTGTAGGAATTCGGGGCGGGAATTTTCTAAATGCCGTTCCCGGTGTTTGGCGTGGGAACTTTGAGAATTCGTAATGCGCACGCATTCCAAAATACACTACATTTTGTTTTGACGCGAGTCCTTCTGCAGTCTTTTTCAATTAATTACTCCCTCGTAGAATGAGAGCTTGGGAATACTTCTGCTTAAAGAGTCCCAAGCCACCTGACCATCAAAAGCCAATTTAGTGCCTGGTATCAGTATCCACCCCCGTGATAACATTGTAAACAATTCAAATTTGTCACTACTATTCATCACCCAGGTGCTATCATTTTTTCCCATCGTGCGCGTAATTCTGCGCCACTCAGGTGTAATACTTTCGTTAAACGAATAAAAATTGTAATGTGAATCTGCTTTTACACTGTTTCCTCGACCTGATATCTTTATAAGTCACCTACATTTCTGATAAAAAAGGAACGTAATAAGATTATCGGTTAAACGGTAGAAGGTACGAAGAGCGACATCAGAGCAAAATGAAAAGTACAAACGGATATACATTTGGAGCTTTGATAAATTATGCGGATTTGATTAAAATTGTCAACCTGGGGTGCAACTCATGTAAGTGAATCTCATTTATGCATATTTCCAGTATAAAATCTTCACGAAAAAAAGAACTTCTTTGCAGTTTTCCACTGAGATAAATATTGCATACAACCAGTTTTGATGTTTTTCATCTTTACATAATCGAGCAAATGTAAAACATCGACCACATTAGCATTCAATATTGATCACTGCGGAAAACTGTAAAAGGCGTCTTCTTTCGTCATGAACAAGTTCCACCCAGTTAGTCCTGATATAACATCATTTTAAAAAATTCATATTATGCGTTATCAATAGTGTCATGGAAAAATTCAGCCGCAGCGCTCAATACTAAGAGTGCCAGAATATATATCGCAGTATGTTATTTTGAGCAATTTTTAACTTTCGCAATCAAATTCAATAGTGGAGAAAACATTCAACCGTTTGGACAAAAAAACGATTTAACATGCTTTTGTTCATTCCAAACTTACTTATGGCATTATTTTCTGTGGCGGTACTTGCATGAGCTCCGTTAAACATGCACTGACATTGCAGAAGAGAATAATAAGGGTTATTGACTCAAAAGACTATTATGCTCCTTCATATTTATTACTTTTATTTTTTATGACCATAATATTAATGGAATATATTAAGTATTGATGGTGGCTCAAATCAGGTCATATATTTTTGAGTCCCCCTATGGCTTCTACAGATAAATATTTCAAATACATGTATGTAATGTACTAGCGGTGGATGTAAATAAATAAATAATTATTATATACAATAATTTTATTTCATGTTACGTTTAAACGCAGAATTTCTTATCTATGCCTACCTCGATGAACGAGGTTATTGATCGTTTGGGAGGTAAAACTAGGTTCTTAAAATTACCGATTGTGACTAACACGATAACATTTTGAAATAAACATTTGATGAATGAAAACGATATGTCAAGCCATGCTTCACGAGCATAAAAAATCTTTCCCTCATGTGTTTTTCATAAGGCCAACGATAAAATCAGCCCATTACTCAGAATGCGTGAATATATGTCGCATTGTTGAATTCAGAGAAACTTAGTCAGGCAAATGCTCCAACTACTAAGCAGCACGTTAACGCGGCTGAAATTCTTGCAGATACATAAGTATTCGAAAGTGCCCAAGGGTGTAGCAAGCGGGAGCTATAGAGCGTTCCACATCAAATTCACAATTTGGGCGTTAAGGAGAACACTGTTGCCAAGCAAACTCTCCGTGTTCTCGCCTCTTTGTAACACACACAACCAATATCAACACCACGTTAAATTTCAGTGTGTTACTTGAGGGAATACTATTAGCATATTGAAAGACTCCAAAATATTTACTTAGTACAGCATAGCACTATCTTAATATTCCTACAGATATTGGCAACATTATACTCAGGCCTAACGGAGATATACACAGGAAATGGATTTCCACAAGAGCTCAAACTATCAACAAAATGTAAAGCGCACCACTGACAATTAACATTCAATCTATTCAAACTCAAAAATAAATACAATTTCCACAACATCATTGTGCGTTACGTCCGCATTAGCATAGTTCTCGTGGTGTCAGTGGCACTATTGGACACATAAAACCTTTTAAACCTCCCTGTCTATGGTACTGGCTCCCTATTCCGAGGGTCTGAATTCAAATCCTGGCAGTGCATGAGACTTTTCAAAGAAATCCCGATTCCAATTTGGGTGCTATGATGAGATCTTTTCAGCACAGCACTTCGGGAATTCAACTGCAACAGAGACATTCAACTTAGGACTCTGATGTTTTGGTTAAGATTAGGCTAATGCTGAAGCCGGATCTTCCTCTCCACCTTTCCTTCGCTCCCCAAACAATAATTCTCTTACCAACCTACTTATGTATCCTAAATGGCGCTTATGATCTTATCTCAACCCAACAAAAAACCAACAGGATGTGGAAACTCACTAATCAAAAGGTTAGATTCGTCCACTACAGAAAGATTAACTTAACAAGTGCCCGATTACTTTTGCACGGATATTTTTAATACGAGAACATCAAAAGAACTTGAATCTTGATTTAGATAAACTGGAAATGTCACTCTAGTATTCAATAGGGCTACAATCACAATTTATGTCTTATGTACCACATCACTAGGAAAAAAACTTTGTTGAATACAAGTTGAAGATCGCAATTTTTGTTTCACTAGCATTTTCGTGAGAATTGCAAAAATGAATCATCGCATTAATTTTCCCATCAATTATATGAATATCTCTCATTTGATAGATAAACGTACATAGTAATCCATCTGAACAAATATCGGACGACACGAACTCCTCTGGGTGTCCGACCTGCTCTGACGCTAAACCCAAACAATTAGAACCAGGTGATCATGTACCCACCGTTACAGCAATAGAGGAAGACCTAATCACCCAACGCGGTGGTCTTTCTATCTATTATGACTATGATTACACTATGTAACTAAATTTTATTTTTTTATTGTCTTTGGGAAAAAAATATTAGTTTACAATTACTTACATCGAAAACACATGGAAATACCTGTATTTGTCTTCAAACTTCGCTTTTGTGAGTAGAAGAACGATATTACGTCACATTTCCCACGTTTTTTGATCAATTTTGCATAGTAGCTTCCAATAATATATTACTCGATAAATAATTGCAATACCGAATTGAAAAAAAATGAATTTTATTTGCAAGGGGCTACTCATGCCATGAAAAAAGTTTCGTATCTTAACCGTAAGTGGCTCCTGTAAAAAAAAAGCAACAATGGTACCAGAGGTAGCCCATTTACCCTAGGAAATAAGCATATTAAGCCAGTTTTACTTTGATTTCATTTTAATTATATTTTTTCATCTCCTGAACTGAAATTTGAAAGCAATTTTTAAATTATAGGTGTAGACATATTATTGTAACATGAAAATATTTTACACATTGACGAAGAGAACCACAACAATGAGAAAATATCAAATTAACACATTTCAGGGCCAGAATTAATAATAATTTCTCAGTGACAAAAAGAACCACAACAATGAGAACATATATAGTAAATTTAACACATTTTGAGGGACAGATTTGGATTTACATTGTATTAACGAGAACAGCAAGAAACACAAAGACATTCAGAAATGTTCAGAAGTGACTGGTTTTCCTTGATTTGCGACTGTAACATAGTTCACTATCACGTACAAGTCCCCAAATGTAATCTTCCATCATGTTTCTATTGTACACTCCTTGATAGCACTGTACAAATTCCTTAATATCTTGACGGAAGCGTTCGCCTTGCTCCTCTGAGTATGCTTCCATTTTCTGCTTGAAATTATTCAAATGAGAATCAAGGATGTGCACTTTGAGGGACATCCTACAACCCATTCTTTTGTAGTTCCTTACCAGTTCTTTGACCAGTTCCTTATAATTCCCTGCATTTTTATTGCCTAAGAAGTCCTGAAAAACTGCTACAAAGCTTCTCCATCCATCTCTTTCATTTATAGTGAGCTTGTTGACAAATTCTGCGCTTTCTATGGTATTCTTCACTTGTGGCCCTACAAACACACCAGCTTTGACTTTTGCATCGGAAAGCTTGGGAAATAAGTCTCGAAGATATTGGAAAGCTGATGATTCTTTATCAAGTGATTTAACAAATTGCTTAATAAGACCAAGTTTAATGTGCAGTGGTGAAAAATATACTTTCTTTGGATCCATCAGTGGCTCAAACTTGACAGTGTACTCTCCCACAGAGTAATTGGTTCGTTGTGGCCACTACTTCTTCTGATAGAGTGCTGCAGTGTCTCTGTTATTCCACAGGCAAAGAAAACAGGGAAATTTCGTACAGCCCCCTTGGAGACCCATCAACACAGCCACAATTTTGAAGTCTCCAATAGCCTCCCATTTATGCTGATCATACTTTAAAAATTTAAGTAAAGTCATGACGCTGTTGTATTCCTCTTTCAGGCGCACAGAATGAACCACAGGTAGAGAGGGGTATTTATTTCCATTATCCAATAGTACTGCTTTAAGCCTTTTGCAAGAACTATCAATGAATAGACGCCACTCAGCTGGGACACAGTCAGTTCCAATACCCTTAAACATTCCAGAGACATTAAGGCAGAAGCAGAGTCCATCCTTACTGGAGAAAAAGCTCGAAAACCTTTGGTGTCGTTTCCTCTGACTAGTAACATGCACAGTTTCATCTAATAAATTCCACTCCTTAAGCCTAGATATCAAAAGTTCGCCTTTTGATTATTCTAAGCCAAGATCTCTAATCAAATCATTGACGTCAGTTTGTTTGGGATAGTATGGACTTCTGACACTGGTAGGGTTTTTGAAAATCTTTCATCTCCTTCAAAATTTACGTCTTCTGCTGAACTGATGCACTCTTGTGCAGATGACTGTAATACCTTTGGTGCACTGGGGATAGGATACTGATTACAATGAGGCACAGGAGCAATTGATGATGGAATATTAGGGTGGATCACAGGTGCTGCGGTCTTACCAGTACGACGTATTCAAGGGTCCACCAAACAAAAGTAACAGTAAGTTGAGTGATCAGTGGATACACGCCAGATTCTGGGAAAAGCGAAAGGCATGGCTCTCTTTTTCCCTCTGTACCAAGCTGCAGGAGAGCGATGTAAATGTAATATATACCTACAAGTTATCAGCATAGAGAAAAATGCTTATCTCAATGGTAGTAACAAAATAATATAAATTCACTTCTACAGAAGCATATATACGCAACCAGACAAATGGCTAATGTGCATAGAAACATACGTAATCAAAAATTACTCGACTGCCACTAACGTTTAGGCGAACATTTTTTTTACAGTTGCGAAAGGAGTAGGTAATTACTTTGCAATTATTTTAAATTTAGTATTTACGAATGATAAAGAATGGATGAACATATTTAATTGACATTTTCTGCAAACATACAATTAAAAACTAAAAAATTAATGATACATTCTAAAGTCCGTTTGCAGTTCTGGCAGGTAAAATAAGGTGCCCAAGATTTATCTTGATCCCCTATGTGCATGCCAAAATAAGCCTGATAAGATTCACACATTTTAGCAGATTCTGCCACAAAAAACTTCTTCTCTTGTTTTAATAAACTTTTCCCACACACGTAGCAGGATGCACCTGGAGAATGCTTACATGCTTTTGATGCCATCCCTGAATACGGACTTCTGCCCACGCTGCTACATCTCCCCACGCTGATAGAATAGATCTAAGTATCTAACAATGACTCAGACTGAAGTGTGTGACGACAATTTGTCGCTCACATGATGGCGTTGTTTGTTTATCACGTGGTTTTCCCCATCCATTCTGCTGTTTTTTATTTGCAGAAGTTACGTAACAGGCGTATTTCCTAAATAAATGGGCTACTTTTGGCAGCATTGCAGCTGAATTTGTTTTTGGGAACCGATTGCAGTTAAGACAAAATTTTCATCACTGCATGAGCAAGTCCCTTTCAAGTTAAATAAGTTTATTTCAATTTGGTATTGCAGTTATTCACGGAGTAATAAATTATTCGGTGCAACTATGCAAAAATGCCAAAAATACGGGAAAATTGTCGTAATATCGTTCTCTTTGTTACAAAAGCAAAGTTTTGGGCGAATAATGGCAATTTCCTGTCTTTATATAACATTAGCAATTAAAGCATAATACTTATCACCCAAAGACAAAATGTGTGTTACATGGTGTTATTAATGATTATTTCAACTATATATGTCGCTATCAATTTAGACTCAGTTAATATGAGTTTTTTTTAATTGCATGATGTGTGGCATTTTCAAGTAACTCATGACAGATCAAGTTAATGTATCCATCAATGAAGTAAATATACACCCGATTATCCAGTGACAGAGATAGCCGAATCCGTTCCATGTTAGTGTTCTTCCTGTGATACATAATAAATGACGGAATAATCGATAAAATACATATTCCAAACCTATACGTCTCAGTAATTTTGTCACATTATCGGAAGCATAAGGTGATTAATAAGTGACCAAAGCACATATATTTAGGACAAATACCGTTAACTATAATTCACACCACAGGCATGGATCCTAAACTCGTAAATAATCGACTATCCTATGTATCGTGAAACCCACTCTATCCTGGATTTGTGTTATTATCGCACCACGGGGGACGAAAACCCGGATGAGCATGGGGAATTCCTGGGAGATAAAGGGATAAAATAGAAATTATAACTTCTCCTTCGTTACACTCACCTTTTGTGGTTATGGTGATTCCGGGTTGCACAAGATAGGTTGTAATTAAAAGCCAAAACTTTCTTCCTATAGTGTATTTAACTACATATTTTTCATCACCCGCATACCAAAGCTACGTAACCTTGGCCAAGTCCCACTTTCATCCGAATGAATAAAAAAGGCAACACAGGAAAGAACAATTAACCTTGAGTAAAGAAAAGTTATTCTTGAGCAAAGAAATGTTACAAATTTTTAGGCATATCTTACAAAACCACTGTATATAAGGCACATAATAAAACTATCGTCTCGAGGGGTGTGAATGAGAAACTGATAGTCAAATTTCAAATTGCATACCATTTCAGAAGGCATTTCCTATCATTCCCTAGAAATAAGCAATCTATTGCATAAAATAATACATTAATCTAATTGTTTTAAATAGAAAAAAAATCCTTAAAAATGGTTATGTAATTTCTTTTGTAATTTTGCTGGTTTAATTTACTTCAATTATTTCTCAAATTTGGATTATGGAATATTACTATTTTATGACTGGCCTATAACTTTCCAACGTTAAGAGATGAGTTGACACCAGAGAGAATGGAGAATGTATTTTTGCACATATGCATTAACCGTTTCAGTTTTTACTGAGGTATTTATTGAACACACAAGAAAAAAGTACTATGGTGTCAACTGCTTAGGTCTTTTCTTCTTTATACTCCCCATGAAATAGTAACACACATTTCGGTTTCTGTTAATCAGATGTCACGGCGCTAATTTAACTTTATTGGAAATTGGTAATTAAACAACTATTTTCTCAGTTTATTTTTCTTTTATAAATTCATATACCTATAATGAATTAGCGTTTATTATCATTTTCTGAGACAAAAATTTCACTTTCTGTTGGCAAAACCCGAATTCTGGAATTTGATGAGTTGCTGCTTCGAAACGCGGAGGACCACAGGGCTCTATTGCCCGCGCCTGCTCTATAAATGACAAATTTTCATTGTAGAACCCTTATTTTGCTTAGAAAATTCTGTTGTTTCCTCGATATCATTCGTGTATAGTAAATTTAGAGAATATTTAAATTCAGAGGCATATTCTAAAATCATCGCAAGTTACTATATAGTGCATTCAAATTAGTCAAATGACAGGTTAGCATAAGTCTTATTACATGCTCTTAGGGAATACTTCTCTGGAGAGAGAGAACCCGTGATGACTAAAATTCTCTAAGATCTTACCGCAAATCTCACTGACCTGGGACAGGGAAAAAGAAGATTGGATATGCGTGGTTAAGAGGCACTTCAGTCGTCGATATTTTTGTAACGTTAAACTCGTGATTATTAACAATGATATAAAAAGGATGGTATAAAATTTACGGCACGTAGATTATATATGGAAGAAATTGGCTGATACAAGAATGGTGAAGAAAGAGAACGCACTCCAAACTGCTTTTGGCAACAGACGGAGTACATTAAGACAGAGGAAATAAATTATATATGAGTACCACTGTTTCCATCTTATAAGCTTGCCGCTGGGTGCTCTAGAAGGAAAGAATTGAGGGAAAAGCAAGAGATGACGCAGTATACAAAATATCCAGTTGAAAGGAAAGAATGCACGAATTAAAAATTTAGCTGAGAACAGGAAGTCTTAGAGCGTAGCAGCTTGAGTTCTACTGGTATGAATTAGCATCATCAATACATTTACATCCATTCGTATCACAGAATTAGTTTATTTAATACACGCACAGTATCTAGCAGGAAAAATTACACTCAAAGAAGACTAGATAGGATTCATTTGCCAATTGACACTGCATAATTTTTAGCCAATGGTTACCTGGTGGAAAAAATGGGGTAGGCATATTGTGAGGAAACAACTCTGTTATCCAGGCATAGCGTCATGCCATCAAGCAATTACCTACATGAATCTCGTAATAATGTGCCCAAAAAGGCTACCAGAAACTAAAAATAGTTAAGAGTTTTTAGGGGATTGTGCCGGAAGGAAACTTGTGAATTCTATGAGAGATGTAATACGGAAAGAGGTATTGGAAAGCAGTAAATTCCAAAACAGAAACCAGAA
Organism: Pyrrhosoma nymphula; assembly: GCA_963573305.1. NCBI lineage: Eukaryota > Metazoa > Arthropoda > Insecta > Odonata > Coenagrionidae > Pyrrhosoma > Pyrrhosoma nymphula. Next base: position 39,172,496 of record OY754337.1, read on the forward strand.
AAGAAGCCTCTATGATCCGAAAATACGCTAGCACAAGAAACTCGGGTCCAGATAAATCGTGGTTATCATGATCGTTAATCATTCCGCAATGCTCCAAACTGAATACTCAATTAGTAAATAATTATGCTCAACTCGCTTACCCTAGACTTGTTCATACATGAGCAAGTATTTTCCTAAACATTTGACTGACTTCCGAGAGTGACTAATCATGGCATCTATGACCGTTAAGTTTCGAACTGAAGAAAAAGAGCAATTTTCTGGAAGTTAACAACAGCATATGCCTTGTAAAAGATCGACCCTCGTATTTTCTTTTTACTATTAATTATATTTAATTTATCTCAAGAGGTTGTTGTTGGGCACCAGAAACATACAATGAAAACAACAGTTAAGTTATCTCGTTAATTAAGTTCCCTTTATTATGATGTTAAGATTTTATTTGAAACGCCCGAATCTTTTCCTAGGTACAAATCACCCTTCACAATATAACATTTATACTCTTATTAATACTCTGTTTCACTTGTAAATTTCACCTTCCTCCTTCCGGCCACTTATGATTTCATTAATCACAAAGAAATACCCTTCAATCACAAAATATTACTCTTCACTTATATATTTTTTGCCTTCACGGCCTCAGGGTGAGATCACTAATCACACAAATAATACCCTTCACACGGAAATATTACTCTTCACACACTAGTAGTAGCATACATACAATTATTGGTAACGTCGACACACATGCGTCCCGGAAGAAATCCTTTCGCCAAACAAGTCTCGATTCTGCGGACGTGGAACCGGCTTAAATCCCGACAATGTAGTCGATGTGTCTCCCTCGTATTGCGTCTACTATCGCGTATACTCTCAGGATGGACCTTTTTATGGGTGGTTTTAACTTCTAAAAACCTTAATTAACATTCTGTCGAGTCCCTAACAAAGAATACTTCTATTTCTCTTATTTCAGAAATTTACCGTTCCGAGTTGCGAGGATTCAGACTGCCTTTGGGTATATTGTTGATCAGTGACTCATGATGTAGACCAGACCAGACCACGGGCAATTGCAGGGCCCTCGGCCCAAAGTAGTGGAGCGCTGCAACGGTGCCACTAGAGTCCACCTCTTCAGCGTTAATGTTTGTGCAATTTGCACGCAGGGACAAAATGGCAATACTGTGTGAAGGGACCTTTTATATCCACTCGAACCCATTGTTCGATTCTCCTAACTTTGTATTTCCCTTTCTACTGGGAAATTCCCGGAGTTGCGTCATTTGCACCTCGCCAGCTGTAACAATGCTTGTTATTGCAGCTATGATCAACTAACTGGCTACCTTAATAGTTGATGTGTTTCAATAATAACAAAATGCACGTCCACCGCTGCTAAATTGACTAAAGAAGAAATATTGCGAAATACCTATGCACCGCAATATCGATAATAATAAGACACTACGTATATACTTAATATGGTGTCGATGTTACGTTACAGCCTTTTATTTCTCTTGAAGTAATAAGTGAATGTGGTGGAAGGCACTCTAAAGAGTAAGAATTTTGTAAGTATTTGGAAAAACAGGAGGGCCCGCATGAAGGAGTACGAGAGTAGCGAAAGCAAATGAGTTATTCCAGGGTAGGGCGTGGCGGAATGGGAGATATTGTTAAAATAGAGCCAGTTGTCTGATCCTAACAGCAATAATTATGTCTGTCAACTTTTTCCAATATCGAAAGGGCGCCCAATGGTCGGAAATCGAAAAAGCCAGACAAAGTCCAAAATAGCTTTTTTTGAGATAAAGACGTGAAATTTGGCACATATACTCATAAATTATTACTTATTATCAAATAGTAAGTCATTTGTCATAAGTCTTACCCATTTTTTAGATACGGAGGCTCAAACAAGACCAACATTCCAAAATAAACGTCCGTTTTGATTATACTTCGAAAATCTTAAAAGTTAAGCAGATAATGAAAAATTACCACCAGTTATAATTATGCTTTTCCTGTCCAATGCATAAGTCAGCCTAAGATAATTGTCGATATTTGCGTATCATGCCGTGGCGTGAGGGGTTTTTATGTATTTGTATCCTCCGATATATTTTCACGCTAGAGCTTTTCTTTCAGTAAAATTCTTATGCTACATTAAAAATTAAATAACGTGCCTTTGAAGTAAAGATGTCTGAAAATAAATTAAGTAAAGATATAAAACAATAGTGTGCAATGAATGAGCTACAACGATCATAATAAAACCGACAAATAAAGGAAAAAAATCCCGAAGAATACGAAAACTGATAGGTACTTCATTTTTTACGTTTTAATACTTGATAAGAGAATGTCTAGCTTATTACCCTCATCAGTTGATTAAAAATTAACACAACATGTTAGTCGAAAAGAAATTATCACTCGTTAGTTTTTCATTCATTCTCACTGTATCAGAATTTAAGAGAAAATATCATTAATTGAGGATCCACTAAGACAAAACCCAAGAATCAATCGGTTGATAAATCGAGTTCACTTACTTTATTTTCTATACTATAGAGGTATTTCTGAAATCGATGACCTCTATTGATTAAAAACAACGTTAAAACCTAAATTGAGAGAATATTTCTGAAATGACATTTTAATGCGCGTACTCGGCTTGAAAATCAAGAGGTCATTTAACAAAGTAAAGAATTTCGCAGCGATAAAAAAATTTACTTCGCTCTTTCAAAATTCTTTTATGAATACTTAATTCTTTGGCTAAACGCTTGGAGAAATGAATTTTCTAAATATGATAGCGATAAAAATGATTCATGTTAAACAGTGAAATATTTGATGAGTCAATGGAATGGATGGGTCAATGGGAATTTCAATGGATTGTAGCAATACCTATCGATGATTTTTACGTGCGCGAAAATCGATACATAATAATAGGAACTAACGACTATACTACACATGGTCTAGAAAGTTAGAATAGCCGGGTTCGTTCTGCAAGTTTAAGAGGTAGTTAATACTGAAATTAATCCAAGTAAATAGTAATACAATGTCACATTAGTTTCATTAAATACTATTCGCCAATATTTGCTATCGTATGCGATAACAGATGGCGCACAATGAATGGCACGAGTATGTTATGCGTACAAAGCACACTCGGCCGAAGAGTGAATTGAATTTGGTTGATAAATAATTTAGTACTCGTAATTGTCATTTTAACGCCTTGGGAAGCCACCACCACCAGCGTTTTAGGAAAACCCTTTTGACTCCTTATAAAAACGTCTAGGTTTGACCACATCAGAAAAAACAATCATTGGCCGAAATCATGCATCATTAAAATTTGAATAGAGTAACTCTACAGGTTCCTTTACTTCATTCTTAAAATTCAAATATCCTACTTCTTACAGGTTGAAATCCAAATCAAAAGTATCTAGCCCCGAAATCACTAGATACTATTTGGGCTTTCCTCAGCTAGTGAAACTTTCCTGGATTACAAAAATCAGGTGTTAAAATCTTCAGTTAAGTTACTTAACTACATTAACCCTATAACGGAATAGGGTAAGGAAGTGACATTGTCGTTTTAATCTACTAATGGTACGTATGTTAGCGGCGATAAAATTATCTCCACTGAATGTGCAAGAGACATCCCAGCTTATACGGCAGAATAAATATATTTTTCTAGGTATTCAAAACGCTGCTTTAAAACAGTATTAGAAAGTTTCACATGAATAACTATAGCATTAAATTCAGTAATTTATACTAGCTTATTTTATTTCATTTCAAGGACCATTACGTGGAGGAGTGGGGAGAAAGAGGGCAATGGCAATTGAGTGTATAATAAAGTATTAAGGAAATTATTTATGTGACTTATTATAATAGCGATCAGCCTTCCATCAGCAAAGCATTGAAGTAATAGAATTCACAACAAAATGTCTTAACCTTGGCCATAACCTAATAACAGATACCGTAACATGTCCGCCTCAATTACGTAAAGACAACCCCAAAAGATAACACGCTATCATAAATTCCCTGACACGTGGATAGAAATAATTATTGAAGCGCTGCGGTGTACGGACAGATTACATTACTATGAAATATTGTAATGGGAAAACGGGAGTTTTTTTGTAAATGTTAACAAGCTTAATTTTCATGAACCAGTCTCTTTGGGAGAATTTGAAGAAAGAAAATGATTGGAACGTTATGATAATCCTGAAATCAATGTCAAAGTTTGGAAAGGAAATCGTTTCTAATAAATATGGAGGAACAAACACTATCAGGTTTGTTTCTATCAACTCCACTTTGGTTTTCGAGAGCATAAACCAGACAGCAGTCAAATTCAGATACAGGACAACAGCGCGTTGAAAATCCAGCGGAACCGTATTTTAGGAAGCAAAAGCAATATTAGTTACCTGTGTAACTAATCTCAAAATATATTAACGTTAAATTCAAAACAATATGGTGTCAAATTAAATCAGCCGTTTGATTACTAAGTAGTTATTCTATTATTCGTGGTACACCAGCATTACATTCGGAAAAAAGAAAATAACTGATTACGACTGGATGCAATTATTAAGCGTTGCAGTGAAAACCGTACCTAAAACATGGAAAATGATATTTCAATTTTTAAATCTTAAAATTTGGAAACCCAAGCATCGAAAATAAACTATCTTGGATATAATAATATAAGGAAAATGACACAAGTGAAAACAAGACTCAAGGCCGTAAAAATATGAAAACTCCAGGAAATTCCTCCAAAAAAAAACAAATTTATTCCTTTCCCCAAATTACTCAGACTTGATAAAAGAAAAGGGAGAATTATTTTATCTTTCGCGGATACACTCGCTTTCCTGAGGAATATTTCTGTGCGACCAATCCACGAGTTTTTCCTGAGACTTTCGACGGATTTAAGATAATTTTATTCGTTGACGTGCCTCTCAACACTCAGAAACAGATTATCAAATGCTAATAAAAGTAACGTGCAATGAAAGTTTTCCCCGAATGACTCCAGAGGGACGGGACAGTCGGCGCCCTCTATCGTGGAGCTGGTCAAGCGGCTTGCGGCGAGGCCACGCGGGGTCCTGGCCAGCTTTCCCGACGGCCCACGGCGGCGGCGATCAAAATGGGACGCCGACACAGCGGTAGTGTTAAACATCGAATACCCCGCGTGACAAATGTCGTAGAGGATAATCAACATCTTTAAAAATCGTTACGCCAAAATCAGGGTCATTAAGCAGAGTAATATAGAGTTTCCATGAAACAGATATACGCACTATTATGAACATCCGAAATACTTCGGGTCTTGCCATAACAGTGAAGCAAAATTACCAGCTTATGGGAAACGCAGCTATAAAAATTTCTAGGTTTGGAAGACATTTGTCTTGATGAATGGTCTGAGGTTATGGTCACCTTTGAACGCGGAACTATTGCATTAATATTGTTACAGATAAAAGAAACAGCCTCAGCCAAGCAAGAGGAAAAGCTTTTTCCTGAATTCAAAGCATTGTAGGTACTGATAAAAACCGTTTTGGAGCAGGACGCTGAAGAGAATACGGATAGCAAAAAAGGTCATCATCCTTGGTTATAATTGGAATCCTTATCCTTTACAAGTCTTTCAACTTTATGGAAAAGTCCACCGACTTTGACTGTAACTCAATTACAGAACCGATTGTATCGCGATAAGTGTTTCACACTATGATACATTTACGGCATAACTAATTATCTCCAATCAAATAGTTACGACATAGTTAAAACAATCCCACAAGAAAAACTCAAGCTCTTTTAACGACTGAACAGTCTGTTTTCTTAAATTTCAAGCACTTTGGGACATGCCACAAGAAAAAAGAGGAATAACGTGCTCAGGAGAACACAGAGTTGATCAAATTCACAGCGAAAAAATCATCTAGCTGCATTGAGAATCAAATTAAGTTCCTACATTCACGGCATAACTAATTATCTCCAATCAAATAGTTACGACATAGTTAAAACAATCCCACAAGAAAAAATCAAGCTCTTTTAACGACTGAACAGTCTGTTTTCTTAAATTTCAAGCACTTTGGGACATGCCACAAGAAAAAAGAGGAATAACGTGCTCAGGAGAACGCAGAGTTGATCAAATTAACAGCGAAAAAATCATCTAGCTGCATTGAGAATCAAATTCAGTTCCTACATTTACGGCATAACTAATTATCTCCAATGACATAGTTAAAACAATCCCACAAGAAAAAATCAAGCTCTTTTAACGACTGAACAGTCTGTTTTCTTAAATTTCAAGCACTTTGGGACATGCCACAAGAAAAAAGAGGAATAACGTGCTCAGGAGAACGCAGAGTTGATCAAATTAACAGCGAAAAAATCATCTAGCTGCATTGAGAATCAAATTCAGTTCCCATTGTCAAAAATGTGGAAGGTTATGATCGCCTTGCAAAGTTATTGCGCCGTAATTGGATCAATTTCATAGGGTAGAATCAGCAACGGTTCAACAAACTAAAGCCACAACTCAAAGAATTGCATGAATGTTCAACACAGTAACGTTTGCAGTATCACCCACTAAAGATAAACTAATGTGAAAAGTAATCACTGTGTGAAAAAAATCGACTTTCCTAACAGGTATCCGAGTCAAGTTCGTTGATATCGTTCTGAGTGCTCCCAATATTTATGATAACCAGACGTCCTTCCTACCTAGATGTCCCAGTTACCCGGATGTCCGAGAATACATGTAGGAGTGTTTAAAAATTTACAAAACAGGAAATGGTGAACATGTCATTCTAACGTCAATGATGACTTGCTGCTGCACTGAATATATTCTAGAATATTTCAAAAACACTAATTTTTCCAAACATTAATTTACATATGAATTTGTTAAGAGTTTCAGGAGATAGTATCACACAAGCAGTAAAATACCAAAGAGGTAAGGCAAATCCGAGACAAGACGAGAACATTGTCGAGAACAAAATATCTACATTAAGGCCGGAATGCAACCAAGTTTATTTGTTTATTTGCACAAAAGACGTTTACTCCTATTTCGCATTTTTTTAGACATAAATGCAGTTTTCGAGAATGTGATATGTAAAAATGTATCATAGGTCATGTAATTAGCGATAAAGTTGACTCAGAAAAATATATAAAGTCTAATGGAACAAATCTATACATCAGAAATCCAATGTATACATAAAAACAAGTGAACGAATTAGAGAACGAATGTTCTTCTTCCGAACTTCCGAGAAAAACTTCCGAAAACGTCTAAGTAAAATTCAGTATACTTTGGTGATTTAATTGTCAAGAACGCCGTATTAGAATATTTAAACTAAAAAAGATCTGAAGAATATCAAAAGTATTAATTACCACGAATTTATTTGCATTGAATCATAGAAATCGATGCAACAGACCGTCAACTCCGAAAGAAATAAAGTCTGAAAATGATGACATTCATACAAAAACGTTTACTCAGATCGTATCTTTGAAAGGAAAGATACTGTTGTCGAAACTACATTAAGAACGATATGACAGGGCATGCTACTGTCTTCAAATGAACTCAAGAAGAAGAAGTTGAGCCTGGACTACTTTAAAAGCTGGAGCTGTAGTATCTGTCACTCTCGTCGAAAAACAACCGTTGCCATAAACGTCCATTGTAAGTATGCTCTGCTAAGGCAATGATTTTTTCGAGGAAGGTCAACCGAAAGAAAGAAATGACCCGGAGGAAATCAAATTTAATATACGTTAAAACGAGTTCCACTCAAGAATCCTTATCCGGATGAAAAAAATGACAGCAAAATGGGAGCATAATGGAATGAATGTCGTGACCAGCGGAGTGATAAAAACGCCGGCGACTGCCGCGGAGCATTCCGTCACCACCACCAGCGCTTCGGCGAAGCGGGGTGCCTTTCGGCCAACACCGGGGGACTTACCTCCGAGATCAGCGCGGGCCAGGAAGAATCCGGCGAGCAGGAAGAGGAAGAGTCCACAATCGCCCATGGTGCCCGAAGATTTCTGCCCAAGAGGTCCAACGCCGAGGGAGAATGAGGAAGTCGCAGAAGCAGGGACGCAGTTTCAGACGGACCCGTAAGTGTTGGCGCGTGTAAGAAGAGACAAGTAATATTCTCTTTTCAGTTTTCTGTACAGAAGGATTTTATTCACTGCGGTGGGAATATACTTTCAAGACGTCAGCTCTTGTTCTCCTTCTTCAGGTAGAACTGACTCCGAAGATCATGGTGAAAACTTCCGGAAGATTTGACGGCGATGCCGGTAGACAGCAAACGGACACTTGCTTATGATTCGGCATGCGGTCAATCTTCGTGAATCATCAAAAAATGATCCAAAAACTGGGAAATTTACACAAAAACATGATGGAACTCCACGTGGGCGTCAGTTTATAAAAAAACTACTCCCCAGCATTCACAGGAAAGATAATTTCAATATTTTCTTCCAGTTTTATTTACATGACGGACCGTGTAGACCGCTCCCCTTGGACTCAATTTTCATCTCCCCTAACATCCTCAAAAATTTTCCAATAGGAATTTCTTATCCGCCAAGTTCGGGACAAAGATGAAGAATGAAGTCAAAAAAATAGTCCACTGATGTCTCTTTCTCCAAAACAAAAAATACGGGGCGGCGAACAAAATATCCCAAGTCAACAAATGCGTGTCACTTTCAAAATAAAAAAAACAACCAGGAAGAGAGGAGGAGGAAGATTCATTATTTCCTCCGTATTATGCGTAAAAAAATATGTGTATGTTGGAAAAGACGTTTGACACGATGAATAAATCCAGTCAGAGTGAGCGGGGGGAAGTGTGACTCTCCCGACACGCTCCTTGTTGGGAAGGTCTGAAAAACCCCCGGCCGCAACACCACCAACTCCCGACAGCTACGCGACGAGTCACCCGGCAAGCGGCGCAAACTGCGGAACGAGAAAGGAGGACGTATTGAGGTTTATCAAGGGAATCGCACCACTCTCCGGTCTGACGAGTGTGGGCGGTGCAAACCGACTGCTGGAGAGACTAAGAGGCCCCGACGACTATAAGCCACCCCTCCGACGCCAGAGCAGAAGAGGGGAACATGACCCCTCCTCCCCTCTCTACCAGGGCCGGCGTCTCCCTTACCCCTCCGCCACGCCGACGCAGGCCGTCCCGACGGCAAGCGAAGGGGGGAGGAGGGAGGGGTGGGTTAGTTTGGGGGGAGGTAGACGCAGGGGCAGTGAGAGAGAGTAGGAGGGTAGGGGTGGGAAAAAAGTATGAGAGAGAGGAGGGATGGGGTGGGAAAACATGCACCACCGGCCACCCTCCCCTATTTCCAAACTCTCCCGATGTCTTGTCTCCTGACCCCACCACTCCAAATAAAGGCTGTACAGTTCCACGATTAAGTTTCTTATCCTTGAAGATGTGTGTGGATTATGGTTCTCGACCATTTTTTTTAACGTGATGCCTCCCTCAAAAGAGTGTTTCACCATGAGCTTTCCTAATCACCCCGATAAAATTTTAAACAAGGCAATATTTTATTTTTATTCTCTTTATTCAATTACCTTCTTGATTGTGCTTGATATTCGTAGTTAAAAGTTTCATGTTCGGTTTCATGTCAAAACCTTTCATTTCTAAAGTCATCTCTTGAAAGAATTTTTTAATTTTATAATTTGCTCCCCAAATATCTTACTTTCGACCCCACTGAAAGTCCTTGGTCTAGATAAACGAATTGCCTGAACTAAGGTACTTAAGTGAGATGTTTTCAATGAAGCCGTTTTCCACCATATATGGTAGGACACTACACTCCAGGGAGGCATTATTTAAAAAAAATTGGGAGTTCTGAAACACAGATCGTGCAGGAAAGTTAACGATGTGAAGATCCTTTTTTCTCAATCGTTAAAAATATCATTCCTGACGAAATAATATGTATGACATCGCAAAAAAACATTATATTACATTATCAGCGTCTGGTACAAGCCTATCATAATTAGTTGTCATCAATCCAAAGATAGGTTTTTAGTAGCTCTCCCATTCACTTTACGCTCCACAGACCTATTCATTTCTAAATAATTCTTCACTTAGATGCCCTTCATAATTTTCCCGATGTATTCCATTATTGGTACCTCTTGGTTCCTCTGTAATTCTTCTCGATCATTTTTCCTCCTATTTTTGTTTTCAAGATATCGAACAATTGTTTTGTTGTGTCACAAAAATGTGTCCGAAAAGAGTATCTTTCCTTCGACAGGTTCTATTTCTACTTTTTTCTTCCTGTCTTCAACCGCTACATTCCTACCAAATCAATCCCATTATAATTAGTAACAAAGTATCATCAAGGTCATTCTTAGACGTTCTTTATAATTTGACTGAATTATTCCTTTCTCGAAAGACCGTAGGGTTTCCCGGTGGATGGTATGAAGGAAGTCTCCTCGGGTGTGACAACGGGTAACCCGCTTTCCATAGCTGACCTTCCGATAAGCAGGTCACTCATCTTTCTCAGGGTAAACACTGAGTTGAGGTGCCACACCCGAAAATACTTAATTTATTCCATTCTTGGTCTCCCTCTGACATTCTTGCCATTCATTCCTCCATCCAATATTTTCTACAATAGGATGTTGTGTCACAAAATGTGCTCAATAAGTTTGTGTTTTCTGTTTTGCAGAATTTTCATTTTACTTATTTTTTCCCCTATAACTCTTCACAGTACTGATTTGTTAGTGATTCTCTCTGTCCATTTGATTTTCATCATCGTTTGGTTTCACAACATCTCCATTGTTTCAAAACTATTATGCTCTGCACCTGTTATTGTCTAGGCTTCAATGCCATATAAGAGCATTTTTGAAATATATATTTCAATGAAATGATTATTTTTACTTTTGCCATCTTTAAAGGGGTTTTAGACAAAACTGACAGACAAATGCAGGCCCTCAAACTACTGCAGTCTGTTTCTTTTCGTTTCGCTTTATTCTCCTTTGTGAAGGGCATCAAAGAAGGCGCTGTTAGCATTTCAGAACGAGCACATGAGAGAGCATATTCGATTCATCTCAAAATGTACTAGGTGCTCGAGAGGAATTATTAGTGGCATTTTAAAAAATACCGGTTGGCCGACTAGGCTCCGGGTTTTACAAAAACCTTGAACGTTATCCCAAGATTTTTTCGCACCATAAACACTAATTTTCGCCCCCGTTGAGAACGTTAGATGGACGAAACCTACCCTCTCTTCTGTTAGTTTTAGCGTGAGCTGTATATAAAATTCAATTAACTTAACCTCATTACAAAGAAAAATATTCATCAGCTGATAACGAAATATCAGCCTTTTATTTCACAAATTGCAGAGATATTTTCCAAAGAGAAGTCGTTTTCAAAGGGATATGGTGGGACAATGCACGCCAGGGAAATATTATTTTCTATTAAGTTCTGACACACAGATCGCATCGGAAATTTTACGGTGTGTAGTTTCTTTTTTCACACCTATGCAAGAAAATAAATGCATTTCTCACCGTAGTAGTATATACCATTGAGGTAATTTATCGGTTAAGGTATTTCAAATAGAAGTGATTGAAATTTCTCACGATATTTATAAGTACAGGGCCCTATCCAGGAACAAAATTTCTTTTCTTCATCTCAGCGCACGTCTTACCCTTCTGTATTCCATTAATAAAACCTATTTTCTTTTTTCCTCTTTCCCGATTATCCAGCATTCTCCCCTATAGCATTACCTTCAGCAAGCCCCTCATTACCTATTCCAACCACTTACTAACGCACCTCCCTAAAATCGCGGGAAAATTAGTGTTGCATTTTCAGCATGCAGCATTTACGAACAAGCCAAGTTAAATCCTAAAATATATAAACTTAGTTAATAACAGATATTTGAATCATAAAAATAAATGTCTTGTGCAATAATAATAATACTATATGTATGGCCGACAACGGCCTGTATAACTAGAAATTATGTCCTTTGCACTACCTCCATTACGCTATTTTTACGCTATCGTAGTTCCGCTATTCTTTTGCACGTTTATAAGCAGGGAGTAATGTGTAATGAGAACGATATCTAGGAAGAAGCGATATGATTCGAGATATCACTACACTCGCTACTTCCATAGAACTTCCATGTGTAAAGACGACTTTACTCCCCAACCTCAACATTTAGTCATCTTGGCGGGGACTTGGTGGGAAAGCGAATCTCACTGTTATAAGTATTTTTTCACGTTAACTTTATCAGTATTTTAATAGAGCTTTCTTCGAGGCGTAAAATAATAGAAAACATTGATATAGCATAGCATATTCTCGTTGATAATTGACCCGTAAAAGGAAATACAGAAATTAAACTTTAAGGAAGAGATTTTGTGTTTTCCCGCGCATAGCAGTAGTTCAAGAAAAACATTTTGGCAGCTATTTATCTTCTGAATCTGAATTCAGAATCATCCTGAAGACGTTGGCAAATTTTACCTTTGAAACATGCTTGCTGAACAACACTACTAACTGTTGGGAAACCCGAGAGCTTTTCTCCCCCCTCTATTTGCCGGTAAAACCAGAGTTCCTAGAATGAAACTTGCACGCTGGCCCTAATAATCTTAATGTGATTTTAACGACCCTTCAATGAACTTAAAAATCAATCATTCTCAATCATGATTCGTGGACGACATTCTCTGCCCACGAACTGGAACTATCCGATAATTGCATTCTTTCCGCAACTATCTGCACTCCATTCGAATATATAAAAATGTAAAATGGAAAAAGATATAAATGGCACTCTAAATTTCCTAAATTTGCCAATCTCCATTACAGGGGAAAGTTGCATTTTCAACCTACAAAATACTTTCTAACACTGATCATATCATACTAAGTGGTTTGGTTCACCATTTTTCCCACAAACATACTGCTTTTAATTACATTGTTCAACGCTTCCTACTCATTCCTCTTACACTCACAAACTACAAGTGTGGGATTTTGACTATCATGCCCTTAGCCGTTAACAATAGTTACAATCCAAATTTAGCTCGCAAAATTCTTCACAAAAAATAAAAATCCCTACCCGAATAGATTTCACCTACAGAATATATCGGGAAATCATCAGATAGTTAATTCATCTTAACAATTAAAAACATTGTACAGTAAACAATTACACTTTTTACTCTTAACCACATTATAAAAATCAAAACAAACTAATCAGACCAGAAAGAGAGCTGCAAGTGGCCCCTCAAGGTGGGATCACCTAACGAAAGTAGCAGTATTGAAGAGTATTAGTAGTGTTGTAACTGAAATTATTATAATTAAGATTATTTTGAAATTCACTGCTAAGATAATACATTATTTATATGTACAGGAAAAGATCATAAAAAGTATCCTGGGAAAACAGGCACAATTTCACATAGGTACTTTAAAAGATATTATTTTATTTAGGTTGCCCTGATATTTTCAACAGTTGTGCTTTCAAAAGAATAACTTCAAGACGCTAATCGTCATATAGATGTAGAGAGGAAGGTATTTACACACAATCTCTCAAGGAAAGTCTCTCAAGTTCCGTATCTGCTTAAATTAGAGTAAACTAGTGTTATATTTTCTCATTCCCGGTGGTAATTGTGGATTGATTTTGAATGAAAATAATGCCAAAAATCTTTCTTTTCTCCTTTCTATTTCATTTATCAGTTCTGTATGATCAATCCGTTCGATAAAATTTGGACTTAAGGTAATTTATTTACTTTTTCTCTCAATAATTCTGGCCAGGATCCCAAGTCTGTCACGCATGGCCGATTCCAGTTCAATTAGGCTTGTCTAAATTACTACGGAGAAATCCACTTTCTCACCAGGCGAAGCAATCGATAGAAACTGCCCTAGTCCCGAGGCGTGAATGCGATGGGACACCTGGATTCCGTGGCTCAAACTGCAATTATATGCAGTAAAAATTCAAATAATTTTTACAAAAAATCGATAATAAAAATTATCTGGTAAGATCTTTAATTGGCAATTGTGGAGGGATGACGGCATTGAAATCGGCAATACAGCAGCAAACCAACCTAAGCAAAAAATCACAAGCTGGGGAAAATTTAGGGATTTGATGTAATGGAAATAGGAGCCAGCAAGCAGATGTGGCTACTGGGACAAGTATTCAAGTATTTCCTATTTAATATTTCTATTTTCAACTAGATTTATAACCAGCTTTCTCCTCAGGCCTACTCTCAACAATCTACCTCTTGCCTATAACCAATCATTATGTGCATTTTTGTCACCAATGCATATTTATGGCATAAATATAAATATGCAACATCTTCCCCTTTTACATTTTTTATCAAACAATAAATTAAACAACCCAACACAAATACATACGAGTATTATGCGCTATTATTCACATAAAAATTGCTTTCATATTTGTTTGGCATTGTGTGAAGGGTATTTATCTCACATAGAGTTCCTTACTTATCTTGGTTCATTACAATTATTTGCAACTACACCATTGGACCGAGCACTTTCCCTCGGTTTCTTTCTTAATCATACTGCCTGTCCTATCACATACAAGTCCACTTTTGACTTACACTTCTTGTTATGTACCCTTTTCATGTTATTTTTCTTTTATATCATAACATCTCCTTCTGCCTGAACTTCAAGTGATTAAAATAAATTCGCAAAGCAGACCTCTAAAGGCTACATCCTTTAATTTTGAGACAATTATAATAAATTATTTTTAATAAGAGTTATTATCAGCTTTAATCTCAGACTTTCAACACTCCAGCCCTTGTCTCTAACCAATATTTATATGCATGTTTGTCACCATAGAATGTTCATAACATGAATATAAATATACAACATGGGCCTTATACTGTCGACAAACATTAACATAAATAATGAAACCATTGAAAATCAGTTAACGGGATGCTGCATTGCTACAATGCCTACTCTCAGATGGAATAAAGAAATTTTTAGAAAAACATGCGGCTGTGTTTGCATAGATCAACTACGAGCCTAGTTCGTTTACATTGAAAATGGATTGCTTTGGCAACTGGCAGTGTGCATTATTGGAATACCAGGAACTTCAAACGCCACTCAACAGCAAATGATTCCCCGAGATAAATCAACAGCTGTTTACGCGTTAGCTATCAATTGCATGCGTGACTACCTAACAGGTATTCTTATGGCATCTAGCTGCGTTGTTGCTTTCCGGAACCACCAGTAAACGCTCTCTAAAACTCGGTTAACGTGAAAACAAAGGCATTTTCTGTTTGCTAGAAATGTACGGTGGGAAACTTAAGCCACGGGGATTACTGGTATCGACCATGTAACGCATATCAATCGCAACTTGATTGAGCACCAGGAATATATCAACATGAGACGAAGTTTTCTCGTAGATGAATCGGGATGTAAGTTTATACAAAAAATAAAACGTATAATTAAACTTAAATTTACTAACTTATTACCAAAACAATTGAGAGCCACTAAAATATTTACCGACCTGGCCACTACGGAAGAAATACTAACGATCCCAAAATTCAAATATTATTTTTTAATTTAAGTAAAATCGGTTATTAGTGTCGCGTAACCTGCGAACCATTCCTTTTCTCGGAGCCATTTTTCTGTTGTTTACTTTTCTACTTCCGCTACTTTGGCCTGTTATATGCGTACTTAATTTTGTTGTCCTATTTTAAAAAGGCAAAAAAACTAAGACCGTTGAATATTTCCATCATGGTCAGTGATCCATCTTCAGTTTGGTTTTTGAGGCCCTCCATCCACCTCTCTTTTCAACTAATCGAATTATGCCTTCACAGTTCTTCATTTTAACGTCTCATTTTTATTTCAGATGTATTGAATTCAATTGAGGAGTAAATATTTGACAAATTTCCAATTGCATCGGTTACACAAATGATTCGGTACGCAGTCATGCGGACAGGTTTAAAGATATACACCATAGACAGTGGAGTTCCCCATGAAAAACCATCATATGGGAAGACCGAGATTCGAACCCGGTTACCTCAAATGCCGGGAAGGACTGCTAGCCCCGCTGAGATTCGCCATCCATTTTTCGATCCCGGAACATTTGCAACAGCAACTTTTTAATGATTTTACGATATTGTTTTATGTCCACACCATTCAAAATATTTTTGTTACATTGAAAATTAATCGATGCGCTGTTTTTTAAAAATAAAATAAAGAGTGAATGAAAAAATCAACAATACTGATTTACTACCAATCATTACATCAATTACTATGCCAGCGTAAAAACGCGTCGGCAATCAACATTTTCTGAAAGATAGAAGGAATAGTTTCTACAGAAAGCTCTTTCCAGTGAATAGTTCTCGCTATTAGGAGTAGAGACAGCTATATTACTTAAGCAGGACACACGTCTGAACGAACATTTAAGGGCTTCTTTGAGGGAAAGATTAGCGCTTCTCTTGGACTGATGACGCAAACAGTAGAGAACTGTTGAAGAAACCTTATTCCCGCTGTGTATGTGCGTCTTTTTTTAAATTCACAATCATCGATGAAAAAGTTTTGTTTACACCTGCCAAAATGGGATTAATGCATCACTACCTTCGATGAATGGAGACACTGAAATTTTTCAATCAATCTATTAAAGATGAATGCCCTCTATGAAAATGTACAGATAATTCAAAGTTAAGTGATATACATTCAAATGATGCACTAATATTTTAGCCATCATAGCCTTTCATTTTCAACAGAAGAAACAAGTATCAAAACTTCAACTTGACATAATTCACCTCCGAAATGGAAGATAACATAAGTAATAGGTGCCGTTCATTGAATATATAGCCGTTACTCTCAGATTTAGAAATAGGATATTTCAAAGCTTTCCTACCTTTCGATAGAATAATTCTGCTCATTCATTTTTCCCTTCAAATTCTCGCCCTTTAAATTTGCGCATGAAGATGATTGAACTTTAACTAAGAAAATTCAAGGCAGGGAATAAGGAGGGTGAAATATAGAATATTACTTGGAGCTTAAACAATATTAAACTCATATTTTAAGTGTAGATACTGGCTCTTTTTAGAAATAAAATATGTTTTTGATAAGTTCATAGCGCTCAAGTTGGACACAGAAAAATAATTCTGGATTTCAATTGATGTAAACGTTTAATTACCACTATTTAACCATCGTTCTACCATTTTTATACACTTACTTGATAACTCTATTCATAAATATTCGCTTTCATCTCAAGATCGGCGGATGCTAGCGAGTCAATACCCTAATCGTCACGATGTAAATGATTGTATGTGCGCTTCTTTGAGTAAACGGGTTGCCATCCACATACGGACATACATACGTACATACCCATCATGCAGTTACGTTACGGGGTAGGCCTTTCCAACAGAGCTTAACTCTTAGCGTTAGACTAATAACAAACTCGTCAATTTAGTAATTTAATCAACTTCCTTTGCATTTCTTCCTCCCGTATTTTAACATTTCAAATATTTGTTCTATTGAATTTCTCTTCCACCAAATTTACCCATGACTTTCTCGGCCTACTCCTTCCTTTCACGCCATTCGCTCCACTATGTATAGCAAACCACATAATATATACTACAGTTTAGTTGTCCGACTCTCATTCGTTCTCTCAACATGGCCATACGAACAAATCACATTCTTTCCATACATTTCCATGACCGGAGCATCCATTCCATATTCTCTCATCACTCACTTATTCAACTACCCTTCCACTATCTCCAACTAATCCTTCTACTTTTTTATCGCAAACAGCACAAATAACTCATACCCACTGCTTTTATCATACATGCGTTTTTATCCTGGCATATTTAGGTTTCACTGTCATAAAATAATTTTACTATCCCCTCGAAGATAATTTCCTTACACGATCCTACCATTGCATCACTTTCACTCAAAAGTCATGACCACATTGTCGTAAACACCTTTTAGCACTCATCAATTTATTAGCTATTTATTGGTGTTGTAGGTACAGTAAGGCTCTTGCAACCAAACAAATTTTGTTTAACATTAATCATTCTCCGTAAAATGCGCCTAAATGCAAACTCAACGTACACGAGCTAAGGGTTAAGCGTGACAAAATGAATTGAGATCAGTTTCACACCATATCTATGTTTCCGCATTCATGTTTCACCGATGGTATTCAAACTTAACTGAAAAAATACAAAGCTCTATGGAAAGGTGGGTGAATCGTGTACGTTATAGCATAAATGTGTAAACGCAAGACGTAGCAGCCAAAAAATAATGAAAAAATCTAATAGCTTATTTCCTTCGTAATTTTCAAGGAAAATGAGAATGATACATTTTAACAGTCAGAATTTTTTTAATGTGCATAATTTTAATTCTAATGTCAATCTATATGCATGTTAGCATCTACCATGTAGCCAACTTAAAACATGTTTAATAATAATATATTGAACAGCCTCGTTAACCCTCTTTACAAACAATGCGTGGCCCTTAAAAGCTGTGTAGGGGAGTCAACTTTAATGTTGACATGATTCCTAAATAAATTATGATAATTTGCAAAAAATAGTAAAATTGCAATATATAAGGTTAATTATAGATAACGGTCTGTTATATTTACCCACAACCCCTATAATGGAGGTGAAACTAGGTTATTGTGATCATTAAGTTTACAAATTGCAAATTTTAAGTCAATTTTAATTCACTTTTGCTGCGTATTTAACCAATATGACTCTAACAACTGTAATAAGAAAGATCTGATTCTTATTTTTTAAATTGAGGAATAAATGAATATTTTTATAAGAAGTTGAAATTTAAAAAATTGAATACACTAAGATGAGATACATTAATTTTATTACAATGTCACTCAAATCTTATTTTTTGTATAAACAATTGACAACTCTACCTCAGCCATAATGCTTCAAGCATAGTTGCAGTGTTGATTTCATTCCTGCCCTCTCTCTTATAATGAAAATCGCACTCTAATGCTTTCATAACCTTCTACAAAAAAATCTTTAAAATTGGATTTCACATAACACTCGTCCAACGGAAATGCGTCTAAATAGATTACAATATTTATTTTTGATATTTTCCTCTCTGCCCGTCTCATCCTTCGAGCTACTCTTTTAATCAAATCCCACAAGTGCACTTTTCCTTGTTCTTAGCATACAAATTGGCTTTAAAACCGTTCTATCAATTGAACAGTAAAGCTGAATGCATAATTCTATTCTCCTTCAAATGTACGGAGGACAAAATCTAATCTTCATCATCAAAAACAATGAAAGTTATGCTACGAAGCAAATAAGCCCGAAAAAATGAAGTGGATTAACAGTTAAATTCTGTTTATCAACGTAAATAGTAGCAATTTATTCCAATTACTGGAAAATCTCTTTCGCCTCCAATGTGTATTAAATTGAAATATCATTCTAAAATAATTCCGCTAATATGAATTGATGCCAAAGTACGCCAATAAATTAATAAAGACCCAGATCTGTTGGAATTGCTGTGATTTTATTACAGCTGTAGAGTGATTAAAGAAATTTTAATTAATGACTGTATTGCCAATGAAAGAATAATTTTGCAACATTCATGAAAAAATCATGTGGAGTAGTAAGTACCTAGGGTACTCATGCAAGGCTTTTGTAACACTTGTGTAACTTCCGAATGATTTGACAACTGTAACAAACTCTCCAACAATGCAAATGTGTCTTAATATTATTGTTGTGTATTAAACACTGTTAAAATAATATTCAGTGCTTTAGAATCACCATGCATTTACCTAAAATAGAACCTAAAAGTGCATCTTACTCAAGTTAAACACTTTGAAATTCAATGTAACAATAAAACAAAATTATTAAAATGTTTATGGAAACTGTTCTTTAAACATGATAGCATGTCTACACTCCGAAAACGGACATACACTCTAAGCGACAGAGAATTAAGTCGTGCGATTCCACTTAGAACTTGGTTTACATCAGCCTCGCATTGCATAAATCAATGCAAAAGACCAATGGCCGGTATTCCTTTCAACCCTGGCCCTATTACCTTCCGTCTAAATTGAATTCTAGTAATTATATTGACAGCTGTATTTTCCATTTCCTCTTGCGTGAGAATTCCAAACCGAGCTTCTCAGAGGCCTACTGCTTACGGAGGCATTATTCATCGGCTTAGGTATATTTTCTCCTTCTGAGAAATCTTATCAAGTTCTGCCTCCCACCGTTCACCAGATAGAAGAAGGGGTTCTCGCTCGCCGAAGGGCATGTTCTGTTTTGAGAGGCTTCTTCGACTCGCACAGTTACGACGTTACCGCTTCTTTCTTTTGGGAGCGAACAAAAGAGCCACTTCCTTGCGTTAAGAAAGGAAAAATTCCTCGCCACTCAATTCCTAGCCACTAATAATTCCATGGTACGCAAAAACGAATGTTTATCAAAGCCTACTGCAGATGCATTGATAAGAGATGATTACAGGGAAGAATGTTTCTCCATATTATATTTTATATTTATTACTGATAGCCAGAAATAAGATGAATTATTTTGGAGCATCATAAAGTACCTACTTATTACAAAAATGAGAATAGGCTTGCATTAGGAGACAATCGTCTTGCTGATGAAATAAAATTCTTTCCGAGAAGAATAAATATTTGTTGAGTACCACAAGGAAACGTTCTAAGAAGAAAGTTAATCTAAATATTAATTAATAATGTGACAAAAATAAATACAAGTTTGTAGATGAGAAGAAGAAGCCAAAGTAACCAGGAGGTTTGACCAGCAAATGCTGAAGCAGGTTCATTAATTTTGCAACCTATAAAGTAGGAATATTCCTGATGTAATAATCATGAAATAATATATGCCTGGCAGAATAGCTCAAGCAAGGAAGGATTTCTGCCAAAAGAAGATTATGCTCAAAGCCAGCGGCAAATGCTTGTCATTATAAATTATATTTGGATCATGCCGTTATGTGGAAGTAATACCTTGGCAACAACAGCGTCAGAAATTGACGAAAAATAGAAAAGAAAAAATGGAAATGAGGTGTCATTGAAGAATGATGAAGATCAAATGGGCGGAGGGAAACACTTACGAAATTGTGTTATGTAATTTGTCACTTATGTGTGAGAGAGAAAAGAATGAAAACGATAAGAAAAGAGTCAAATATCTTGGAAACATTTTATGCACAAAAGCCTCTTGAAAAAAAGGTAGGAAAAATGAACGAGAAGAATTACCAAAGAAGACCAAAGATCCATCCGGTAAATTAAGAAGGATGTCTTACAATGACCGAAGACTTACATAGTAATGAAATAGGTAGCGGACAGAAGAGAGGGGTGATGAACTACGGCAAATGAGTCTTCGGATTGATGACTTCTAGGGAAGACACCTCAACTAGTACTAATAGGATTCCTCCATGAATACTATTCTTTTTTCTGATAGCCCTCTAATTACGGTAGGTTTAGCAGCAGACCAGATAATCATAATTAATTTTCCGATAACCGCAGGCCCCTATATCGATACAGATTTTCTTTCTAAGCCTATTCTCTATCATACTCTCCCTCACGAACTAATCCACAAGAATTCCTCGCTGCTCGATTAAGTGGAAGGTAATTATATGATGGGTATGCAACGTAGTTTGCTGAGTTCATTGCAGAGTAGACTGAGTTACTGAAGACAATTTTCCTGTGAGGCTAAATCCTCATTTATTATTTTTCCTAAAATAAGTATCACACATCATCCAAAGAACTCCACTACTAATGCGCGCAGGCTTTCCTGGCGAATGATATTAGTGAAGACTGAAGAGCTCTCGGGTCAGGTTATCGATAGTTTCTATTGTTATTTAGCGTTTTACTGCAGTTGTATTCTTGATATACTATTGGGGGAACAATTTCTCCCTCTTTCCTCATTTAAAATAAGCTGTTTCAGTATTTTCAAAAATAAACTTTGTTATATTCCACTCCAATTATTTAAAACTCAACTTGTTTCAACCTTTTCAGGTCATTCTGAAGAGTTAACAAAACCAATTGACAGACAGGGCGGTATATATATATGTGTAGGGTCTGACAACGGTCGAACGGGGGAGAATTTCAAAGAGAGTGGTGAGGTGGTAATTGGAAAGCTATACATACGGGAAGGGGGGGGGGGAAGAGGGGAAGGTCATGAAAGGAAGGTGAGCAGACAAACATCTGGTGGCGAGGGGATCAATGGCAGCTTATCTGACTATGGGGGTGGTGGTGGGGGGACAGGTACTTAGTAGAAGGGGGAGAGGTTGGAAGGGACTAGGTCATTTAACACATCATTCTTATATACATTAAAATACGATAAAATTTCATAATTTTCTATAAAATCAAGTTTCTTCCCCTTTGCACATACATGTAAAAGTTTTGGGATAAAATCTGAGGAGTGGTCATTTTCAATTAAATGTGTAGCAAACATAGATTTTTTATAACCATTTTTATAAAAGATTTGAAATGTTCAATTTACGTATGCCTATTTTTCTACCAGTTTGCCCAGCATAAAAACAATTACATCCAGGGGTATCACAATTTAACATATACACTCCACTTTTATCACAGTAAGAATATATGTCTTTTGAGTTGAACAACAATTTATCAAGAGTCATAGGGTTACAAAAGCAAACTTTAATCTTATTATTAGGGATGGATTTATTGATTTTGTACGACAATTTTGAGAAGAAGAAAGAAAGGAAAGAGGAAGAGGCTTCACCCATTTGGTTTTCGATACAAGGATCGGGGAAAGAGCAGTAGAATCTATTATGGCCCGTTTTCGGCGTAAGCGATTTAATAGTGTATCAATCAGGGAATAATTAAAGCCATTGTTCTTGGCGATACGTTTCATGAAAGAGAGTTCACTTGAAAAATCATCGGAAGAAAGGGGTATGGAAATTAGGCGATTAAGCATAGAATAAAAAGCAGCCATTTTATGCGAGTGGTGATGGTTTGAATCATTTCTTATGACCATATCGGTAAGAGTATTTTTCTGATAGATGGAAAAATTATAGCTTGATTCATTACGGGAAATTGTTAAATCCAAAAAGTTAACCTTACTGAAGCTTATTTCCATAGTAAATGTAATTGACGCGTGAAGTGAATAAAGGAGGGACAAGAACAAGTTTAATTGTTAATACTACCCGTCCGAAAACAGATTACATCATCAACGTAACGATAGTAATAAACTAAGTTTTTAAGGATGGGATGTTTCATATTAAATAATTTATTTTCCCGATGATCCATGGAAACCTCAGTTATTATTGGTGAGAGAGGTGACCCCATTGCCAAACCGTGGGTTAGATGGTAGAACTCGCTATTAAAGCAGAAATAATTTTGACTAAGGCACAGGTTCAGTAGTTAACTAAATTATTTAATAATAAGTTCCCCACAACCCGCTTTCTTCATATATTCAATTGAAAGATTATATGCGTCATTAACCGGAAAAAGGTTTTTGACATCAAAGGATATTAGCTTGGCATTGGGAGGGAAAGATATAGAAAATAGTCTTTGGGCTAATTCAGTAGATGAGTTTTCCGTAATAAATAACTTGGGATTTTTTTGTACCTTTCCCCATAAATTAATTTATTACAATATGTTTCGAGACTGCTAAGCCATCATCGAGTAGGAGGTAGGACGTCCTAAACGGAGGTAGGTCATCCCACACGGAGGTAGGACATCTTATAGGGACGTTAAGAGAGTTTACATTGAGTGACGACAAAGGAGGAGCAAAATATGCGAAAAAGTAGCAATTAACCATCACATCATCTCACATATTATTACCTCGTATATTTATAGCTCATAGATTTATAATTTGTTAACACTACTGTGGAAGCTACAACAGTACCTCTCGCGAAGTCGCTCCCAGAAGATATGTACCCTGGGCTTCAGAAGATCTGGCTTCGATGCCCAGTCGATACGAATTAATGATTTAATTGCAAAAACGTGCGTCGGTGAGTAGCTTTATAAATTAGGCAATCAGGTCCTCAACGTAGTATTCAGTGATGCTTATGTATTAGATTCCAATCAGAATATGTCCGAAATAAACTCCAATGAGTTGATAAGTAGGTAGCTCTTATTCCGTAAATGTTTCGGTGTGGGCAGTAGTCCGATTAATAATTCGCGTTGCATATAAGGGGACCTAGCGTGAGTATGTGAATCCTTAAAAGCCAATTTGAAGTAATGAGCGATTTTCATCTATTAATAACCCTCAATATCGTGACGACTTCAATCCAAGTCATATAAAAACTCTTGATTTTTAAAATGATAAGAAAAATGAATTTGATTCTAAAGGCTTTCAAAATGCCATCCCGCGCATTAAAAATCAGCCAATAAATGTCTATGCTGTAAAAATAGTATTTTGGTTTAATGACGCATTGTGGAAACTTAAAGGAAAAGCAGTTAATAGGATTGATGATAAATAATATTTTTTTGTAAAAAAGCTGTTGGGTTATTTTGTAACTTACAAACATACAAAGATTTTTTAAGGCTAATGTGTTATATTCGATTCCAAAAACCTGCGCTATATAAAGGATGAAGATAGGGTATTATTGAAGGATTCCCGCAACTTCAATAGCTAACAGAAGCAAACATTTCTGGGTGAAAAATACTAAGGGTTTTGTCGCTCGTTGATAAAGTATTAATGAGACATGCTCGTAGCAGACTGTCTCATTTGTACCAAAAAAGGAACCTTGAAGGAAGATGAAGTAGTATAGATGAATTATTACTCTGACTGGCTTTAATTTGCCTAATAAGCGACAATCTATTATCCTTAAAAATTAAAGTCTACCAGTAAACTCAAGGATTCCGGCCACATCCCGAGCCTATATCTGTTATGAAGAGTATTCTACTGCCAGAACACACCATTACATATTCTTTAATGAGCGGAAGACGGTTTTAAAAGCTTATGACTTACCATATTTTTCTTACCTTATGAGGCAAGGAGAACATATTGTGGAAGCGCTACCATGCCCAGGTGTACTTCAAGTAAACGTACCTGCTCATAGGTTTTCCGCTTTTCAATGTAGATTCTACGTCCGGCGTGTGACGGTTCCTTTGCAGGCGAGAAGCAGTCGATAGGATGTCTATTCGGAGAGTTCAATCTCTCTGGATCAGCATGTGCTCTGGAATCAATAAGTTCATTCAAGCTCAAGTAAGAGAGTACTGACGCACTAAGTAAAATGAAGAAGTAACAAAAGTGCAAATTAGGCAAATAAAAAATGAATGTATGCTTATAATTGCGCATGTGTCTCTGATAGATACATCACTTGTAGTCAACGCAACCTAAAAATATCTAAACCACTTCTTTAAAGCCAAAACATATCCCCATATATCCCCATGAAAACCACAATGAAAACATCTGGGTCATCATCTATAACCATGTTTTTCCAAACAACAAATAGGAGAGAATCTGGTGCATGATTTTTTTCAAAACCAATTTTATGTGAAGTTGATTTCATTTCTTTAATATTGAGGATCAGATATGTTTCAATGTACCACGTTTTGCTTTGAAAATGTTCCTCGTTAAATTACTCTACCCTTGACCTCATCAAAGAGTTGTTGCTGTCACGAAAAAAATATATTTTCTAGTTAAGATTAGCTGGTTTAAACATATTTAACGACGAGATACAGTTTATATCATTTGTTTGGAAGGTAATGAACCTCTTGAATATGTGATTTGATCCTTCCAGTGCAAATATATATGTATGAATGTATATATGTACCAATAAATATATGTGTAATGCAAATATGTATGGCGAATGAGCGATACCGAACGGTAATACCAAACCATTGAGATGCCAATTATGATTATCCCCACCATTGCGTATCCCCCGAAATACACTTGAGAGTATACCCTAGGTTTTTCTCTATAAGAGTTATCATTGTCGAAATCACATACCAAGATTTCAATAATGTGTCACCAAAAACAGTTTATAATTTAAGTAAATTACACAAGATGGTTGAAGGGTTACCATATTTTGAAATGGTAGAAGGTTAGATTTAGATTTGGAAGGTTACCATATTTTTCAGATGATGGTCCTAGGAGGAGGAAATCAAAACACTTCAATATAAATCACCAAGGTAAATTTCATTTAAATAATTCAAATTTTACCCAAACAGGTAGTCGCGTCAAGCTACCAAATACACGCTACATTTGCCACTCTCTGTAACCATACAGATCGATCTGAATCAAGACGAGGGTTTCGCCAACAATTTAGACCTAAAACCTAGACCAAGTATAACCTGGATCTCTTAAAAAGAAATGTGACACAATTTGGTTAATGGGGACCGAGTAATGCCGATGAATAACGAAGAGTAATTATCTCGACAACGAAATGATATTATGAGGTGCCATGATTTTTGTTTTACGATGTAGCATACAGGCACAAAGGAAAACAATAGAAACAATTTGACATTTGAAGGGAGAGTAAAAAGAGATGTTATTTGCTACAGCGTATTACGACACCCTTCCATTGAACTACCACCTTAACGTGGTGGAAGAGCCTGTGAGGTCCAATGACCCCTAGAGCTGGACTTGCAGAATCAACCACTGCTGCTCCTGGTCGGGTCACTTATGCCAGAAAAGTACTTCAATGATGGTATCACGTTAAAAATACAGTTGGGAATGCCGGGGTGGGAGTTACTCCCAACTATCATTTACCCAGACTATGAAAGTCATAAAGAATGGAATCATGGCAAATGCAAGACAGCGCCCACTAGGGTGGGTGTCGTGCACAGCAGCGGGGGACGAAGGTCTCCGCAGTCGTCATAACACGATATCATTGCACAAACATGCCATACCGATACAGTTAATAGAAGAGAGAGGAAGAAGAAAAAGAGAAAAAGGGGGAAAGCAGCGGTAAAAACAGAAACTTAGAACGTTAGGACAGCGATGAGTGCAGGGAAGCTAGAGAATACTACAAATTAAATAGAGCGATAGGGAAAAAAGATGCACTGGGCCTGTGCAAGGTGAGATGGAGGGATTGCCGGGACAACTATATATAACAACTATACTGATAGTTTCAGGGTAAACTAAAAGGGGATGACGAAAGTCAACGTGAGGCAGCTACAGTACTGAATGAAAAATTTGGGATGAGGGTAGTTAACATTGAACAAGTGAGCAACAAGATACTAGTGGTAGAAATAAAGGAACGCCCGACGAATTTCATATTGGTTGAGGTGTACGTGCCTATAAGTAACCATAGGAAGGAACAGGTGGATGGGGCAAACGAACAACTATAAGGGATAATGAGAGAAGTCTCGGGCAAAAAAACTGATAGTGATGGGAGACGGGAATGCAGTGGTTGGGTAAGGGATGGATTAAAAGTCAGAGGTTATGGGCTAGGGACAAGAAATGACCACGGTGAGAAGGCAGTTAAATTTTATAAGAGATATAAATTATCTGTAACAAACAATTGGTTTAAACATCACCCAAAGCGCAGGTACACATGGAAAACACCGGGTAGTACCGATATGTATCAAATTTATTACATCATGGTAATGCAGAGGTTTAGAAACAAAGTAGAAAACTCGCGCAGCTATCCGGATGCTGACTCATATCATAACTTAGATATGGTGAACAGCGATGCTGGATTCAAAAGGTTTTGTAAAAGTAGGAGGTGGAAGAGGTGTAACGTAGAATCATATGAAAGAATTGAATCGGATGTAATACCAGGAGCCAGTGGAAAAGAAAATAAGCGAAAAAAGCAGGTAGAGAAAAATCGAGGAAACTACAAAAACAGGCATAGTAAGAGCGGCATAGAAAACAATAGTAACAGTGAAAACGAGAAGGGTAAAGAAGCAGAGTGTTACGGAAAAAAACATTATGAAAATGAAGGAGGGAACAAATTCGTAGGATCTACGAGTACGGAGCCAGAGAATTTCGTGAATACAGTATTTATTGCCTATCCCAAAGAAGAAGAAAGCGTCATAATGCGAGGAGTGTGGAACAATTAGTATAATATCACTCGCGGAAAATTTTATGCTTGGAATAATAAATAAAAGATTGGAGAGTACAGCAAATTGGTATTCAGACAAGGCAAGGTAAAAACCAGTTTGATTTCAAGAATGGGAGGGAAACTCGGGATGCAAATGCGGTGATGAGGACACTTACCTATAGATAGACACATTAATTATAATCACAGTATATTTGCTTGCTTTGTGGATTTCGAAAACTCATTTGGCAGATTAAATTATGAAAAACTAATGCAGATACTCGTAAATAGATTGACGAGATAGGATACTCATCCTAAACGTATATATGGCCCCGACGACACAGGCTTATATATGGTGTACATAGCGGGGTAAGGCAAGGGTGACCTTTGTCACCGTTGATTTGCAACAATTATGCTCAAAAATGATAAAACTAGGAAAAGCAAAACTGGGAATCACAGTAGAAAGCCAGCTGATAAATTCGGTTTGATTCCCGGACGACCAGGCGTTGGTTAGTCGATCATTGAAGGGATGGCAAGCTTTAAAAATAAAAAAATACTTATAGTTGGGTTGGTTAGGTTTTCCATAGCGGCCGACTTTTCGATCGAAGGCTTCCCCATCGTCATCAGAAACCCAAGAAGAACTCACCTCGATTATTCAAACATTTCATTATAGCTTAGTATTTTCTACACTTAAGTTTAATATCAACCACGGTTTCAGAAATTCATCGTCATCATCAAGACAATGAAATTCTAAATTAAAGATTCATCCCAATTTTCAATGAGAGAAAATAAATTTTGGCTCCTATGCATGCAATTTGGCCATCGAGATGACTATCAACAGGGGGTGTTTAAATCTCGAAAAAACACGTGCGCGACATTTACCTGATGTGATTTTAACTCCTCCCTGTTGCCGGTCACCTGGATGACCGCCATTCATGAATAGGAGTAAACATTCCTTTTATACTGACATTTTAGATTAATCTTTAACTGAAAATGAATTGTCAATTGATCACTTCTTGCATATTATTGAAATTCTATTCGTTATAATATGTTGCAGTTAAACTTTAGTATGGAAAATACTTTGCTATCCTTTTTATTAATTATAATTGATTTTTGTCAGCCACTTCCACGGATGTTGTCATTTGGAATGCCTTTTCGAACAATAGGTTTTCCTCCACGAGGAGCTGTTTCATGATGGAATTGTCGCTAATACATCTCACTAGCCTATCCCTGGGGTAATGAGGCAGTTTGTCAAGAAATTCACAATACTTCGACAACTGCTTCTACTGCACCACATATTCCGCCACAGATTCGTGTTCCCCTTGTTCTGTATTTTTACCGTTAGTTTATGCCGTTCAGTAATAAAGGAAGGTTAAGGAAGGAGATGGTTGCTTATAATATCCACGATTTCAAAATAAGTCTTATAAGAAGGTTTTTCCTCTGTAATGAAGTATCCACCCATACGTTCTGACACCCATTACAGTCAAAAGGGTTATCACTTATTTGTCGTCATTTATGTTATTACAGTCAACAAAAAATTCTTATCGTTCAACGTATGAAGCCCATGCTTCTCCTGGGATATCGATGCTACCAATACTACCAATTAGTGCCATATTAATGGAAGTAATACTCGCTAGTGATAAGTATTCTCAGAAAAAGTGACCGTCTAATGGCATCAGATACATTGCACCTTATTACATTGATCATCAACGTAATCTGATACGCTATTACAGTCATGTTCAAAAATATCTTATCACTTCCCTGCCAAAAATGTCTAAGTCACAAGTTGATGGCGATGTGACAACGTGGACGAACCACCCTCGTGTGGGAAAGCAATAAACGCATGGAACGGAAAAGGACTCTTCTTCCGAACTCGAAGACAAATGAAGACAAATGTTTCCCTGGGAAGATATTATATCAGAGGGGTTGGGTTAGGGCACCACGCTTCAGTGTGAGGAAGAATTAGGAGAGAAAAAGCCTTGGTCGGTCGAACATACGATGCAACTTCTTCCGCGTGATTCGAAGGAAAACTTTCGTCGCCAACGCAACATTAGGTGGGTATGCGGGTGGAATAATACGAGATCATAGAATGACCATCTACTGGCGTCGCGGGTCATCTACTGCGGTCAGAGTAGAGGGTAAAGCATTATACGGGGATCTGGAGTGAGTTGGTAGGTAGGTGAGGATTGGGTGGATAAGGCTACTAATGAAATGCGCTTGTTTGAACACAAAAAAATACAGTTGGCAGCTTGTAGCTAAGCTTCTTCGGATCAAGTCTTTGACAATTACTTTAGTGGAATTAAAGAACGTGGTCAATAACAGAAGTGAATTTTTTTATGCATCTCCGTTGGAACCGCATTATACAGGAGATATTAGAAAGGGTAGTTTTTACTGAGGGCTCGAGCATGATTCACTTGAAAAGGGGGCGGTGGGAAAGAGATAAAGATATGGCGGAGAAGATGAGTTTACCGGGTCATGGGAATGTGAGACAGGCTAACGAAAGTAGATGAGAGTTTTAAATAGCTTCCTTAATTGAGTTTGTGTCTGTCAAAAAGACTTGTACGTACTTAATCGACGGGGTGATCTACTTTCCTGATCTCTTCATTTCATTCTTTCATTTTTTTTATTTCAACGGTCTGGAGCTAAGCTATTCGGCTTCTCCTCATCTTTTTCAAAAATCAGGTTAAGTGAAGAAGAGTTAAGGGTTTTTTTGACGCATGGAGAATTCTATTAAACCGCCAGAGATAGTTCGAATAATTCCTCAGAGTGAATCTCGCTGCATTCTTAGCATTCCCGCCGCTATGACCATTCAAATGCTTTATAAAAAATTTACGATGGATCATAAAATGCTGTACTTTGATTCATCGTTTTAAGTTTTATGCCTCCATTAATTACTTTATGATGCCAAACTTTCATATATATTCATTCCTTTGTTACATGCATATTTTCTTCGCTCTATCATGGGTTTCTATCTCCATATGCCAGGCTGTCTTCAATAGCTCGAAAATTGAATTATATGTTTACTACAAGAAATAATGCATGAAAAATGGAAATATATCCAGACTAAAGAAACATAACTACGGATTAATGAAAGAATTTTATCAGAAAAATTCATTTGAATATGTTAATTGATTTTTCCGTGACTATGTTATTGGAGATCAAGGCCTTTCCGTAAGAGAATTTAGCATGCTATTTCTAATTCAGACTAGTGGTTCTGAACCGTCTGAACCAATTATGTTCTTGGGTAAAACCAATATCCCATGGTCAAATATTCTGATAAAAATTTGACAAAACGGATTTGAGTATTGTGTTACAGACATGGTTGAAAAATTGTAATTTAAGTAATTTTGTTTCATCAATTTGTGTTTTGCTATAGACATGATTGGAAAAAATTGGAATTTGAGTAATTTTTAGTCATCAATTAATCCACTAGTCAATCGGATTCTTGGAATAAACGATACTCTAACCCTTTTTGTCGAATATTTGTTAAAATTTGAATCGTATACGAATCGAAACGAAACAAATACTTATGCCCATTACGTGCATGTTTGCCACACAATTTCGAATATAAAAAAACGAAAAGTTCGCCAATAGGCCACAACAATAAAAAATACACTTGACAGGGGGTGGGGAAAGAAAAGTAAAAAGAGAGAAGACTTACAGGGAACGTTTCGGGCATGTAAGCCCTTCCTCAGCTATAGAAAAGTCCTTTTTTGTATAGCTGAGGAAGGGCTTTCATGCCCGACATGCTTCGTTTTTTTATATTCAAAATTTTTTTATTATATATGTATATATTATATATATATATAACCATTCAACTCCTGATAATGACCTGAAAAGGCTGAAATCGGTCGAGTGTATTTTTTATTGTTGTGGCCTATTGGCGAAATTTTCGTTGCGTGTGTTTGTGTGTATATATACATATATATATATATATATATATATATATATATATATATATATATATATATATATATATATATATATATATATATATATATATATATATATATATATATATAAAAACACTTGACAGGGGGTGGGGAAAGAAAAGTAAAAAGAGAGAGAGGACTTACTGGACGTTTCGGGCATGTAGGCCCTTCTTCAGCTGTAGAAAATTGAGAAGTACTGGTAGAAAATTGAGAAGTACTGGTACTTCTCAATTTTCTACAGCTGAAGAAGGGCCTACATGCCGGAAACGTCCAGTAAGTCCTCTCTCTCTTTTTACTTTTCTTTCCCCACCCCCTGTCAAGTGTATTTATTATATTGTGGCCTATTGGCGAAATTTTCGTTACGTGTATATGTATATATATATATATATATACGAGTTCGTGGAAAATCACACACGCGATAATTTAAATAAACTTTGCCACAGGTGGGGCGGAATTAAATATAGAAACACAAAAAAGAAGAACACTCACAATATCGGTTCTGATATTTCGACAGCCGAGCTGCCTTTCTCTCAGAAGGAAGGATACAGAATACAGAAGGATACAGATTCTGTATCCTTCCTTCTGTGAGAAAGGCAGCTCGGCTGTCGAAATATCAGAACGTATATTGTGAGTGTTCTTCTTTTTTGTGTTTCTATATTTAATTCCGCCCCACCTGTGGCAAAGTTATATATATATATATATATATATATATATATATATATATATATATATATTATATATATATAATATTATAACCATTCATTCATTCACTCAAACCGCTCACAGGCGTAAATAATAAACATTTAGTTCAAACAGATTGTGAAAGAAAGAAGATAGAAAACACAAAATGTGACAACACAATAGTGATGTGAAGATGGAATGATGGCCGATTCACAGTGAAATAAATTCGACTAGGCCAGGAATCGAACCACGGACCTGTTGATGTTGCGCCGAATGCTCAGACCACCTAGCTACCTAGTCTTATAATAAACACTGGAATCGGCGGGGGTTTTATATGAACCAAACGCCCCCAAGAGTAGCCCGTAAATGTCGCCGAGAGATGGCGCAGGGCAATTTCACTCACCGGCAGAGAAGTAATTACGTACATAGAAGAGGAAAGCAAAGTTTGAACCAGGCACACAGACAGTGGTCAAGATACAGAACAGGCGTTTCTGGGCATAACGGTTGTAGAGGGGGAAACTCAAGGAGAGTGGTAACACTCCTTCACCAACGCCAAGAGGACTGCAATGTAACATGTATTTCTTAAAGGGAAAGGAAAAGCCCATAGCTATGTAAATACTCGTTTAATAGAGTTAAATCCTTCGCGGTGTCATAAAACGTCCCTTTTCGCGCGATCCTCTTCGCAGAGTTAAGGTGGAGAGTGTAGTTGAGGAGGGGGTGGAGAGATGAGAAAGAATAATAATCCCAGATGAATCCTTTTCTGTAAACCATGCATGGTAACCCGGAAATAAGAATGCTTTCTCAAGTGCTGAAAGATATATGCAGCATGATTGCATAAAGTAATCAAAGAAATTAAGATTTACCTCTGTTACACGTGCTCTGATCCGTTCGATCAATCAAATATTCTCGCAGCATCTTCAATATAGATTCTTTGGAAGTCAGTGACAATATGCATAGCTTTTAAACGGCGAATGCGAGGAGTTTAGGTTCACACAACTTGAACAATCGAACGGTATTTCCAGGTCCCAAGGCTGCGCAGAGCCAGGCAGCGACGCGCGATCGGAAAATCGAATTTACTTTCCGTGTAACAAACTTTCCGTGTAACAAACATTTTTCAAAGATTTTGTTCAGAATAATCTTAAGATGTCGTCAATTAACATTCTGCGTAAATAGCTGCGCGCACATATTCCTAAAACAATTCAAATGGCTACTTTATGTAAAATATTTCCTGAAAAAGCGTTCGCCATTTTGTGACATAAAAACAGAAGTAAAAACAATAATCTCTTAAACTTATGCATAGAAGAGGAAAACCGTTATTATGACAGATGGTGATGCTTTTTATTTCATTGAAATCCTTCCACGACTCCAGTATCAGCCTAACCTTTAAGATTTTCGAAGAAAAACAAAAAGAGGCGTTTTTTTATAATGTTGGTCATGTTTGCGACTCCGGATCAAACAATAAGGTGAGACCTGTGAAAAATTACTCACAATTTCATGATAAGTAAATATTTGTGTGTATATGTGCCATGTTTCAAATATTTTCTAAAAAAAAAGGAATTTTGTACTTTCGTTCGGCTTTTTTCGATTTCCGACCACTGTGCGCCGCGTCGTTACCTGAACTCCCGACCCGGTTGGAAAACTGAGAAGAATTTATTCATCAAAGATCAACCGCACCTAGCACCTAAAATATGCACTGGCAGGAAGGAACTAAAAGGATGCAAAAAGAATAAATATAGAAATCATATACCAATAAATCTGTGACCTAAGAATAAAGCTGTCCAGCATCGCCGTACATCGTCCTATGAGCTCCGTGCAAATGTGTACGGTCCAAGGATGATTCCCCGTTCGTCCCAAGATCCCCACTCCCAACTCTCAAACCATATCCTAACCCAGCCCTCCCTCTAGGCAACTTCCCGTCCCCCCGTCGAAAAAGTGTACAGAAAACTCGTGATCACTTCGCATCAAATGAATGATTCAAAGCGATATAACTTGGTGCATTCAGCTTCATTTCTTCTTCTTCTCCGTCCAACGCCTCAGGTCTCGCCAACGGAAACCGTTTCCCGTCGCAAGTTTACTTCTAACCCCGTGTGCTCCCTCTCAAGTTTTCCGACTGAATCCACTTTCTTTATTTCCCCTGGTTCTTTTAAAGGATTTAACTCCCTCTCCGACATCACAAGCATACTCTCCTTTGCCGCGCCTTTAATCTTTATGAGTTCTCCCCCTGGCAACTCCCATCATGATGAGGATTCTTTGCTGAACATTTTAATGGGTGTCCCTTTGTTGCTTTGGTGGCAGTCGTCTCGTCGCAGCAAATTATAAGTTTTCAAGTTATACTCGTCGTCTTCTACGAGGCGAAAATGACCTCGCTGATTTTCTCTCTCGGTGGAGTGATAGCTGTTTACATTCTCCGCGCTCTGGGGTTTCTTGGTGAAAAAGTTTTGATATCTGTGACATCGCAGGCACCTGCTCGAGGAATCACTATTTGAATGCAGCCTTCAGCAACTTTTCGATAGAAAATATTACAAGACGCTTGGAATGATTAAATACCTCCGGTAGTAAAATATTATTATTATCAGTAAGGTCTCAGCATTAACTTTCCCCAGCATTAATGCTATAAAATAGAAGAGGTAGAGGCTCTATCTGAGGATGACGTGAAAACGAAGAAATGAATTGACTTTTATTAAATCAATAACGAGTAAAGTTAAGACTGAGACACAAGGAACTTCATAAGAAGGATAAATT
The DNA here is from genome assembly GCA_963573305.1 of Pyrrhosoma nymphula. Lineage (NCBI taxonomy): Eukaryota > Metazoa > Arthropoda > Insecta > Odonata > Coenagrionidae > Pyrrhosoma > Pyrrhosoma nymphula. Next base: position 39,207,594 of record OY754337.1, read on the forward strand.
TCCACCATATGTCACCTAAAAACGTCAAATTCAGTAATGACCTTGTTGAAGCTTTTATCTGGCCATAACAGATTGAAGAAGCATTTACATACCGAGAAAATTGTCAATACATTGAGTTTAAGATGCCCCGAGGAGTACATGGAGACCACAACCTATCTTACGTAAGAAACCATAGCAATTTCCAATATTATTAAAAATCGCTACTCGGGAATAGCTATTCCAGAACTCGGGGATACTAGCGATTCACCGACTGTAGGCATCCTGGACTTAAGCAAAGCTACCGGTCTCATTTAGTGAAATGCTAATAAGGAAGATGGCACAATGTAGAAACAGTTCAAGAACCTCAGCTCCCTCAGCTTGCTCAGGCTAGGAACTCAATCAAAACTGCAAATAAACTTCTTACAGAAGAATTACTTTTTTAAAGGGTTCAGTATCGTATTTCATCTGTAAAAACACCACCTTTACCCCTTAGCAATAAACGAGTGCCGCCTAGCTCTCACAGTCACCTAATCAAGCATGAAATATCAGTTCATGGAAACTAATTCCTCGAGCTTCTATGCCCTTACACTAAACATACAAGGTAAGGAAAAAAATGATGAATTTACGGAAGCTGTACTGAAAACTCATCTTGAATCTGCCGGATCCCATTAGCGCATTTATCTCTAAGAAAAAAACGAGTTTAACTGATAGAGTTACTATTTTACTTGGACAACAAATGGAGACAAATAAGAGATCGTTTAACAAACAAAAAAGCGCCTCAAACACTGCAATGAGAGAACTATGAAGAATGTAATAGAATATTTTTAAAAATCAGCTATTTCCTCTTGATAAAATAAGTTTTTAAAAGATATTGGATTGAGAACTAAAAATCGGTTTCAACCCCAAATTCAGTATCCATAGTGTTTTATGATCCTGACTCATTTTGTGTGGACAACTGAAACTTCTTCATATTTGCATAAACTGAGTACCGATCGAATTTTGAATTCTCAGGCTTATTTTGTAGGCAAGTAACCAAAATAATGAACATTATTACAATACGAACAAGAAGAATGATCTTCGTACCACAGAAAAAATTAATTCGTAAACGAAAAGTAATGAGGACCCTGATGATCGAGATGCATTTGTGCCCTCGTCTACCTCTCCTCGCTGTTGGAAGTTACCAATGGTACTGAAGCTGTTATTTGCTACCAAAAAATCCAAGAAACATATGAATTACATCTCGACTTTACGGCGTGAACTGCGACAAAAGGAAGCAAAGGATGTCCGGCGAAATACTAGAATGGAGTTCATAACGCCACATTCTCGTATTCCTTGGGGGTTGTTAACACGAGTGCATCGATAAATTTATTGTGTCCAAAATAAGAGGAAAGAGCTTATAAAGTGTGCTGGAATGCTTAAATTTAACTCATATTATTCCATGAAATACAGTGAATCAATTAGGGCGACGTAATAGCATAGTACATTTGTCATTAAATCCCTCTGGATTGGTGATCTAATATAGAATATATCTTTTAGCCTTGAGTTTCTTGTAGCCTCACGAATATAATTTAATCCAGAGTAAATAAGAGTGTCACTCAATCGAAGAAGAAATAATAAGTCGAGCAGCGAATGACAATAGTTTAAGATTTGCAGATGAGTTCACAAGAAGTATTACAACATTTCACACCAATACCATTGGTTGGCATTAGCGGGAATTGACGGGTTTTGGGGGTGTATGGTGAATGATAGCCTACGTCTCACAAAACCTCATCAAAAATACATCCTTAATTTCAAAAGCAAAAGAAAATGAAGAGTATAAAAAGGCAGGTAAAACTTTAGTCGACTAACTTTGGAATTAATCAGTTATACATATTTTTAAAATTTCCCTGAATATTACTTCCATGAGTCATTTTGAGTCAGCACCACCAAGCAAATTAAAGTAAAGTTGAGGCAAGCAAAATTAGCGCATACCGTGTTCTTTTGAGTCGGAATTGGAGTCTAATAAAATGATAGCACTGAAGCATGAAATAAAAATCATGGAAGCAGAAATACCATCATGTTAAAATCACGAGCTATTTCTCAGTGATCAGTGAATTTTTTAAGTGAAAACTGTTTGGGATTTTTTGAGTGACGCGGGTGGTCTGAGGTAGTTCGGAGTGGTGGCGCTGTCTAACCATTGCTGGACGAAGTGAACGCACGACCACGCCGACACTCCGTTCCAGGCTCAGCTGCTGTGAGCACATTGCGTTTTGCCAATGGGCAAAATAAAGTTTCTATTTGCTCTAGTTGCATTTATACTGAACATAAAATTGGTCCTTCGGGCCGGATAGTTGGTGATAATTGCTATTATTTGCTGCAGAAGAAGAATTTACCAGGACGGACGAACTGGACTGAAGTTCGTCTAGCTTTGCTGAATGAACGATAAGTTTCTATTTCTTTTTCTGTGAACTCTTGGTTGGTGTCTGCTTGCTAACTTTTTGTGCCGATTGCTTTGCTGCGGAAAGCTATAAAGCTTGTGATTTCAATCATTTTCTGAACCATAATTACGGGCTACTTCACGCAGCGTGTGCCTCCAGACGTCAGTAAAACGCTTCCTCTAATCCCCCTCACATCACTGTCGCGCCGCATGCTACTCGGCGTAAGATTGAATAGGTTGCTTCCCATGGCGAATTCTACTAAGAACGTGCTAATGTTCTTTCTGCTTGCTCTAATATCGCTTCATTTCTTTGTTGTTTGCTTGTTATGACTTAATTTTTCATTCCCTATTGTGTGTGCACAATTTCTTAAGAATCAAGGGCCGCGAAAGTCACGATGGAGTCCTTTAAATTCCAACAGGAAAAACTTCTTAGCAAAATTACGAACTCTTTTACAAACTTTAATAAGGAAGGACGAGCCAAAAAGAATCGTGGTGCGTGTGAAGTACGCTTGGAACAATTAGACGAGTGGTGGAGTCAATTAACTCGTGAGCACCGTTCAATGATTAGGTCAAAAGAAGTTGACTTTGCGGACAAATATTTTAAAGACGATTTTTTTGAAATAGCCTAAGAAAATTACGTAACCCAGAAGGGAGAATTCAAAGAATACTTAAACACCTTAATGAGAGACGAACTTTCGATCACAAGAGAGTGTGTTTCAAATGTTATCCCAGGGGAAAGTAATTCTAATGCTCAGCTAATTAACTTGCCTCGATTGAATTTACCCACATTTTCTGGTGTCTTTTGCGATTGGTTGCCTTTTAAGGAATTTTTCGAATCCCTTGTAGTTGGAGAAAGGACCATCTCAGATGTAGCTAAGATGCACTCCGAAGCTGTGTCGTTGGAGAAGCCGCGAAATATATTTCTTTCATACCAGTTGCTGGGAACAATTTTAGCTTAGCCTGGGAAACACTTCTGAACCCATACAAAAATTAGAGTCGGCAAGTCAATGCTCATATTTACAGTTTATTTTCTGTGCAGGCCGCTCGAAGTGAAAACTCGGCAGAGTTGAGACGCAATTTGACTTCTACTTTAAACAGTGTGCGGCCATTGAACAATTTACGGCAAGCTTCTGAGCAAAGGGACGACTTGTTAGTCTACCTAACCGTCAGCAAGTTGTATCCACAAACTCGTAAGGAGTGGGAGAGTTATCTAGGGAATTCGACCACCCCAAGAGAGCCGGCAAATTTGGATACTCATGTTAAATTTCTGGAAAGTGCGATAATTAGCTCCGAAGCATTTGAGAGTGGGATTATTGGGACTGGTAAATCGACTAAATACTGTTTGAATAGTGCAAAAACCAAGAATAAGACTGACTCTAAATATTCGAGAGTATTTCACGTGGGCTACGCTTCCAAAAAGGCCGAAGACAAATGTGCTTTGTGCAATCGATCGTCGACTTCATTAGGTTTTGCGACCAATTTAGAGAAAGACTCCACAGCAGCGATATGAGATTGTTAAATCAAAGCGCCTATGCTTTAATTGCCTCTCACGTTATATTCTGACATGCTGTAAGTCTACCAAGGAGTGTAGATACTGCCAGGGAAAACATCATTCAATGCTTCCTACGGATAATTGTCCTTCACCTGGCAGGGAATCAGATAAATCTACGCTAATGCATTTAATACCCACCCCCAAAACATGTTCAGTACTTCTTGCAACAGTACTAGTTAGAGTAATTGGACCTTATGGTATTCCAATACTCGCTAGAGGGCTGGTAGACCAATGTGCTCAGTCGTCTTTTATATCTAAGTCATTGTGTCAACGACTAAGACTAACGGGAAGGAGTACTAATGTGGAAATAATGGGCCTAGTGGGAAGTAAGCAGACGACCTGTAAAAGGACGGTCGCATTCACAATCAAGCCACATTTTCAGTCAGCGGTTTCGTATGAAGGCTTTGGTGGTTCCTAAAATCTCTTCATATATTCCAGATAATACAATTGCTTTATCCAACAGAAAACATGTCCAAGGACTAACACTGGCAGATCCGCAGTGCAATGGAGAAAGAGGGATTGACCTACTACTCAGCGCCGCAGTTCACGCCAAGATTGTGGAGGGCGAGGTGAAGAGAGGAGTTCCAGGTGAACCAATGGCTATGCTGACCACGCTGGGTTGGATGCTGTCTGGAGATGCCAAGATCCAGCCTAGAAATGCGACGGTTTCCTCAACAGTACTTCACTGCAAAGAGAGTGAGAGCCTGACGGAAATTCACAGGAAATTCTGGGAGCGGGAAGACTTCCAACCTCTCAAGAAAATGCTCACTCCAGCTGAACAGGAATGTGAGGAATATTTTCTTTCTACTTACAGAAGGCATATTTCAGGTCGCTTCATCGTACGACTACCCTTGAGGGATGGCGAGACTGCAGAAACAACTCAACTTGGCAGTTCCTATATCCCAGCCTTAAGGATGCCATAGCAAATGGAAAGGAAATTCTGCATGATCTGAGATTCAAAGAGAAATACCAAGCATTCATGCAGGAGTACATTGACTTAGGTCACATGAAGGAATCGGAGGGGAAGACCAAGGAAATGGATAGCTGCCTCTACCTTCCTCACCATGGCGTTTGGAAGGAATCCAGCACAACCACTAAACTAAAAGTGGTTTTCAATGGCTCCCAACAAACTATCAGAGGAGTATCGTTAAATTCTAAGTTGCATATAGGTGCTAATTTGTTTCCAGATTTAGCTAATGTTGTACTACGCTGGAGAAGTTACCGTTTTGCCTTTACCGCGGACATCGAAAAAAAGTTCCGTCAAATTTTAGTAGATGAAAGAGACCAGCATTTGCAAAATGTACTTTGGAGATTTGATTTTAATGACCCTGTACTATCCTACAGACTTCAGACTGTTACGTATGGTTTGGCGTGTTCCCCATATTTGGCTATTCGCTGTGTTAGGCAACTAGCCGAGGAAGAAGGCCATGCCTTTCCTCTTGCTGTTCCTGTGCTGCGTGAAGAGACTTATATGGACGATGTGCTGACTGGATCCCATACCTTGCCTGATGCTCGCTGCAAACAAGAGGATTTGATCAACTTGCTCAGGGTGGGCGGCTTCCCTCTGCGGAAGTGAGCTTCCAATGCCGGAGAACTTCTTGAGTGGCTGCCTCGAGAGGATGTTACGGTTTCGAGCTGCCAGTCCTTGCCTGAGTCCAGTTCCATGGTCGTGCTTGGGTTATCCTGGCTGCCACGAGAAGACTTCTTTTATTGCCGGATAAGTATAGAATCATTTTCCTCTGTCTTGACAAAGAGGAGTGTTCTGTCAAATGTTTCAAAATTATTTGACCCACTTGGGTGGTTATCTCCAGTTGTAATAACTGCAAAAATCTTCATGCAATCACTGTTGTTGTTGAAAATAGACTGGGACACAGAACTTCCTGCTAAGGAGTCTGCCTTTTGGAATAACTGGTATTCTTCTCTACCCGTTCTTTCACAATTGCGAATTCCTAGTTGGATTAACTTTTCACCAGAAGCTAGATTTTCAGAAATCCATGTATTTGCAGATGCTTCAAAAAGAGCATTTGGTGCTGTAGTATACCTAAGGGTTGCCACTTCTCAAAGTTGTACTTCAATGCTGATTTCTTCACAAAGTAAAGTTACTCCAATTAAAACAATTAGCATTCCAAGATTAGAGCTTTGTGTGGCATTACTAGCTGCTCGTGTAGCAAAACATTTCTCGAATATTCTCAATTTGACTCAAGCTCCTGTGCACGTTTGGTCAGATTCGTTAGATGTTTAGTACTGGTTGAAAAGTCATCCCTCTAGATGAAAAAAAAAAGTTGCCAACCGTTGCTCAGAAATATTAAACATCTTGCCTGATGTAATTTGGCATCACATTCCCTCTGTAGAAAACCCTGTCAGATGCAGTGTCAAGAGGCATTTCTCCCTCTGAATTAGTAAAATCAGAGCTGTGGTGGAAAGGTCCTCCACGATTGTCTGCCTCAAATCAGCCTTGGCCGGCTTCAGAGCTAAACTTACAAATACCATCAGAGCAGTTAGAGAAAAACCATTTTACTCATATCACTACTGTGACTAAGCCCGCAGTGTGGGAATTACTTGAAAAGTATTCATCACTACCTAAGCTTTTACATGTATCTGTTTTTTGTTTTAAATTTCTTAGAATAAAATTGGCTAATCAAATTATGGACGGGAATATTCTAAATTTCCTAAGAGAGTTTCCTATGTCTAACTCCTCTTATGCAACTGCTGATGAAATTGATTATTCGCGCTTGGTTTGGATTCGTTTAGTTCAACAAGTTTATTTTTCAAAAGACTTTCCCCTAATTTTAGCCAACAAGCCTTTCAACAAGTCAAGCAAAAGCTCTCTGCAAAAATTTAATCCGTTTTTTGATGGAATTTGTCTACGTGTAGGAGGTAGAATAAAACATTCTCTCTTGAGTGATGATGAGAAACCCTTTAATTTTACCTCAGTATTCAAGACTCACAACATTAATTATTGAGAATGTTCATCAGATTACCCTTCATGGCGGTATTCAGTTGACCCTTTCTTCCATCAGAAAAATGTATTGGGTATTGGGGGGTCGCAAGGCTGTCAAAAGAGTTATACATAATTGCTTAATCTGCCGTCGTTATTCAGCCTCTACTATGTACCAGAAAATGGGAAATTTGCCCGAGGCTCGAGTGAGAATAAATCGACCCTTTCTGAACTCAGGAGTTGACTATGCGGGACTCTTTCAAATAAGAGTATCTCCAGGACGAGGTAAAAAATCATACAAGGGATACGTGGCGTTGTTTATATGCTTGACGACGAAAGCCATGCACCTCGAGGCAGTATCAAGCTATGATTCTACTTCCTTTATTGCCTTTAAAATATTTACTTCGCGTAGAGGTCACTGCGCAACTTTGTACAGTGATCAAGGTTCAAATTTTGTTGGTGCAGATTTAGAATTAAGGAGATTGTTCGAAAAATCAGCATATCATAGCAATGAAGTAGCTCAAACATTAGCCAAAGAAGGTACTACATGGCATTTCAATCCACCCGCTGCCCCACATTTTGGTGGAATTGGGAAGCTGCTGTAAAATCTACTAAACACCACTTGCGTAGAGTTCTAGGACTTAATACTCTAACTTTTGAAGAGTTTTCCACGCTATTAAGCCAAATAGAAGCATGTCTTAATTCTCGCCCATTGATTCCACTGACAGATGATATAGCGGATTTGCAGCCGCTAACACCAGCCCATTTTTTAATCGGGTCATCATCCATCCTGCTTCCGGAGCCTAGAATTACAGAGGACCGGCTACCTCCTCAGAAACGTTGGCTGCTGATCACGCAAATGCTGCAACATTTCTGGGATCGCTGGTCGGCCGAATACCTGCAGTCTCTCCTACGACGTTCGAAGTTGGCGAAAGAGACTCCACCCTTGGCCGTTGGAGACATCCTGCTGGTGAAAAATGAACTTAGTGCACCAACGAAATGGCCTCTTGCACGAGTGATTCAGCTCCACAAAGGAATGGATGGATTGACTAGAGTAGCCACATAACGTACAGCTACCACGAAATTCAAAAGACCAATTGTCAAACTTATTTTTCTTTTTTACGAATTTTGTTAAATTTGCTTTAATTTTTTTAAATTTAATTAGGGATTGCTCATGTTTTGTGTTTATTGTTCGTTGAACAAGGTGGGCGGTATGTTTGGGATTGCTTGAGTGACGCGGGTGGTCTGAGGTAGTTCGGAGTGGCAGCGCTGTCTACCCATTGCTGGACGAAGTGAACGCACGACCACGCCGACACTCCGTTCCAGGCTCAGCTGCTGTGCGCACATTGCGTTTTGCCAATGGGCAAAATAAAGTTTCTATTTGCTCAAGTTGCATTTATACTGAACATAAAATGGCCCGTTGGGCACTTTTGGCATAGGGGAAAAGAGCAAACTCGCGTCACGTACCGTACCGCACTTTTTGCTTCGGCGACGTAGTTCCAATACCGTCGACGGACAGCAGCATCGCTGCCCTAACAGTGTGAATAACTGCCACGAGATGGTAGGACAAGCGGTAAGCGGGAAAAAGTGCACCGTTTAAATTGCGTACCATATTTCCCTGTTTATATTCTTTACCGAATCTTCAAATTCAAAGGTTATTAGTTATTTTAGTTATCATAAGCCAATAGTTTCTTTCCTAGAAGTCTGTAGAAATACTAATGAAATAAGTTAAATTATTATTCATGAGAATAAGGAAAATAACATGCGAGAAAATTATGAAAATGAGGAAATGGTGATTGAAGATATAACCAATGATGATGAGAATTGTTAATTTGAATAATTAGAATAGAAACATAATTGACATAAGAGATATAAATGAGTGTTATATTATTCAGACGCATGTAAAATACCTATTTTTCAGATAAATATCTATTTTGTTAACAAAAAATAAAGTTTACATCGATGGAATATTCATTTTTTTAAATTACTGTACATTATTCTCCTTTTTTATTCAGATTTATTTGGGAATATAAATCGGTCAAAGAAGTGTTCACTTCCAGCGTGTGGTCCTAAGCACACCCAATTATTTGCTCGTTTTGTAGCTGCCGCAGTTCACAAGATTGTCCACAGGTTGATAAGTAGAAACATAGAACGTCTCTTTGTCTAACAACACTGGTGATACGTGAGCTGTAAAACTATTAAGACAAGATAAGCCTTTCAGCGTGTCTGTTGCAGGAGAAGATAAAAAACTTGCATTCACATTCCTTCCCTTAAAACTCCGCAAACTACTATGCAATCGCACATTCTCTCTCTTGGAGACCTTCAAAACTTTTTTTCGCCAAACGATTGTTATATTTTTTTAACCCTTGCATTGAAAATAAATATGGCCATTATTCGCTCAGTATTATGTCAAAATTTCAAGACTATCCTGACTTCAACATACTTGTCCCTTGCTTTATGACTTGATCGCTGCAATGATTAAAAATACCAGAGCTTGTCTCTTAATCAACATAAAACATATTTGTGCACATTAAAAGCTCAGTAAAATTCATTAACTCACAACATGAAATACTGTAAAAATGGCACTGAAAGTAATACTTGGCAAAAGAGACTTTTCTTAATTAAATATGAACATTAAATCTTCCATGCCGTAGTATGGGAATATTATAACAAAACTGCATGAGAGATCATCGATTTGTAGTAGTAATTGTAGCTTTTCGTTCCATGGTTTCAAGCTCAACTACATGCAAATTGAATTACACAAATGAAAAAGTAACTTGGTTTCCTTCTACAGATTTATTTTCCTGGTACGACATGTTTTGACACAGCGGTGTCATCATCAGGTGACACAGTGGTGTCATCACCTGATGATGACACCACTGTGTCGAAACATATCGTACCAGGAAAATAAATCAGTGGAAGGAAACCAAGTTACTTTTTCATTTTTGTAGCTAATAGATTTAACGTGCTTCGACGGCAAAGGCCATTTTGCACATTATCCACGAGTTGCAGACAGGGTCGAAAAACTCGTATGAATAGGAGGATCAGCCCTCCCAATTCGAGCTGAATTCAACTATGCTTAACTTCGGTGACTGTTCGCACCCCGGTGTTTCCATCATGGCAGGCCGTAACCCATGTGCTTTTTTGATGGTTCATTATTAGTTCACGAGTTGAAAATGGCCTCACCTACCCATTTATTAGACTCATTAATATTTTTTATGGAATTTTATAAGACCTAGAAGGGTATTTGTTTTTCGTCAACGCATTTTATTGAGCGATCTGAGTTTTTTATTTACCTCTCGTGCTGTAGCTACCATTTATCAAAAAATAAATTATTATTACGTTATCGTCCTATAAGGTTTTATTCCCATTGAAATACTTCTCGGGAATCACTAAGTAATGTAACATTGATTAACAATTACCTGTAAATCGCTGAACCGTTGTAGCCTCATGAATCAATGAAGCTTGTATTTTCTAGTGAGGTAAATTTGGCCTATTTATTAGATTAAAATAGACAATATCTACGGCTTTAATAAAATATTAGGCAATAATTATGATATTAATTACAAATATCACTTGGTAGAAAGTAGATTTTTAGATAATATTATTGGAAGGGACCCGAAACTATCTACAATTGTAATAAAAAGCACAGGAAGTATTTAAAACAATTAATACGAATTTAACTTGGTGGAATAACAATTTAGGTTCCCTGTGTTTCAGGAATATACCTTAGCCATCCAAGTGAAAGTGTATGCTGAATCCCCGTTGCTTAGCCGTGCTACCCAGGTCTGGAAAATTCAGGAACCCTTGTGAGTACCATCCATTTGTCACGGGCGAACGTATTGCGTGCTCAGGTTGAGCAATACTAACAGATTTCGTCTTCTCATCCCATACTACCCGTGAGTATGTTCTCCTCGTACCCTATTACCATCCTATTGAGACCTAACTCAAAATTCGAGTTGAGCGAGGGTGAGAGAGTGAGTTAGAAATTCGGAAAGATCTCGCATCCCGACATCCACCACGCGCACTTTCAATTAATTCCCTACGTAACTCTCGCTTGATTGGCCAACATTATTGCCGCGAGGGAAGGAGTGAAGGAAGAGCTTTGGCGCTGCCGGCTGAAACCTGGATATGATTGAGTGTGATAGAAACCAAGTTATTCGTTATGGGAATGAGGGATGCATGGCAGCGGGGGAGCCCTCCTGTGGAAGGAGGGGGTTATTATGGCTTGGGGTTTTAAGGACTCCATGAGAGGCAGGTAGGCAAAAGGGATGGAAGGAAAAGGATGGGAGACTGTGGGAACGGGGGAGTTTCTTTAGGGATGAGGCGAAAGGGCGAAACATAAGTGGGTGTGGTTTCCCAAAACTTAATCTCCATTGGGTAAGGTATAGACGTTTGATTTATTGCCTCCGCGGGTGCAGGCGGAGGCAAAACATAGTTTGGATTGCGAATCAAAGGAGAAAGGGAGCCGTGAGAGATGGAGGGAGAGGGAAGGAGAGATAGCGACTAGGTCGGAAGAAGCGACGCCGGAAGTGTGGAAGCAAGATGATAATGAGAGACAGGAAGGAGCGCTTAATAAGGAGGTGGAGAGGAGTAATTAGTCGAAAAACGGATGCAATAAAGTTGCAAATCATAACCCGCGGTGCACGGTTAGGAGACACGAGTACGAGCGTACAAGTAAAATCACCTGGAGATAAAAAGCAGAGTAATATCTTAACGCAAATTTCCTGTTTACTTTTATAATACATTTATTAAGCCTGATATGGGATATTTTTACAAATATAGGTATAGGACACCCGTGGAACATGTAGCAATAAAAAGCACGGAAACAAGTAAGAATGCTATTGTAATTGAATAAATGTATCATATACTTTAAAGAATACTTTCTACATTTAATAAAGACTTAGATTAGAAGCCTTGTAGATAACATTTTTGTGACTAGAAACTTGAGGATGTGCGTAGAGTGGAGAAGTTAGGGTTTAGGCATGAAGAAAAACGAAGATTAATAGCTGGGTAGCGAGAAAGACAGACAAGAAGGGTGAAGGAACAATTTATGGATGCTGTGGAATAGGAAATTAATTAAGGGTGAAGAATTGGAGAAGGCAGAAAAGGTGTATGAAGCACGGGCTGAGAGGTGAGGGTATATCCGAAAGGGTGGTTGGGAGGAGAGCGCTTGGCAGAAGTAGATGAGGAATGAAGGGAATGGGAATTCTGGCTGAGAAGAGGAAGAATGGAAGAGTAACTTTAGCTGAAATATTAGATGGCTGGCAGGTAATGCACAGGAAAGCAAAACGGTGGCCTAGCAATGGGTGAATTAGAGTTTGTACTAAACTAGAGTATGAATTAAACTATTGAATTTTTACTGTCTGTCGTAGTCAGCTTGTAGAATATCGAAGAATCATCGAATCATGCACGTTCATGAATCGAAGAATGTTTTTTACTGACCACAAATATGCAAAAGTGAAGTAAGGTATAAACTGTGCAGAAAAATAAATTTAATTGCCGTCATAAATAATCAAAAAGTATGTCGCTCCTTTTCACTATGGTATAAAATGGATAATTTTTATCAAACTATGAGGCTAGTGAGGAATAATGATCGAGTAGTTGGAGCGAAGGCTTACGCAGTGGCTGATCATGCTGGAGCTACGTTTTGCGGAGCAGCTGCGTGTGTCAATTTTCATTTCAATAGTTTTTCTCCCGTTACAAGAGGCGTCTTCAGGTCAAAGACGCCTCCTGTAACGGGGGAGAAACTCGTCATGAAAATTGACACACGCAGCAGCTCCGGAAAACCTAACTCCAGCAATAATGATTGAGGATTAAAAGTAAATCGTTGGATGTAGATACCTATAAAAAAGGGGGAATGGGCCAGGAGAGTATTGTCAAGAGGATTTGTGAGGCAGAAAGCCAAATCAAAGGCTGGTAATTGACAGAAAATATTGACATTTGGGTATACTATGAAGCACTGTATGTGTAATATTTCGTTAACAATTAAGTAGAACTCGGGTATCTTGTTTAATAATTTTAGAAAAATTATTATTTAAAATCTAAAAATCGATAATAATAATAAATATAGTCAAATAAATAAACAGTGATGAGGAAATAGAAAACATCCGTGAAGACAAGTGAGTCTTTTTTTCAATCAATGCGATTGCAAGAATAATGTAGCACGCAATCACGCGCAAAAATATACACCAGAGAGGGTGAAATTCACCATGAAACAAAACACTTGACTTGACTGGGATTCGAACCCGAATCACTCAATTGCCGGTAAGGGGTGTTAGCCAGTTACACCCCCTTTATCAACTTAATTTAGGTTACACCACCTTAAACCGTCTTCACTTAAGGTGAATTCAATCCCGGCCAAGTCAAATGATTTTCATGGCGAATTTTACCTTCTCTGGTGTAAATTAGTGCGTCGATTGCTCAATTTAGCATCCATTATCAAAAAGCCAATCACGCGCCAAACGAGTAATAGAGAGCATTATAAAATGGCGGTGGATTGGGTAAGGGCAAGGGGAGTGGGGAAGGTACTGAAGACTTGAAGGAACGGCGCGATAGGAGGAGAGAAATTTACAAAATGGTTTAACGCTATAATATATGCTTGAATTTAAACGGTTGAAAAGGAAAAATAATAGAAAACTATTGTTCTAATGCATACATCATAAAATACTTGCAGTAGTCAAAATAAGAGTAATTTCCGAACGGTCCTCGTAGTCAAACAATGAGCCACTACCTAAGGATGTCGTGGAAACGACGAAACGCTATGTATTTTGCTAAGTAAATCCAATGTAAAATTACAACTGAAACTCCTCGATAATTATTCCCTTAATTCCCTCGATAATCATTAACTTATTTTCCCCAGATTATCAAAAGACGTTAAGTGTCTTTTTAATTCTACGGGTCTAAGTTATTTATGCCGATTTTTTATGTAGAAATGACAATATAACAAAGAAATTATACCACGAAGATCTTTAAATTTGGAGAAAAATCTATACTGGCTATTAAAAAGAAAAAATGAGTCAAAACATACATGTGCACAGTACATGACACTTGAAGATATTGCAAAACTAGCCGTACTATTACCCTTAACTGCGTCATCCGCAGTTGCATTTAACTTCGAAAATTACACTGAAGAAAACTATGAATGTTAACCGGGACTCAAACACGGAACCCTCGATATCCCTCGCGGCCTATCCCGGATTCTCGATATCCGGATCGCGATATCGAAGGATCCGGGAGCGAATTCTGGTCAAGTGGATGATTTATCCGCAGTGGAGTTTTCACGATCAATATCACTCGCGGATATCGCCGTAGATGGTTGTACTGCAACGTGTTCGCGGTATCCTCAACATTTTTCAACCAAATTAATGTGATAATCGACGAATAAATACGCAATTAACCCTCTGCACTAGTGCGGTGTTCATTTTTGTTCCAGTTGATTCTGAAAATTCTCGCCATATTGAGAGAAACGATGCCTGTGCGTGGGATAGGGTTTGCCACTTGGATGCTCATTGCTGTTCCAAATTTTGTGCTGTCATCATATCGGGATGTTTTTTAATTAGCAGTTTGTTACCAATTTTTACTTTCTTGACTCCATACAAGTTAAATTACTAGGTTTAACTTTGTGGAACTGACTCACATGAAATGACTTCTCACTCTGTAGCGGCGACATTACGAAGTAATTGCGGCGCTAATGCAATTCCTAGGATATCAGTTGGTGATGCGGAAATATCATACTCAAAACATTGTTAAACATTAGTTAAGCTACCGAGGCGTCCTCCTCCCTCGTGGATATTAAGGGCTTTATAGAATCAAGTTGTTCTGGATTGCCGGGCATATGATGTCACTGTTTGTCTGATTGTTAAAAATATGGGGGTCATCATGGTATGCAAAATGTATTGACAAAACCGCATGTGCTAGCCGTAATTAATAAGTATAAAAAGAATTGTTTCAGGCTTGATGTCGTGGGATAACATAATAAAATAATAATGGCAATTTTCCACAGTATAAACTTTAATAGTAAGTAATAAGGTCAACATGATCCTCCATCAGCTAAAAATTCAGATAAATCTCTCCACCCCTTCATACTCGTAAGCGACTCATTTCCTCACTTATCTTTCTCCATTTTGATTATTGCTACCATGATCTTACTGAAGAACTCAATGTTTAGCTAGAACGTCAGTTAAATATGTGTGTAGTGTTTATTTTTCAACTGAAAGAAAGATTTTACCAGGGTTACATGGATGAAGGCCAGAAGGAAATACTTGTTTGTTTACTTTCCCTATGGTCTTTATAAAAATCAGCAACCTTGTTATTTAAAGCAATTTTTTCCACCGTGAGAAAAAAAATCCGACGTTACCACCCGAATGGCTCTCGATTAGTTATTTGTTCCGCTACATAGGACAAAAATACAAAAAATATAAAAAACCCTTCTGTGTTGCTTGAGCTAGGTCGTGGAATAGTATTCCCGCTGATGTTAAGGAATCCAATTCAATATGTATTTGTTTGAAAACAGATTTTTCCGGTATCTTTTTAACCAGGAAGGGTTATAATTTTAAATTTATGTTCTTTGTTGGCCTTACACTGTTGATCTTCCCATCTACTCATCCTTCCTATTGTGTTTTCAGTAGGCTATTTTGTCGCAAAATATGTCTAACAAATTTACCTCCATTTTCTCAGAGTTTCATTATTTTTCTTTTCTCTCCAATTCTTAGTAGGAAATAGGAATTTATAAAAGCAATGGGGTGCATTTGTGCATTCATGTAACCAAAGGAGTTATGGGTGTGGGATGGTTAACCAGACAAATAATTAAACAATGATAGGAAACACACGTAAATACAATTGAATCGATTCTACCTAGGAATACTTCTTTGTCCTGTAGCCGTCTCACACTCTCTGAGCACGTGGCCAATGCGGGTCTTCAAGGGCGTTGAGGCGACGATGACCGAATTATCGCGGTTTAATGTGAGAAAGGCCAAAGAGAATAATGATGCAAAGGTGATGATGAATAGGGGGGTAGGAGAGAGAGAGAGGACTGCAAAGAGGGAGACGGTTGAAGAAACGGAGCGATAAGGAGAGAGAATGAGGAGGTGGATATGTTTTCTTATAGTCTCCAGAGACGGACGCAAAATGTGGAAAAGGGGTTAAGAGGGTAGGAGAGACCTTAGAGAGTTGGAACAGAGGAGTATAAAAAGCTCGCGCTTGAGGGAAGAACAAGGCAACTAGGGGCGAAGAGGGGTTTTGCGGCGAGATTAATACGCAGAAAAGGTCCCGAATGAGTAGAGAGGATCTGCAGGGAAGGAGGAATAGAGGGGAGAAGAAGGGTAAGGATTTATTGAAGACAAGGGCGAGAAATCTGAATATTTCACTCAAGACACGAGGATTATTGCTGGTGAAATGGTTTTGTATAACTTGGGAGCGTTAATAGGCTAAAAACATTTTGACGGGATATTTATGGAAAAGTAAAACTTCAATGGGATTATGCATGGAAAAGTAACACAGCTCTGTAGTATGGCTCGTTCTTCAAAATGGGACGCTAATAGCCCAGATGAGTTTAGTTACACTTCGAAAATCCAACATAAGCAGTATCAGCTGGCGTTTAATTGATTCTACACAATAATAATAAATATTTTAAAAATGAATTGAATTAGATTTTAGCACATTCCCCCCGAACCTAGAAACCGCTGTTTGATAGGAAACAACTGTACTTACAAATATATCAAAAGGGCACGTACTCTGAGCCACAATATTACTGACACCACATTCGCAGTGAAAATTCTGATGATTTCGTGTACGGAAATAGGTGCTGGTGGTTTCGATAAACTTGAAAATATTAATAGGCTACAAATATATTAATGGGATCATTATGGGAAAGAAATTTCGCCAGGTAATATGGTCCGATTTTGAATTGAAGCCAACTATGGTTTCACAATTCCCAGCATTTTGGAGCCTATGGAAGTGAGACCGGGAAATCTAGTTTTTTATTATAAATGTCATTAATGCTTCGGCAAGGGTAGAGTAATATCTTCGAATTTCAATTTCAACAATCGATTGACAAAGCAATATTTAATTCTCTTAAATAATCAGTTATGATGACTGCAGCAGGAATCGTAACGCACAGCAACGTTCGTGGTCAGGAAAAGCGGTTTTGTTTAACTTGAGAGCTTTAAAGAGCTAAAAACACTAAAATGGGATATTTATATAAAAGTAACTTCGTTATGTAATTTGGAACATCCTTCATATAAAATTTCAACTATTCCTTTGACTCATACCAGAGTACTCCAAAGAAGCACTCACCGTTCATCGTGGTAATACTGAAAACCATCACACGTATAAGATGTGTTATAGGCTCCAGCCTCATGGGTTGAGTTTCTTTGAGGTCCCCTTGGAAAGGGAACCATCAGGGATAAATACCTAATTCCCTTGAATCCACCCAAAATGCAATGAGAGGTGTAGTGGTAGTAGAAGCATAGAACCATTAAGCCAAAATATCATGGTTTCAATACTGGTCTAAATTGTTTTTTTTAAGCAATTTCTAAATCATTCATCACCATTCATCGCAGTAGGATAGAAAAAATCATACTGTAAGGTATGAGTTAAAAAAGACCCGGATTTATCAAGTACTTTTTATGATAAGATTATATTTATGTGAATCAGATAATGTGCACAATAACAGCCATAGTTGTGTCCGTATCGCTCGTTGTTTTTCACCAGTTTCCAATCTGTTAAATACAAAATTAAATCCATGACATTCTTAATAATCGCAAAATTGTAAATCGAACTTCTAACCCAAAAAATATACCAGAATAGCGTTAAATATAATACCTACCAAAGGAAAGTAATGTTAATTGATTTTAAGCTGAAAATCAAGGGATAAATACGCCTCGTCATGTACAAAATAAAAAATAGCATTTACTATTATTGCTTCCTTCTAAAGGCAGTTTAGAATGAGAAATACGCCTATTGTATTACTTGGTTTCTTTGGTATTAGTACTTTTCGGAAACTTGAAAAACGCTAAGTTCACGGAGTATACCTTATTGTAATACCGAATTTAATGAACTAAACTTTTAAGCGAAAAATGGTGCCCAAGCTTATTCTTCAGATTAAAGAAATGGCTGTAAAAACTACAATTCCAACAAACTTAATACTAACAGGTTCCACTAATTTGAAAAATGTGCAATGAAAACAAAACGCGCTGTTTTAACGATACAAAATATAAAGTAAAACTACGTATAAAACACTTCACTTGCATAAAATTTACGGAGTGCAAGTTAAACTATTAGGCTCTCTAAATGTATACTTAATATTATAATAAATAATTTTAACTGATGCAGTTAGGTACATTTATAATGGCCATTAAGATGTCCCCAAACCTATGTTCTTTTAAAACATTTACCTGTTTCAATGTATAAACACGTTATTGATACGATATGACAAAAGTTTGATCAGTATTATAATCTTCTCCAAAGGTTACAAGCTACATACACATTTAAGTCACACGTTCAGGGAAAAATCTACTTATATGATGAAATCAATAATGTGAATGCGATAGGAAAACAGATCTCATGAAACTGCTTAAAGTTCTTAAGCAGGCTGCTATATGGTTAAAGCATTCCAACGTCGAACCTGGAAGCAGGAGGATGATTTTCTTCTCTATTAACTTTCCACATTCATGTCGTACTCAGTTCTCGAGATCCAGTAACAATTATTACTGTCGCGGCAAGTCACGCCGCTATAACTACATTGCCTATTACCGCTATTTAATTGATGTATTGGCAGAAGCAGCGTAACGGCTCTCCCTAATGAAATGCAAAAATGAATTTTTCAAGCATTGAGATGCCAGTGCCACTCTCCGACGAAAAAAAGAACATTCAATCAAACTGCGATTTCCGAACGGCGCAATTCATTTGAGAAACAGTCATCCGTAAGAAATGACCTACAATCCATCAATTTTGTCGGTCTCCACTGCCGTTCGCTATCTTTTTCTCCGGCGAATAAAAAATTCTTTTTATTTTTTAAATGCACACCAGTTCTCCTCTCAGTCCTCCTAAAAATTCCAGTCTACACTCCTCCTCCAGTACAAAAGGCCTGAATTCCAATCACCTTCAGGCCCATTAGTGGAAAATTAAAAATATGTACAACGGACAGAGAAACGGCACAAAATTGGAAAGACACTGAAAGCGCTACAAGTTCAATAAAAGGAATAAAATGGAGAAAGGAACAAACTGATTGATGAGGGCATAACAGCCCACACGAATGCAGAGAGGATGGGCTTTTTGGAAGCGCCAAAAATGAGATGATTGAATAAATTGAGAACAATGCTCACTGAGATAGTGTCCGATTACTTATTCAAAGTGAACGAGAGATGGCACAAGTCTTTCTCATACTTTCTCGTGCATTCAATTCATTCACATTTCTCTCTCTGCTATTCTCTCCTTGAAGATAACGCAGATATTAAAATTCCATCCATGTCTCCCGTGCCTAATAAGAACAAAAAAGGAAATGAGCGGAAGAAAAAGAAAAAGAGAAGCTCCTTGATCGATGACCTTGGATAATTTTAATAAATCGAGAAACAAGAGGCGATCTCCTCTCAGTTGGTAAAAATGGGTTGAGTAATTGAAAAAAGAAATCGAGGAGGGAAATCTTCGAAGAAAGAAGTCATGAATGCCGGGGGAGAAGAGATGTTGATTGAGAAATTTCGGGACCAAGACGGGCAGGAAATGGGAGTGCGGCTGTCTTATTGTCTGTCGAGGAGTTTCTTGGGGAGAGGAAAAGGGGTTTAAGATCTTTTTGAAAAGTGGACCGGATCCGTATTGGAGAAAGGGAGTTTGGCGGACTACTTTCCCATCTGAAAATATACCGTCTTCTCCACTTACTACTTACACCTCTCCTTTTTCAGAGTATATTCCTTCAAACATCTTCTATATCTCATCTTGAGAAAGTTACTGTTGCTTCCGTCTAACTTTCCAGTTCATTTTTATTTCTGCTCCTAGTCCCTCCGAGTAGCCATTTAGTTTATAAATAGTTACGGATTTCTATTCAAATGAGATTAATGCCATGATTTTTTAAATTACTTTAAAATATTTGCCATAAGATGTGTCAAAGCAATATGAAAAAACAATCGGCTTCGACTGGATGAATCGTCAAATGAGGTAACATAAAATGAATTGGAGTGAAAACGAAAGGAGAAATGCGCACATATGACAACGTACAATGTCCATTCGAGTTAAAAAACTATCACAATTTTCAAAATAAAGTTAAAAAATCATTGCTTTCACTCAAAAAAGGCAATAAGTATGCAAATTAATCATGAATTATAATTTTTCACAAACCCAAAACTTTGGCTCAAATTGTTTCATAATAGGGTATTGCACCTACTAAAATATATATTGCACAATTGTGTGAGACTGTACGTTATTTTATGACCAACAAAGTTTGAAAAACAAAATATTGCCAACAAAATGAAGCATTTCATATGTCAATTTCAATGGATTTCAATGAAGCATATCACGGCACTAGTTTTATAATGAGAAATCCATTAAAACTTAATTCAACCCTCATTTACCTACTATGAAGAATGGCATGAATAGTAGGTTGTTTAGCCATGCATTGTTTAACACTAAAATTCCCGGACTTTTCACCTACTTAGGATGCCCAAGGTAGTCTTTTTCACTACCTTCGTGTTTTGTTACTATTTTTGGCATTTTTACGCAATGCATTTGTTTCAAATTACTTGTTTGTCTCTATATTGAATTTCACGATAAAAATCAACATTTTACAGGACAGGCATATTCAATATTCTTTGTTTTGTGGAGTCTATTCAAAATGCAGCAAGCACTTTTCTTTTTTCTTGTTTTATTTTAATGGAAACAAGAATTACTATCTTAATGGTTACAAAATGTGTATATTACATTTATTAGGTACCCGTTGGAAGGATGTATTTGTTATGTAAATATAATTGTAAAAAAGAAACTGAAATGTTAGTAAAGCAAAATAGTAGTATATGAAAAAAAAATATGAAAAAAATTAACCAATATTAAATTTTAATTTCCTACATGCGCGAGAAGTCATATAATGAGCAGTACATAAACTAAAAATTGCTTTCTTGCACGAATTGTAAATACCGATACTCCTATATCTTTTGCATTCTTCCTTAATTAGGAAAAATTTATTTTGATCAATCCCTTTTTTTGTTGGTCGTCACATTGCCATCACAGGTGAAACCTCTAGGCATCATATGCGGTCCTACCAGCTCTTCTGTTAACTTCTAAATGAATTCCCTTCATGATATTTTACGACAGGTTACATCTTTGTATAGAATCCAAGGATTTATAGCTTCTAAGTCTAGTGTATTATGAAAAGAATGTACAGGCCATCTCTTAGTGGCTGTCCGGTCAGTGCATTTTTTTGCCATCTGATCCACAGCATTTCCAACTGTTTCCACTATTTTCTTCGGGTTATTAGTGACATCAACATCTGAGTGAAAAGTGCTTAGGATAAGCACGTTCTTCTTGACTTTACCCTGATATACGGTGAGGGTAATGTCATTTTCATAATTTGTAAATACTTTTGTGGAATACAAGTTTTCTTTCATGTTCTTTATCTCTTTTGGAACCTCCTTCCTCATTTTACTTACAAGGGGTTCCGCCACTTCCCTTCCCCTAGTATCACGTCCTCGGATCTCAGGCATTACGATATGATAAGCGCAATGCGTATTAGATAAATATGGAGCGCCAATAAAACTTAATTAAAGAATTTTACTTACTGACAGAGTAGCATTCCTCTCCACTCTCATCGCTTTCGGATGAATTCGCCCCTCTGCTGCGAATCTCATCGGGTACCAAGTCATCGTCTGATGAATCTGCACTACTTTCATATTCAGACTGGTCTTGTGTGTGCAATATTGAGATAATGTCCCCAAGTGTAAGATCCTTCCCTAGTGCCATAATTACGAAAGAGATCTATACTTTTACTAAGTATGTAGTATATTCCGAGAACGCACAACAGCCTTTCACGTGATGTGTAACTGCGTCTCGCGACAGAATCCTCCAGACAACATCAACGTACTCGCTCAACGTTTCCCTAACAGCAACTCGGCATAGACCGAAGAGTTAACTTTTTCATTTATGACCATAAAAATCAAAACAATGTCCCCAGAAAATCACCACACAAAAAGCTGATGACTCATAGTTCACGAGGGACAGGGAGATATTAGGGACCTTGAGTAGCAGACAATAAGATGGAGGGTAAGAAGGTTTGAGGATGTGGGTGAGGGGATAGAGATGTTCTCATGCATATTTGAGTGTTTTTAAAGCGTATATGGACTATCTAAATGTAACTACAATGCAAAACTACAGCTTGATTGAAATGCTATAAAATCCTTGATATTTCATTAAAAGGCCTAATTTAGCTGAATTTTTTTACCGAACAGTTGGAATCTAAGCCATATATATATGCAAGTAGAACAATATTGACTGAAAGCAATAAAAATATATTCAAAATCAAAGAAGGGGACGATAATAAACCGTAAAGACAAATGTAGTCAAAATGAGCACCATGGGCATTTAAGGTAAATTTAATAAAATTGTGATAAAAATACTAGTTATGTAAACCTCGACCACGTTTTCTTTTAAATACTTAAAAAATGATTAAAAGTCACGAATGTATATTTTCATGGAGCAATTATAGTACACGTGATAGAAAAAACAATATCAAAAGTAGTCAAAAAGACTACCTCGGTCATTCTAGTGCTTAAGGGCGTCAGCGCAGCCATATCACGTGACTGACTGCCTGCTTTCCTTTTACGCACTCCTGTATTCAACCTGGTGACATTTCAATTGTTTCCATTTCTTCATTCATCGAACCTAATGGTTATTTTCTCTCACCACTCAACGCAATCATTTCCTAAAATTTTAATTAGACCTCATACAAAAAGTCAATCCTGGTCCAACTGAAATCTATTTGGGCCCATTCACTTCTGACTTTGATCCCTTCAAATTTGGATCTTTATGTTCAGCTAAATATGGTAGTGAATTGAATTTCTTCATTGGTGAAATTTGAACCAAAAATCCACATCCTCATGCCTTTCTCTAGATGATTCCTAATGAATAATTGATTTAACGAAATTAATGGACCAATACGCAGGGTTTTCGAAGGAAATGAATACCATTACTTTTGCGATAGTAAACATACTCGAAAGCAATGGGTGACGATTGACCTTATTTTGCGCCACTACATGAATAGAATTACTTACACTCATCGCTGACTGACTGACTCTACAACGCTGTAAGAAGGAGCCAAAGTTACAAAAACGGATTGAAGTCCTGTGAACTGCCTATTCCTACAAGAAAGCGGCAGACCGGTGGTCAGATGGTCGATTGTGGAGTAGAAAGTATGGAGTTTGATGCCCTGGTGTGGTAAATATTTCTTTTTATTTTCTTCATAGATTTTCATCCTTTTAAATATTGTGCTTTCTCCATAGTTATTTCCATTAAAAATATTTTCTCGCAGCTTATTATTCTCTAAATTGATACACTCATCAATTCAGAGGAGCAAAGCGAGTGAGATGGAGACATAAATCAAAGTGTTTTTTTATATTCATCATCATTCAACGGCCGCCTTCGGCACCTTGCAAGAAACTAGTATGAAATAAAGCGAAGTATTAATCGCGTAAACAATTCAACTGACAAGATAAGAATAATTGAAGTGCTATTGATGAACTGAATTTTTATTATTTTCTTTGAAAGTTTTACCAAATTTAATTGGAATAAATTATGTTCAGCTCCTCAAAACCTCAAATATTATTTCACTGCCTACATACTCGCGCAATTGCTTTGAAGATATGGTAGAACAACATTTGCTTAAATGCCTCGGATTCTCCGGGTACGAATTGTGAATTTAAAAATCCCGTTTAAAAATACTTGCCATGATTGCACTATTGAGAATGTTAAATTACAATACAGGTAGAGCATAATTATAACCCGTGAATACATGAATTGACCCGCCTGAAAGAGCAAACAGGGAGACTAGAAGGTGTTAATATTAGAAAATAGTTGAGATAAAGTTTTTTTTCTATTTATAAGTAAATATCTAAATAATTCAGCAAATGACGGTACCAAATCTTTTTTGGATCGATTTTAATGCTTGAAAAATATCAAAATAAGAATACGAGAACGTGTCCCATTATTGTACGTGTAATTTATAGTCATTGATCCCAGGTAGTTACACTTGCAATAAACTGCCAATATATTCCGCATATTAATGCCCGTCAAACATGTCAAGCCCTTCAATTTATTTTTGGCAGTCGACTCAAAAAAATGATCGATCCCACTTCGCCTTGTTTAAAGAATTCACCCTCGCGTATTTATTTTTCTTTCACTTTTCAATCTTACTTCATCCATGCTAGTGTTTACAGCCGTGACCTTTCGACACATAATATGGTCTAATTAGGGCGACGACTTCACCAAAGTTTATGTATAATTTTTTTACCGGCAAAATTGTGGTGCGTGAGTTAATCTTGTCTCGGTCCAATAATGCCCTTAACATGGAGGGGAAGAGATAAGGAAAGTGGTGGGAGCGATTTGCGGGGGAGTGGTGGCAAAGAGAAGAAGAGAGGCAAGCTATGAGAGAGAGAGAGTTCAAACGAGAGATTTCGCGTGACCAACTGAATTTAATGGAATGGCACATGAATAAAAGGAAGATGATGAACAACTAATAGCAAAAACTTGTGCGGATATGACTTATTCCTTTCTTTCATGACTTCTAGCGGTGACGGAAATTACCAGCAGGGGACCGCTTAATTTTTTTCCGACTCATAGTACTATTGCTTCATTTTCCATTCACGGGAGGTCATAAGTTCGCCTCCACTTCGGCATTAAGATATCATGCAGGCATCGTTAAATTTTATGATTTCATTGGCTTGTACTCCTCAGTTATTTTTACTTCGTCATCAATGTTTTTTCACTATTTTCATTTTTTTTCTGCGCTCTATGGCGCAGTAAACTTTGGCCGAAATTATAATGCATTAAATTGGAAAATATCGGTTTGAATTTTTGAAACATCATATCAGTTTATATAATCAGTTTTGTCCAGTTTTAATCAGGTATTCATTTGCTATTCTTCATCCACAAACACTTGAATACCCTGCTTCCCTTTCAGATCTTGCATATCTCTTACTCTTTCAATACCGTACTAAAGTACCTGATTATATGAAATTAATGTAATGACACATTAATACAAAAAATACAATGAAAAACAAGCGACAATAAGTTGCAGGGATATGACTACTTTTAATTTTCTACTTTTCTTTCCTACCCCTACATTCACGGTTACTCTTTACAGTAATAACCTTCGTGGGTCGCAATTTATTTTCACTCATACAACTGCATCATTTTCCATGCTCAGGAGCTCATTTATTTGGTTTCAGTTTGGAATTGAGAGGAATCGGCTTTCATAATATGTATTTTTCATAATTTGTTGATGATTTCATTATAATGGTAGAAAGAATTTTAATTTGATATTACTTTTAGTACTTGAACAAAGCATAGATACAGCAGGATACCTATCATAACCGATAGCATAGACTCAGATGATTTCAGAAAATTCCAGGTGTATAGCGTGGAATTTTACAGTGATGAAGGGATAAACAGTGTGCAATGTGACCTGATGATGAAGTATCTACAATGAAGCCTAGGCCGCGAGTAAAATTTTATTTATCCGTGGAAAATAGCATATGATTTATCCATTTATCAGGTCAGTCTCATGACTCAAGGATTATGAATTCAATAATCTTCATAAGTCATTCAATCTTAGTATTGGTTGACTGCAGCCTTCCATTCTATCCGTTCCCTTTCTAAACCCTTTATGTCCATGTAGCTCTACTCTTTCATATCCCATTTTAGTTGGCCTATGTATTCGAGATGTTTTCTCTCCAATTATGTTCCCTACAAATTCATCGTGTATCGAAGTGTAGCCTACCCATCTGCACCTACCCTTCCTGAAAGTGCTCCATATGGTTATCTCTCCTCATATTCTTCCGACCACCTTCTCATTTCTGATCCTATCAATGCAATTTAGTTTTAACATCCACTTCCAGCGCCAAGTTTTGAAAGCCTCTAATATTTAGTAACTTTATTCAATAATGATAATGATTATTCACCATAGGTGACGGAGCATATAATTCTAAATTAAATCTCTAAATATGACTGGAAAACCTCGATAAAATATTTTTAAAAGCGTTGACTAGAAGGACAAAATATCACTAAGGCAGTATTAAGGCCTACTAAATGTATATCCGGCGTTATCTATGCCCCAAGGTTACCCGAACGAAAAATTCGCAGTTTAATAAATTCAGTGTGATTATCGAAATGCAGAAATTGTTAATTGGCTATGTGTCTTCCGAAATAGTCAATTCAAAAACAAAGATAAACAGAAGAATATAGTAAAAGAATTTCCCATGTAAAGCTGAAGTTCCTCCATCGGTGATATCTGTCCACACGTTTACATTTCCAGCGAGCATTAACCCTCGTTCGCTCACAACGTGCCGAGGTCTCGGCCGCTGTTCGGGCTCCGAGTTCATATCTGGGAGAGGTCTTTCCAGTTATTTCTAAATATTTAGTGCAACTTTTGGATGTGATGCATGCCGGTAATCATTAGTGGCGCGAGAACAGTTGTCTCCTTTATTGACAAAACCGGATTTCAATTTGCATATTTTATTTTTGATTTGATTTGCTTAACTATAGATATACAATTTTAATTCATTGTAAATGTTCCCACATTTTATGCAAGTGTTTTGTTTTATTTATTGCCCTCGGACATTGTAGAGCAGGCAATTGAAATAATTTTTGTTACTTCGAGCGTAGAATTTGTTAGACCAATAGCATTTCTATTCATGTGTAGCTCAACAAAACATAATGCACAGCTACAACAATTATGACGCATCCGACATCTGCTTTTCTATCTTCTATGAGATTGGGTCATCGGTGATGAATTCTATCTTGCAACCAATTCATGAAATGATTACCTATATATTCTATAAATAAAAATTGGCTTGGATAAGAGCAGACCTAGAGTATGGTGAGGGGTATTACCAATCACGATCACTATTACACAACGAGTACCATTACAGTGGCTTCCTTGACTAATCTTGAACATATAAACGATCTCATATGCAAACATACTATTCTTAAACACACGATAATTAATTTATGTGAGAGAATAAACAGCGACAAAATAAGATGTTTCTTTGCTTTTCCGTAACTAATGTTTTGAAGTAGTTAGGATGAAATATAACTGTGAATCACCTTTCATTTGAAGATCGAAATGATAGCCGAAATATGACGTTCGCTTGTATGAATTAAGCAAGCTTGGAACGGCCGCATAACACAAGAGCCTGTACTTCGGTTCATAGGGAACATCGGTAAAATCACGACTATACTGTATGAGCTAGGAGAGGTGGTAGGCTCGCATGGTGGCTTTTGAAAGGTTTTACCGGTCCGTACTAAACCGAGAACATTTGTTTAGGAAGACCAGCCATGTATTGGTTAGTTTTACACACTTTGACTTTCTGGATGAAATAAGAGGGAGACAGGGTAGGTGCCTGGGAGAGGTAAGTAGGGGCTATGGTTTGCTGAAGGTCGTGATAGGTTGAAGGATGGTGAGTTAGTGGAAAAGGGGATGAAATAATATAGGTTTAATGAACAGGATGAAGAAGGATAGGACGTATGCTGAGGTAAAGTAGGCAAGACAAGAGATGGATGAGGCATTGCACTTATAGATATAAAATATATGGAGGATTCTTACTTATTTCCATTAAAAAGTACCTGTAACCGGTCGGTTACTTTAATGAATGAAAATGAACACACTTGGAATACAACATATATTGCAAAACCAAAGGAGGCGCTATGCGTTTGCAGCCCAGGCATGGTGGATATTCACACTAGAAGCAACTATTCCACAGTAGTTGTTCATACTTATCTGTCCAAATCATTGGCCAGTACTGGAAACACTATGGTCACTATAAGCCCAACATAGCAGATCAATGGATATAAATGCAATGAAATTTTTAAAATAATGAGTAAATGGGCTCTGGCCATAGTAAATGGCCTCTGACATACGTACGTTGATTACACTAGGCGTACATTGAGAAGTGATGCATTCCCAATTCGATGCGCCAAAAATTGGCATGGTAAAACCGAAAATATAATTTAATGCCATTCATCTTATATTTTGCATATATTTGAAAGATTCTTACCATACACACAAGACGAAAAACATAACATTGCTGGTAATTAGATTTTTTTAATGCACTCGCAAGCATTAGCAATTCCCACAACAGCCGTATGCAGATTAAACTAGGGAATACCTAGGGATATTTATATTCCACTCCCATGAGATTTCTCGATCGCAAAGTACCTGCAGGTTTTTAATAATACCCTTACAATTGGCTTGACCTACTGCCGCTGTGATTTAGAATCATGAATGGTGCACCATTTACCATTCCAACGAAAAAAAGGGAGTACATCCAAATTTAGACCGGCTACACTCCGCGGGTGCAGAGGTTTTTCTTTAAGGGGGAGAAGACAAAAAAATACAAGAGCCCGAATGGTAAGGAAGATCAGAGTTCATGCTCAAAAAGCTCCCTCCGTAAAAATAAATATAATGTATTCGTATATTATAGCGTGGAAGTGGTGGGGGAATGGGGTGGGGATCTCGACGATATTGAGAAAGAAGGCTTGGGGCAGGTAGAACGTAAGTTCGAAGAAGACGAATCGTGGAGCGCCGTGGGCTTGTTGATTGATGGCGCCTTGTCACGCAATGGGCGCTTCGTAAGAGGCCCGGGGACTACAACTTGGGGGGGGGTATATCGGGGGTGGTGTGAGAAAGAAGACTGAACTTAGAGCAAGAGGGGTTGAGGAGAAGGAGGTACGTATTCCGGGGTGGTTTGGGGGGGGGGGAGGGCTCGGTTGGAAGGTTTTGCTTCGAAAATGATGACTGACCCGAAGATGATGGAGTCCCGGATGTAAGGAGTAGGTAGCGGGATACGTTTGATTGCGTACTTTCGGTGGTCTTTCCCTTCCCCTCTCCTTCACTGCTCCACCACAGTCCACCTCCTTTTCTTCCAAAACTCGTCGTGATTCGTCGGGAGCACGGGTGGCATATAAAAATAGGATAAATAAGCCTACGGAAATTTTTCCACGAAAAATATTTGCGCAACTAGCCTCTAAAAAAAAAGAAAACGCGAAGAAAAATAAGCGCCACCCCAAAAAAAGGAATGCGTGTTTAGGGAAAAAAGGAACAAAGGCCATTTCGAAGAAACAGATATAGCCGATGTTGTATGGAGATAATAGCATTAACAACAGGATTCGAGTCCCGTCGGTGGTGGAGAATTTTCAGATGAATCTCGATACCTAATTGGGCACCTTATGGAGATAACTTATATTGTGGTACCCTGTCCGTCAGATGACATGTTAAACTAAGCAGAAGAGTAACCAAGATTCCGGGCGTTAAGTCCTCTGTCGCTTCTGGAAAATATTAGGCAAATGCATCAAACAATTAGGCTATAAATAGGTCCGAGTGATGCACGCCTACTCTTATGGAAGTTCTGGTTTTCAGGCAAGCCGTCAACTATGTTTCATGTGATAACATACCTACACACATATATACCCATTACGCCATTCCATTTCGGAGAAGGCAAACTCAAAGAACTTAGTTATTGCTGTTAGGCTTACTCGGGCTAGGCTATTGCTCTCTTTTAATAAACTCAGTAATACCATATCCATGGATACATCTTTCCCTTCAGTTACAACCATGTATTGCTTCATGTACGCTTTCCCGTTATTAGCAACCCTAATATTCCTCCCCTTCTCTCTTCCACCACACTCATCCATGGCTTTTTTGGGCTACCCCTTTTTCTCTAGCAATTCGCTCCACTACCATACACCCGTTTCATTGTTTAACTCTCATCCATTCTCCTAATAGATACGTCGAAACCAACGAAGTATTCTCCATTCATATGTGTCCGTTATCGGAACATCCAACCCACATTCTTTCATAACCCGCTCATTTTTAACCCTATTCATCCTTTTTCATCCGCAAAAACTTCTAAGATATACTATGTATAGATAATCTAAGATTCCACTCCCTTAGGCTAATCTCATGCAAATCCTGACATAACCAGGTTGAGGTGTAAAATTAGAAATAGATGTATCGTAATATAAGTATAGTTATCAGTAGGTATATTGAGGGTTAGGCAGGGGCGGTCCAGACCAGAGGTTTGGGGGGGGGGGGGTAAGGAATACCCTCCAGGAAAAGGGGGGGTTGTGGGTCTCGTCCCGGAAATTCGTAACAAACTCTGAGCAAAATGATTTTTAGGGGGGGCAATTGCCCCTACTGCCCCCCCTTGGGGCCGCCAATGGGGTAAGGAGGGCAATAATAGCAGATTAACTGCACGAAATTAGCATTTAAGTAGGTACTCACAGTTTTTTCTTTTATTCACAGTGAAACAGAAATGAGTAGGTAACTGCCATTGTAGCCAGCTTGTTTAAAAAGCTTATGACTCAGTTAACGCGATCAGGGTCATCAACTAGAACGTATTCAAGGTCACCACTGATCCCTAGTGAGACGGGCAGTTTTGGTCCTAGTTACGCTCCGGCAGGTGTGTCATGATAATAGGAGAGAGACTTTCGTCACAGTGAGGAGGCGCTTTGTCTTCAGCGAAGTTAAAAGAGTGGGTCAATGATGTCTACCCTATCTCTGCTCTTTGCTTCCTTTTCTCTGGTTAGGCCGCATCTAGAATACGTCGTGAGCATTTGGGACCCATTAGAGAAATATTTTATTTTCAATGTAAATAAATATACTAAAAGAAGCCGCACGCTTCGTTAAAAACTGCTACGAGCGAATGGAAAAAGTCTAACTCAAACTTGTCGCAGAGCAAATTCCGAAGCTGCCTCTGAATATGTACAATGCATGTCTACCAAACGGAGTCTTCTGCGCTCACTGGAAGACAGCTCGTTTAGTCCTCAACAGCAAAGGAAAAGACGATCCCCAGCTTCCGTCATCATACCACCCGCGGCGTATGTTGGACACTGCCGGAAAAGTGTACGAAAAACTGTTAAAACCAAGGTTGCTGTCGGCGATCTGCGATGTTGGCAATAGTTTTCAACAAAGTCTAGTAGAAGGTGTGAGAATCGATACTGCATGGTGACGAGCGTTTTTGATCACCTAACGTCCGTTAACTGCATTTCACCTCCCAAAATAAACGTCTATGCGGCTCGCAGGAAATTATGTTGATTCAGAAAACTCTCAAGCGTGTTATGATGGTCTCTTCTCTCCGGTATCTCCTGATGGAAGAAGCCCACGCTGGCCTTACATATTTGATTATTATCAGTAGAAATTAGTCATTTTTTGCAATGGATGATCGAATCGTTCAAATTACTTATCCTTTTCCATCCTCTATCCATCTTTCCCTCAATTGCATCTTCCAATATGAATGAAAAAAAGTATAGGAGAAGACCCACGACCCGCGGGAGTGGTTCAGAATCCCCAAAGAAAATATTTTGCAATTACAATGAAAATTTTCATATATATGTTTATGAGGTCGCTGATATCGAATATGACATCGGATTTTTTAAAAATGATTGCATGAAATTTTTTTCGCTAATTTTTACTATTTTTTGACAAAATACTTTTTCCATTTGAATACAAATTTGCATACATATGTTTGCACTCACTCACTGATACAAATTCCTGGGCATTTTTAATCGAGCTAAAAGATTCAAGTATTCAGGGGAGAGATAGGATTTGACGTCGAGTCAGGAAAAAAAATAAAAAATTACAATATTTTTTATTCGTTTCGAGCCCAGATAGTATTTTTTTTTCAATGGGAGTTAACGAGAAAAACGAATAATTAACGTGTAGAATAATTTTCTTTCATTCATTAAAATATGAAATAATTTATGTACAAGTTTCACCCTTCGACCAAAATGAGGCCAAAGCACGACAAAATTTAATTTTTGCAACAGATTTTTCTCTACCGATCAATAAACTGCATTATTTGAAGTTTAAACACATACTAAAAGAAAATTTCGATCTTTTTTCATATTCGTTGCCAGGCAATTTTTTCAGTTTCCGAGGCTTGCAATACCTTATATACTGGCTATAAAGGCTGCACTTAAGGAAATTTAACCTTCTCAGTGCGTATTTCAATAGCTTTTAACGATATTATGCATTCGACCTACACGATTTGTAATGTTTTATGATAATATGTATACATTATGGTCATTTATAACCATGTATGCTTGCAAACTATAAATGAAAGGAATCAAATTATGAATCACTTTACAAAACAAATATTCATAAACGACACAGTAATTCCACTCTCACATTTGTAAACCGTAGTCTTGCTCAAATTTATTTTCAAATCAAATACATTAGAATAATTTTAGCAATATAATTATATTTTTAGGTATTTAATGGATTAATGTCCAAATTAATTTTAATGAATATTTAATTGTCTATTTACTAATGTATACAACGTCTATTAACATATAAGGTGCTCCTTTTTCAAAACTTAATTGAAATTTTAAAATCCTTTTCATTTAGCTGGACTTATATGTATTCAATACCAACCTATTTATTAGTTATTATGATTTTCTATGCATATGCGTTAGAAGTAGCTAAATTGTAACAGTAATATATCGAACACAAATTTACAACAACCAAAGCATTTATATGCAATGACTCATTCATTTACGGTTACAATCCTTAAATTATATTATTTGCTGATATTCATTTAAAATCGTCTAACTATTAAAGATTATTACAGTTTTCATTCAAAAGCATTAACATTTAATGCATAATAGGGGACCTCCGGAGCACGCGGGCCGTTTTGCTACCCACGAAATATTTTATGCGGCTCGCGAAAAAATATTTATTCTGCCCGCAAAGCTTACAGCTGTTAATCATTTTCATTTAAAGACCAATTCATTAAAGTTAAGAAGTACTTCACCATTATATTGCCTTGGATATAGCACGTAACCTTCAGAAGTATGATGAGGTTCATAAGTATGCTGCTCTCGCATTTCATTTTTTACAGAGAAACATCATACCCAAAACTTGCTTGCAACTCACTTGCAATTTTCAATTACAATGACATTTTCATCTTCAAGGCTCCACTCAAATCATCCTATGTTTCGCCAACTTTATATGCTTGCTTAGTACTCGCATCATTGAGAATTTTCGTGGTCTTTGTAAACATATTTATTACGCGTTTATATTTTTTTCAATGCATTAATTTAAAAAGAAACACGGGTATTGCCCCGATTTCCAGACCAGAAAGGAATTAGGTCTTTAAGTTATTAAAAACGTAAAATTAAAAGTTACCATGTATAACAAAGTTATTTTTCGAATCCTTACATAAAAAAGCCCTACAACCATAAAACTACATGAAAAAAACCTACAACCATAAAACTTAGAGAACAATATGCCAAATTGACCAAGGTTTTATGTTCCTTTCCATCGATTTTAAAATATAGGTACATATATTTCGCAATTTTAGTTTAAATGCTAGGTCATAATGAGTAGTAAGATCGTATTGCTTTCGTTTTTAATGGCTTACAATGTACTATCATTGTACCCTTCCGGCACAATGGTGGCTAGCATGATGCGGAAGTCGTCCACGATTGATCCGTTTTCCTCCAGAAACTTAAACTTGTAGTTCCTCAGGCCAAATTTCAGACTTTACTCACATAATTCAAACCTAAAACCCCAGAACTAATAAAATATTCAGTTAAATCCGAAAGATACAGAATTACAAGCATTTTTGATATTTGCTATAGGAAGGGGCGTCGGTTTTCTCATTTCGCTGAAGATTTTCAGGCGCAGTGCCACGCTTTTATGTTTATAAAATTATTTTGGGGATACACGTGGAAGAGCGGTTTTCAACAGCTAAGAGATAATTATATGCCCTACAAGAAACAAGAAAATTCACCATCCCGTAACGTCCCGCAATATTACTTTTTGATGCAAAGCTAATTAATTGGTTTGGAAAAATACAATTTTTTTCTTTATGAAAAGTAGACATTATTGCAGTTTGACGAGCATATGCCGCTTTGAATATCATTGTAAATTTTAAATACTTTCTGTCTATGATTTTAGTTAAAAAAATAATCGGTCGACAACTATGGTTTAGGCAGAGGCCCAAAGTTGACGTGACTTTCACATACTGGAACACTATGGACCTGCTACCCGAGCAGCGGTCACTATCCGTCGGTATCAAATGGACAGGTGAACACCTACCTTCTGCATTTTCAGGCATCTCGAGATATAATCTACCAATCCCCGTATTTAAAAAAATCCGATATAATTACTTCATTTTTCTCACCATGGCCACGTTTTAGGCATTCTGAACCATCTATGCGGCTCGCAGAAAAGTATGCTGATGCAGAAAACTCTCAAGCGTGTTATGATGGTCTCTTCTCTCCGGTATCTCCTGATGGAAGAAGCCCACGCTGGCCTTACAGATTTGATGGCTATCAGCATAAATTAGTCATTCTTTGCAATGGATGATCGAATCGTTCAAATTACTTATCCTTTTCCATCCTCTATCCCTCTTTCCATCAATTATATCTTCCAATATCAATGAAGAAAACTGTAGGAGAAGACCCGCCGCCGTCGGGAAACCTATGACGAATTTAACAGCTATTTTTAGCGTTTTCGGGTAAATTATCTGTGCGCCAACTCATTCAACCCATCTCATTCCGATTCCCGGCAAAACAATGACAATAGGTATAAATGCCGAGACAAATACATGAACATAAATACGTATGTGAATGATTGTATCTGGATTGGAAACGAAATATATTACATATCATTATTATCGACGGGTAAATAAAATTTTCTTGCATTAAAAATCACGTAATTTGAATAACCGACTTAAAAACTTTAGTCCTCGTTTTCTTATCCCTGGTTCAATAATTTCTTGGTATGAAAATCGCAGTTCATACGTTCTCTCATCGTTAACCCTCACGTAAATTGACCGAAAGTATTCTATACTATTAAACGAGCAAATATATAAATTTTATTTTGAGAACAGCTCTAACGATTTTGATGATAGTTACACATTTACTAATATAGGGTACGAAAAAGCGATCTTAACTCTGGGAAAACTATTTTTTACAAGATATTGGGCAAAAAAATGGCATTTTTAACATGTAAAAAGTCTAGACTACTCCATTTTTGTTATACAGAGGTTTCTTTGTTTGCTTTGTTTAATTGCTTACACTCCTGATACATATTTCAAATGTTACTTTTAGATAAATGAAAGAACAAATGTTTTAATTCTTGCATTTCTTTTCCGAAAACCCTTCGCATTTCCCAGGAATTTTAGTTTTTAGCTCGAAAATCTCAAATGTTTGCACTATTTCAACAATTGAATATTTTATTTACTTGGAAACCACAGCATAGAGAGTAAGCCGGGAAGCAAAAACAACACGCAAAAATAGGTTATTTGAAATGATGACTGAACTAAATGATTTTTACTCTCAAGAGAGGAACGATCAGAAAAGAATGATGC
The DNA here is from genome assembly GCA_963573305.1 of Pyrrhosoma nymphula. NCBI lineage: Eukaryota > Metazoa > Arthropoda > Insecta > Odonata > Coenagrionidae > Pyrrhosoma > Pyrrhosoma nymphula. The sequence goes on from OY754337.1 coordinate 39,243,050, forward strand.
AAGAATATGAGTCTTCCGATGATCGTCTAGAGCATTTAGAAATGATACGTGATCTTGCACGAATACTGAGAAGTGGAGACTCAAACTAAAAAAGGGAACTACGTTTGTAAAAGATAAGACAACGACAAAATAACCAAACTACAGAAGAATCAGACTCACAAAGAAATTAGCGGCTTCAAGATATGTGTGAACGAGCTGCTCAGAGGCGTACAGAAGATTTTGATGATGATCATCATCAAGAAATTCAAGACGAAAACAAGCATAATACATAATAACCGAATAAGTTCCTACAAGGCAGCTACAACGGCTGATATTTCTTACGATAGTTTGCAAACTTTTAGTGTTGCTTTTATTCACTATAGAGAACTGCATTTTCCCGAAGAACGTGTGTCAAATCGAATTAATTGAGATTCGTTTGGGGACTGCTGCTTAAATGGTAATCTACCACATCCATAATTTCCGAACGAGTTAGCGCGATCGTTTCTTCGACGTCATATATTTTCTGATGACTTTTTCGAAAGTATTCGAAATTTGAATTAAAGTTTTGCAATGGCTTCATTCACCGTAGATGATGATCGAACAGTCAACGGTCGAGGAGTTTTAATTAATCAAAGAAGCAAGTATCGCTCACTAAGCAACTCGTAAAATATTTTGTGCTTTCGAAGAATTAGCAGTGAGCTGACGGATCGTTCATTTTCCCCGTGCCTGGGGATAAATACTGCAGAAATTTAATTTGATAGACGCCATATTTATATACCAGACAGTATCTCACGACCCAGCTCCAACGAATAAAAAGAAATAAAAAAGCACCTAAAAACTATCAAACCCGGTGGAAAAATAAATCCCATACCTACAACAACGTCACTACGAAGAATGCGTCGACAGGTATTAATTAATTAGCTTGACGGATAACACGATCACCTGGCCCCGTCGGTGTCACCCTGAAAGGGCGGTACTGCGGAAGAGATGGTTGAAGCGGACAAAAAGGATGGACGAAGGGGTTAAAGGGAACAGGCAAGAGAAAGGGGGAGATAGATGGATAGATAGGTCCGGGAGAAATCTGCAGGGGAGTGGTGCAGGAGACACGGTTTTGTTGAGTTCTGGGACCACCAATACGTACCACGAGGGGGAGGCTGGTCCCATTCTATGGGCGAAAGGTAGAACGGTCCAGTACGGCTGCATGGAGCGTTACAGAGAGCCCTGTGCGAGGAGTGGTGGAAATAACTCTAAGACCTTCTCTACTAGGAGATTTTGGTTTGTTACCCGAAAACTTTGAATGGACAGTCTTTCTTTCTTGGTTAAAAAGTTTCAGCTGTTATATGCGTTGTAACAGATTGGTAAACAGGTAATTTTAGGACTTTTTTTTAGCTGGTCTCAACTCGTATTCGTATATTCTTTAAAAAAATGGAAACAAAAGTCCCCTAGAGGAAGGCCAAGGAATAAATAATGAGGAAAGTACATAAGAAGAAATACCAAGGATTAAAAGAACTAGCATTAGATAGCGAATGAAGGAAGACTGCAGTCAACCAATCTTAGGTTTGAACGACCAATGAATATTATTTATCGTACAAATTATAGATTATATATATAAAAATTAAATGCAAACAATACCCTTGACACTGATAGTGATTTCCTTCCCCAGGCAGATTTATGAAATCACTAGTTTCACAAAGTCACATTTATGAAATATTTGGGACGAGATCTCAATTTTTGTTTGATAAATAACACGTAAAATCGGATTACTACCTTAAAATAAAACATTTTGTGGTAGCATTTCTAATGATCGACGGGATATCTGCGTTAGTGAAATATTTGCAGCTAGTTGTTTTGCACCTGACACTGGCCCAGAGAAATTGATGTGTAAGCCAGAGCCTGGAGAAATATCACCTTACCCGTAGTCTCCAGGTACAAATGCCCCAGGTTGGCAACACTAGTGTGGAGTAAAGAGGGAAGAGAAGGGAGTTGCAGGTCGGGTACACGGGTAGGCGGTATTACGCGTCGGATCAAAGTGTCGGCGGTAACGGTCAGAGATTGACGCGAGGGGAGGCGTGCGTTTGAGGCTGATACGCTTTCCACGCCACCGCTCCGGGGCGCGCGATTGAGTGAAAGGTGCAGTGAGATGCGTAGTACTCCTACCGACACATTTTTTTCATAGGTTTTGCGGCGAAGTACGAAGAGACGGTGCGTCACACTGGTCCATTGGAAATGGTTTCCCTTTAGCATGGCGGCTGGATTGGCTACGGTTGTACTTTTCTCACTAGGTAGTTTGAGCAAGATGTTTCCCTATCCATAATGGAGACTGGATACAAATTTTATATATACATTAACACTAGAACCGCCGGAATTCTCCCTACCCCTCCGACCGCCAAGGGGTCATTATGACCCCTTTCAAGTTTCACGAATAATTAAAGGCTAAAATTAAGTTAATAATATTCTGGTGTCAAGAGTTTATGTAAAAAAATCTTTTATTGTCATATTTTTTATTTTTATTTATAAAACAATTATTGTTAATGTTTATGGTATTCTAATGTGAATTAGCTACACAATTGCATGCAGTCCTGGCATGGTTTTATAAATTTGAAAGCATAAGCGCAAACTTTGCCCTTAAACTCCTGGTAATTGCTTATAAAGTATTATTATTATTTAAACAATTTAAATTTATTGCAATCACAATTTCAGAGCGCTTCTACATGCAGTTCAGGCAGGTTTTTCTGATTTTACCACAGCACGTTCCACAAACGAATTTTTTGCACGATATACATATATCTGCAGTTTTATTACTTTTGCACCTTCCAATCTGGCATTTTTTACGTGTGCGTCCCGGGATCTCTTGCTCTTCTTCCTCACTTGAGTCGGATGCATCCTAATTGGGAATGTGTTTTTCGCGTAGCTCCTTCGCTAATTTTCTTATATATTCTCTTCGTCACGGACTTTCGCCTGTTAATTTCCTGTACAGAGCATTTATCGCGGCCAAATCCAAAATATTGTAAAAAGTGTGTACAGGCCATCTTCGCGCGGGTGGTTTGACGGTGTACAGCCGCGCCATTTGATCTATGACATCAACTCCAAATTTCGTCTTGTTATAAAAGTTGATAGTCTTGGGAATTTTATTTCCCGAGCTTTCTACGTGTACAGATGGATGCAGGGTACTCAAAATCATGACATTTTTCCGTTTTTTCCCTGGTAAACGGTGAGCGTTGTATCTTCGGCTCGGTACAGTTTTGTTGTATACAGGGGATCTATTGACATTTTCATCGCCACCGGTATCTCGCGTCTCCCTCGGTTGACTGTCCCAACTAGACTCTTGAATTTCTTCTTTAGCTTTTTAGCCAGCTCCAAGGATGTAAAAAAGCTATCCGAGGTTACGTTTTGTCGCAATCCAAAATACGGCTCCATCAATTTCAAGACTACATGTTCACCAAGGGTCACTCCTGTCGGACGTTCTGCATCTTTTCCTAGGTATGGAAATGCGTTCAGAACGTACCGCGTTTCAACGTTAGCTGCTAACCAGAATTAGTGTCTATACGTGTCTGGCTTTTTCGGCATAAACTGCGTAAATGGACATCTGGCCTTGGAGGGGAAAAGTTGCTCGTCTATGGTTATATTTACTCCCGGGACGAAGCAATTTCTGCAATTCTCATTGAATCTATTCCACACAAATGACACGAGGGCAAACTTGTCAATTTGAATCCTTTGTGACCTTGTCGTTTTATCATCAAAGCGAATGAATTTCATAATCTCGCGGAATCGATTTCGTCTCATCGTTGACTTCACGAATTGCAATCCCCACTTTTTCGACCACAAAGAATCCAGATCGAATTTCTTCGCACCGGATGCACCCCGTATGTATAAGATGGCGATGAAAGATTCAAGCTCCGTTAAGGACAAAAACCAGCCATCGTCTCCCGTGACCCGACGGGCCTCCGCAGACGTGCATTTTACTATGTGATCCAGTATCTGGTTATCCACAAAAAGATTCCACGCTGACGCGAAGCTTCCCTCGGAGATGTTCCACCTCGCATTCGGCGTTGGACCAGGCGCCTCCCGCATCACATTCTGAGCTGATCGTCTTCCAAGCGTTGATCCAGCATTGATGCGAAACATAAATAAATAAAGAAAGAGGGGATAACAAAGTATAGAACGGGAAACGGAACGGAAAAATATATAAAGTGAAAGGAGGAGAGCGTATTAGAATATAACATTTTAAATACAAGAAGACACAAAAGGAGAAAGAGGATCAAAAAATGACGGAAATAAACAAAAAAGATGTGACTCGAACTCCTTCTCTACTGTGCACAAAAAGGCCAAGGAAAGATGTTCAACTACTAACCTTTGCATCCTGTCTCTTGTTTTTGTTAGTTTCTTCGTCAAACGCAGTCGTAGATTCTGTGTTGTCATCCGATTCGTCGCTCTCTTGATATACAAAATCTTCATCTGAATGTGATTCTAGTGCACTTCCCTCTGATTCATAACTCGGTATGTCGTGAAGAATTGCAAATATATAATTTTCCTTCAATACTCTGTTCCGAGCCATCTTACGCTTTTTATATGGAATTTATACTGACAATAATCACGACCTATTCGGCGCACATCGGGAAAGCACTACACAGTCCCAACCTTGCTGGTGAATAGCGTCGGAGTGAAGGCGGTTGTGAGTGCAAAGGTCTGCATCTAGAGGTCGTCCAAAATTGGTGCTCGGAAAGAGCAGAGATACGAAATTTCTATACTTTGTAAACAACTAGCGTGGACGGGCAGAGAGTAGAACGGAGACAAGGTTCGAGAGCATGTAACCGAAGGTCTATACAAGCTGTAACCCGCTGACTCTTATCTTCACTGCTCTAGATCTCTAGACTGCTGACTCATATCTTGACTGCTCTAAAGGTCTAGAATGCTGACTCTTATCTTCACCGAAATAGTCTGTAGAGGTAGAAAGAAAAGGAGAAACGATACTTTGTATTCTACAACAATTAAACCTACAACAAAGTCGGTAATTTGGAAAAAAATTATAAAATGACATAGGGGTCATTTTGACCACTTGGCGATCCGAGGGGTATTGGTATTGTACTTCAGAAAATTGCAAATATATATCTTTCTCTCGAACAGTATTCGATTGGACTTAAAAAAAGATTAAAAGTCATATACTATGATGGTACCATATAAAAAACTCTAAGAGCAGCAATCATATATACAAAGCCGCAGGGGTCAAAATGACCCCACGGCGGTTCTAGTGTTAAAGCAACTGCAAGAAGAATGAAGTAAATATTGTAACATTAATGTCGCAAAAAATAGGTTTAAATGACTGAAAGTCTTAGCAATGAACAATAAAATATAACCATTCATTCATTCACTCAAACCGCTCACAGGCGTAAATAGTAAATATTTCGTTCAAACAGATGGTGAAAGAAAGAGGATAGGAAACATATAAAATTGGACAACACAATGGTTATGTGAAGATGGAATGATGGCCGATTCCAAGTGAAAAAAATTCGACTAGGCCGGGAATCGAATTATTTCCTTACCGTAATAATATGCATAAAATCGCAAATATAAACCTTCGATAGTGAAGGTTTTTTTCAGCGTATGGCTTTAAAAAAATAAGCAGTGAGCACAACATGGTGCATATTTCTTAACGTATGAACGGTGGACCAATATCTCAGTTTGTGGCTTTATGTGCGCCAGTGCCTTTAAGGTTAAGGCCACATGGATATAGCACATCAAGCTAGAAGACTGCATGAGTTTTATTCTAAGGCCTCCTACCATTTAATCTTTAAGATCTTTAATCTTTAAGATGAAGGCCAAAGCTGACAAAAAGTTGTAGCGCCAAGGAAGAAGAGAATCTTTAAGATAAGGAGAAGTTTAAAATCTACATAATACTATCCTGCAAGCCTCCGTAAGGACGTGTGGCAGCCATCCACGAATGGGCAGTAAATACGGAAAAGGAGGGGGAAGAAGTCTGCGGTGAATTTTATGTTAACGATGTGTATTATGATAGAGTCACGCTGTTTTGTAAATCACCAATGGTGAATAGAAAGAAGGAAAATTTTACCTATCAGTTTGCGCTTACTCACCCTTAATGCAAATGAATGCCCACTACAACCTAAGATTATTCCACTCCCCGCATGTGGTAATGATAGATGATTTGTAGATGATAGATGAATTACAGTGCAGTGATGTATAACAAATTTGTGGTTTCCTTGCGTCTGTCTTCTGCACAGCGACTTTTGAATTCGCAGAAGAGGTATTGAGATTTTTTAGAATTAAGTATTTGATAGAGAGAAGAAAGAGTATGAAATAGCTGCTAATCGGAAAGTACGTATAGTTAGACGACAATTAGTATCAAAAGTCCCGTTTATAAAATTGACACCGATTGCGAAACAAAATATTGTACACAAGTGTTTGCTGTAGTAAAATACATTGGCGTACCTGCTTGTATATTTTCAAGTACTAATTAAGCTGTCACATTAATAAGTCTAGCGTCCATTTAACATAACTGTACATCTCCGTTTTTTTCAGCCATGAACCGTTATTTTGGGGGATGTAAATTTGAGACTCACTATATGTGCGTGTACCCATGGCGGAACGGGTTAGAAAGCTTCGGGAACATCGAAAAGTCCAACCGGCACGAGTCGCAAATGACTACGGAAGCACCTCGGCAGCCGTTAAATATCACCGCCCTTCACACTGACTGATTATCGTAAAACCTATGACCGCGCCATCAATATAGCAAAACCCGAATATACGATACGCAAAATGGTTTTTTTCTGAAAAAACTTATTGCGGTTGAAAAACATGGTGGCAGCTGCCTTCCCGAAACATGACGAGAAAATGGGGAAGGCTCGCGTGTAAGAGGTCAGCAAAGGAGCGAAGGGGAAAGGACAGAGCGTGGTGGGCAACTTCACCAAAATAACACCATGTGACATGAGAGGGCGACAAAGTTTATGCAACGCGAATCGCGACTATGCTTAGAATTAAAAAAAAAACGAAGCTGTATCACACTGTGCTGATATTGTTTGCATCCCATTAGAAAAATATACCAAAACAATTAGATTAAGAGCCATAGAGAGCTAGAAATTTGATTTGAATAATAAATTGAGTGCTTTGGCGATGTAACACCGAATGTTTGCGACTTGAAAACACTGGTATTCAAACGAAGAGACTACCTTATTCCCCCCGTGTGGAGCCAGTCATTAGGGTATGGACTATTCCACCGAAAAGTGTCTCTTACGAAACTTCCACTATGTTCTGTTACCACTTTCTTAGTGTTTTTTTTTTAATTAGGTTCGCAGCAAACGACGAAGGAATGGGACGACGTGGGGGGCTAGTCTAGTCTAGAAGAGTACAATATATTTATACAAGAGGATTTAACTTCAAGTATCCATGGAACAAAGAAAGGGAAAATGCAGAGAGCGTTAGGGAAATGGGGTGGGGAGGTGGAGGATGAAGAGGGATGTTTTCTCGGACATAAGAAGTTGAGAACCTCCCTTCCCTTCACCCTGCTTCAAATTTCTGTGAGGAGAACGCGGTTTGATGGAGATATTTTTCAGATTAGGGTATAAGCGGGCGGAATTATATCTTCAACGTGATGAAAAACCGCTGAATTACCGCTGGGTTTCGTTTCATAACCATTTCCCAGTTTGCGCTACTCGACAAGATGAAAACTAAGCCGGTAAAAAAAATTAGCTTAAGGAATTTTTATTTTCACTAATAGAAATTAAATTTCCGTCGATCGAGGGGGTAATCGGCATTGTGGATAAGATATTAGTGCATAGCATGTGAGAGGAAGGGGTAGACTGAGAGAGTAATGGGTGAATGCTCTTGCGAGGAAGAATACAAAATAATGAACATGAAAGCGGGCATTGATCAATACATGGATGTAACTGAAGAAAAATAGGTTCACAAAGATAGGATAGCATAGAAGAAGTTTTAAAAACAGGGGCAGTTTTTAACACCCGATACCGAGGAATGAAACTATTGAAGATACCAATCCTAAAAAGGGCATGGCATGATATATGTATGATATAGTTTAGTTATATCAATATATTTATTTAATTTTCTCCCTGAAACATACAGGGCACGGTGTTGTCTATTCTCCTGTACATTGATTGGAAATACTTAAAGAAGCGTAAGTTAGAAATGAATCCCTATTTCAGAAAAGTAAAATCACTCCTAAAATTACCGTTTCCTATGCCACTGGCCCAATAAATTGTTAAAACAATGAGACCTGCCTCCAGTTTTTATCTTAACTTTTCAGTGTGTTGCAGAAGAATCAGTGAAAACTTACGCTTCATTAAAAAAACAATCAGTGTAACCGTAAGCAAGAACGTAAAATGAGACCTATCTTGTTTTGAAAAGTAGGCGATGGTATTACAACCACCAAGCAACAGAAATCCTTTTATACAAAGTGCATAAAATAAGGCTGTAAAGAGAAACAAATATGAAGGTTTTAAAAACAAGGGAAGAAATTAAGGTCAAACAACGACTTTATTGTTTGATGTGAAATAACAAACTTTATACACGGCCACGTTTGTACATTTCAAAAAATTAATCCAGCAATACCCCGTGAAACATCACAGAAAAATCCCCAAATTATATTTAACATCATTGAGAATTGCATCATTATTCAAGGATGTGGCAATGTTCAAGGAATTTTCACACTATCTCATGTATTTCAAGATAAAAAAAAGCCACCCGGAATGAAAGATAGATATTATTTTGACCTCGTAAAACATTGCGGGTGACTCCGTAAAGGCACGTGGCTAGTCCCGGTATCCACAAACTTGGTTGAAAAATATGCTTTCGTGTACAATGAAACAAAATTTTAATAAGCAGTATATTTTCAGAAAAGATAATGTAAGAATTTTTAGAAAGCGCAACGTGAGAAAGTATGCAGGGAGAGCCTCATGTTGGGAAATTATTTGAATTGGATAACAATCAATATGTCCGTTCATTTGACGCAGAAAAATTAGGATAAACCTAAGTGCATTACAATGCGGTGTCATCAATGGCATTTTTTATAATGGGTTTTGGTTCAAACAGATACTTTTAAAAATAACAGCTACAATCGATGAACATATGAGTAATGAAACCGAAAATATAAATTCGGAATTTATAATGCGATTTCAACACATTCACTGGAACGAATTATGTAAACAAATGCATTTAAAGATAAATATCATGGTGTCAAATGTTTTTAAAAAGAGAATGCTTCCAAAATTAATTCATTGAGACCAGAAATTGTTTCTGATTAAAAACGCTGAGTTGCAAAAGTATATAGCGTTGTAAACTGTCTTTTACTCGTGTTTTCATCTCTAACAGCCTATTGAAACATCTTTTTTGAAACATCAAAGGAGCAGTAGAAGAACCATGGGCAACGAAATTACATGTTCGTTAAAATCTTTCCTCAACGAAAATAAATGCATCTTTCACTTTAATCTTTCATCTCATGAAATTTCTGTCATATCCTCAACACACCCTCTAACATTAAGTCCTACGAGCATTCAAGACCAATGCATCAGTTTCTTCTTTCTTGATCCCAGGTATTGAGGGGCTTACGTTTTGGTTGCTGTTAACAGGCCGAGGGACCCGCAGCTGAAGTCATTAGCGTCATTAGAACTAGGTAGGTAGTTTGGTGGAGAATTGGATTTTGGGAGAGGAAATGTGGAGATGAATCCATCAAAGCTTTGGCCACCAGCATAAGGAAGTCGCTAAAGATTCTGCAGACTAGAATCGTATCCGAAGGACAGAGCTAATCTTAGAGTTATCATGAGAATTACTCGAATCTCCTGGGGTATTAGCACCTTCTTCGGATTCCAATCCAAACTCTCAAAGAAGAAATTTGTTTTGCCTTTTTATAAATTCATTTATGAAATAAATTCATTTATAATCTTTAGATAATAAAATCGTACGTCGATGTACCAAAGTAAATAAATCAAGGATGATATTTTTGTGAAATTTGCACCTTCTTCTTCTTCTTAAACGCTTCGGCCAATTTTAGATATCGTTAAGATGAATGAGCATTTTCCGGCCTTGATCTTCGCCCATTACTCCTTCATTCTCCCACTCCGTGCTCTCCACCTTTCCTCTGGCCAAGCCTCCATTCTGAATTTGAAGACAATCCTGTTGCACACCTGTTTCCCACACTCCTATTTCAGGCATGTCCCTTATGTGTTTGCACGTATATGTATGTACCTCCAGAAAGCAGCCTACCTTGGTTTTCCAATTCTCGAAAACTGTCAATATTTAAGTGGTTACCTTCACTTATTCATTTGGCAAATGCATCCGAATAACATAGCTCTTACTTATTCTGATGGTGTCTGGTATTTTTCCATATGGTTGTGAAGTTCCTGATTTACTCGTCCTCTATATGAGCCGTCTTCTGTTCTTTGAGGTTTTAATATCCTTTTTAAAACTTTCCTCTTTACTAATTCCAACGGCTTGATCAATCCAGTCTGTCCTAGGGTCAGACATTGGGCTATATACAGGGGTTTAGGGTGTATCCCTTTTTGGTAGTGTCACACTTTCGCAATGAAATATAAATTTTTCTAGCAGCAAATGGTGAGTTTTTATTTCAGATTCATCTTATACCACGGATTTCAACTTCACCCCTTAGCCATTATTCGACATCCACTCTTCAATGCATTTTAAAACCTCCACTCATTGGATTTTCGTCATTTTACATTTTTTCGTGTTTTACTCCCTACTTAACATGTTTGTCTTACTGCGCGTGTATTTTTACCGGTACTTTGTGCACAATAAACAGGGGTACCTAAATATTTACTGATTTTCGTGACATTGCTCACTTAGGCCAACTCGCCTCTAAAATCTTTGAGCGGGTAAAGATACTTAGTTTTTCGAATGTCTTCGATTAAAAAGTGTCACACATTTGGATGAAAAGCTGGAGCGTGTACAATGCGTGTGGTCCAAATTTTTATGCACAAACCATGGGATCATAATACAACTGGGAGAAATGTCACCCTGCTCCCCGTTCCATACCCACTTTGTCCAATATAGACGCAATACTTTAAACCGGTTTCCAGAGCAGAACACCGGCTTTAGTCTGTGTTAAAGCTCACTGAATTTTCATAACTTACGTCACGGAGTAACTATTATGTATTATATGTATGTACGTCTGCGATTTAATAAAATTACAGAATATTCGAGTAATATGCAACTCTGTCCGGTTTGGATTGGCGATATGGCAATGTAGTAGTTTCACATTTAGAAGGTCCAGGTTCGAATTCCGGCAATGGCAGATAATTATACTGAAAATCCCGAACCCTGCTTCAGTACCATGAAGAGATCACTTAATTTGTAAAACTCTATCCGTTGGACGAGAAATGATAATGTGCATCACTTGGCACATTTCATTCACTTGTTGCAAAAGAAATAATTGGTAAATGACTTTACACCTAATACAAATAATAATACAATCAAATTATTAATCAGTATATTTAACATAGAATAACTTTCACCAATGGTATTCTTCATGGTGAACAAATGATTGAAAAATTTGCTGACAACTAACAATGAAAACAATTATTTATATCACTTTAACAGAAAGTGTGTGTATATATATATAATAAAAAATACACTGGACAGGGGGTGGGGAAAGAAAAGTAAAAAGAGACGACTTACTGGGAACGTTGCGAGCCTGTCTCCGCGATCTATACCCAATTTTAAAGAATAATAATTCCTCTGCCCTCCTATTACCTTCATGTCCCACAGTATTTTTAAGCGTCCCGCAAACCTGCGAGATATCTTAAAATCTACGAAACCCACCCTTCAACCGACCGCCCGCTCTCCACCACTCTCCACAACTTGCAACCGTCCTCGGTGCAAATGTTGCTCCCTCCTACGCTCTTCTGCTACGCCCTCTTCCAATAAATATTCCTCAGCAGCCAACTGTACTTCCACAAATATCGTTTACCGTCTCTCGTGCAATTTCTGCCCGGCATTTTATGTTGGCGAATGTACTACCCCGCTTTCAATACGAATGAATGGGCACCGCCACTCCACCACATGTCCTCCCTTCATTGATCCCATTCCTAAACATACCGCTTCCCATCGTAAGACCTTCAATAAATGTTTCTCTCTCTCTATATTAGAAGCCCTCCCCGAATCAGCAACTAATATTGAATTGAGGACTCGCGAGTTGGCTTTCATCTGGTTCTTAAGAGCATTTGAATCGCCCGGGCTTAACTTGGCCCACTGACCAATAGCAACCCCTTGCTCCCGCTCCCCACCAGCCCCCTTCCCTTCTCCTGTTCCGCTTCCCCCCCCCACGCGAGGTAACAGACCACTAGTTACAGTTAGTCTCTTGTCGTTGACGATGGCGGCTTGCCCGTCGAAACGTCCCGCAAATTATTCTGTGAGTGTCCTTTTCATTTTCGTGTGCCTGTGTTTTAAAAGTATATTTATATTTGTGTTTTTATTCGCCGAGTGCGTTTTCTATATATTTTCTATCGTGCCGATATATATATATATATATATATATATATCGAACAATGGCAGGAACTGTTTAGGTAATGTAATTGTCATGAATAGGAAGGTAGAGTTCCTACAATTAACTCAACTCAAGAAGTATACTAAAAATGCAGACAAATATTTCATTTCAAAATATTAGAATCTGAGGTATCAAAACGAACAATACAAGGACGCGATATGATGCAATTTGAAGTATCACAGTACTTTCATTTTAAAGGGTTTAGAAAACAATATATGTAGGAGATTATGATGAATATTAACTCGTAGTTCTTAATTAGTGTAGATATATTTTCTCCTTGATGCCGACGTATATTACAAACAGAACTTGGGAGCAGAACTGAATGTTTTAGGTGTAGCGACCTTCACCAACGTCATCGGAGTACTGGCGTCCGAGTAACACAGACGAACCCAAGTCGACTGCACTGTCGAATCGACTTTTTAAGCCGTGTTTACACGATGCATTTACCCGCGCGGGTAGATGCGTGAACACAATCACCATCAAAAATTTCACCGTGTAAACACTCAAAATTGCGCAAATGCGTGAATGCGTGGACAGAAAATAGCCCCGGTTCTAATTTGGTGAATGTGTTCACGCATCTGTCCAGCCACGTACTTGTGCGGGTAAATGCATCGTGTAAACACGGCTTTATACACGATAATCAGTGGAGTCGAAAAAGATAGGCGCCAAATACGAAACAAAATTGGACTTCCTGAGCAATATGTAATAGTTCCTACAATTTTTAATGCATTGCTGATTAGAATAAAAATTTATAGGCTTAAAAATATTTATTAAAAAAAAAAATATTTCCTTAAAAAGAGAGCCATTGCATACTAGATTTGTGTAAAATAGGCACCTGCTGACAAGTCTCCAAGTGGAAGCGGTGTGTATTTATTATAACATATAAATAATACCTACTGGTTTTTGTATTTAGATTCCACAGAAAAAGTGGATATCTACATTCCATTATATTCCAGTCAACTTCATGTTCACTTGGTTAAACTCGTAGTATGATACTCTTACCGTTCCAATCTCAGTCCGATCACTTGCGTTCCTTTCCCAACAACGAATGAGGTACTTCATATTCTATTCGCGGGGTAGTTTAAATCGATGATGTTCTTTATCAAGTTTTATCAGGGTTTGAGGTTCAATCAAGTGTTTGTAGGCAAAGAATACGAAAAAAGTGTTACGTCGAAAGCGGTCATGACACTGAAAAGGTACGAAATATTGCAATTGTTAAAGATACGCAGTACGGGAATTAAGGTACATCATTTAAATCAATGGAAAAGTTCTCGCATTACTTTAATGAGTACAACACCATATTTGCTTGGTGCGGAAATTTCGGGGGTAGACTGAAAGCACTTTACAACGTGTAACTTCGTTACACTGCATGTATGCAAACAATTTTGCCTTGAACTTGCATATTTTATTAACGTATGTTGATATTTCTGAGGTGCTCGCGGGGTAAGGTGTCCAGCATCGAATGCTTTTAAAAGCTGGAGGAGTATTAGTATTAGCCAAAGAATGTTAGTTTTTACTACGCATATATTTATGCGATTGATGCACAAGTAGAGAATAACTGCGTATCGCTGGCGTTATAAAGATATCGTACAACATTTTTATGAAGGATTCATAAATATTATAGGTTGTATCCTGCACCTCAGAGAGTATAATGATATATAAACAGACAGTTAACTATATTTTACTATTGATGATCTTCCAAGTGAAAATTGTACACCTTTGCTATCTAATTGTTTGTAAAACTAGAATGGGGATCAAAACCAGCGGGTCAGTGTTACTTCATTTGCATGAAATTCATCAAAATCAGGTGACATACCTACGCTCATACCGCAAACAGAAGTATTGCTATTTTTAGGACTTTAGGTTACTTATAAATGGTGTATAATGCGCAAAAGAGGCAAGTATGATTCAGTTCAGTACCTTGCCAAAACGAATTATTCCTCTGATGCCACGAAAGTTACCAGGTGTATTCACTTAGAGGATGCAACTATGGGAACATGAGAATCATACATTTTTCATTCCGCAACTGACTAATATAGCTTCGATTTCTACCTGGGAATTTCCTTCTCAGGTAGAAATTGAAGCTTAACTAGTCAATAGATATTGTGTAAATACAATACATCCCGTGGCAAAATGGATTTTGCACGCAGCAGGCAGGAGTAGATTGAGTGAGGCTGTCCCTAAGCGAAAGAAAACATGTGCTATAATTACACCAGGACACGAAAGCACAGATTATTACCTTAATGATAATCATATAGACGGACTACACATCGGGAATAATAGCACTGTTATTGACCTATCCACGCCACTAATGGCCTATCGTTGATGACAGTTCTCATTCGCCGTAGGACAATAGGGGTATGAAGGGGGGCTCTAGCTAGCAATATTTATTCGTAAATATCCAACGGAATTTATAACGTGAAATCATTGTTCGCGTTGACGAAAGCTTATTTCATTCTTTATCGCCGTATGTGTATTTGTGTACCATCAGCCAAAACATGGCCAGATTTTACAGAAATAGTGGAAATTCTCCGACAAAAACAATTTATAAAAATCTTGGACTACATTAAAACCGTACCAATTTTATAACTATAATTTTACCTTTAAATAAAATGAAAACCCATGTTATTATAGAATACGTGGAAATAAAAACGTGGCACCACTTATCAAGCATGGGATCTAAACGCCTCGATATCCATGAGTACACCGTTTTTCCTGGTCTTACTTTGCATCCTAATACAGCCCACACATAATATGGCATCATGTGATCTATGAAACTATTTTTTTTTGTTCGTTCCCCACGCGAGGATGGAGTGTGAGAGAAGTTGAGAGCATTCACAATGGCACCACCCTATCATGTTGCAAAAGCTAAAACTGGAATTAGATAGTGTAGATGATTCTACAACGCTAGCATAAATGAACGTCTATCTTCTTTACCTAATAAAATCCCGAAAATATCCAGGAAAAATATTAAACCCATCGTGATTTAGACTACATTTTCTTGAGAACCAAGCGAGACGGTTGCTCCATAATTAACACACAAATTTAGGCGTTGGTACAATAGATACCAATATCATAGGAAAACAAACAATCTCAATCCAATAATGTATCTAATTAAGCGACACATCTTTCATCAACTATTGAATATGAATTCCAATCTTATTAATTTTCTTTCAACCAACATTGACGAAAATGAAAACATTCTGTTATCATTATTTAAAATTAATAATTCCAACAAGTTTATTCTGAAACCTAACAGAACCAACCCCAACTACATTTTTATGCAAATATCATCATCAGAAATTCCCATGATTTAGCGAGCGTGTATACTTCGTGTCTAAATTAGGCCTACACTACGGATAGCCCGCGGGCCAATCCTACTACTTTGGTGAATTATACGGTCCACAAAGCAATTTATAAATATTCCGCTACTTTATGCCATCGATTTATAATATTTCATGTCTGAACAGTAAACTTGATGCAGGCGAAGCTGAAACAGTAAAAAATAACCCTAAAATGCAGATTCTTCTTCTTCGAAGGCATTTTTGTCTATTCTTTCTGATTATGCCTTCATGAGTTGAATTATGTTTTTTATGGCCATCTTTCCTGTGGTTGACCTATCCTCCTCTTTCCTGATGGTATCCTGTCCCTAGCTATCTGGACGATTCTTCATTAATGCTCATTTCATTCTTCTATTATTTGTCCATTCGTCCATGTTATTGGTGGTTTCTTATATAGTTCTCTACTTTTTTCGTTGGATATCCTATCTAATCTTGTCTTGTCCACTATATATCTAACTTAGTATGGTCATTTCTGCAGTCTGTATTCTCTGTTTTGTTTTGCATGTTTGTGCCGTAGTTTCAATCTCCTTTTATCAATGCTGGCCAATCAAGCTATCCAGTTGAAAAAAGTCTTTTAGGTTATATTCGACTGTCACAAGTAAAAATTACAAGAAATAAGGCTTGCAAGCCAAAACATTTGAGCAACAGTGGCCTACATCAAAACTGTTGCCTTAACGATGTTACTTATTTTAGGTTAAACTATCTTCAAATTCAAAAACCATCTGGTCAACATCCGAACAAAAGCCTATCTAAAATCGTGCAGGCTTTCGTGCACAAGGCGGGAAATATATTTTAACACACAGTTTGTATATTTATTACATGGTTTAAAGTAATAAGAACTGACAAAATATGTTTCAACCATTTACATCATTTTTAAGTGTCCCATGTTAATTCATTCTTGGGTGCACAATGATGGCCCATGCCACATACATAGGCATGTACGTGGAACATTTTAAAATGACTTAAATCGCTTAAAGGCGTTGTGTAATTCTTTACATTTCAAATAAACGGTGGGCAAAACAAAAACTTCTTAAATTCTAGCAATGTTCGTTATCCACGTTAATCTCACCAAAAACTGTTTATCAAATTTATTCACAGTGCACACATTTATTCAAGTTAATTTGCTATTATTCTCATATGGGGTCATTGTGTCATGGATTCCAACATTCTTGTCTCGTTTACAACCCTTGCACGGATAGAGCGTTATTCAACGCTTGCATTCAAAACAAAGCCTACTTATAGGGCAAAATGAAACCGATTACATTCCCCCCTTTATGTGCGTCTCTTCAAATGCTATTTCCTGCTTTCCATTCAGCTTTCCTCTCGCTACGCCAATCTCCCAATATTTTTCCTTCTCCCCATATCATTTCACCCAGTTCCCTCCGAAACTTGCGAATCAACCCCTGCCTCGACGTTACACATCGCCACCCCTTAAACTTTCCACCCCTTTGCACCTGCGTCACTCAGCCATTGTTGGAGCGATTCCTATTGTTGTGCCAGAATATTTCTTCTCCCGCCTCCCCCTACTTTCAACCCCACCTTTCTCTACCTGTCCCCGCCTCACCAGGGTCCCTCATCTTTACTCCTCAAAATATTGCACGCCCTTTTTCGAACGCACCAGTTTTCAACCAGTGTTGCCAACTCGTAATCGGATACAATCACTAAATTCAAGAACAAAGTCGCTAGTTTTTTGGTAGATAAGAAATGATAAAAGTCACTTGCTTTGTATCTAGGTGGGGAAAAACTGAATATATATTTTGTACATAAATAATTATTTACCTTAAGCTCAAAAGCAATGGGTAGTATTGCCATAGATTATTCTCGCAATTTTTTTAAAGGTTTATTTTCAAGAAGATACCTACCTATTTTATTTGTTACGATTTTTTGAAGGTTTGCAATTGATTTAAGTTTTTTATTTGATTTTTGAAACATTTAATTTTTTTTTTCGTTTCCCACTAACACATAATAATAATATTTACAGATATTTTTATGGATCCTTAAAAATGCTAAGAATTTGGGAAAAGTCCTAATTAAAAAAATGCTTAAAATTTTTGAAAATAGGGGGGTCACACTCCTTTCTCTCGCTGTGTCACAAGTGCGGATCGCAGAAATAAGGGATCCCTTTGCTGTGTCATGGCAGCAAGGTCTTAATAGACGAATAAAAAAATCAGTATTATATTAAAATAAAGGTATCTTCAAAGGTAAGGTCAGTTTTCGTCTACTAGTTTTGTCGTCAAATTAACTTATTCCCTGATATGAAGTTTTCAGAATTTGTAACTAGGCGCTAAATTCTATATTTTGCCACCAGGGACTTCGTCACTAGACCTATCGACAAAGTCTCTAGCTTTGCAACACTGGTAGTAAGTTTGGACAGAAACAGTTTGGTATGTCTTTTAAACGAGAAAAAGGCTTATTTATAAATTCTGCCTGAAAAGAAGCTAAATTGTCACAGTGTCCTAAAGTTTATATTTTCCCGCCAAAGTCTCTTAAAAGTCGTCTGACAAATTCGCTAGCTTGGCAACACTGTCCTGAACCCCTTTCCTCTCCGCATGGTTCCAAATGCCTGTTCGCAGCTTTAACTCGCAAATAAAGGCGCGCGGTGGGTTATGGGTAGAATCTTATCATTCTCTCTCTCTCTCGCAGGAACAATAATGGGACTAGTCCGCAATCCGGTTGTTATTTGGAGCTGGGATGTCAGGAGGTCAAATCGTATAGAATCCAGTGTTCCAAACCTCAGGCCGGAGACAACTTGGATAGCTCCTGCGAATATTCCATTTTCTCATGATATATGATCCTGAGAAATCAGTAAATCAAATGATACAACAACGCTGTCCAATGAATTTCTGTTTAAATTTCTGACAACATTTTATGCATATTTCCCTCAGTTGAAGGATATAAATTCGAAAATAAACTGAAAAAAATGGGATATAATAGCAATTAGACCTAAAATTTCGCGAGCTTTTATGCCGTACCTTCAGGCGTAAATTACGAATTTATGACGAAAACTCAAATGCTTAGCTTAATTTTAGCTTCACAACCAGAAGAATGTAAAAAAAAAATGTGAATTTTAACTAAAGGTTAGGAAAACTTTCGCATCATGTTCTGCTTTTTATTTAACAAATGTAAACAATTCCAAGTTAAAGTTTATTCCCAAAGTTTTTTATGAAAACAAAATTTTTAACAGTGAATTTTATCATAATTTTTAATTCGTCTGCTGAGACCAAATTTTCCTCACAATTTTCATCAACCTTTTCCGGTTAACTTGAGCCAATTACCATGGTGAAAGTGGTGAAACGTCGTTATGTACTGTTCGTAGTGGATATTAAAGAAGCAGTTGCACTGTAACCAAAGAAAAATCTTTTATTTCCGGAAAGATCATCAATTATCGTCAGGAATGACTTTTCGTGAGAGGTAAGGAAAGGTCATAGTGAGGCCGTGGTCACCAAAATCATGTTCCAAGGGATATGTAAGGACTTAATGGGAAGTAAGAGAAGGCCATGAGCTCCATGCACCGTGCTCCCAGTCAAATGGTTTGCGCGATTTGGAAAAAATGACTGAATTCACCAACCGTGCGCGGTTGTGAGTCACAGTGCATGAAGCGTTTCAGGCAGCCCCCTGCCAGAATGTCTCGTCATTCTTTTCATGGAATCGAGAAGCGCGACTGAATTCTTCCGCGACAGTATATCATTCCCTAATAGAACTGCCCCAATCTCAATCTCGCCCCAATATATCATTCTTTTAAGAAATCATTCGCAATATATAATGGATTTTTCATGCAGCACGGTAGTGAAAAAGTTTCGGATTGATATAAAAAAGAATTTGATTCCGTACATTGGGATGGGAAACAATGATCTTTCTAAGAAATAGCATGTAAGTCGTATAATTCGATCAAAAAATATTTTTAAACAAATCGGTTAAGCCACGTTTACGGACGATAATACTTAAATAGCAATTGAAGGGAGAATAGATGTTCTAGAAATAAAAAAGTATTATCCTACATATACATTTTTACTATCTCCCGAAATCCATTCCGAACTTCTTTATCATTCACTTGATGATTCAAGTTGACAGAAAGATACAGTTTGCAAATTAGCAAATTTCGTGGCAGTCAGTTTTTTTGCCATATTTTATTTAGGCATGCAGAAGCATTTAACCTTAAATTCTGTTTTCTTTATGAGTGGTGTGAGACTGGCTTCAGCTTTTTTCCACTAGAAAGATGTTTTTAAGCCCTGTACACACGGGAACATTTATTTTGCCAAAATTGACTTCCAATCCTACCTCCGGCCATGTAAAATCCAGTAGTGGCAACCGATGGCAGGCCACAATTTACCACTGAGTACCCACAAAGCCACTGGCAGTTACCAAGTCGAGGACACAGTTAAACGCCGGTGAATTATTTTAGAATGAAATACATAACGTTTAAGTTATATTGATAATTTCTATTGATAATAGAACAAAAGTCAATATTTTTTTTACTGGAGTAACTCCACCGTCATCATTGTTGCCTTCGTGCTATGTAAAGACATGCATACACGTGAGCATTGATTGTGCCAACATTGGCCTATAATCCTTTACCGTGCACGTCCATGTTGGATGGAATGGTGGCAAACTATGACATTTTACCGCTTTGTAGGGCCATAGGCATCGTGGAAACAGCGCGGATAACTGCTTTGCATATGAAGTGTATGACGTTCATTTAGTATAGGCGATAATTAGAGGTAATAGTAAAACAGTAAATTTTTATTTCACTAGAGTCCATTCATCATTATAATGTCTTATAACAAAAAACATACTTAGTTTAAATACTAACCAGCATTAAAAATAAATATAATTGATTTAAACACCACTAATTAGTTGGATCCATACTCAACAATTCCATATCAAAATCTTTCTCTTCATACACTTTTATTTCTCTTTTTAAAAACAAATAAAACCGGAAATGTGCACAACGTTAATGCCAAATGGCTAGAAACATTGAACGCGTTCTAATTTTTACCAAATCATTATTTCCATTATTTCACCGTAAGCTTCATTCCTCATCCCACAATAATGAAATGTCACTCAAAAAATAAGTCTATCCTCACTATTTTCTCTATATTCACACTTACAATGTACCGCATCCGCATATGCAAATCGCAGGTTAATGAAAATCAAGCAATTTCTAGTAAACTAATTCACGGGATATAGCCTATGGAGTGACGGATAAGTCTCATTGTTACTTAACTTACCAAAAAAACACTTACCATTAAATTATTCCCGACCTCACCGGAGAAAACTAATGTAGGTACAGTAAAACTCCAATTAACCGGATCCCTTTTAGGGGAAAAAATCCTCCAAAATCGGGTTTTTATAGTCACGGCAATAGGCGATTTGAAACGAGCATAGTATCTTTTATACCGTTGATTTCGCTAGATAATTATTGGTTACAGCTAATACGTTTCTTAAGCGTTTTTAGATCAATCCGAAGCGAATACGTTGAGAAGTTTTCAAAGAAACTACCTTATTTGTGAGTTTATGCGGATATTTGATTATCCGGATGTGGTCCGGTCCCAATTGATCCGGATAATTGTAGTTCTACTGTAATTAGAAAAAACACATTTCATTCTCCTATACCGTGTAGAAACTTCCCTCCATATCCCAGAACTTATACGTTCTTGCTATAATTAATGATAAACCTTTTTAGAATGTTTAATGGAAAAATAAATGATGCAAAAATATTCATAAAACGTATTGTTTATAAGCATTCATAAAAAGAAGTAAATTCCTTCTCTGCTTCCATTCCTTTTGTAGCTATTACAGCCCCGATCTAGCGTAGCTCAATGGTTTAGGGTGCTTAAGGGAGAATGGTGGAACTCTTTCCTGCCCTACGCCCTTGCGCTCTTCTCAACATTCGCCCTACGGAATGGAACCGCACTACGTGACGTCACGACAGTAAAGTGACGATAGTAAAGTGCGGATAAGGGTGTGAAGGGCACAAAATAGTGAAATGGAACAACGCCTAAAGTCATTTCGCACTTACTGTCTGCACGTGGCAGACAACAAGTGCGAAATAACCTTAGCTGTCGAACCACGGTTGACCATATATACTGCTACTTTTGTAATATACAAATATAAGGTTTTAACTACTATTTTCATCCCGTAAATCGCCTTCACTACCAAACATTTTTTTCTGCGTTTCTGTAACAACTACTGCAGTGAGTAATTTTTGTAGAAATATAAAGCAAACTACACACTGTTAAATTTCTGACGAGATCAATGCGTTAGAAAATTCTCTCTCTGGCGTGCATACCCGTACAATTGACCATGTAAAATGGCTCACACCTTAAGGGCAAATATCTAAGAATGTATAATGGTAAGTGGCCGATATTTTGTTATAATTCAGAAATATGTTTTTTTTCTTTACAATGAGGCCAAATTCATCGAAGTGATATCTCGTTCAACTTACCATACTTTTTGGAGATAGACCGACTTCTTTCCTTTTCATCTATAGAAAATTTGGATCAACCTTCAATTATAACAAAACTCACCAGTAAAGCGACCCTGGTTTACTTCACTGCTGGAAATATAAAGAAATGATAAAAAAAGAAGAGAAAGCGTAGGACCTCGCGGCATAATGGCGTAAAACATACAAAAACCCTTAACGGTGCCACTTCGCGAGTACGTACTAACGCGCCCGAAGCTGTTCCGGAAGGATGTACGAACGGATAGCGTGAACCTCCCTTCTCCTCTCTCGTGATGGATCTTGAAGTGCGGCGAGTATACAAAACGAGCAAGGTCCTCACAGACACACACACAGAACTGCGTTGAAATTGCTGATTCTGTTGTAGTATTTCATGTTTTCTTTATATAATATTTACGATTCGAGACCGAGAGTGATAGATGGCGCGGAGAAAAACAAAGGAACGAACGTTTTTAGATTGAGGGAGCGGAGTGTTCGAGATACCCAAAAGGACGAAAGAAAGAGGTTCGAATGAGAAGGGAGATGAGGAGGATTTAGGGTGAACACCAAGGCCTTTGTATGGAAGTCTATGGCGGATGGAAAATTTAGAGTACATAACGAGCGAATGACGTGTCCCTACGGAGGTATAATTCCGTATAATTTACCTGCGCCAAGCCCTCTAAAAAACCTCCCCGTCTCTCTCTTTACTCCCCCTTCCTCTCTCCCTCCTACTTACAACCCCTCTCTTCCAATCCCGAAACCATCACAATGCTCGGGCGGCATGGTAAACCTTCCTCCCCTCCCCGACAGCTCCCCGCTCACCGCAACGATTCTACCCCTCCTACCCCTAGAACCACTGTGGTACTCCTCCCGAAAAAAGAAATATATTCATTCATACATATATATACATATATATTTTTACCAACCCTCTTCTTCGGCCGTGGGCGTTGCGCCCCATGCCATATTGGACGAGTTCTGAAGGCCTTGTACACGAAATAACAAACGAGCATCAGAAACGGCGGGAATTTTTCATCTAAATCTAAATACCAGCCTCCGAGTCAACGTAGGGGTGTGTGGCAGAGGGTGTTAGGACAAGAGCCATGAAAAGGAGAGGGAGCAGGGGAAAGGAAATAGGAAGAAGGAGAGGATGAAATAAATAGCATTTTAATTTAATATATTGGCCTTTAAATTTGTTACACGGGTACACGGTTGTTTTGTTAAGTTCTCACAGATATGAACACATCTGCGCACATGAACTACGATCAATGAAACGTTGGGTGTAGGGTTGACGTTCAGTAACCTGCCGCTAAGTAGTATTCTTAAGGTTTACAATAGTCATTGCCGAATAATTTGTCAAATTTTATTAAGGAAATTCAGTCAAAATACATAGTTCAAAACGTAGGCGTCTAACCGCAGAATGGTTAAAACTTTGCATTAGACATTTTTGACTCCATTACTGAAAATTAACGCAAAAACGAGTCGTGGATGTAATTATCTGGAATCAATCAAAGTAAAATAATTTTTCACAATCGTATGACTTAAACAAAGGCCACGATCCTGGATTCTTCGTTCACGAGATTCCCCTCTCCAAAGGGACAAGTGGTACAACTTGTAAGTTCTTTCATTACCTACCTTTCATTTCATTGATCAACTCCCGATCTGTTTTGAAGTGCACTGCCTAGTGCGCAGGGTCTGAATACTATGGAAGACTTGTGACTTGTGTTGAGAAGTGAGCAGCGCCCAAGAACAAATAAAAAGCTCACATTTTCTTTTAAAGGTGAAGAACAAATTTAAAAAGAACCAAGAGCGACGAATTAATAATTATGAAAAAGAATTGACTATGTATATCATTACATTACTGTGATGTGATGGCATTAGCAGGGCCGCACATAGAATAAGCAACAAGCTTTTTGGACCAATCAAGGAAAGAGTACATTTAAAAATTAAACGAAGCTCAAGATAAGTCTGCAAGATTTACAACAATATCCATGAGAAATATCAAGGTGCAACTGATTCACATCACTAATAAGCACAAGGTACTTTTCAACAGTTTTTTTATTGGTACAATGCATGTCACCATGACACAACGTTTCAGGTTCGTATCGCGGCGAAACGAGTCGTAACTATCATTTACGAGAAAAAATATCTACCATATTCCTGTTAATTATATAGATGTATGCAACTTTCTCTAATATAGCTTTGAACCCAAGCAGTTAAATGAGGATTCGAGTTTCTGGATGAGCAAGGATGGGATTGTCTCTAAACACTATGAGAGTAAGCGAGATTATTACTTATATAAAAGAGCAGGGGATCACTATGACATAGACGAGTTTAGTTCCTCTCGCAACACTAGCAGATAAAATCATATAGATAAAATAAAGGACAAAAGTAATGATGGATTTGAAATCTTCTTTTTTTTTAGATTGGTTCACGACCGCAACATAAACATGGGGATGGATTGGTGGTTAGCGTACTGGCTGCCCATCTCGAGGGCCCGGGTTCGCATGTAGAAAAAAAGCAGACTAGCCGTTCGCCACTACTTTATTAGCAACTGGTCGGAAAGGAACATGCTAAGAACATTGCGGATAACAGGAAAAAGTTAGTACAGCCATTGTCGCCAATGGTCTCCCTGTGCGCAGTTGGTGGTTACGGCTAGGACAAAATCAATTTACATGAAATAATGTAAATTATCGCTCTCCTCCTTTTCACATGGACAACACTGCTACTCCTCCGTTAACCCAACATTGTACAGTCACCACATCGGTTGTGGAGAGTATCGCTCTCCGGAACGGTCACGAAAATCGCGGCGAAAAGTGCCCTACATTATCGCTGTGACTCTAGCGATAACTAAGACCGTCGCCAGATTTAGTAAAAGGCAGGCTATTGCCAGTAGGAATGGAAGACGTATTAGAGCATTTAAGATTATTTAGAAGTACAAAGAGTTTTTGAAGGCTATGCAGTACGAGGAGGAATTTGAAGAAACGGAGTTGCTAAAGAAATAAATTATGAAACTTCAGGATTTTTCCATGTTTTCCAATCCAAAGTTTTACTTTTTACAGGTAAAAAACATCCGTTCTTTGGTCAATATGTATTTTAAGGAGCCGTTGGGATTAAAGCACCACAAATTGACGCACGTACTACGAGGGAACAAAGTTTCCCGAGAAACGGAGCGCCACAACTGCCACTCTGGGTAAAAATCGGCTTCCTTTTTGATGGAATATCAATATTACATTTCGGCCATGATGTGAACCACGAACAACTTGAACAAAATATGAGGAGAAATAATATTCCATCTTCCTCAGCATTAACGTAAAGAATAGGACCTAAAGGTTTACTTCAGGGGAATAATAAATTGCCAAACGCCAAATAATAGCTTCAATGCCTCATTCAGGCAAGGTACTAACATCATTAAGTCCATTCACCAACAGCCAATGTCAAAAATGGTACTCCTGAGCTATTGAAAACAATCAGGTTTTCACTTGTTAAATCAAATTTATAGGATAATTTCTCATATTCCATTACCGTTCTACGTTTCCGGGCCAATTGTCAATTTTCATGACTTTCCATAATTTCCAGGTTTGTAGCAACCCAAGTTTGAAGCAGAGGAAATACACTATTTAAACATTTGCACCACAGCGGGGGAAAATCCGACTTCTATTTACAACAACCCTCTTCCCTCATTCCAAACTAGACGTATTCTGGAGGCCTTGACCACGAAACAACCTACGACCAGCAGGAATTGAGGGAATACTTAGGTGAGTCAAGGGTTTTTTCACAGAGAGTTATCTGTTTGGGGAGAAATGTAAAGGGAAAAGTTGGGGGATGGGAACTGTACTTCTAAAAGCTCCCTTTTACCGACCTCCTCCCCTCCAAATCCCTCTTCACCTCTCTTGAGTTTCGCCAAAATCAAGCCTTGCGGGTTGTAAATGAAGAGATATTGCTCCGCAGCCCACCCACCCCCCTATTCCTCCTCTGAGTCCTGATTTGGAATCGAGATTTTTCACTCCCCCTTTTTCCCCCAAATCTACCCGCCCACTTGTCTCGTTTCACCCCATTCCCCCCTTCCCTTCCAAAACTACCCCATCCCATCCAAATCCCCTCCCTTTATCCCCCACCAATCCTCATCCTTACCCTCCCTACCCGTCACCCGAATCAATATGATGTATGCTTTTACGCACGGCATTGTTCGGGGCCTTTATCCCCGCCTCTCCATTGCTTATCCCCAGAACGAACGGTTGTGGGTATATGGCGGCGCCAAATATTCCGCCTCTACAAATTCACAGAGGTTTTCAACCAAACCCGAATCCCCAAATGGCAGTCATGGGGACCGCAGTAAGCTCACCTCCTACCTACCTTTCTTAATCACGGTTATCCATGGACAACAAGTGGCGTAGTTAGAAAAGGGCGCAGGGGGCGGAATAATTTTGGAGCGGCATTTATGGGATAAAAATTTGTTTTAACACCTATTTCATTGTAACTAGAGAAAATCCATCAACTAACCGAGAGTTAATGGTAAAAACAAATTACAAAACTTATTAAATAATATTTTTATATTATCAATGGAGTAGCAACTAACAAAAAACTAAATTTTAATAATTTCATAAATTACTTATCTATAAAAAAGTAAGAGAGTCATATTTTTGTTTTTAAATTAAAAATTATGATTAAAATAAAAAAATAACATTATTTTCTGAAAATTAATACCCAAATTAAGTCCGAAAAGCTTGGTAAAAAGTCTTCCAAAACAAAGGTAGCAATTAACAGACTGCCCCAGGGGACTCAAACTGCAGCTACGCCACTCTCTACAACAGTGTTCTACGCCATCTCAATGCAGATAAGTAATAATGGCGATTTGATGGTGATAGCAATGGCGGGTAGGTACCAATGAAAACTTTGAATGCGTACAGAGAAATTGGCCCCGTATCTTGTCCCGAAAAATTAACAGTTTTTTCCAGGAATTCGTGGATCATCAAATGGGCAATTCACGGGTACCGCAGTAACCTCCACCTATCTTTCTTAATCATGGTTATACATCTATTTAAAAGTGTTCATCGCCATCCCCAATGCAGGTTAACATCAATCATCCCATCATCGTGAACGTGGAGGCTACAACGAAAAGTTATAAAAAGAGCAGAATACCGGGAAGTTAAATAAACAGTCGCTAAGCCGGTTTCCCACGGATAATTTTTCTCGTAAGTTTATTCATGAGTATTTCATGCAAACTCTCCGAATCTGACAGCGCATGTACAATTTCACATACCAATATTCTGCGATTATCTGCACATTAGATTACTCGGGTACTTTATTGATGAAACGCGACCGCTGATCGGGTTGTCTGCACGCATGCGCTTCGACCATTCGATTCCTGAGACTACTTGAGAAGATAACGTAATTGAAGTCTGCCATATTTAAATCTATTTGCAATAAGATGAGTAGGCATATTTCAAACATAGTGAATTTGAACGAATTGGTCGTGCCATTTCATTGGACGGAAGAAGCATACATATTTTGTAAAAACCTTTGTTAAATCAGCCATTCTAAACTTAATGTCCTCATGTGTTACTTGGTGGTACTCAATTACTAAGTTAAATAAAAACTTTGTGTAGTCGACGAATTTATTTTAGCTTTTTATTGAATATACCGACCAAGGTTTCGACTTACAAAGCCTGGATATGACTGTGTAAGTCGAAACCTTGGTAGGCATATAGAATAAACAATTTTTTCTGGACTACACAAAGTTTATCTATAACTTAGTTATTCTACTTAGATCAGTAAATTACGAATAATAACCAGCAAACGACGCTTTGGTAATTCTATGTGAATTATCGAGAACCAAATTAAATTTGTTCTTGCACTTCATTCAGTTATTGCCGTCAACCAATGAGTGCCAAATTCACGAATCTTTACTGCTCCTGTGACATCGAGGCATAAGCGTTAATGGGACTTGTTTCATGAACATGAATTTAATGATAAAATGTGCAAATTAATTTACTATGGGACAAGAAATTTATTTCATTGTTAAGTAAATCGTAATTTCCAAATATTAATGTATAATCATTAATTTAAACCAAAGTTACGATGTCACTACATCATCTTAAGGTACAGTTATAATGTCAAAGCAGATCACACCTGAAGATGAGGCACTAACATTGAAATCTAGGATGTAATTAAACTTTTGTTGAAAATAGAAATTCTTATTCAATCGTAATGCTTAAATTCAACACGTTACTGCTGGAATATATTTTAAATCCTTACGATAATCTTTAATAACTGCAGGCTCATAAATTTGTTTCTAGCGTGACTTCGTGGAATTTCTCCATACTCCTTCCGGCTAAATATATTTGTGTGTCTTCATAAATTGTAAATTTTAACGACATTCATTTTGTTGTGGTACGAAACCATCAGGCACAAACAAACTGATTTAAGATTTTTTCCAACGAACAATTGTAGACCACATTAGCCGCCTGTCTACTGCCTATTTAATAAATTGTTTATCAGCGGTAAAGAGCTTTTTTATTAGTACGATAAATAGCATTAACAGTAAGTTTCGCACACCTTCTTAGTAGTTCTAAAATATATATCTTTATGCATGTACGTAAGTGTTAAATATTTGCCTAGAAAAAGAATATAGCAAAAAATGGCTTTTATTTTCAAATGAATTTCAGTTGTATTTAAAATGCTTGAGAAATGAGTTACGTCAAATTCATGAGTTTAACTGTAGTCAAAATGCATTTTTAAAACGTAGGTATCTCTGGATTCTAACAATGCACCTTAATGCTTTTTGTTGGACTTAGATTCGCCTGGACTACCATCGGTTTTATCTAAACTTTTTATGTACAATTGAATGTTTTCTCTTTTTTATCCACCCCCGTTTCTCTACCCGCACGCGTTCGCGCGTGTCAAGAGCTCTCCGTAGTGATTGAGTTATCTCTAATTTTAATTTCGCACGACACCAACGAAGTGAGATGTGACAAGGAAAATGGAGGAAGGAGGATGGGGAAGAGAGAGAGAGAGAGAGATACCCCTCCCACTCACTACTGTCGCTGTGTGCGGCCAAGCGGTTTAAGTTCATTTTAGGTGCCCAAACGTGGTGATTGCTGCAGCCTAATAGTGCGTATCACTTTGAAAAAAGATACATATAGGTAGGTGAAAAATAAATAAATTGTCGGACAAATGTGTAAGCCATTCTATTCGTACTTACGGTATAAATGATTATAGAGGTGATCATTATACGCATAAGACAAAATAAATAAAACGTATTGATAGAGGAGCATTGTGTTTTCGTTCATAATGGACAATTCAAGCGGTTTAATATTGTTATACTTATTTTTTTTGCCGACCAAAGTTTCAATATTTTAGCGCCCTTATCAAGGTCAAAGTTACAACACAAATGTGAATCGTGAAATAAGTGTGATAATGTGATAATAATAAACAGTTTGAATTGTTCATCATGAACATAGGAAATGTTTCACTAATTGACGTCTCATGTTACCTCCTACATTGTCTATTTTGCAAAATATTACCTGTAGTATAACCGTATAACATTGAGTGGACGCATAGAGATATGAAATTTGTCTTTCGATTTCTTGCTTATCTCTGGTTATGGTTGTGATTTTTGCCCATAAACAAAGAAAATATGCAATATTCCAAGATAGAATTCAGGTTTATATTTACCTTCCACTGTAAAATTCTAAAATCGGGTGAAGCGAAGAAATAGTTTAATGTCTTACTCATGGATTAAAAAAGCATTGGACAAGGTTCCTCACAAAATACTAATATTTAAATTGCAGTCATGCGGGCGGGGTAAGCAAAAAAATAATAAGTGGACAACTGATTTTCTATCTGACCGCCAATAAAACTTAGTTATTAGTAAGACGGCACTATTTCCAATATGGTAGGAACTAATGCCATGCCAAATGAACCAAGGAAGCGTAGTCACTCCCTAATTATTCCTCATTTATATAAATGACATTAACTTTAAAGTAGTAAATTTAGATTGTTTGTAGACAATGAGGGAGCGTGGTGGCCTAGTGGGTAGGGCGCTTGGCTACTAATCGAAGGGGTCCCGGGTTCAAATCCGGGTGAAGCCTTTGAACGCCCCCGAACAAAAATCCTCGGAATACGAGGTGGCCCAGGGAAAGGAACTGGCGCCCCTACCCTGAATGTGTGAAATTCACACGCTTTGTGGCTTAGTCCGGGTTGAGCTCTACCCTCGACTATCCAAATCAACCTTCGGGTTGAATCACTGAGTGAGTGAGTGTAGAAAATGCTGTTATCTACCAAACATTTTCTATAAATGTTGACAGAGAAGTTCTACAAATGCAAATAGCCTTCCAAAGATTAATACAGCCGAAAAACATTAAGAACTTCTGCCCTAATGCATAATGTCATATTTCGCCTTTCTTTAATTAAAGCGTTAGCCAGAGAGAGTACTTCATTTCTACGCGAAAGGCTATGGTCCGAATCCATTCGAAGGCAGAATTTAATTCACAGGTATTCCAATCTCTACTTGAGAGCCATATTGAGAACATTTTAGTAGAGTAATCCGTCCGTGGAATGGGACACAGCACCGTGGTCCATCGTCGTTTTTTAAAAAAGAGAAATGTAATGACCTTCTCTCATTTCGTCAACTCTTCAACTGCTATGGTAATTTATTTCCCCCAGATGTAAGTCGCCGATTCCTACTGAACATACTTTATTTACATGAAGTTTGCGCCTTGGCATGAGGACTGCCAAAGTGAGATTTCTATTCGCTCTCATACGTTGTTCACTATCCAAAACAACATCATAATTGCTTTCTATTTCTTTCAGACCATGCGCACAAGGCAGCGGGCTTCATAAAATATCGAGAGTTGAGTTGAGACTTGACAGTAAAAGAACTTCTGTAATCGCATCAGCGATTGTAGTCCTTGCGTTGATTTTTGCTATCTTAAGCATAGATAATGATAAGTTTTGAATAACTCTGTGATAAAAATACTATTTTGTTAAGTAATTTTTAGAACGAATTCGTGAACTATTCACAAGATACTCGTTGACTATTGATCTTCCGCAGAATGCCTACCAATCGGCAAGTTTACTAACGTTTATGCTGAGTACACCGTTCCATACATCGTCGTTTGTGTGTGCTGGTATGTTCCCATCTGCGCCGACTTCAACACCTGAGCATAAACCTCCGAAAATCATCACGGTAGCCCATTACATCGAGCGATAAAAATATAAACGCGACTAAAAATTGCTTGGCGCAAGTATAACCTTATCACCCGCGCACACGGCACTCAAAAGTTTCAGTTATCATCAGGGCAGAAAAATGGCCCTCTTTCTCCCTTTTCCATTACACTAAATTCGCTTTTTTCGCACCATTGGCAAATAGTGTCGTGGGGAACACGCTTCACCTCGAGCTTTGTGGTCGGGATAGTTCGGTGGTTAGAATTCCGCCTTCCAACATAGGAGTATGTGAGCAAAAAACCAGGCAGGTGGCGGAAATATTCCACTGGTAATTATATCCCATCTTAGATGCCACAAGGAGGTCACTATATAAAGAGATTCGTCTACTCTTCTTTTAACTGCCTTATTACTCAAAAAAATAATATACCTTTCCTTATGATCTTAGGCTGTTAGAGCGAGATAACTCTCTTGTGATAATGATACTCTAATTCCAATTTCGTTCATAAATTTAAGTAGTTGATAGAATCTTGAAGTAAGTATAATGATATAATCGACGCAAAAAAATTATTTTCGTGACGAAACCTCTCAGCAGTTAACTAAATATACATATGCCTTTAACGCTTCCAGTGCCAACGTCGCTTTGACCAACGCTGACCGGTTTTCCTACGAGTGCCAGCGTCGCTTTCATTGACTCATTTTCCGACGGCTATAACTCTCTAATAATATATAATAATTCGTAGTTTATTTTATATTCCCTCTTTTTGTACCTCTGGTTATATTTTGAAATAAAAATTTTTCATTTTCGTTCAATTTTCGAATTTTGAAGCTATTTCATATACTGACGTAGTAATTTAAATACCTTGGAAATTCTTGCACGAATTTTAGCACTAACGCATGACACTCAACGGTTAGCTGGTCTTATTCCAGACCTCTCGGTTATAAAACCTTCACAACCGAAGAAAAAACATTAGAGTGAGTGATAAATGTGTTTTTAAGTATAATTGAGAAAATATACACGAACTACGCACCACTACATTTCTGACGCGATGTGCGAGCCAGAACAATATAATTTTAAAAAAATTAAACCATTCACATCCCATGAAAAACAGCTATTTTGTAAATAACTAGAAAATTAGTGCAAAAAGTTTCATTTGGCATAAAAAAGATGAGATAATATCCATTGAATAAGGCCATATTAATGGAATTTCACGTGTAGTGATACTTCGTTCAAACTTAAGTGCCGATTTGAGCAAAACAGGCATAATTTACTCGGATGAAGTTCGTACGTTAGCCTAAAGGCTACGAATTGGGGAACTGCAAAAATATTTTTAGCCAAATAGGGCTAGTTGTCAAAACATATAGTCCTGAATAAAAATTGTTTGTCACAGGTACAGTCTTTCTATCCCATCTGATACGGCTAAAATGTTTCGCGATGATAAGGGTTGAAAAAATTGGCTGTCTTTCCTCCTACCGTCTCGTGATCTTATCCATCATTGGTCTAGCGTCGCAGAGCAAATGTTCTCCTTGGCCTCGTTCAAGGGTAGCGGTGCAGTAAAAACTAAATGACGGGTATTTTCAATCGAAATAAACCAAGAAACGGGTTGCAATATTCTTCCGGGCATAAATGCACCCACTTGTTCCACTCCTCCACGTGAAATTGCGCGTCGGACTCGCGTCTTCTACTCCGAGGAAATATATTTTTACCCAGGTCCCACCGCCATAAAAACACCAAATTCGTGTGTATAAAAATGGAGGGAGTCTTGCATATACTTTACGGCACGAAATTCCTGACTCGCCTGGCTCGCCGACCAAGGGTCCATGTGCATCCCTAGAGCATCACTTAACTCGAAAGAACTTCTTGCGGAAGGCAGTAAATTGTCGGCGATCGGGCCTAACCCTAGTTCTCCAAAAAAAAATAATGCTCTCATTTCGAGCCAATTTTCGAACGAGAAAATTTATTTTGAAACAGCTGACGTGCTCTAAATTCGTTAAGGGGGTTGAATATATACAACAAATGGTTTATAAGGTTTCTGCAAACATCCCGAGTCCTGTAGAAAAATAAAAAAGCAAAGGTATACAGGCCTTCTGGGTCAAAATCGCAATAAACGACAGGAAATCATCCTTGGACCGCAATGCATGCATAGCTATTTTTCCGGATGACCAAAACTTCCCGCATCTAAAGCGATTGGATCACGGGATTCACGAAGCGAGGACTTATTTCAATCGATCGCCACACTGTTTTAAATTTGTGTGGGAGTTCTTCTACTCGGTATTCCTACATGGGCGGACCCAGAGAGAGGCAAGGGAGAAGCTCGAAAAGAAGCCAAAAAATATATATCCTAGAAACATAAAGAGAAAAAAGTTGATCTTTAAAGAACTAAACGGTCTTTGGATAAGAAATCATAATTACATAATGGCAAAAAAGTAATTATGTCTATAGTGACTAATAAAAAGTTCATCCAAAATTTTTAGTAATATTTTGCAAGAAGCAAGGATATAAATAGTGGGTATCAGGTTGGTACTTGTGTGGCACCGGAATATATGGTACCGGATACCAAACGACATTACGGGCGATATATTCCCAAGGGCGGTGATGGGTGTGGAGAAGAGAAGAAGGCTATGGCGACGTCACGACTGATGAGGAGTGGGAAGAAATCCCATCTTAATTGTTTCAGTCCAAGGGCTTTCTTGCTATTTTGCTCAATGGTTCTTCAGTAAAAAAAATTAAGAAAAATTACCCGCATATATTTTTGGCTCATCCAATCGATACGTGGCGGACCGATATATTCGTTTGACACAATATATTGAGAGATACTTTTTAATGCAATAAATGAAACCATGACGCATATTCGGTTCTCAAGTGGTAGCGGCATACCTTCCGGTTTGTCGGACGTGACAGCCGATATTTAGAAGCTTAGTAAGAAGTAGATACAAGTGACGCTTCACCTTTCCACTACTCTCTGTCCCCTCCTCCCCGATCTAACAGCTGCCCCTCCCTAGTTTAGGTACTTGGGCCTTCGCCGGTATATGTATCATCTACTCGAGATAGTCTTCAGGGGATAGAAACGGACGTGGAGGATAAAAAGATTTGCAGAATATACTTCTCTACACATGTACCCACGACTGTGTATGTCCGAATTTACTTTCCCCCCTTTTCCCTCGCCGCCAATGTTTTTCTCTCCCTTCCCCGTCTTTTGCCCTTTCGTTTCAAAGAAGCGGCCAATTTCCTTGGATCTTACTCCCGGCCCAAGCGAGCGTAATCCCGGTAGGCACATCCGAGACGACTCCCAGCACGACCTTCCCTCGACTCGCACTAAAAATGCCTCCTTCCGAGGCGAGGATACATAAAAAAGTCCAACAAGAGAGAAGACTCCTCAACAGACGACGCTGGAGAAAACGATGGAGCGAGGAAAAAGCCGTGAGCATGGGAAAGTGTGGACGAAAAGGAGCAGCTCATGACGAAAATTGCAAGGAAATACTCTACCAAGATACATTTTGTGCCCACTTGATTCCTGTTTCAAAATTAAACCTGCTATATTTTGCCAGACCAACACCACTGCTTAGGCAGTGAGGAGGCCCGGATTTAGTTATGGTTAGTATAAGCGAGGTGGGGAGGGTGAAAAATATTTTTTTATCGGGGGAAAGTTGTGTTTAGGCATTTAAGAGTGCAAATGTGGCTGAAGTGTAATAACCACCGATTTTTATTTTTGCTGTGCAAATTTCTGGAAGCATACAATACCTACGGTTTTTGTTTTAAAACTGAAAAAATATAAATGAAAAACATGTTCAACAAAAATAATATAGAAATCATTCTCTCGGTTTTTAAAAATAATTAATTTTATTCCTTAAGTCCCCTTTTATGAAAATAAATTAAAAATTTCGGGGTGGGGGGGTGGGGGGGGGGTCCGCACCACATGGACCCCACCCAGCTACGTCACTGGGCTAGAGGTTATACTACGAAACTTTGCTCGGCGATTCTATTAATTCTCTAAGGATCTCTACACACTGCGACATTCATGGTACCAGCGGTGGCGCGAGTAAGCTGCTTGCGCTAAATTTCTCCGTGTGAACAACCACATCCCATACCGTCCATCATGCGATAGAATCGCCTGAAATTGCCTCGCTCTGGTAGGATTAGAACACGTTCAATTTTTCTAGTAATTTGGTAGAAAAGTTGTGCACATTTACGGATTTATTTTTTTGTGAATAGAGAAATAAAACTGTATGATGAGGATCCAACTAATCAGTGACGGTTAAAACAATTTTTTTATTTTTACGTGTTGCTATTTACTCCTCTGAGAAATTATGCAGAGAAATAAATGAGTATTTATTCTGTAGCGAAGCTCGATCGCAGCAATGACGACTATCGATTAGCTCTAATCAAATAAATAATTCCTACTTTCACCATTATCGTTCAGTAAACGACAATACAATATGAACGTCATTCTTTTCACATGCAAAGCAGTTAGCCGCGCTTGTTTACTCGAGTTGGTCTTCGCCTCTGAATTCGTGCAGCAGAAAAAAACAGCAGTGAAATGTGGCTCCCATCCCCCATCGCTTGCCACCTCTCCATCCGACAAGGACGAGTGCAGTACTACTGGCTAATATCGGTAATTTAATGTTCCCACGTGTACAGGGCTTTTCTGTAATTTTAAAAAGTCGCGTGGGCGGTGATGTTGGTTTCAAGGACGCTATCAGACACATTGTTTGTTTCTTAGCTAAACTTTCATCGCACACTAATATGGATCATGATAAATTTACTCTCACGTATCATAGACTTAATTTTGTCTCAAAACCTCGGTAATAATACAGTGAATATCACATCATCATCCGGCCGGCGAATTCACCGTATGATTACTGAGATCCACAAATCAAGTCCTGGTTGAGTTTTCATAAATAAGGGTAAGGGTGTTTGTACAAACGAATAAAATGTGAGAAGGGATTGTGATTTCCTCAGTTCGCTCGAGAAAATTAAGAAGACATTATTTTCATAATTTATAGTACATGTAAATATCTATTTTTTATTCATATTTCTACAATTAAAAATGTTATAAGGTTTTCCACAAAACAAAAATCTGTCAAAAATATTAAAAAATGGCCGGATAAAAAATTAAGGAGTTGAAAATGTTTTCATATCTGGTTTTGAGCTCCCAAAGTATTGGTAAAAAAATGGAAAAATCAGGAAAATCAGTAATGTTGAGCAGCATTTTTTTAAACTCTGGTTATTTCATTTGTATTGACCCATGGATAATTTCACATGGATTGACCAGAGAAAGCATTTCTGTATAAGAAATAATCAAATTCATCAAAAAACACCACTGAGTATGTGTCAGATCCACCTCTCCATCATTTTACGAAAGTTTCACAGTAAATCAATCCAATTCGCTCTGTGTAAAAATGATTTATTGGCTGACATAACAAAGTAATACTTAAATATCAGAAATCTGCTTGAGAGAGGATATTAGCACAAAGCATAGAAATTGAGATATATATATATATAT
Source organism: Pyrrhosoma nymphula (assembly GCA_963573305.1). NCBI lineage: Eukaryota > Metazoa > Arthropoda > Insecta > Odonata > Coenagrionidae > Pyrrhosoma > Pyrrhosoma nymphula. The sequence goes on from OY754337.1 coordinate 39,279,998, forward strand.
ATATATATATATATATATCTCAATTATATATATATATATATAATTTTATACGGAACTGACTAAAAATGTATGTGCTGGTTTTTGAACGCACGACAGAAGTAGGACTTCTGTACTACGTTATATGGTAAGCACTCGATGCAGACCCGTTCGTTTTATGGGCAGTAAATCCAAGCATTCACTCTCCTCTCACCTCGTTCGTGGATCAAGGTGAGATAATTGTAATTCACTCCTTTATCGTTTCACTTATTATTTTCTCATTAAGTTGTGTATACCAAACCACAGAAAACAAAAACAAACAAATGTTCATTCACATAAAAAACGCTATATTGGGCCAGAATCTACGGTGCAAAGGAAATATTATCGCTTGAAATATACTATGACACAACTAACCTTAATTAAGCTCCGAATAGTTCTAATACATGTGCCTCAAACGAATAAATCTTAAACTTAACAATTTATATCATTACAAATCTTAGTCTTCAAGGTCTTTGCCATAGTTTTAATCATGGAAGTGAGTTAAAAAACAATAAAATTATCCAAATAAAATTTCCCAATTTAGATATCACTACGTGAAATTCGGATGCAATAATAAAATCCATATTCCCTAATAGGCATATTTCAGTTCAAATATTTCCGTAGTAGGTGAATATTTTTCATATTTTGATGAGCGAGATGAATTAGATCCGCCCAGAAAATCTTTCGTTTCTCCTCTTCAAACTCATTGAAAAACTAAATTCTGTCTTCACCCGAAATATAGAGACTTTCTCAGAATTTTCAATTTTTACTTTCAGCCCTTCAGCTTAATTAGAAAGGCCCAGGAATTTGTATTAAAGATATATGACGTATTCTGATGTTTTTCCGTGTCACGTCGCATGTAGTTCATGAGTTGATTTTACACATCAAGTGAACGTGTTAAAAGTGGGGGCTATAGCGGAAATTAAATGTTTGAATTAATTGTTAATTAAATTTAAAAAAGCGGACATATTAAAAATGTCCACTCACTTCGTAAAGACAGTGCTCATATTAATCTTAGATGTTTAATATTTCTTAAGCACGATTTAAATGAGCATACCATTCATTCTATATAGTACTTAATTATTTCCATAGAATTTAAACATTTTACCGATCATTGGCCACTAGGTAAATAAGAAACAACTCAGTCATTCTCTCATGCCATTGATTCGAGGAAAGTTTTAATAAATTCACACGCGGTCCCACTAGAGTCAACCTAAACAGCATAGATTGTATTTCACTCTTTGATGTGTCCCCTATAAATGTACATATGAGTGAAAAGTTCATTTTTCCGGTCACTATCTTCTTTATTTACTCGAATAAAGACATTTCCTATAAATGGTTAATCATTCATTCTCTCTACATGGCCGAACGTAGCGCGCTCCTTTCATTCCATTCCATTTCATGTCCATTTCCAAAGCATACATTCCACATTTTTTCACGACTCTCTCATTGCTAACCCTATTCCTTCTGATTTTATTGAAAACAATTCCACGATAACCAATTTCCACTGCTATAAACCTACTTCCTAAGCTTATCCTGGCATGCCAAAGATTTGCAACCATACTATAAAGTGGGAAGTAGTGCACTTTTATACAAGGCATTTTTACTTCCTCAGGCCAACACTCATTTCTTGATGGACTCCAGATACTACCAATGACTTTCCTTCCTGAATTTGCAAGGCTTTTTATCTATTAAGATATATGACTTTCCTTCCTGAATTTGCAAGGCTTTTTATCTATTAAGATATCCTCTCAGATTACGCAAACGTTCAGCCTAAGTACAAAAAATCATCCACATGTTCCGTTATTTCATCATTCCCCGTTATCAAACAACTATTTTTACCTTACCTATCACCGAGAATATCACGCAAAGCCTATGTGTTACCGAGTATATATATATATATATGTATATATATATACTTTTGACTGACCCAACCGCGAAATGGAACGATGTGACGGGTAGCTTAGATGGGTGTAAATTACGGGAAATGTAATATACAATGGCGAACACATTAAATCCATGGTCTAAATAGTAAAGGAAGTACCCAAGCATGATTTGATCTCGCGGCCTCATAGATAACAGGAGGGTTTATAACACCTCTACGAAACTGATGCCTCAAGGAAGACCAGAAAATATAGAAGATTTTGATCTTCGCTTGATTTTGAACTAAGAAGGTGTATATAATTATTGATAAACTTCACGGGAAAAGGAACTGGGCAGTTCTATCAGTCATGTTTCCAGTTCACTTAGATTGAAATATATACCTACGTCAAATATTCATTCTAAGTTTGGTAAGTTTCTTTTGGATTTCTACGATATAACTATACTTTTTTAGCAACAGAAATCAGAAACCTAAGGAGGAAGAGACATATAAGCCCTTGGGATATGTTATTTATTTATTTATTTATCTCACACAACCAAAAACGGCACAATGGCTAATTACATTGGTCGATGCAACAAAATAAATAAGCATAGAACAACAATAACGAAAAACACGAAGAATTAAATAAAAAATAAAAACATCAAAAACAAAAACAAAATTAAATCAAATGTTGGGGTTCCATACCCAAGTGCCGTTTGATGAATGATTTGAATATGTTGGGCGAGGAGAAGAGGTCAAGGGACGGATGCGCTGAGGACAATATGTTAAATTTGGAAGGGATTCTGTAAAACAGGGACCGCTGTGATAGGGAAAGCCGGCATTTCGGGATGTGTAGGAGATTGAAGATTCGCGTGGGGCGAGGAGGGACACGAATTGGAAAGAGAGAGAGAGAAGGTCACAGGAACGAAGCTGTCCATTCATTATAATGTGTAAGAATTTCAGGTCAGATAGTGAACGGCGATGGGAGAGCAGAGGAATTCCTAGGAAGAACGAAATGGATTCACGGGTTGAATTCTTGAGGGAGGGAATGCGATGACGGGCAATGGCTAGGAAAAAATTAACGGGACGATTTAGAAGTTTCAGAGTGGATGGGCAAGCCGTTGACCAAATTGGTGAGCAGTATTCTAAGATTGGGAGGACACAACCAAAGAATACTGTTCTGAGGGCAAGGGGATCATGAATGTCTGTCTGTGTGACGGTACAGTAGGCCAACCACCGCCATCGCCTTGCCCACAACCTTTTTTATGTGGTCTTGGAAATGTAGCCTATGACACCCAGATCGCCATGGGATCTCACTGCTGGAATAAGGCTATTTTGGAACATGTAAGAATGATCAGCGGGTTTACGTCTCAAGGAAAAGGTCATGACAGCTGACTTAGTACAGGAACTTAGTACATTCTTAGTACCTTACATCGCGGGAACAGCAGACGCATAACATCAATACATGATTTACCACCAACTCCAAAGTTTATGATCATCTTAGAGGAGCTAAAGATCCATTATCTCCCACAGTGTTCGAAGGCATATACAAAATTTTCGGTAGTTGCGGAGAATCATATGTTAGCCAGAAAAAGAAAGACATAGGATGCATACTGAAGGAACACGAACGGGCTACTCGGAAGAAAGATTGGTATCATTCTGCCGTGACTGAGCACACACTTTTATAAGGTCACAGTATTGACATCAAAAGAGCGAAAGTTTTATGTAAAGAAATTAACTACTATCCACGGAGCATCAGGGAAGCCATTAAAATAGAAAAAAGCCCTAGCAACTTAAACAGAGAAGATGGAAACAAACTTCCCTATTCGTAGAAAAGACTTTTGCAAAACTCAAATATTAATTAATCATGCTAAATAATAACCGCCTAGGTTTATTTATTTTTCATAGTTGATTTAGAAAGCCTGACGAAGCCGGCAGAATATCACGGCGAAACTGTTGCTAAAACAGAATAGTTATATCGCAGAAATCCAAAAGAAACTTACCAAAATTAAAATGAACTGTGAAAATCTACGATTAAAATTCATTGTAAGTTGTCTAAATGCTAAGAAATTCTATAACATACTAATATATCAAAGTGTAATGGTGTCTGTCACTCTGCCTGTCTGTCTGTTGCTCAACCATGCAATAACTACTGGACCGATTGAGCTGAAATTTGGCATGTAGTGAGAATATGTGTATGAGTTGAACATAGGCTATATTAAAAAGCCTTCAGGGCCCCCAAACGCCACACCTCGTGGTCCCTGGTGGTCCATGCTAAGCATTGGGTTCAGTGTAGTGGTTCCATTTTTTGCTTTTTAAAATTACTTTCACTCTAGATTGAGGGCTGGGATTTTTTTATCGGATGGCTGAATAAATGAAATTTCTAATTTTTTCAATCTATTTTCATTTACACCTAGTAATTGTCTGAAGATGATGTTTACTGCTGATAAATCTCACATTTTTCTCTGAAATCAACAATAGAATATAACCTTGACAACCAGAAATTTGATTTTCAAAGGAAATTCACGCATCTAGCATTTAAATATCACGTTTTCATGCAGGCCCATGATAGAACGAGCAAAGATAATCTGTATAAGAATGGCCCAGAGTCCCAAGGGCCTCATGATAGATTGCTTCTGGAGGTAATCAATAAATTCAATGCATTATACAGCAAGTATACTCTTCAATGTATATTCTCAAAGAAGCTGTCATAGGGGCACTGCATGCACATGAGAGAACACTTACGTAGTAAACGATACATACAAATGAAATTTAACGCTCAAGAATAATTACGTGCAGCGAATAGTAATGGTAAAAATGGCTCTATTGCTACAACAAACACATCGTTGTTAATTATCGTTTAATACTCAGATGTATTATACGTTTTGTAGACCAATTCCCACATCATAAACTATACGAGTTATTTACATATGTTTAAAAGTTTTAAAGTGAAGTAAACTTACGTTCACTCTATCATCGAGTTGCTTATTCAAGACTTTCACTCAGCACTGTTTTTCCCCTCCTTGGCCTTAAAAATTTACCCATAAACATGCCTAATAGAAAAAAGAGTAACCTTTAAAATCAATCTTCTAAAGCAAGTGGAATGTCTTCTTTGCGAGAAAATGAGCCCTTGCAATAAAAACGACAAAAATTACACTTGGATGCTCAAAGACATGCCCAACAGCGATCTCATGAAAGGCTCCCCGTTGTGTTTCTCGGGTTACGCTAAGAACCGCGCAAATTTCATCCTAACCAAACCTACGGACGGGTAACCAGCTCTAAATCTGGTTCAAATATATACCCATCTGTTTCGAAACTTCAATCTATTTTAAGACAGCAGAAATTATAATGGCGTCACTACATTCTTCTTACCCGAATGAAGAACGAAAATTCTGCGCAATGAACGACAGCCGTGCATGAAAATCATCGACAAGTGCACAAATAATTACCATAGATTTTTTATTTAGCAGCCGAAACCAATTATTATGGCTATCCTTTATGAAGAAGGCGCAGTCCGCGTGATGGAAGATTCATAGGTCAAATAAACATGGCTGATGCTGCAAATACTCCTTTTGCAACCACTGGGTTGTACCCTACCTTCCAATCCTGATTAAGACACTCAACGCAAATATCAACGTTGATTGCGCAACTAAATTAAGTCATTGAAATCAAATATATTTATGCACACAAGGGAATCGATCAAGGTTTTAATCACTCAGAAGACGCCTCAAGAGAACCGGAGGGACGAGGAGACCATCTATCAACCTGGGTGCTATTTAAGTAGTAATGAGTCTGAGTGGCCCATTTTTGAGTTTCCCGTGCATGAGGGAGGACCAACAGTCACTCATCTCTCCGTGGACCTGGAAAACGGTCATCGTGTCTACTAAAAAGAACACAACATATACGATAGGTTACGAACTCCTCAAATGACCACGCTAAAAGTTTTTCTTCAGGCTTTGTAGTTTTCTTATAAAATAAGTTCAATGTTTTTCACACCTGTTGAATTTCAACGAGTACCTTCCGCTAGTGCTTAATTAATCGTAATGCTAAGCAATATTTAATTTATTAGTAGCAAATCTTCAACAAATATGTAAGGATGTAGTGATTTTACAATTATAATAGGTAGCTAGAGAAGTAATCGGTTGGGGTTTAAAGCTACAGCTATTAAAAGAATAGATATATAAATATACATCCTTATATAATTTAGAGCCATTATAGAGTATCATTAGAGAATCATTTAGATAAAAAATGGAAGAATTTATTATTCTTTTATGAAAAAATTATAGGTGCTACTTGATGGTAGTCATATCAATTTTTTATTTTATATTTTATAAAATATTGATTGTAATTTACCTTTTTTCCTTGAACCGCCACCCTCCACGATAGGCTTGAAAATAGTCGAGAATTTCCAGCAACAACATAGTTATTCCTATGCCAAATACACAAACCAAAATGAAAGCAAATTGGTGGCTCCCGATTTTTTATTCACTTCACGCGTATAACTAACATTTTCGGTGGACTTTCGATGTAACTTTGTCTAAGATAAATACGTTTAAAATTTATGAAAGCAGAAGTGTTTTGCCCCGTTTTTCTAGTGTATTATGGATACTTTTTGGTTTAAATATTCTCAAAGCAACTTTTATAAATAAAAAAGGTTTTCGGGATTCATTGCATATTATTCATTTCTAACTCAACGTTACGCTCCTCGCATTGTGAGCGTCGTCAAGAAAATCAACTCCTGACGACCCTCTCAATACAAGGAGAGAAACGTTGTTAGAAATGGGAAATACGCAGAAAATCCCGAAAACATAATTGCATTAATAATAGATACTCTTTGAGCAAACAAAAGAAATCATGGGACATTATTTGTTTCGTGGGCAACGGTCTGCCGCGATGGAAACACCAGTTCCCGATCAGTCACCGAAGTTAAGCATCGTTGGGCTCGGCTCGAGTTTGGAGGGGTAATCCTCCGATTCGTCAGAGTGCTGTTGCCCCTGTCTACACGTGGCAGACAGTTCGTGCGAAATGGCCTTATCCGTCGAAGCATGTTAAACAAAATTACTACTACTAATTTGTTTCGTAAAACCTATTTCATTTATTTTATGAAATATCCAAAACGTTATTTTTTAGAATTATTTTATTTGTAATACAACTACGGCGAGTTCAAATAACCTTGGCCTCAAAACTGTAGAAGTCCGTGTTGCTGAAAGATACGATTACCACCAAATTCCCCTAATTATATTTTTCTATGCTTACTAGTTTTCAGTGAATAGGTATAATATAACACCGCCGTAATATGAACCAGAAATTGATAGCTAGCTATAAACCAAAGAAATATACATATATTTACAAGTTTTAAGTTTATTTTGACCTTCCTTACATTTTTGTAAGACCTTTTGACAAATTTAAAGTAATATTACTGTAACTGATCATGTTAAATGAAAAACTTTGTACTATTCCACAATATGATGTACATTTTTTCCCAATCATGTTCAACGTCTTAGCGTCATTGTCAATGTCCTTGAAAATTACGCGAAGGCGTTGAAATCGATTGGGAAAAAATATACATCATACTGTGGAATAGTACAAAGTTTTTCATTTAACATTATCAGTGCAACTAAATTTCACAAAGTATCGCCTGCCTCCATTGACATAAATATTACTGCAAGTTTAGTGAGTTAATTTTCAGTTTATGCCAGATACCTTTTAATTTGCAACGTAACATAATTTGATTCGTACGTTTGTTAGTTTGAAACATAAATGATTGTAGCTCTGCTTATACGTTTGCCATGTTTTTCACATAAGTTGTTAATGTATCCTACTTAAATTTACTTAAATGGTGCATTCTAATGGATGAAAGAATATCTCGAACTACATACAATTTCATTGTTCTTTTCTAGGTTTTGTCCAGCATATTCTGTTCCTGACCCAACGCGAACATAAAGTTGCAATTATATAATTCTTACCTAGCCTGTTTATATTTATACACCTCACATTATATCTTATGAATTGCAATTGAGGGCCTGAGAGTCAAAGTAATACAAGTAACAAAAATCGTCCAGTGTCACCTGTATCACTTTACTACGGTAAGAAATGACAAAAAGCAAAGTAGTTTAAGTGTTCAGCGACTAGATCGCAGCATCATACGATAGAAAACTTGTATTACTTTTCCTGTAGCTACCTGACGGTACCCAACGGTACCAACTAAGAACATATGCACTTATATCATTTTTCGTGTTTTTGTTACTAGTATTACTTTGACTCTCAGGCCCTCAATTATATTATCATAATGCCCACATATATACATAGTTTGTTTTTGGCTTATATGGTGAAAATAAAAAAAATTTCGATGGATGTTAACAGGAAGACTCATTAAGGAAGTAGAAATGTAGGAGATAGAAATGTAGGTGGAAAGAAGAATGGAGTGGATGGTTGTAGCAAACCACTCTTCAGATTAGTGCCCACTTATGATAAGCAGGCGTCCTATAGTAATGAAGATCAGGCGAGTGGCTGCAGAGAAGGGCATTGGATAGGCCAGATTAAAATTTAAGTGTATGAGTGGGGGCCAAAAATTTTCAAGTTTAAGAGTTTCAAGGAATAGCATGTGTTTACACAAACTGGAGTGTGATTTGAGGAAACGCACCACGAGTAAACAAGACTCTGCTCAAGCTTTTTCCTCCGTCTTTTAAAGTACACATTACGATATAATTAGCTTTGAATCAAACGGAGTCTCTCTAAGTGGATTTCTCTCAAATGTTTTTTCTAAGCTGGAATCCAAACACCTCTCCCAGGATGGTATCGGTCAATATTGTTTGCAGGCCGGATTAGAAGATAAGAATTGACATAGACTGGCGATTAAAAGGTCAAATATTCAGGCACCACCTCAAAAATGCGAATTTAGAATTTGAATTAATGATAAAATTATTTTTTCGGGTATCTTTTTTACTCTCTCTGCACGCTTTACTAGCAAAACGTCAACCAACCCGATGTCCGATGAATGTTACAATGTCTGTCTCTAAGTTACCATCAAATTAATCTAAAGTCTACGTCATCTAACGAAAGAATTCAACCTAGTCACTGTAAAACTGGGTAATTTTTTCTGATTTTCTTAGACATGCTATCAGCGGTAAAATAAGTTTTCGTGAAGTAGAGATCTTTAAAATAGTTATAAAGATAGAGAATTTGATGTTTGGTTTCCAGTAAATAAAACGTCAACAGTTATTACACTTTACTACACATCATCCTTATTTAATGGACAGTTCAGTAAGATTGATTCATCCTAAAATCTACAAGGTGAACAAACAAACTCAAATGGAAGTCCTCATTATTATGATACTTAGAAAGGGAGGAATCAGGCGAGATGTTGTGGAATATGAACATAATAAGAACTAAGATATTACAATTTTCCACAGATAAAGTTTTAATCGACCCGGGTTTCGATGCACTGTATCATCATCAGGTGTTCACCTGATGATGATGCAGTGCATCGAAACCCGGGTCGATTTAAACTTTATCTGTGGAAAATTGTAATATCTTAGTTCTTATTATGATACTTAGAGCTAAAAACAACTAATAATAACTGAGAATACTTCAGGTATCCTTGTTTTTTACACCATTTACATCAGAGACCCGTTAGCAATATACCAAATCAATTTCTCTTCTTCTAATGTAACCTTAGTTTAATATAAGACTTTCTATATTACTACATCTCACGATGCAGATTATAAGTAAATTTCATTATTTTAAATATCTAATGAAAGATACGTGATTGGAAATATAAAGTTTACTTTTTAATGGCAGCATAAACAGAAAACTGAATTTGTACTAAATTCAGAACAAAATTTATGGCACGGGGTATTTAAGGACCATTTATTAAGATGAAAGAAACCACAAAGCTGGTTTGGATTCAGAAATACAACACTTTTTATTTACAATAGGTACATGCCTTGGCAATAATGATCCGAAAAGAGGATTATCCTAACGCATGCCATCATCTAGAGATAAAAACGACAATATCGACTTAATAAGGGGATTTGGTTGGTGTGGTAGCTCGAGTTCAGTCTTTCCATTCCAGGGTCTCTGGTTCAAATCCTGCCAAAAATGGAGATTTTTTAGAGGAATCCCTGACCCTACTTCGATGCAGTGAGGGAGGAGCTAAAATGGGAAGTTACACTGTGAACTTAACGGCCCCTTTCGTTAAGATCAGGCTTATGCCAACCAAGGGTTTCTACTTCTCCCACTTCCCAAATACTATATCCTTCTTCAACTTACCCACTTGCCCTCAATTATGAAATTGACGTATTTTTTCCCAAATTGTAAATATCTCAAAATGGGAACAACAATCACCATCGAAATAAACAAATCAAAAATTGAAATAATTTGCCTAAACTGATTAAAAGAGCGCAAGTAACTAGCTTAAATAATGGGGTCTTCTTGAAAGGTACAGTAGCCAGTAACAGTTTGCAAAAGACAAAGGTATAACTTAAGGTGGTTTGAGCGAGATAGTTCCCTAGTCATAATGGAGACCATAATCAATTTTATTTTTTTATTTCAGCGCCTGTAAGAAGTATGAAATAAATATTGTAATATTAATGGCGCAAAGATATATTCAAATTATATATATGATATATTAGACCAAAATTCTCAGTAATTTAATAAATAAATCTACATAAGTCTCTAACTTGACTCATTTTTTCCCGTCGTACGGCCGAAAACCCTTCAAAACAGCAGGTTTTTTTTCGATTCTGTAAAAATAACTGTGGTGAGTAATACCTACATTAAATTTTATAAATGAAACAGAAGCTAAAATAAAACTATATAATAAAGTAACAGAAAGTTTTATGATTAGGACAGGTTTGAGACAGGGAGACGGTCTATCTCCAATTTTGTTTAATTTTGTTATAGAGAAAGTTAAGAGGGAAGTTGACAAATATGATTTGGGAGGTGTTATGATGAATGGGAGAAGAATTTCATTTTCAGCATATGCAGATGACTGTGTTATCATTGGCGAATCAAAGGCAGAGTTAAGAGGAGTAATGCAATTAGTAGAAGCAGTAGCAAGAAAAGTGGGATTGTTGGTCAATCCTTCAAAAACTGAATATTTAATTGTTGTAAGGAGAATAAATCATTATAGAAACATTACAATTGGCAATAATGAAAGGAGAGTACAAGAAGTTAAATATCTAGGTACCATTTTGACCGAAAACTCCTCAAGTGAAACGGAAATAAAATCCAGACTGCAAATAGCAAATAGAAGTCTCTATGCACTTAATAAAGCTCTCTAAGCTCACTAAGCTCAAGAAGCGTTTCCCGTGAACTTAAAATAAGATTATACAAATCACTGATCCGTCCCGTTCTTTTGTATGGATGCCAATCATGGAGCACACGGAAAATAGACCTGAACCGATTAGCGATATTTGAAAGAAGAGTACTAAGGAAGGTTTTTGGTCCAGTCCTTGATTTAGAAACAGGAGAATGGAGAAGACGACATAATGAAGAATTGTACAATCTGTATCAAGAACCGAATATTATAGGAGTGTTAAGGAGTAGGAGATTGAAATGGGCTGGACATGTGGTTAGAATGAGTGGCGAAAGATTTCCTAAGATGGCTATGGATATGACAATAGAAGGAATAAGATCAGTGGGGAGACCTCGCAAGAGATGGATAGATGGAGTAAGGGAAGACACAACAGCTAGAAACCTGGCCGAACTGGCGGAACATAGCAGAGGACAGAAGACAATGGCAAGCCTTAGTTGTATCATTGCGCGGTCCTCTGGGCCTGATCGCGTAAAGTAAAGTAAGTAAATAACTGAGAAAACATGCAATCAACACATCGTCAGAGTTTTGACGAAACCTAGATGCTAGAAGTTCCTAATTTGTTTAATATTCTCCCTTAGGAGCGCACAGCCATTATCTATTCCATGTAAAACCGCTTACATTTTTAGGGAAATTGCTCGAAAAGTGTTCCGCCAAGGGGTTAATATCTTGATATCATTGGAAAGATGAGTTTTTTTTTAAATGAGGCCAAATTCATCAAATTCTAGGTGAAGTGATTTTTCGCTCAAACTACCTTAACCAATGAATTTAGCTCTTAATTTTTATAATTTCCGTTATCAACAAGAAATTTACCATAAAAAATGGGGAATACAGAATAAACGACTAATTTATCTAGCAAATAGGAATCAAGAAAGACTGTAGAAAAATAAAAAACTCTAGCGTCAGAGCCAAGAGAGTAGACATCATAAAAGAATATTTATAAATTATGCAGGAGCATTTTAATACACTACAGCATTGCTATGAAGGAAAACAGATTCGAATCAATAAAAATTTAAAAAAAATTGAATGCATAGTGTAGGTAACATACCACATTCGGAACTTGAAATGTCGGCTGACAAATAGTGGCAATGTACTTCATAGATCCTATGGCTAGGGGGTGGATTAGGCGTAAAAATGTTGCTCCTCGCAACACGAGTCTCCACCATGGTAAACGCTGAACGAATCGAACTAAGTCGACAATATTTTAAAAAAGTAAGCTAATAGCACACACTATAAGCACTTGAGGAGTTTTTCCAAGGAAAAAGTAATTCTTCTAGCAGATATTTGAATGGTTGAATATCTGTAGAGGCAAGTAACAAACGAGATCAACTGCGCGAGACAGGACAGGATCGGTAAAAAAGGATTACTTAGGGAAAGTAGGGAGGAGAGAAACCCGGCCTTATTATTAGCCTAGCCTTTCCGAAAACCGCCTAGGGGATCAAAGCCTCCTGCTCCATTCGAACGACGGAGCAATGTAATTGAAGAACCCTCTATTTCGTTGTCAAGAAGGAATCGGGATTCTAATGAGAAATCTCTGCCACAGCTGGGATTCGATCCCAGGCCCCCGGCCTCGGCCCTTTAGTCACCCCAACATTTCGATCCTCAAAAGTGATATTTTCAGAGAGAGAATCGTTCCTAGTAACCTATGGTCAGGATTAAAATAAATGATAAACTTAAACTTCTGCACGCTCTGGCTGTTTTCCGTGGGCACTTAAAGGTTCTTTAGAAAAATGTTCTTTAGAAAAAAGTATTCCAACAATGATTTCGCGTAGGAAAAAAATTGGGAGTCGTTTGAGACATTGGGGCAGTAAAAACGTGAATCAAGGATATGAAGGACGTAGAGTACCCACTTGTTAACCAAGAAGGAATCGGCGTTTTAACGAAAAATATCCCTCACTTCCGGAATTCAAGTTAATATATCGTGTACCGTCGTATGGTATAGAAACGTAGACTTTGAGAAAAGGAGGACGTAAATAGAATTGAAAATAGTATTTTAGGGTATGGGTGTGAAGGAGAAAGTTCAGTCGGCTGAAGAAAGACGAACCAGGAAGTGAGAGAGGAGAAAGAGGTGAAGTGCTTAAGATTGTCAGGAGACAAAAAATCAAGATTAGACTAGGTACTAGAGTACGTGAGACTGGTGATGAGAGGCGAGGAGATTCTGAAGGCCGTGATAGAGAGGAGGATGTTGAGTAAGTAGGGTAGTGGAAGAAAGAGAACAGGCTTAATGGATGGGATGAAGAGTGGTAGGACGTACGCAGAGCTAGAGAAAGAAATTTTGAATGGAGATAGGAGAATTCCATTCTAAAATTGTAAAACATTTTTACTCTCTAACATCCTAATCTACCTGAGCCACATTATGCCCTAAATATCTAACAGTAATTGCTTCCCTGCGGCCTCTAAGGTTTGGAATTCGAGGGATTGTTGGAGCAGTTGATTGCAATAAATAAAACTTGCGTCACAATTTTGCTCCCCAAGATTATTAAAACGAAAATATTATACTTCATTACTCGATCGTTTCACATTCAATTTTCAGCGTACGTACAAGGGCCATCTATCACGCTAAGTCGATTTATCACCTGAGGTATAATTGAACATGTTAACCTCGTTGAACGCTCTGGCTGCTTCCAAACAGGCACCTGAGGTGTGTTTCTCGAGAGAAAAAAGTGTCCCAACAGTGATTTGGTGGAGAGAGTGAGGGAGAGAGAGGGAGTGAGCGAGAGAAAAACGAATCCTGTGCGATGGGACATGGGGGCAGTAAAAACAGAGAGCAAGAAATCGAAGGATGGAGGGGAGAGGATTGGTGAGGGAGGAGGGGCGGGAGGGGAAAGAAACGAGGGGTAGGAAGAAGCAGAAGGCAGCATGTGAGGGGTTGGTCTGTTGAGAGAAAGACGGAATGGGGAAGGGAGAGAGAGTTGGGGAGGCCGTCTGGGAGTTTCCATTCCATCAACTTCCATGTCATGAGATCTGTTGGTCCATCCACTTTCTCCTGATGTTCTTCCTTCCTTACCACCGTCTCCCTCCCCCCGTAACTCTGGCCCATCCACCCCCTATGGAGAGCAACATCCTCCCTAAGGCCTACGCGTCCCCCTTAACCCGTTGCGAGCGTTTTTCCTTTTTTTATCCCCTCTCTACCCTTCCCTCTTGTCTCCCACCAGTGTCTCTCTAAGGGATACGACGTCCTACCAACCGCAGAGCACGTACTAAACGAGAAGGAGGGCAAAGGGACCTTCCCTTCTCATTCTCTCTTCTTCCCTTCTTTCCCTTCCCCGTATCCTCTTCAGCCCGAAACCCGACACAGTCTCTCCCCTCCCTCGTGGAAGTTATCTTCCTATACTTTGCCCTATCTCTCTCTTTTTCGTCTCAAAAACCATCCCTTCTTTCCTTCCACTTCGTTCAACCGCTCTCCACAAAACACCACCACACCAAATCCGGAAGCTTACCCAAACCATCACCACAAAACCCTTCTCCAGGAATCCTCCGCAGATTCCTAGCCGTGGCATTCCGTTAGTTCGACCGGACAGATCTAACGTTTCTCCCAAACCAACCAACCACCAAAAGTATCCTAGAGGGACTGTTTTTATTTTGTATTTGCAAAAATTCAGAAGAAGAAACTTCGAGGACAGCGACAATTGTTATCATTGCTAGGTTGGTTAAAACAGGCTGAAACCTTAAGAATGGATTGGCAGAGTGGTCGGCAGCCGATATGTGTACGTGGGCCACATTTTACATAATATTCAATTACAAACCAGACCCGTGCCACCTCTAAATAGGGGCATGAACTATGTTCAGTCGTTAGTTTCATGGAGTGCTACCAACAAACTTGGTGCTATAGGTTGCCGGTCGCTGGTTTATTAGGTAATCTGAAGTGGTGACAGACAACCGGTCTCCAACAACACTTTGGTAATTCGTAAGTAGTTCATAAAGTTAAGGATCAGTTGGGGAATGGAAGAAGGGTGTAGAAACCTGGAGTCAATATAAGCCAGCCGTCAAAGAAAGATGCCAAATGATCCACAGTTAAATGCCCCATCCGACAGACGGAGTAACACACTTGAAGCAATCAAGGGGACTCGGGATCAAGGAATCATGGGTGCTGACAATGGGACGGAGTGGTGTGCCTTCCTTATGCACCTTGGGAAGCCCTACCTACCTTGGGAAGACCATAGACGGATCTATCAACCTACTGGCTAGACACCTAGCGCAAATCCTATACCCCTTCTCAGGCAGGACACCATCATATGTCAAGAATTCAGAGCATTTTGTACAGATCATCAAGGACATAAAACTGGAAGAACAAGACATCCTAGTCAGTTTTGACGTGGTGTCTCTTTTCACCAATGTTCCCATCATGGAAGCTGTCAACATCACCAGAAGATTGAGAGAAGAAGGACTTCCCAAATACTGCCCAGACCTCGAGGGATTTTGCCTGAAGAAGTCATATTTCCAATGGAAAGGAGAATTCTACGAACAAACGGAAGGAGCTGCCATGGGGTCACCACTGAAACCAGTATTCGCCGACTTGTTCATGGAGGAGTTGGAAAAGAAGGCTATAGAGACTTCGGACAAGAAGCCTAAGAAGTGGCTCCGCTACGTGGACGACACCTTTGTCGTATGGCCGCACAGTGAAGACAACCTCTCTGGTTTTCTTCAACACCTCAACTCCTTGCACGACTCTATAAAATTCACCATGGAGAAGGAGACCAACGGCTGCATCCCCTTCCTGGATATCCTAGTGACAAGGGAAGAAGAAGGTACTCTAAAGCACTCAGTCTTCAGAAAGGCGACCCACATGGACGTGTACATCCACGCTAACTCCCACCACCACCCGCAGCAGAAGAATTCTGTGATAAGCAGCCTACTCCATCGGGCCCGATCCATCTCCGACAAACAATCGCTGCCTGCGTTTGCTAGAAAATGAACTTCCATCGACGCGTTTTGCTGTTGTGTTTTAACTTAAATTTATTACACATAAACTAAGGCAAAAGGTTTATTTTGCTAATGCAAGCTGTTATTTTTCAGCAAGGATTTGATCGGTGCATTTTGATGAGGATGCTTTTTAGCAGCAACTTCTTTGGTATTCTCCCAAGAGCCGCAGGAAATTGAAAACAGACGCCGTACCCTCGCTCCATTTACCGCTGTCAACGGGGGAAAAAGAGGATTCTAGGAAGAGAAAGGAAAGATGTGAAGTTAAGGTGAAGAGAAAGCTAGTTGACTCTTTATTAGAGGATAATAATGCTTTAGAAGAGAATCCGTGAGTATTAATGGAAAGGTGAAATATAGTCGGTCAGATTTTGAACGTTTTCTGCAACCAACAGTTTTGGATATTGAGCGGCATGCCATTTTTGGAATTTGCCGGATTTCGTTCATAGCATTGGACCCATTAAGTTTCACCTTTCCAAGAATGCGTTATTTCAATTTTCCGTCTTATTTTATTAATCGAGTAAAAGTCATTTCTAAGGAGCTGTTTTTTTAGGTGTATTACATTGGGAAGTAACCTTTTTACTGCTAAGATGTAAATTCAGTATTGCACTTACATTTCTCTCCCGTCTCTTAAGTGTTTAATTGAATAAATATACCAGAGTAAAGCAACATCACTTTTTCATAAAATTAGGAATATATCCAGCCAACCCAAACGTAATTTTCGTTTTGTTTTGTGGCTCCTAACCTACTCCTTGCCACACCTTAAAAATGCTTTCCTCCAAGCATTTAATAAAAATTGTGTTGCCTGCAATGTCTTAACTCAGTGTTTGTTGTGTCTCAAGGATAATGTTTTGCTACCTTGCTCAAGTGTCATGATTTTGAGAGCTTGTTCAGTGTTCGTTTTTATTTACAACAATAAAATTGAACCCTTTAGTGGTCAAAGATAAGGAAAATAAAATTTTGCTTATCCACCTAGCCCAGTAAGTTATAATGAACAAATTATTTTAATGAGTAATAGGATTAGTGCTGGAAGCTATTGACTCTGAGAGAAATGTGATTCTATGCATCAGTGAATAATGTCCGATTGAGGGAGATGAGTTTCCTCTACTACCACTATGATCTGGAAAATCAAGTGAGGTGCCCCTTAAAGTAAAATTATTATACCCCATTTTTGCAGGTTTGTTCCCCATCAGAGCTTATTAATAAAGTTTTAAATTAATTTTCTTTTAAGGTATTGTTCTTTTCTATCACCCTACAGTGAAAATGAAGCTGGAGGATGTTCACAGGAGAGTGTGACATATGATAAAGAGTTTGAGGATAATCCTTGAAATATCCTGTGAGTATTATGGGATAACCCATGGGATTCTATGGCTAGGAGAAGAGGTAGCAATTGTCAATGTTTAAATCCACTCAAATAATGTTTTTCAGGGTGACAGCAGACAGGAATTATGAGTGAACCTATTTTCTATTACCAGACACGACTGGTTATGTGCACACCATCTTTGGACTTAAGTATCGAGTATTGATGAAAAAGGTGAAAACCATGTTTACAATTGATTCCTTACACATTAATCCTTGGTTGTTATACAGTATTAGCTTAATGATTTTATTCTTCACTTTTTCCAGAATGTCTATTATTTTATTGCCACATAAGATGAAGTGAGTTATGAGAGTCACTATTTTCTAGTACCAGACACGACTGATAATGTAACTTGGGTGTTTATACTATGTTGTATGAGATATTTTCTTATAGTTTTATTGTTAGTTAAACCTTTACTCGAAATACCTATATCCAAAAGTTTGTAATTATCGAGGTTTATTTGATAGTTTGGAGTTAACATTAAAGGTCAGCTAACACTTTTAACGTTATTAATTTTTCACTCTGTTTTCTACGAAAAGTTGTTTGCTAATATAATGCCCTCTGATCGCCTTTTTTCAGTAGATTTGTTGGAAATATTTTTTATAGGATGTATCAAAAGTAAGTGATATCTACTAGATATTCTGTTGGTGAAGTTAAGCTAAGTATTTATTCACAGTCTGAGACTCGTACACTGTCTGCATTTTTTTTTGTTTCTTTATGTCTGCATTTGTGTTATAAATGTATGTCTACCTTTTTTCTGTGTCTTTCTTTTAGTGTCCTGGTTAGTCTATGGCAAATGTGTGTAGTTGAGGAATAACAATAGGAGACCCTGAGCACATGAGAACCTAAGACACCACTGTGGAATGTTTGGATAAATGATTCAAATGGCCTTTGTTGATGTTGTATGCTCAAGCTATCGGAAGTTCATTCTTGTCTCATCCTGAACCATTGTATTTAATTTGTTTTGCCGTTGATAATGTAATAACTCTAAATTAACCATACGGTTTCACGTACCTATGTGAAATAAATGTTTCATCCTGCATCAATAGGAAGCATAACATTTGGTTGTCATTATGCCTCCTCCAGTTCCCCCTTTAGAAGCTGTTAGCAGTATATGCTTGAGGCCAGCTTCATCTTGATCAAAATCGCAACGTTTCATCTGCCTCGGGCTCAATCCACAAGGAAGAAATTTGTTGAGAATGCGACTATGTACCAATGATGATGACAAAGACAAAAATTTTCCCATTAAATAATCCTTGTTCACTACAAATCATTTCAGTATTTTTTGGAATGTTAAATCTCGCTAGGAAAAACCCCCTTTTAAAGTATTATTTTTCAGAATTGCATAATGTTCAATTGTAAAAATTACTAAAATCCAATTGTACGGTACAATTGTAAAATTTACAGTAGCAAACTTATATAATGGACTTTTGTTTGTTGCGGGTGTTAATGTGTGACTTAGACAACCTAATATGTTAGCGTAACTGAATGTATAATAATAAAATGACTATTGGGATTAAACAGCCACCGCCTAATCCGAGCAGAAATTCGTGCTTTGAAGATTCCATATAAACTGAATCAAAGAGTAGTAATTTCTGGTGAAACAATTTTATTAAAACTGGAACTGGAAGTTGATCATTGCTAATCCCTGCTGATAATTACGTAAAAATAAGATAAACTGGCTCTATATTGTCAAAAGTTGCTAATTATTACGATACGGGAGAATAAAAGTTTGCTAGACGTTCGACGTTTTGACTTCTCAAAGCATATTTGAGATCGGGGATAAGTTTTTGACGTTTGAATCAATTACTTATGTGATTTTCAAATATTAATGCAATGACGAAGAAAAGTGAAATGACGTACACTACCATGCAGAGGTACATTTTTGAACTGGTGAAGTTTGGCGAATGAATTGCAACATTCCCGGTATTTCGCTAACTTGCGTTAGGATAAAAAATTTCCATTCGGTAAGGAGGTTGCTACTGCTTCCTACTTCTACGCATTATTAAATACCGAGAATCCTCGTTCAAAATCAGTCGTATTTATATTTACTGCCTCAAGAACGTGGCTTCCTTGTTCATTCGGTAGCATTTACTCATCAGTAGTTCACGAACGGTGCTTTAATATTGAGTCCATTGATTTTCGTCCAAATATTACTAATGTGAGATTAAAGTAATGTTTAATGTTTCTCCCAACCAAAAAATTTACGGTAGTGATATTCTTTACTGTCCCTGTTACCGAAAATAAATATATAAATCACGATTTTCTTAGCTCCATACATTTAGCGAGTCGTCTGCTGCTACCATTGCAATCCGCGTGACGTGATGCGTAGAACGGTCTTATTTTGGTCACGGGAACGACCTACCTTGTATTAGTAATACCATTCCCTTTCCAACACTTGGAAACGTGTATTCCATGGCCCCAAGAAGGACCCTTTCCACTTCCCGCGTTTTGCGGATGTTAGCCATGGACCAATCAATTGAAGAACTGGCGGGAAGACACCCCCACTGAACAACATAAATACCGGCCCTTTCGAATCATTCTCCACTTCAGTCTGGGCTGAGGACGCCTACAGCATAATAGGTGAAACGTCGCCACAAAAGATGACAACGGGGACGAATCCCGGAAACCTGCCTGACTGCAAACCTAAACGCCGCGAAAACCTTCGTCGGAAATTATTCAAGAAGAAATTATCCATACCTCTTCGAAGAAAGTGAGCATTGTATCATATATATATAAGGCTAAGGTTACGTAGATATGATTCACTTCTTAGGCGCAGTTAGTCAGATGTGTGTCAATAGATGGCAAGCGAGATCCCGTATACCAGAGTCCTCTGGATTGCCGATAATACACGAGGGAGTAGTGTTGAGAACGGCCATCTAGAGGACTCTGCCGTATACGTTCTCCAATAACTGACACATGCCTCAGGCCTAAATTATTCAAAATGCAGGCCCGCGTATGCACTTTTAAAAATACACTCAACGGAAACTGCTTAGTGGCAGCTACGTATGATTCACCAAAAATGCTTTACACAACTAAAAATCTCCAACATTTAGATATTATACTTTGTGTACCATAGTCGTGTATATAGTTTTCATTAAAAATATAAAAACCACACATTAATTTACATTTACCTTTTCACTTTATTAATTACCTTTTGGCTATTTCTCCAATATTTTAGCCTGTTGCAGAAGGCTTTTCAAGTAGTTAAATATAATCGCCAACTTGAACGCCAAGGATTTGACTTTTTTCCCAATTGAACCAAACCTATATGCCTTTGCCAATAACGTTACGGAAAACCTATCAAAAGGTAAAGTTAACTGACGAAATGTATTTTTTTCATAAACTAAAAGAAATAACCTTCATCAAGAAAAATCACGCAGGGTCTGGTGAAATGTTTGAAAACTAATCACAGGGGAGAACGAGCTCATAAAACTTAACTCATTAGTAGAGACGAGTTAAAATATGAGTTCCACCAGTATGCACTGTTCATCAAAACATAAAAGCATGGCTATCATGGAGGCAAAAATACTCTTCATCATTTAAAATATCACTAAAAAATGTTTAAAATGCCATAATTCGATGGAATCTACTGCTTTGACAAAGAAAGTAATGGATAGTACAAAACGTTTTCACAATCATCTGGTGTAAACACAGGCTACCATCTTTGATTCTTCGGTCACGTGATTTGCCTTAGCAGCCGGCATTGAATGTTTTTACTGATTTATTACATTTATAACGGTCAAGTTCGCTATTATCTTGGACAAACCCTAAATCTCTGGCAAAAATGCGCTTACCTCCGCTTTGCAAGAGGAAGAGTGAAGTGAATTGTGTGATGTTTCTTAAACGCCAGATCTATGTGCTAATTCAAAGGAAATTCGACAAAATTTTTCAAATGTTTACACATGTTATTGTTATATCTGGACAATTAAATGGCCTCAGAATGATTTCTCAACATAGAAAAGCAACCGAAATGAAAATACTTGCTAATAAAGTTTATATTAAGATTCGATCCTTTCCAATATACACTTCAACAAGTCACTGAAGAACGGATCAACCGAATTAGAATGCACCATTGGATTATTTTCATTGTTATCTCTTATACATTTATTGATAGACAAAAAAATAAATCCTATTCCAATAGCGAGAAAATTATTATAATAACACTGGACGGCCGTACAACTCAACAGTGACGCATCAATAACCTCTCCTAGATTATGTGGTTATCCCAAAATACTATGAATATAGATGAGATGAACGATAACGGACCCTTCCCAGGAGTCTTCCACGGATTTCTATACCTGACATTCCGTTATTTCAAAGCAGAAACATTTTTTGCCCCCAATCTGTGCCTCCACCAAGTGAAAGCAGATCTGAGAGGGAATGATAGGAAGGAGTAGGTAGTAGGAGAGATAAACACACAGTAACTACAGCTTTGTCCCACTCCTATTCATATAATCATAAATCATTGTTTTCGCCACCAATCTTGCCTTCCGGGAATTTCTGTCCGTCCGCCAATTTTAGCCATTTCCTAACCCTATCACACTATTCTATCGCATTTCGCAGTTGATCAAGAGAATCTTATGGTCCTAGCTGATTATCTGTATGTGCCTGTTTATCTTTAAAAAATGCAAAATTCCCTCTTTGACAATAGAGCAATAAAGACTTATTTTTATTACGACAATATCATTGAAAATACTTTCATTCTAACACCGATAAAAGGCTAATGAAGAATTTAGCTAGAGAAAAAGGAAAAAGAATTCGGTTTAGAGAAAACATCACTCTCTGCTATGGATATTTCGGCTGTCACACAATGTTTAAGGTCCTGTTGGAGTTTCTTTTTTTTATTCCTCGCACTTTAGCAAATAACTACGAAAATAAGATGCAGTACTCCATTCTCTGCTAACCTATATACATACATAGGAGAGAAGATTTAAATATTAAGCAAGCCCTTTACTGCCCTAATAGGTTGATCTACAAATCTCCAAGGCCTCATCAATATAAAATTCCTTTATTTTTTCATATTGCTCTATTTTGATATCATTTTTATAGTTTTAGTACTACAAAAATGAAGATATTTGCTAGATGTTTAATAAATACGGTTGTATAACTCCGGGAAAATATCGCATGCCTCAATCAGAAATAATACTGTGGCATATTTCAATTATGATGGCAATGCTCAAAAAAATTCTAAGTTTCGATATAGTTTTCATCTAGCAAAAGTTAGCACAATTCAACGCTCGAACTACTTCCCTTCATTGTCTCGGATACATGAATTACACAACAAGTTTAACCCACCATTGAACTTCATGACTTTATAAAATGGAAAGTTTATCTTAGGTACCTTTCTGAGGTGGATAATGATAATCTCTCTCTCGACTGCGAGCAGCATTGGAAGTTTGAAAAAACCGTTCGGTAAAATTACTTAAATCGCACACTTCCCTCTATACACCCGAGACTTTGGCAGCAGCACCATGGCGTCATATTCTGGGACATGTATTAGTTGAAAAAGTTCTTTCCTGCCCTCTGGCGATGGTTGAACAGCTTGGATTCGATGATTTACCGTTAAACTTGTTTCAGTTCATTTCCCGAGTGATTCATTTCAACCAATTCCCAAAATGTTTATCCCATTAGCCATTCTTTACCAATCAGCTACTTTCCTGCAGTATTTCTTCCCTACAGTCAAAACAACATATTGCTTATAGAAAACAAAACAAGAATAACGGCTTTTCGAGAGAACTTTTAGAGAAGTTTAACATTGTGGGCAGACACAATATTGGATGCATATAGGTAAAACGGATGGATTTAAATATTTTTTCTTGTGTTTCAAACCGATTATGCCAATTCTTTTGTAACAGGTACGTATTACCATGTGCTTGTGAACACACTTGAGCACGCACAGCTATAGCTGTTGTTAATGATAATGTAATGTTTTCCAGGGATTTCGGAATAAACGTAAAGATGAAGGATCTGGTGTTTTCCCGGGGAATTATACGAGTAAATTCTTCACAAGTTTCTTTAACATCTACGAAATACCATGCAAGCCACGTCCAGAGTTCGTGGCACGGGGTGACTCCACACCTGGCAAGCAGTGCTCGTTCCAGTTCAAATTAGAACCCAGCACGTTCACTTGGACATTAGGCGAGGACCAGAAAGAAGTCGGGAGCAATGCAAGACCAAACCAGAAGTTAAGGGAGTGCCAAGTTGACAAACACGCTAACATGCAGTTGACGGGTTGACATACTGCTCCAGATTAGCCTTACTTAAAATTTTAATTAATGGATGCTAAATTTACTATTTCATGGAGAAATTACAATAGTGCTAGGCATTTCAGGATTATTTGGTTCTTTCAGGATGCTGCGAGACATTTCAGGTGAGATGAGTGGTAAATAGTAAGAGTGGTAAGTGTTTTCAGTATCGTCTTCATACCTCGACAGTCATACTGAAATGCAAAAACTGTTACATTATTACGGAGACGTAAACTTGTTTATAATTCCAGGCACAAATTCAAAACTGAAAAAATAAATAAAGCCTGGGTACAACCCAGGTTTTCAACCAGGTCAGGAGAACAGGCACCGACGTTTCGATGACTAATGTGGCCGATTAGATTTTGCTATATTATACGTATATTGGTGAATTTGTGTGAGGTTCAGCGACGTACTAACATAAAATTAACAGTATATCAAAGCAACACTACGGCAAAATATATTCTAGGCCTTTGAGGACTGTCTGCATGAGAAATTTCGCACAAATACTATATTCCATCATGAATGTTTATATCCCAATCGCTAGTTCTGCGTCGTGAATACTAAAAAACTCAATCGTAACTAGGAATTAAACCAGACATCATTTCGGAATATGAAAATCCGCCGCAACTTGTCAAAAGTAAACTTTACTGTCAAGGGCCCAACGTTTATGAGGATCCACTGCGATTGAGTTTTTGTAAGCAAATACTTATGTTAGTTCGAAATTTTCTCTTGAACTGTTTAAAGCATATTGCTTTTGCTAATAATAGACCTCAGCCATCGGAAAACGAATTTAAAATCTAAAATATGCAGATTTTTTTACGATTACAAAACTTATGAACACTTATTTCAGGCCATATGAGCCTAATACAGTGCCATTTTTAATGAATTACCGAGTTTTTAATTCAATTCCTGTATTCTTTTACATATGACTCCAAAGCCAAAATGGAAGTTCCAATTCCCTCGGAGTGTTCGCATCTTATTGGCAGTTTTTATCAAAAAAGGGATCTATATTAGAGACCCACGCACGTTTCACTCTCATCCTCGAGTCCGTTCCAACGTAATTTCAAGTTCAGTATGCGAAGTGGGAAGGTTTAAGCGGAAAGAAGTTACTCATATCAAACAGAAGACATTTTTCTATATGTAGCTACATTATGAATTAAATGATATCGAAGTCGTTTTATGGTGGATCCACCATAAACTGAGATACTCATTCGGCCCAATTTTTAGAGGGACTATATTCCTGCGAAAAAAGGAAAAATAATACTCAGAACTCTGTGCCACCACAGCGTATGGGGAGCAAGTTTGTTTATGCGGTATCGGACAAGTGGCCTAGTTCACGAGCACCGGATTAGGTCAACAATTTCATTTTTAGCTCATTTCCCTATTTTACTCCGCCGTGTTACCACTGCCGTACGTTTTAAATCTTCAAATGTCAACATTTCAAGCAATGCAAGGAGATTGGTGATGAAAATTTAAGCTTAAATAAGACATATGAGCCTCAAATTAAATGTTAAAGAGAGTATGCAACTTAGAAAAAAAAATCTACCAAGAGTGTTTTTTTAGAAACAGTTTTTGAACTTAGAATTAACGCGAGTGCTTATGAAACTCGAAAAAAACCAGAGATTTACAAAAATATCACTTTTCACAGCATTTCCAACCCATACCCCGGGAAAAATGAATCTAAACTAATAAAAGCTATTCCATGGTAAAATTCAATTTGGAGACGAAAAAAATCTCAATCACCATTAAGCTATCACCAAGCGGAAGGAGCACTCTTAGTAATTTTGCACTGTGATTCATAATTAATCCGACCGTTTTCGATGTTTCACATCATTATCGAGCAAACAGTTGATGTTACATTCGGACATTATAAAGCTAACCTCAAGAATTGGCTTGATGATGATGTTAAAAATGGAAACCGGTGACATTAAATATTTATCACACTGAAAAACTGCCTTGGAAAAGGAGTTCCTTGTTCATAATGTACAAGATCCACCACATCAGTCTTGAGACTTAATGATTAACTCCCCCTAAGAGATTACATATATCCGTCTTACCCAAAATTGTCGACAAAAAAAGCTCGTTTTCCTAGACTATCGGCGTAATTCGCATAAAGGAATCATTCTTTATATTTATAAATAATTTCCAATTCCGTATTCGTTCGGGAGACTCATTCGCGTGTAAGAGACAAAATATACTTTTTCCGCACGTTCCTTACTTTGTTCACGAAGAGTATGTAACATTGGACAGTCTACATCACATCGTTTCCCTAGACAAATGGGAAATTGCACAAGCTATAACAAATCTATGGCATCCCCATTGAAGCAGAAAAAGGATACTTGGAAAAGCAAGGAAGACGGTAGGTCCCAACGATTGTTCCATTCTTGCATTTGAACGCCTTTCATTATTTTGTAAGGTCACGAAAAAAACTGCCACGTAAATTGGTATAACTTGTAAATGAGGAGTCAACAATACTGACTATGTACTTACTGTCAAACGAGGAAATGAAGCGGTGATCCACCGAAATCAAGTGGGATGATTCACCTTCCGGATCAGCTGTGACAAAAGATGATGAATTTTAATTCAGACATGTATTGCAGGAATATTGGATGCACATAGTGCATGAAGAAAACCTAAAAAAAAATTCTGCGCCTAATATTGTTCCTTTTATTATATCACGTTCAGAAATCATAAGCATATTCAGCATTAGTTGACATAGAATCCAAGATAGTTCTCTTAGCTATAGGAAAAAAGGAAACACATACCAAGAAGGTTCGTGTTGGTATTCGATAAATATGTTAAGTTACTCCACGTAAATTATAATTACTTCCATTTAAAATACCACATTGAGAAACGCATTAACTTTTCAAAATAAAAATTAATCAATATTTTACTCATGTTTTGTGAAAATATTCTCAAGTGATCAGGTCTTAGCCAAGTGAAATGTTTTTTTGCATAACAGAAAACCGTCTGGCACAAAGATATTACAACCGTTTAAAATAGCACTGCAAGAAACATAAAAAGTTTTAAATAAAAGTTAATCACTTTTTTCGCAAACTGTGAAAATATTCTGAATTAATCAGATAATTTCCACAAAAAAATTACTTTCTGTGTATTACAGAAAACCATACGAAATAGCCAAGGAAGTGGCACTGAAGTGCAACAACATAGCATCACATCCACCAACGACTCAAGCCACCGACGTGAATGAAGAGAACTTCTGGGGTTTAATTCGATAGCCTAATCTACGCACTGAAAAAGACCCTACGTAACAGAGGCACGGGATATCAAAGCGAATTCGGCTGTAGAATGAAAAATCGTTTGAACTCTGTAATTGCACCTCTCATTAGCACACCAGAATTCGTTACAAAGATGCTGGCGACGACTCGACATCATCCTTTAATTTTATAAAACAACTTCTGACAACAATAAGTAAACTTCTTCAGCTATTTTCTAGCATCTCCATCTCAAAAACCTCAGATAAAATCCTCCATGAAGTTGCTTTGCTAGCGGATATACAGTTTATATTGGCATTATAAATAAAGCGCGGAAAGTAAAATGCCCACAGTTTAATTTTCACAAGAGTATTAGCTTCAAACTATGCCTAGATTGTACATTAATCGCTCGTAAAACTCAAACAAATGAAAAATGCCCCCTTCTTTATACAATTTTGAGGTCTAAGTAGAGTCACAAGGCCCAGAGTTTCATTACTAGCCACCTACTCCGACTGAGAAATCCAGACATCATAATCAATGGAGTACATTTAGATTCTGGGTAGTTTATTTTCTACTTAGTAATTTTTCATTTTAGTTTCGTGGAGCACACTCCAGTCAGCATAGCATGTTCATTTCTTTGATATGAGAAGCAATACTCATTTCATTGAAGAAAATTCAATTATATGCTCCTTTCCCCCAATTACTTCCTCTTAAATCAGCAAAGTATTTTGGATTTTCGATAAGATTTATGCCGATCCATTCCCCAGAAAACTATATCCCGTCATTAATTCCCTTATTCTCTACGATTTATTTTATTTATGTCCAACTTTCTTGTGTTTAATATTGTCTTATGTCATTCGGTCCCCGAATCTTCCCACGTAATACACCCATGCCACACACCCTTGAGTGGCTTGCAGGGAATTATGTAGATGTCTCTCTGAGGTTGGTTCTGTTACCTCACAGATTGTGTTTTTGCATAAACAATTCCCGCCTTCTGCATACAATTACATAAAATCCTGGCGCATTGTTTTAGCTTCCAGCAATCTCTCTCACACAGGGAGATTATAAAAGAGATTACTTAATCAGTAACTACCCGCAGATCTGATGATGACTTGACTAAGAATCCGCAATTGCAGGGCAAAGCCTCAACCAGGATCACGTCAATCTTTTTCACGAAGCTAAATAACTGAGCAGTTCCATCGGTTATGGTGACTAACTGACCAAGGAGGCGATCGAAATCGAATTAAAAGAAAGGAAATTCCTTAGAAACTCTTGGAAACATTTTATCCAGAAAATATAGTAACAGAGAAATAGAGGAAAAATCACTGACCAATCAGGAGATACCTAAAAAAAACCTGAGAATAAGTAAACCATCAGGTTCTTGGACGTTACATTAGTCTTGATGACAAAATCAGAGTTATCCGTAGAAAAGCTGGCAGCAGCCACATTTCTGATACGTTTGGAAGCACGAGAAAACTTTCATCAGAATCGTTCGCTGGAAACTCTTTGAAAGTAAATATGCTATGACGCTCTTATTATACTACTCGTAAGAGTATGCCGAAAGCAATTAAGATCCTAAACCAAACCATATAACTCTTGAGAAAGAACACAGGAAAGTCCCGTGTTTCGTTAAAATCTCGTGTGAAAGTACATTTAGTGGTACTCGATGGAACAAGAAAATGGACCAGGAGTTAATGTATACAAAAGGGCAAAGGGTATACCAAGGTGACCAGGAGCGTTCAAACATGTTTGTTGAATAAGACGGCAGTGGTAATTCTTTCCCCGAGCTGCACATTCCAATCGAAGATGATGAGTGATAATTTTACGGAAACAAGGTGTTTCTTTTTCCCACACACAAATTCCAAATAAAACGGTGTCTATCATCTGATAAAAATAAAGCGCATACTCAAATGAGGGAATGCCTCCTACTTTCAGTTGCGTCCATGAGTGTCATGTTGTCAATGCCATTGAAATGCATATTTTCTCCATACATGTAGTCCAAGAAACGTCTTTCATCACCTGTACATTTTTTTACTATTTTTATATGGCTTGAATGTATTTATCATTATAAAATTAATCATAGCCATAACTTCTGGGTATTTACTAGTGAAAACCTTCCCAAAAAAATGATCTCTCACAAATAATCCCAGATTATCACGCACGCCACCAAAATTGAGTATCGTAAGATTACGTTCCTATCCAACTTCCTCGTGAAGTCATGCACACCGTAATGCAAAAAAGCCCGAAGCTCTGTGCCAAAAAGAATGAACCCGCCTCTTCTGTTCAACTGACTCGACCCTTTCCTGTTTCCACCCTTCCAGTCTGACACCAACCACCCTTGAGGGAACCACCAGAAAGATTCACACTCGTGTCTGCAGCTAAAGAAAGTTTCTCACCACTAAATCTATCCCTCTTCCTATCCCTTTCCACCGAAGCATCTCGGTCACAGCCACCCAGTCATAGCTTGACTCATCGCCGAAGTCCGTCTTTGCGGTCACCGGGTGAAAGGAAGCGGAGGAAGGAAGTAGTGTTGAGTTTGAATGCGATGCCTCCTCCAGCTTTATAACGCCCAGGACTTCCACCAGAGGCACCACCTTCCCTCTCTCTGCCACCTCTCTATGTCACCTCTCATGTCTCATCAGTTTCATACGCTTCAACTTTGTTTAAATATTTTGTTTCCAGTATTCCCCCAAAGCAGCCGATTGAGCCTGCTTCATCGAGTGCTATAACATGTAACAATAGACAAGCACAAACAACCATGTCCTGGGAGGCGGCACCAATTCGGTACTTGAATCTGAGACCCTGGGGTAATAAACTAGGACTTTATAATACTAGGATAGAAACCTCTCCCGGTAACACGGGAGACTACCTGAATTAACGCAAGGATTATTACGACGTCCTAGCCGCAAGATTAAGGTGTTTTCAAACTAACTAATAAAAAAACCCAGAGCTTTACAACAATATCATACTAAGCGTCTAATTAATGAGTAGATGATGATAAGATACTAATATATAAAAATTGAATGGTGTCTGTCTGTCTGTCCGTCTGTCTGTTGCTCAATCACGCAAAAACTACTGAACCGATTGAGCTGAAATTTTGCATGTAGAGATAAAATGAGTATGGGTTGAACATAGGCTATATTAAAAAGCCCTCAGGGCCCCCAAAAGCCATCATGCTAAGCATTTGGTTTGGTGGAGTTGTTTCATTGTTTGCTTTTTAAAAGTACTTACACTCAAGATAGAGGGCTGGGATTTTTTTCATCGGGTGGCTGAATAAATGAAGTTTCTAATTCTTTCAATCGATTTTCTTTTACGCTTCGTAATTGTCTGAAAATCATGTTTATATCTGAAAAATCTCACATTTTTCTCTGAAATCAAAAATAGCATATTTCCTTGACAACCAGAGATTTGAATTTCAAAGGATACTCACGCATCTTGCATTTAAGTTTTCCTGCCGGCCCATGATTGCACGTAGAAAGAAAATTTGTATAAGAAAGGCCCAGAGTCCCAAGGGCCCCATGATATATTGCTGGGGGGGGGAAATAGATAAATTCAATGCATATTTACAACAAGTATACTCTTCAATGTCTATTCTCAAAATAGCTCTCAAAGGGGAACTGCATGTATATGAGAGAACACTTACGTAGTAAACGATACACATAAAGGAATTAAAGGTGCAACAATATTTATGTTCAGTGAATAGTAATTGTATTAATGCCTTCGTTGCTACAACAAACACGGCGTTGTATATTAACGTTTAATACTCAGATCTCATTACGATTGTGAGCTGTTTTTTAGACCAATTCTCACATCATAAACGTTACGAGTTTTTTATACATATATGTTTTAAAGTGTCAAATTACAGTTAACATACATTCTCTCAATGAATGAGTTCCAGGGCATAAAAATATATCCATCAACATGCCTAACAGAAAAAATAGTAACCTTTGGAATAAATATTCTGAAGCAAGAGGAATTCCTCATTTGCGATAAAATGAGTCCTTGCATATACAACGACTAAGGTTAGACTTGGATGCTCAAAGACATGCCCACCAGCTATAAACCTGGTTCAAATATAGACCCATTTGTTCCGAAACTTCAATCTGTATTAAGAGGGCGGAAATTATAATGACGTCACTACATGCTTCTTATCCGAAAGATGAAAGGATATTCTGCGCAATGAATGGCATCGGTGCATGAAAATTGGCAAGTGCACTAACACTGATCACCATAGATTTTTAATTTTGTAACCAATGATTATGATTTAGAAACCAATGAATATAGCTACCCTTTATGCCGAAGGCATAGTCCGGGTATTGAAGGATTCATAAGACAAATAAACATGGCTGCCATTGAAAATGCTCCTTTTGACGTTGTCAACCGCTGGATTATACTCTACTCTCATATCCTGATTAAGATACTCAACGCACATATCAACGTTGAATTTCGGAACTCAATCAAGTCATTGAATACAAATATATTTATGTAAACAAGGGAAGTGATCAAGCTGTTAATCACTCAGAAGACGGCTAAAGAGAACCGGAGGGACGAGGTGACCGTCTATCAACCTGGGTGCTATTTAAGTAGAAATGAGTCTGCGTGGCCCATTTACGGGTTTCCCGTCCATTAAAGATGACAAACAGTCACTCAACTCTCCGTGCACCTGGAAAACGAACGAATTACAACGATCACAGCATACAAGATGGGTTATGAAATCCTCAAATGATCATGCTGACAGTGTTCTTCAGGCTTTGTGGTTTACTTATAAAATACGGTCAATTTTTTTCACACCCGTTGAATTTCAACGGGTACCTTCAGCTAGTTTACTATAAATATAATAATTAATCTCAAGGAATCCTATGAAATTACATGAATGGAAGAAAGTCGAATAACGAAACAAAAATGTATCTATATGACAGAAGAGTGAATGGTGTGAGAAGAAGAGGTAGACCGCGAAAGTTATGAGTGAATGTGGTAGATGGGACTAAAGAGTCTTATAAATATTAGGAGTCTTAAGAATAGGAAAGCTTGTAAGCATGAGCATAAGAAAAGCGGAAGTGATTTGTAAAAATAGGGCGTAATGGAGGAAATTAACTTAATTATTTTAGTTTGCCTACCTCGAAAGGGAATGGCGTGATGGGTATGTATGAATTTCCTCGTAATATTACTCGCGGCGTCTTTACTAATTCAAAGCTACACCGCGTTCCCTTCAAACTGCCTCACACCTTCATAATTCTTCATTTAAACGCCTCTCATAATCACATATCTCTACTTTATCATTTATATCCCGCTTGGTCTGACTATGAGTGAGGGTTAAATGGAAGAATGGAATAGAATGGAATTTCGCCCTGAACAAAGTCGCAATTATTATTATGAGTTCTCAGAAACTATGAAGTATGTACTGTGCCCAACAAAAGGAATATATGCACCACCTCTATTTTGCACTGCGTTTTCTCAATTTACGAGTCAATTTAAAAGTATTGCTGACCGGAAGTTTATAGGATATTCTTCAGAGGATATGCTCATATGAGAGAATTGAGAGTTTTCCCATCATGACGAGATAGGTATGCTCGAAATTATAAGAGTACCTAGCAATAGAAGGAAGTTGTATTCCCTCCTACTAGATATTCTTCTCAAATCACACAACTTGTTACGTAGTATTCATTTTTGGAATTATATCTTTGATCCATAGCAGAAATTTACCTAAAGCTTCCATTTACTTAACTCCATTAGAATTGAGGCAAAGATCTGACCAGCTTATTAGCAAAATTTAATCCACCCTTCAATTCCTTTTTTCATTTACACAAAAGCAATGTAAGTGTTATGCTTGTATTCAAAATGTGCGCCATAGCTAGTAGAGTCAAAACTCATAAACAGTGAGTATGATGGTGGCACTACCAGTTACCTCCTTCATGGTAGTGTGCCGACCTAAGCAGAGTTAGTCTCGAACGAACCGTACTGTGAACATTGTATCTCCCTCCCAATCCGTACTGTGAACATTGTATCTCCCATTATCTAATATAATATTTTGTATCGAGTAACGAATACTTTTCTTTCGCAAATCATCCTTTATCCTAACAAGAAATATGCTTCATACATTAAATTAGTAAAAATACAAGAGTTTATCCAAAGCCACGTATGAGTAAAATTTATTATATCCATTTTCAATATTAAAAAAAAATCATTCGGAAAATATAAACACAACGCGCCTTGAATAGCAGAAAAATAGGGAAAAATACGATCAAAACATAAAGCCACTTCTTAAATGCCAATTTTCATTTTCTTAAAGATGAGTCCTAATTTATTAGGGTTCATTCATAGCACCAACGTTTCAATATGATAATACTAACCCCATAATAGCGTCACACAAAACATTTTTTTAAGCTCTGGGCTCTTCCTTTACAATTTCAATTCTAAACACATATACAGTTGCCGCCTATTCGTTATAAAGTCTTCCATAGTTATGCCCATACTGTGTATGATACCCTAGAAGCTTCAACCACGTCATGTCCTACTACTTTTGATGCAGGTGAATGATTCCACTTGCTCTAATTTTACTTCCTTTAAAGATATGCCTATCTTAATTTGCTTCCTCCGCATACAAGAATTTTTATTTTATTTCCATTGATTTTCATCTTGTGACCCTGAAGTACTGCCTTCAATGCTTGCAAAGACTTAAGACCCAAATGATTCCCTTCTTTGAAAGCGATCTCAACTGTGAAACAGAGCGCATTAATTACTTCCCCATTCAATTGGACTTCATTGATTCCCTTATCTCATTTCTTATAATCTTCTCCGAACATGAGTATGATGGTGTTAGTGGGAATACGCATCCTTGTCTGACACCTTATCTTCCTTTAGTTATTTGTCTATTCCGCATTCCTTGCCCAATTTTGAGTTAAAAAGTCTCTCTGCATGCAATTTTCAAATCCTGAAAACGGAAAATTATAAATATAACTTTCCATTTGTTTACGGTACACAATGTTCCCAGAATGTAACGTTCTCATTATTAATTCCATAAAATTGATTTAAACAATTACGATAGGGCAGGTCTAAAATTAAAATAGTAATTCTTTGACGACCTTCCAGAATTTTATAACATCCATTTCAGGGCTACAATCACGATTCAGAAGGTCATAAAAAAACCTTCTCCGCCAATACCTTTGCAGTTAAAAAATGCAAGTTATACCACCAGTATTACCTTGGAAATATTTTTTTTAATGGCCACCTTAATTAGTATATGTTCTCGTCTTCCCTGTTACTCAATAAATTTCGCATACAGCTACCATGAATACCTACATATACCTACATAGAGAGATTACACTACATTTTCGCGATAGGAATAGTTATTTTGATTTTAGGCCTACCTTCGATAAATTATTATTATTATTGAATATCCAAGGTCGAGATGCATAATACTGAATTGATATAAAATTCAAATTGCCATTACTGCCAGATGTATGCGACAAGGAGTTTTACGTATGCCATGTGAGGCCAGGCTGTGACGTCGGAAACGGTAGAATTTGCGGAAATAGCACGGTAGAGCCCAATTACCTTGCGTAACACCCAAATAAAATCACCATCAAACTTCAGGAATTTTGGTAGTGAAGCTTATATAAATTTCTCCTTCTCTGTATTGCCTATAATTGATAATAGAAAGGATATGAAGTCAGTTTTTCGTTTTATTGCCACGTATTGATTGATAAGGTGTGCTAATCTCTCGGACCCCTTAACTACCGGATAAAAAACTGGAGATGTAATTATTCGCTCAAGAGGTGACACTTAATTCATAGAGGAATTTCGTACAATATCTGCTCATTACTTGTGTTCGACAACATGCGCTTCAGAGGGCTTATCTAGCCTATACATGATGTAAGATTTTATCCTGTGTACATCACCATAAATGTAAATACATGTAGACAGATATATGTAGCTATGATTACTGATAGAGTTTACATATTGGAGCATATTCATTTCGGGTGTAAATAATAAATGATTGTGACTAACCATTGTTCAATTGAATTAAATACAATAAAACAGATTGTTTGTAAACCTAAATGTGTTAACTAGCCGGAAAAATATAGAAGTAATACGAAAACATTTCGAGGTTGCACCGCAACTTTGTTTCCCCAAAATCAATAAGCAAATGCATGATGTCATTGCTGCAGGAGACCGTTTATCAATACAATATCCGGAGACCGTTTAAAAATAATTTGCCCGTAAGCATGTACGATTAAACAGTACGATTTTCTCATACTACATAAACATAATAACAGAACACTGCAATACACTAATAAAGCTTTTTCACGTGATAAAACGGTGTGTTTAGTAATCGCTCCGCAGATTCATAGATGTCACATTCGATATTTCCTTTGTTTACCCCTACTTTCAATTTTACCATTCCATAAAGCGAAAAATGATAGCGTCAAAAAGTATTAAAGCAAGGATATTCTTGTGCAAGAAAGTGCAACGAAATATGAGGAAATAAAGATTGACAAAGAATAATGTCACGACTGTAATTGGCTTGCCTCACTTACAGACGAATTAAGCTGTCTTCATGATTTCCACAAGGATTGACGCGTGTTGGTAATGGCTCAAGTACCCATGTGAGATTGATAAAAGTTAAAACAGGTAGATAGATCGTCTACACGTATAGGCATGAGGTCTATTAAAAAGTTCCGGGAATGATTAAAAAAATTATTACTGAACGATCTTAAAAAATGTCTCGTTATGTCTGCTTCATCTTATTTTACTTTTATGCACATTTACCTTTTTCATTTATTTTAACCCATTTGACGTGAAAACGGCCATAGTTTATGCCAGTTAAGCCTTTTATATCGGGTGGTTAACTTATAAATGGAAAACGCACACAAACACCGATGACAAATGGAGATATTTTGTGTGGGACAAGAACCTACAACTTCAGAATAACCAGTTTTTAACCAGTTGTCACTTGCCACGACACTTTTCCCTAAGTCATTTCTAATTATGAAAAAGATTTGAAAACTCATATTGAAAACCGATTTTTTTCTCAATGCATTTAGTTGCATTTTTTATAGAAGCTTTAAGTGGTCAACCCGGTCAAAAGCTTTGCTAAAATCAAATATTACTAAAAGAGTGACCATTTTCTTATCAATTGCACCCCATACATCATCAGTGACTTTTAAAAGGGCGGATTTGGTACTGAAACCCTGACGAAATTCAGATTGAAATGGGTCCAATCTTTTCTTAGCAGTCAAATAATTTGTAGTTTGTTGATACACAATTCGCTCGAAAACCTTATATATTGCATATAGAACGGATATTCGACGAAAATCCGAAGGAGAATTTGTTTTTTAACATTGTTGATCGGTCGAACTAAAGCAGTTTTCCAACAGGAGGGATATTTAGAGGAAGAGAGCGAGTAATTAAAAATATGAAGAATGGCAGGCATGGTTAAAGGTAAGGATTGTTTAATGACGTCAATGGGGATAGCATCAGTACCTGTAGCTTTGGATTTAGAGTATGCAAGGAATTTCAGCAGTGATTCAGGGGTTTCATGTTCAAAGTAAAAGTTGGAGTCACTAAACAGGACGTGGGGGTCTGTAACTGTGACACTACCTGACAGTGAGGAAGAAGCAGAGGTGAAGTAATCGTTCAGTTGGTCTAGCGAAAGGTTTAATGGCATTAAATGCTGCTTATTGGAGATAAGTCCAAGTTGGCGTATTTTCTTCCATAATTGATTTTGCTCAGTTAGATGGGACAAACGAGAGGAATAATAGCAACGCTTTGCCTAGACTGTCAAAGTTTTAACTTTGTTTCTTATAGTTTTAAATTTATCATGATAGTCAATATTCCCCGTGCAAAGAAAGTTTATCTTAAGACAATTTCTTTCCATGATATTTTTCAAATTTCATCAGTAAACCATGGTGTTGGATGGTACTTGGGGTAAACAATCTTAACAGAGGTTTGTGAATAAATACTTGCCATAAAGTTTGCGTTAAATACCTGCATTTTTTGTTCGACGGAATCAAACTAGAAAAGGTGATTCCATTCCCGAGACTGGAGATGAACAAGAAATATTTCTTCGTCGAAGTTTTTAAAGTCACGAAATGTGTATGGTGGAGGGGAAGGACGAGGGGTTTTGAGTTTGTAATGCATAAGAATGAGGTTATGGGAGGAAAGGACAGGCACAGGGGATTGGGACCTAAACATAATTTTGTCCGAGTTATCTACGAAGCAAAGATCCAATAGAGTATGACTACTTGCTGTGTGATGGGTGGAATTGAAAGGTACCATATAGATTTTTAAATAATAATAAACACTTGGTTGTTATTCCACACTTTATTTGAAACAAAACGACCCGGGTTTCAGCATGTCATGCCATCATCAGGTACAAACAGTTGGGTGGCTTACACTTATATAGGTATCCGTAGGTGGAGGGGGGGGATTTGAAAACAGGGGAGGAGGGTGGGGAGCACTGTTAACGGACAAGGCTGTTTTTTTTTTTTAGGAGGGTGGGGTTGGGGGTGGCCTTGTGATTGCTTGCATAAGAAAACAACAAAGGAAGGAAGGGGGGGGGGGAAGGGATGAAGAAATAGATTCCCAAAAAGGTTTAAAAGCATGAGAAAATTAAGGTTGAGAGTTGTGGAGGGATGGTAGTGTGACGTAAAGCAAAGGTGACTGGGAGGGGAACATATGGTCATTACAAAGTTTAGTGGGGCAATTCACAATTTCAAACTGTTCTAAGAAGTCCATTTTACGTCCCTTGTCAATACAATGTAAAATCCGAGGTTCAAAATTACACCAATGGTTTTCGTCACATAAATGTTTGGCTATTCCAGAGGATTCGTCATTATTTAAAAAACATCGTCTATGTTCTTTTATTCTAATGTTAAAATTTCTCCCAGTTTGTCCAATATATTTAATATTACAGTTATCACATTTCAACTGATAAACACCACTTTTTTGTAAATTGTCATACTTGTCCTTTGTATTAAAAAGCATTTTACCCACTGACACATGATTGTAAAATGACACTTTGGCATTATGGATTATATTACATAGCTTATATGAGACCTGAGGTATGAAAGGTAGCTTGCACCAGCGTGAAGGTTTGTCCATATCAACTTGAATTGAAGTTATAAAATTTAAAGCTTGTTTTTTGTTAGATCTTTCAATAAGTTTTCCAATCAGTTTTGGGTCAAAACCATTTTGTTGGGCAATATACTTAATGGTATTTAACTCCTTATTAAAGTTGTCCTTGGACATTGGGATACCTGTTAGCCTGTTCACCATTGCTTTTAACGAAGCTGTTTTATGAATACGGTGATGATTTGAGTTTATTGGAATAACGACATCCGTAAACGTAGGTTTACGGTAAATTGAAAACTCATGTTTGCTCGTACTAATATCAATGTTAAGATCCAAAAAGTTAATGTTATGACCACCGTATTCCAAAGTGAACTCGATTGATTGGTGCAGAGAGTTTATGAAAGACGTAAAGTTATTCAGCTGGCGCAAGGTACCTGACCACAAACATATAATGTCATCCACATAACGATACCAATAACATATATTACTTAACATTGGATGCTTGCAATCAAATAATTTAAGTTCTAACTCATTCATGAATATCTCAGCTAGAATTGGTGACAATGGTGACCCCATAGCAAGGCCAGACGTTTGTTTATAAAATGTACCATTAAATAAGAAATAATTTTGTTCGATACATAAATCCAAAAGTAATTTTATCTCATTTAACATTTTGTCATCAACACCTGAACGTTTAATTAAATTTACCGCTAAGTTTGTGGCTTCCTTGGCTGGAACTGACGTAAACAGGTTAGTCACATCAAATGAAATGAGCTTGGAATTGGGAGGGGGTTTCACTGTAGATATTTTTGTCACTGCGTTCTTAATGTTGAATTTCGATCGTAAAGAAGAATAATTTCTCAACAGACTATTCAATTTCACAGCCAATTTATGACATGGAGCGGTGAAGTGTGAAACGACTGGTCGAATAGGAGTATTGGGTTTGACAAGTTCATCACTCTAGGGTAAAACGTTACATTTTCTGGTAGCTGGACTGAATTTTCTATTTTCTATTTTCATTTTCAGCTACCAGAAAATGTAATGTTTTACCCTAGAGTGATGAACTTGTCCAACCATTCATTTTCGGAATCAGAGATGAGCCTCCTGAATAATGGTTACAAATTCGCACCGCACACCCCTTTTACGCGCAAAGCTGCTATCAACGTCGCTGCTGACTGCGACCTTGCCCTGCACAAAGAACCGTCCGGTAAAAAACAGATAGCCGCAGACATCATATCTAAGTTTTCGTCTCAAAAATCAAAACAACTTCGGAACGGCTTGCACATGCAGATTATCCGGAACATTAAAACTTCGATGTCGGAAGCGGACTTAGTTATGACAAAAGCCGACAAAGGTAACAGTGTAGTGATTTTGAACAGAGACGACTACGTGCACAAGTGTGACGCTTTCTTAAATAGCAATGACTTTAAGGTGATGAGTAAAGACCCAACTACAAAATTCCAGAACCAGCTTAAAGCCACAGTGTCAAAGTGTTGAAGTGTTTTAAGTGCCGAAGACAAGTGGAAACTATTTAACATGAACCCCTTACCTCCAAGGTTTTTCGGATTGCCTAAAACCCACAAACCCAATACTCCTATTCGACCAGTCGTTTCACACTTCACCGCTCCATGTCATAAATTGGCTGTGAAATTGAATAGTCTGTTGAGAAATTATTCTTCTTTACGATCGAAATTCAACATTAAGAACGCAGTGACAAAAATATCTACAGTGAAACCCCCTCCCAATTCCAAGCTCATTTCATTTGATGTGACTAACCTGTTTACGTCAGTTCCAGCCAAGGAAGCCACAAACTTAGCGGTAAATTTAATTAAACGTTCAGGTGTTGATGACAAAATGTTAAATGAGATAAAATTACTTTTGGATTTATGTATCGAACAAAATTATTTCTTATTTAATGGTACATTTTATAAACAAACGTCTGGCCTTGCTATGGGGTCACCATTGTCACCAATTCTAGCTGAGATATTCATGAATGAGTTAGAACTTAAATTATTTGATTGCAAGCATCCAATGTTAAGTAATATATGTTATTGGTATCGTTATGTGGATGACATTATATGTTTGTGGTCAGGTACCTTGCGCCAGCTGAATAACTTTACGTCTTTCATAAACTCTCTGCACCAATCAATCGAGTTCACTTTGGAATACGGTGGTCATAACATTAACTTTTTGGATCTTAACATTGATATTAGTACGAGCAAACATGAGTTTTCAATTTACCGTAAACCTACGTTTACGGATGTCGTTATTCCAATAAACTCAAATCATCACCGTATTCATAAAACAGCTTCGTTAAAAGCAATGGTGAACAGGCTAACAGGTATCCCAATGTCCAAGGACAACTTTAATAAGGAGTTAAATACCATTAAGTATATTGCCCAACAAAATGGTTTTGACCCAAAACTGATTGGAAAACTTATTGAAAGATCTAACAAAAAACAAGCTTTAAATTTTATAACTTCAATTCAAGTTGATATGGACAAACCTTCACGCTGGTGCAAGCTACCTTTCATACCTCAGGTCTCATATAAGCTATGTAATATAATCCATAATGCCAAAGTGTCATTTTACAATCATGTGTCAGTGGGTAAAATGCTTTTTAATACAAAGGACAAGTATGACAATTTACAAAAAAGTGGTGTTTATCAGTTGAAATGTGATAACTGTAATATTAAATATATTGGACAAACTGGGAGAAATTTTAACATTAGAATAAAAGAACATAGACGATGTTTTTTAAATAATGACGAATCCTCTGGAATAGCCAAACATTTATGTGACGAAAACCATTGGTGTAATTTTGAACCTCGGATTTTACATTGTATTGACAAGGGACGTAAAATGGACTTCTTAGAACAGTTTGAAATTGTGAATTGCCCCACTAAACTTTTTAATGACCATATGTTCCCCTCCCAGTCACCTTTGCTTTACGTCACACTACCATCCCTCCACAACTCTCAACCTTAATTTTCTCATGCTTTTAAACCTTTTTGGGAATCTATTTCTTCATCCCTTCCCCCCCCCCTTCCTTCCTTTGTTGTTTTCTTATGCAAGCAATCACAAGGCCACCCCCAACCCCACCTTCCTAAAAAAAAAAAACAGCCTTGTCCGTTAACAGTGCTCCCCACCCTCCTCCCCTGTTTTCAAATCCCCCCCCTCCACCTACGGATACCTATATAAGTGTAAGCCACCCAACTGTTTGTACCTGATGATGGCATGACATGCTGAAACCCGGGTCGTTTTGTTTCAAATAAAGTGTGGAATAACAACCAAGTGTTTATTATTATTTAAAAATATGAAGGAGTTCCACAAAGTAACGCCGGAGACAGTGTACCATATAGAGATTATTACAATAGGCAAGATTCTTAAGGTAGCGACTAGCATAGCTATCACATAGCATAGCAATACACATGTCAGAATTATAGTCTCCTATAATAACCACATTTTTGAAATTAGGGAGAAATCTAAGGAGATAATTTTCGAAATCAGAAATAAATCCGATTTAGGGTGGTCGGTAAACAAAACATACTAGTAATTTGGCAAATTTGGCGTCAGAAACACTGACAATGAGATATTCAGGCCTTGAGCAGTAGGCAGCAGGGGAGTTGGCAAAGAGAGTCACAGACAGATTTGAAAGAACAAAGATTCCAACGCTACCACCTTTTTTCCCAATTCTATCATGTCTGATTAGGTTAAAACCAGATAAGTTTACCATATCATCCGAAACATTAGGGTAAAGCCAAGTTTCACACATACATATGATGTCAAAAGATTCAGCATGAAAATAGTCCCGAAATTAATCAATGTGGCATAGGAGGGATTGAAAGTTAAAATGACAAATTTTTACCGTAGGCAGTTTATGCTGCTTCGGTTTATAACTTCGGTTTTCAACAGTCGCAGCACATGAACTGGGCTCCTCATGCTATATCAGGGAATCAAGATCCCCGTTGTTGCTTATGGTAATCCTTTTACAACCTTTAGCTATTCGGCGGAAAATTCGTCCACCACGCACCCAGAGGAATTTTGACTTCCCTTCCCTTTTTAGGCTTTTGGCGGCAGCGTAAAGCTTCCGATTTGCAGGGGTGAGAAATTCATTCATGTATATTGGAGAGTTGGCTGAATGTCCCGATATCCCGATATGAGATAGGCACATTTTACCTTTTGCACGGCGAGCGCGGATGAAGGTCTCAGCAGTGTGTGAGCGGAGGAAACGGACAGAAATAATAGGACGAACGTCACCAATATCCTGAGATCCTCTGCGAATATTAACTGGGTAGGAGTGGTCGATGTCCTCAACAGCTAATTCCAAACCCATAGTCTGGCCAATTTGACACACTAATGAGTCAACATTTGCACCATCTTCGACCGGAACCCTAAGAATTTCCACGGAGTTTTTAAGGGAATCTTGTTCGGCATGGTTAACCCGGGCTTCAAGGTCAGATACAAGTTTCCTGAGAGTGGCGGTTTCGATAACGGCCGATTTCAATTCTTTACTTAGCTGAGCTAGAGATTCATTCATGCTAGCAAGAATTGTAACGTGTTCACTTAGAGTGACCTGCGTTTGAGAAACCAATTTCTTGAGTTCACGTTGCTCACTTTGCATAGATTTCATACGTTCCAGTATCTCAGTCAGAATCTCCGCGGAAGGGTCACTTGGGGCAGCATCC
Organism: Pyrrhosoma nymphula; assembly: GCA_963573305.1. Taxonomy (NCBI): domain Eukaryota; kingdom Metazoa; phylum Arthropoda; class Insecta; order Odonata; family Coenagrionidae; genus Pyrrhosoma; species Pyrrhosoma nymphula. Next base: position 39,322,691 of record OY754337.1, read on the forward strand.
GCTGGAGGTTTTAACGGAGTATTTTCTCCTCGCGCAGTACGTTGGTTGGTGAGGCATGACCCGCAATACCAAGTCTTCAAGCACTTGCACATCTTTGGCTGACATCGCAACACAATCAGAATGGTAAAATTCACTGCAGAGGGCAAAATTTAGGAACTTTTTATCCCGTTTCACAGCCAAAAAGCACTTCGGGCAGTTGGGCATTGCGTCAGTCCCACGGGTAGAAGAGCTCACGAAAACAGGTCTGCTCACAACGAGACCCAGAGACTGACTGCGGAAACATGAACTATTATTTGATCAACGAGATAATCTTTCACTATCATCCACGGTTTTCCATTTCCTACCTCGTCTTTCAATAATTTATCTGACTTCTGAAACTTAAGGTTTCATGCAAAATTTCATCCACTAATGAAAACTTTATTAGCATTATTATCACTCGGAAACGAAATCTGATTCAAACAAACTTAATCAAGGAAGTTGCTTATTAGCTTTCAACGTACTCCATACGACATAGCGTGTCTAAAATATCTTACAGTGGGTGCGCAATTCAGGCTGTCAAGGAACTTCTTTTTGAGGGTACTCCTGAAGGTACATAAAATAATTTTAACATTGACATGAATCAATCAATGTTGAAAAACTACTTGTTTCCTTCAAAATAATTATTCTTATAATCTTTAATCTTTAAAATAATTTCTGCGAAAGAAATGCTTTTTCGGGTTTGAAGCATACAAAGTTAAATAAATTGTGGGCCAATATCAGCTAACATGATTAGAGATATGCGCAGGTGTGCCCTTCTAATGAGGATGCTTTAGATTGTCCAATCGAGGGTTTAATTGTTAAAAATGTTCTCTCTAAATTTTATTTCAAGAATTTTCTGCTATAAAGTTAAGAAAAGTTAGTGGACAAGTCAATTAATTTATTAAATTTTTGGAGAATTTCTTAAGTTCTACATGGCATATTAATCGTAAGGCGATAAAACAATATTGGTAATTAATTGTTGTAAAATAAATAAAACATGCTCATGTGATTCAAGAGTATCAAAATATTATCACGGTGAGGAAAATAACACTTAAAATAATGGTTGTATTAAAATATTCGCACAATTGAAGAAAATACCTGCTTTCTAATTTTGAAAAAAACTATTAATCAGAAAATTAGCAGTGATAAATATTATTGCCCTTAAGAAAATACTTCATCTTATGAAACAGAAATCATTCCTCGTATGACTGTCGTTGGCAAAGTATAAAACTTCTACCATGAAGACAGAGAAACACTGGTTATCAGGATGACGGCATAATGGATGGATGAGCCGAAACCTTGGTCGGTGGTAGTTTTAAGCATGAATATTGTAACGGGTTTTTTTTTATTTAAGATGGATATATTGTTACCACAAAGTCAGTGCCAATACTTTAAAAAATAAAACTTCCATTTTTTCCAGCCCTTTTTGAGGACTGGTGACATTTTTCAGCAGGGGTAACTTTTTCAAGCAAAGAAGAGGCCCACGTATAAATCAATTCATAAGGAAGGCATCATTATGAGAGAGGTCTTCAGGAGAACGGTTCTGAAAATTAATTCGTTGTTAATTATTCAGCGGCCGCGGTGTGCGGAAACTATTAAGCCTTTCAAGATCGAACGTCAAAATAAAAAAGTGGATCCCACATTTTACATCGAGTCTGGCTGATACTCACTTCACACTATTATCTGAAGGTAGCAAAAAATACATCTAGTAAGCAAAATACACTGAGTAAAAATGTGCATAAAGTAATTAATGGTAAATTGTGAAAGAGTTATATTTAAGACGGACAAATTTGCTGAGTAAAACACTATATTACAATCGTAAAACCTTACTTGTTCCTTGAAGGATCCGACACAGTTTTACTCAGGATAATTAAAAGCACACATACGTAAAAAATGGGTGATGATATCAATGACTGATATCACCTGAAGAAAATATATATCCTGAAATTAATTTATTTCCTTCCGATTCAAGTCCCTATGTGGAATATGAATGATGAATTGCTATTCCACAATGGTTAGTAAACTAATAGTGGCAATTAAAAAAAATAGTATGGCATAAAACTTAAATGAATTCATCATCATGGATCATTTTAACCGAGGTCGGTTGAAGCAGTACCTGGTGCATAAAAATGTACATCTACATACTACCCCGCAAGCCGCCTCAATAGGCGTGTGGCGGGGGGTGTTAGGACACCAGCCGTTTACATATAAAAAGGAAACGCTCTTATGAAATTACGCCTAGCATTTATTTAAGTACCTTATTGTTCGGGGGAAAAACGAATTCCCATACCTATCCGTTCGGCAAAATATCTCTCTTAATTTATCGTTTCTGTCGGACCTGGAAATATAGTGGAACATAGTACCGACCCTATAATGAGGGCAAATAATTAAAAATATCTGTAGGAGGTTTGACGTGATAAAAATGCCAATCATACAGGAAGATTTCTCTACGGTAGCAAATACTTGTGCAATAGCTGGAAAACTCGTTTAAAAGAAGTAATGCTGCTTAAGATTATAATCGCACTCGTCAATCAATCCTCGGTACTGTATTAATCTTTCTGGCGGTCGTTAGGAGAAGCCACTTAACGACATTTCAATGAATAATTCCGTAACCAGAAGCCGAAATCGTTGTACTTTTCAATTCTTCTTTAGCATGACGCGCATTTCCCCAATACAGAACATTTTTTCTGAGTTACATTTTTAAGCTCATAACAATCAGTTAACGTTTACTAAAACCACATAACAAAAATGCTAATATTAATTTACCCTCCTCAGTAAAAAACGGATTGTATGTATACTTAAATATCAACAAAAATACATTGTTTATGACTTTAAAAATTAATATCAACTCTTACAATGGTGTAATTTCATAAAATAGCATGTAAATTTGTTAAAATCAATAATACAAAAAACATATTTTTATTAAAAATTGGGATAACGTATCGTAGCGTAACATATCGGAATGCAAAACAAAGAGTTTCAGTATTTTAATAATTAGAAAAAAAGTATGTTCTACAAAGCACATCTAAGTTAATTGCATTAATGATCCCTACTGAAAGGGTTTTTTTAACGGATGGATATTATTTTTTATCAATTAACTTGGTTGAGGAAATAACTTCGTGACCGATTCATTAATGCTTTTCCATAAAAACTATATGTCCCGGATTTTTATAGGTAAATTGGTTATTAGCTGTCATCTGCCATTCGAATACACAGGTCAAATAATAGAATTACCATATTAAATACAATGCATTCGATCAATTCTCACAAAAATTCAATCAAATTTCGAATACTAAATTCACGGATAACAGAGATTTATTGCACAAGAATCATGTAGTAGCTAATACTCTACTCCACATTTACATTTAATTTTATAAATTACCTCCTAAAGGTATGAAAACGTGCAGCTCAACAAAATAAATATGGAGGCCATTAACGTAAGTTACGATGAGAAAGTCCGCGTTTCACCATCACCTAATCCTACCTCTTCTATTATCTTTAGTTTTACACCTTCAAAATAAGAACCCTAAAAAATTGTCCATTTCTGAAAAATTAAAAACATGCAAGTCCAATTTTCCTTTAAATTTTATCATCACCCGAATTTAGTTTACGAATGATAGTAACTCCTGAAAAAAATTAAATGTCCCAAGCGTAAAAATTTTCATGTTTTCATCTCTTTCGTGATTTCATAGAAATAATGAAATTTATAACCATTTCAGATAAGTCTAATACCGAAAATCTCTTTCATAAATACCCTTCTCAAAAAGATGATATTCAGATAGTAAGATATATCCCTATATTTTGTCAAATTTTCTCGGGAACTTGTGCAACCAACCTTACTTTCACATTTATATAACTTCCACATCAGCATTGGGTGGTTTATTACAATGGATATGTGCTTCTTTTAAAGGAATGATATAATGGGGCAGCCATAATTACTTGATCGAATTCAATCATGTTTTCTATCAATGATTTTAACCCTTGTTTTCCTTCAAATTGTGTTGCGAAGCAATAAGCTTCGGCTTATATATAAAAACAAGTGGATGGTATGCATTACCCTTGATATCGTTCGCCTTTCGGACGAATTTAATAGGGCATACAAAGGAATATAAATTTCCTTCAAATGAACTGGAACAAGTTAAAAAACTAGCTAATAAAACTTTCCTTTCGTCTCAAAAATGGTTCTCCTCTAACAAATTGTTCTTAAATACAGAGAAGACCCTGAACCTAATTTGAAGCATGCACAATGTACTCCACGACATGAATGAGCCTGTAAAATTGTTGGGTTTTCTATTAGACTCTAAGTTAACTTGGAATGATGATACCATAATCTTTTGCAGTAAACAGTCTAAAGCTCTACATTTTATGAGGAAAAATATACCACTCATACCGAATAACTATTTTTATGATTTATATCATGCATATTTTCATTCTCAAATATTGTATGGTCTAATATTGTGCGGAAACTCAAGTGGTGTAAAAAGTATTTTTTTACTACAAAAAAAAGGCAGTGAGATAAATCACAAGTGCTGCTTGAGATCACTGTCGACCACTATTTGTTAGAAGTGGTAGGTACTATGACAATATACAGTGAATAATATGCGAGAGAAAATGTTAATAATTTACCCTTAAGGTCAAATGTACATCAATATAGAAATAATTGAAAAATAGATGTATCTTTTCACAGGCTGGAAAAATCTCACAAGTCTTTCACCTACTTGGGATGCAAGCTGTTTAATAGGCTGCCTGGGACATCCAGAAATGTGGACATACTAAAGTTTAAAAATAGATTGCGTAAATGGTTTATTCATCAAGCCTTTTACTCAGTGGATGAATATTTTGAATCGGATGTTGTAAATATTTTCACATGACACATGAAAATGTATCTTATTGTTATAACCTTTCTGGCGATGTCCATTGTGGCTTGTAAATGCCATTTAAGTGACAAATAAAATTATAATTATTATTATTTATCGTATGTACTTGAACGAGGCAAACACTGTACTAAACATTCTCTTGACGAAGACCATGACCCACGTGGTCCCATAAGATCACATTCACACCAAGTTAGGCATCATATTTCAGTGGTCTAGGTTTCAACTGCTACTTATGTACCGAATGGTCTGAAACATTGTGAGAAAACACAACACGGTAGGAAGTGTTTTCTCACAATGTGTGAAGATGGGGCAAAATAATGAACAAATTTGTTTAGATTTTTCAAGCGCATACAAAAACAATATCTCTCAGGAGAATCAAGAGTTAGTCCAACATAAATGCACAAGGGAAGCGAACTTGCCTGAATGCTATTTCATCTAAATATATGAAGAAGGAAACTGTATTAACGTAAAGCGTGCGAATAACATGGGATTCATAGCGTCTGAAATTGAAGAAACAAATATTAAATGTCACACAAATTAAAAAGTAACTTGGTTACTACGTACCTGATGATGACACCGCTGTGTCGAAACATGTCGTACCAGGAAAATAAATCTGAGGAAGGAAACCAAGTTACTTTTTGATTTGTGAAATTCAACTTCCATATAGTTGAGCTTGAAACCATGGAACGGATTAAAAGTCACCTCTCCTTTTTTTCGTTTAATATATACTGTTTTCATTGATTAACTGTCCTATTTACTTAGCAGAAGATGAAATATATCTTTCTAATGTATGTCAATTGCACCAATGTATTTTGGCAGGCGAATATATTTTTAATGAAGTGTATTTCATCCGAAGGAGCTCAGTGCTGTGCCATTTCTAATGAACGGACGTGGTAGCTAAAATAAAGGTTAACAACAGCCCAGTACATCACTTTTCAGACAACTGAAAGAAAACGGATTTAAAGCACTGCTAAAAAATTTATTTAGGTAGTTTGAGAAAGATTATTCTCTGGGTCATAATAGAGAACATATCAGAATTTTGTAGTAAGAAGCATGAGGTAGTATAGATAGATAAGATTGTTTGTTGGGGGGGGGGGGCTTTCGACAAGGACCCGGGCACTTAGACCTTCTTGGTCCATTGTGAAAACCCCATGTCTGTCTGCCACATGCAGACGGGACAAGAGCGCCACGGTGAAGGTATATATGGTCACCCATCCAACCTTCGTTCAGGTCCAACATTGCTTAACTTCTGTGAGCAATACAAACTTGAACGCATGAACCATTCAATTTTACGAATCCTTTACGGGAGATTTTCTTCTAGCCAAAATATGAAACTTGAGGTAACAGACATATTTTCAGTCATTATAGAGAAAGAGTTATTTGTTGTTAATGCAAGAAAAATAGTGCTCAACACATCAACACGAAATCTATGGCAGAAATACAACAATAAGCTACAGATGTGGTGTTAACTAAGAGATTTTTTATACGTTCCACCTGTTATCGCCTAGTGATTTTGCTAGTTCTTAAACTTCAACTTGCTTAATTTTACGAAAATACCCTTTCCGCATAATACATGAAATTATTTCACGAAAAAGCTGTTTATTGAGGTGAGCTGCTACTCTTTAGCATCCACAAATATGAAAAATAATAAGTGTCACATGACATCTTGAAGAATGTTCAGCCATCTTCAATGCTTCGTTCTATCGAGCGATCACAATAACCACTTCACTATGAATGAAATAGCTAGTAAGAGGCTGATTCAGGTCTAGCTTTGTGGAATCAAGTCATTTATGGTAAAAAATAGCTTCGTATTTTCTACACTATATTATATTGCAAAATTTGGTTTAAGCAATTCATTGACATTTTCAGTGTGTCAATTCAGTGTCCTATGGTCTTAGTTTTAGCTGAAATTTATTTAATCAAGCCCATTTAGTACAGGATGTGCTAAACTATTTCTTGACCAGTATGTTCATACACCCCTGGAAGTGTCGTGAAAAAAAGGCCCACTCCATCCAGGAGGGATAACCGAAATATCATGGAATTCCTGGAATGTCCCTGTAACTTGGGTTTTACGGCTAAAAATGTACCTACATTCGTGGCAATATTTTTGTTTTGCTTCAAATCTACCTCCAATAGTTATAATGTTAAAAATAGGTATTTCAGTCCCCTGTCAAAATCCCTGGAATTGTCTGAAACAACGCTGGAATCGGCGTAGATTCGTGAAAAATAGGTGTAGTAGGCTCATTTTTTTCCTTTCTGTTAAGCTTATAGTGTTAGCGGTACGCTAAACCATGTTGCAATTAGTTATACAAACAAGCCGCTTAGTACAAATATTCTTTCAACCCCTTTGGCAGTCCCAGTTTTTGATGAAGGTAATAGTATCGAAGCTAGATTTCTCAAGAACAACGCAAGGTGGCACAAAGCCTGCATCGTGAAGTTTTTCGGTAATATATTTGAGACCTTATTATCGTGTCTGGTGAAAAATACAGAAATAATGTTTTTCAGAGTAATTGTTCAGGAAAAGATGGGGGCAATGGCAGTAGTGTTTGCCCCACGACTAGGTCCTGCACAACCTCTATTGGCATGAAGGACTTCACCTGTTTCATTCGTACTGGACCCGAGACTAGAAAACTTCCGCTTCAACTGTTAGAAACCAAATAAATCACTAAGAGAGTGAAAGTATGTACCACTGCGCTAGACGAGACAAGGATCACGGGTATGATAGAAACCGGAGGAGATATAGTGGTACTAGAAGACAAGTATCATAGTAATTCTTTAGCTCAACTATACAATAGATACAAAAAACTGTCCAAAGATACTGTCACCAAAGAGGTTGAAAAATCGTGTGAGAGAAATGTGTTTGCTGATTTAATTTTGCCCATTGAAGGAAAACTGGCGTCTGGTGTAAAAAATGTGTTTCAAATGGGCAGATTGATGAAAATGTACAACAATTGCATTTCAGAATTATAGCAATAGAAGAAACTAAGTAATTAATGAACATTCAACACGGATGCGTGAAATGTTGCTGGCGTATTTCCAAAGTCTAAATGCTGAGAAGTGGGGTAAGGGGTCAGTCGCACTGCTAATTTGATGCGCAACGTCTCTGGAGAGGACCAGGATGATGACACTCTAGTGTTTCACCCATTTGTTTATAATTACAGAAAAGCTACATTAGATTCAAAAGTAAATTTTGATGATACGTTTCACTCACTGTTTACTCACCCCCTGCCACACACCCTTGAGGTGGCTTATAGGGGTATCAGTAGATGTAGATGTAACACAATTTTCAACATGGCTTAGCGTACCGCTAGCACTATAAGATTAACAGAAAGGACAAAAGATTAGCCTACTACACCTATTTTTCACGAATCTACGCCGATTCCAGCGTTGCTTCAGATAATTCCCGGGATTTTGGCAGTGGACTAAAATTCCAGGGATTTTGAATTTGACAGGGGACTAAAATACCTATTTTTCAAATTATCAGAGGTAGGTTTGAAGACAAACAAAAAATTGCCGCGAGTGTAGGTACATTTTTAACTGTAAAATCCAAGTTCCAGGGACATTCCAGGAATTCTAGGATCTTTTGGTTATTCCACCCGGGAAGGAGTGGGACTTTTTTTCACGACACCTCTAGGGGTGTATGAACATACTGGTCAAGAAATAGTTAAGTGGGTAATTATTAAATTCCGGGTATATAAATTAAATTTTAAAAACCCTATCTCTCCTGTACTAATTACCTTATTTAATATTTTTACTTGGTTCATTTGAAAGATAAAACGTCTGCATTTTGAAACTTTTTCTCAGATGATTTATTAAAAATAGGTGTTCTTGAATCAATGTTTTATGCTGATTCTAAAGAGGACTACCATTTTTTCTATCACGTCAGGTTTTTATACAAAATAAGAATTATGGTTTCAAGATTTTAACTACTGTAAGCACAGTTATATTATCATTACTTCACGCAGCGACAATTTTTGTAACAAAAATTAATGAAGGATAAATAACTCTTCCAAGATCACACAACAACAGCAGCCATTGTACCAACCTAAGACTCATTAGCTTGGGCCAACCTAAGGCTCATTAGCTTGTATTGAGAAATATCCCTCGCACAATAATTACTCACTTGCATATATAATGAACTTTTCAATTAATCTTAGAAGTTAAATAGGGTTCATTCTGAAAAAATGTATGTGATAGAAGAAAACTAAAAACTGTTATGAAATCAGCATATCTAAGTTAGCTATTATCACTTACTAGTTTTCACTCATCTGATATCATGAAGACAAGTGTTATGTATATGAGCAAAAATAAACCAATCTGCTTATAACTTATATTCAGCATAAGCAAAAAACAATAATGCATTTCTTTCTTGATTGGTTTAGGGTGGTTGGCAATTATGAATTTGATAAATGATAAGCATCTCAATGCTACTTGATCAGATTGTTATAGGGAATTTCATATTGTTCCTTTATTTGCCGGCAACTCGATAACACACGTTTTTTCTATTTTTCTCATAAAAAATGGCGTTAGTTGCACTAATTTCCCTTGATTATCAGCGTAAATATAATTGAAAGTAGACCTTTATTTTCGTAAATGTACCGCATTAATTAATGTCACCTTAGGGCTAAGTTAATGATTATTCATTGATATTTTTATGTTGAGGTGAGAGTATCTTTCGCTTAATAATGTGATTGTTCCTCTGCGTTGTCAGATAAAAATTATCTTACTTTATCTGATTTTGATTGGGGAGTTGATATAATAGATATATTTGTTGTACATCAAGGTTTAAATCTCCACTTCATTCATTGCTACAGTGAGCTATGTGGACTAGGTGGACGGAGCCAGCTTTATTTACCGGTTTTGTGAAACATATTGTGAGGAAAAGTACCATAGAATGCGCCATTACTTTGATGCTGAAAAAAACTCTTCAATGCATTTCGCAAGTGCTCAGGATAACGGGGCACGAGATCCTTAGCGAGAGGAAGATGGCTTCATTCAGGAAGTCGATGTTTTATACTGCGTATATATGTGTTTGTTCTGCCCCGAGTCAAGTGTGTAAGGGTTTGGTGGGCACGGAGGAGGTTCCATGGCTTAGGGTGAGGCTTAAAGGGTGTTGAAACATCGCTTCCATGCATGAGCAGATAGCATAACGGGAGGCAATAATTCTCTCAATATGGCTGCTCCGCAATGGCGCCCCGCTACGGAAGTTGGAGGAGACTAGCCGAGAAAATAAAAGGATGAAAAAGAAGTCTGTAAAATAATAAAATGAAAACGGCATGGTGCATTTTTGTTTCCTTCCTTTAATGTGCCTTTCTTGAGAGCGCGTATAGCGTTTATTTTCTTTTTCATACTGAAATTTTGGATGAGTTTCAAGTGGTCATGTCCTAGAGGAGTCGGGTAAAATGAATGGGTGAAGCAAAACAATTTCGAGTGTCGAGACTAGAGCCTTGTGAGCACGAGCAAGATTAATACATTTCTATGTAGTTAATAAACAGCTCTCGTAAAACATAAATAGATAATAATAATATTTGCTATATTACCTGGCAAACTCCACAGTAAAAGCAGTGCTCTTTTTAAATTGACTTGCCCTCACTTAAACTTATTCACTTAAACGTAAATGAAGTACAATATGCTATTTCTGCTAATAGTATCTACTCATAAAAATATTAACAAAAACGTTTTAGCTCATAATAAAGAGTACTAAGGAATTCTGTTCTGTTATGTAAAAAATTGAGTGTTATAGATTTTGTTACACCGAAGTTGAAAATACTAAGTCTTAAGAAATGAGATTTTAAGAGAGGTTAGGCAGAAAATGTTTATATTCTTGAGTATATCTTTTAGCATATTCACAATTAATTGAATCTTGAGAAATACCTGAATAATATTTTTTCAACTTGTCCTTATTTTTGAACGCAACGGTTTTATCGGAATGCTCTGAGATTGTTTGGGGTTTGATCGGAGATATTTATTCCTTCATTACTACCTATGGGCTATGGTCTCCATAGTATTGTGCTTAGTATCTCCATAGTATTGTAGCGTCTGAATGTTTGCCGTCTGGAACATTTTTTACACATCTCTCTCATCACTGGCTTTCGACCGATTAATGTAATTCGGAAATCACAGCGATTTTTTAATCGCTGACACATTAGTTTTCTTTCGATTCATAGTTTTAATAAGGCAATCTCTAATTCTAGTCAACCCCTAACTCTAGAGGTCATCCTCTGGCTTGTCAATATCATTCAATATATAATTTCATTAAAGCATGAAATTTGGTCTTATAAAATGTTTTAAGCTTGGTTTTTTCATTAGTTATTTCATTGCCAACTTAAACTGTGATGGCTCAATAGGGAATTTCTTTCAGTGAAAGGTGAATATTTCCGTGTGCATTATTTCCATAGGTCTCTTAAGTAATTGTTCTTAGAGAATCTCATTCCCGATATCTCCATCCACGAAATAATACATTTTAAGGTCGAATAAGGGTAAGTTCATGAATATACTGCCATAATTTGCGCAATGAAAAATTGAAACTAGGGTTGATCTGTAAGCGACGAGAATAAGTTCCCGCTTCGTGGTTTATCTTTTCGACTCAAAGGTTAAAATTTACTCCCGATATAGATTTTAAGTTAAGGGCGCTAAGAGAGAAGCTCGCCGAGGCGTCGTAACAAAGAGCAAATCACTAGGTTTAACCCTTGAAAGCTTAGTTCAACAAACTACCGTATCCCTAAATATTTTTCTGTAGAAAATCTTAGAACGCTCGTCAAGGTGGTGAACTGAAATGCAAAATGCTACTCGAAGTGGCAACAAACATACAGTGCTTTTTGACAACTGCAAAAAAACGAAGACGTATAATCAATTCAAATGGGGCGAGGAAACAATGGGAAGTAAACCTCGAGGTAAGGCTATGGAATAGAAGGGTTCAGGGGGAAGTTCACTTCCATTACAATTGATAAGCGAACGAGGAATAGTTAAAGTAAACCGGCCGATGGGCCGATGTTTGCAAGAAAACGACGTCGCCAACGCTCCGCCGGCGACGTGTTCAACATCTCCCCTGCCTGCCACTCTTTTTTCTCTTCCTCTGTCGGTCTTTTCTTTCCTGGCTTAGAGCAGCAAGTGCCGCAGGATTCCTTGGCTTGGGGAGTTAGACGTGTGAGGCAGCAGTGCGAGGAGAGAAGGGCAAAGAAAGGCGACGTTCTGCCAGATTTTACGCCTCGGGCTAGTAAACCGGTGAAGGGAAGCATTAACCTCACTGGAAAGGGAGACTGGGGGCTGTTTGAGGCTCGCTTGCATATTCACGTTCTTTTGTGGAAAGGGGTGGGCTGGAGGGAAGGGTTTGCGGAGCGGAAAATGAGATGAAGGAGGATGAAGACGCATGAATTCGTGAGGCGGTTCAATCGTGCAACCCTGCTCGAATAAGAGTGAACTGCTTGTGGAGCGCATTATGAAGTCCTCTGGCTGTGTCGGCGATGAAGACGACGCTTAGCTGGGAGATAATGCGTATGGCTTCACTGGGTGCAAGAGGTTCTCTCCAGTAGAGCTGGACTGTTATGCAAATGACAGATCTTTACAGGCTCTCTCTATTTTTAAGGAGAGTACGCAGATAAATGTTAACCTGTAATAGGCTTTGGAAAGAGTAAATAAAAACAAAACCAAAAACATTATCAAAAAATATATTAAGCAATAGCATTGCATATGTGAGGTATAGATGGCGTAAACTTTACTCCTCTACGGGTAGATAATTTACCAGGCTTTTTTTAGTATCATGCAGATGTTGCATAAGTGATTTGTCAAAATGTTTGTGTTTTGTTTTAATATGTGAAGTGTCCCTTAGGGAAGTTTCCTGAAATTATATAACGCATGACATTCATTTTTACGCCTTCGGCGCGATCAGCACTGCGTGGTATCATGTCTGATGGCAATGAATGTAATTTGGAATAAATGTTATTATTCAAATATTTATAGACCATTTTTCAATGCCGCAAACATAAACGATATGCGCCAAGGACTGACATAATCCTCTCAAGCTAATAGAGATAGAAAAATATATGGTAACTAGTGTTGGGCTCCGTCGGTACTTCGTACTATTTCGAGTATTCGGTACTATTCGATCCTCTTAGTGTAGGTAGTAATTACTTTTGAGTCGTTACCAGTTATTCGTCGCTATTCTGTTCCTTTCGAGATGGAATCCAAATGTTTTTGAAAAGGATATAAATATGTATATTCATGGTTCTGATGTTGAAGTTTTCTTGAAAGCTACTACAAGATGTTGATAAAGTTTTCTCGGAATTCCCAGAAAATGTCATCAACATCGTTCACCGAGAAAACGCCAAATCATTCATGAAAAACATGCAAACATTGAGGAAGGCCGGCGACATGCCAAGAAGCTAAGCGAATTTCGTTTGTTTCCTATAATAAGCATTATCTGTTTTTAAGAAATGATTTTGTCATAACTTGTTTTTGACTGTACATTCCCGCCGAAGTTTTATTTCTCATGCGAATGCTAACATAATAAAAGCGTCGAATATTTCCAAAATGTTTCAACCAGCTCCCTGCATTGTACCGCTTCATTCTATGATCCATTACAAAAAGTCTAATATCGAGAAAAGTTTATTAAAAATGATTTAATTCCACCCAAACCAAAGTCCACCATTATTTCAGCCATATCCGTTATTTCTTTAACTGGTGAGGGTGTCAACAAATGCTGTCGTATGTATTAATTCCTTTCAAAAACCCAATATTGGTTTCGAGTTGGACTTTTACCATCGAGATCAATAGATGATACTACTACACTCATCATGGACATCCACTTAATCATTCTATGTAAACATCTTGAATCGGATAACTGTTGGTGCAAATTTCCAATTAAAGTAAGAGGATATGGTGACTCCTAATTACTTTTTTTGAAATTGGAGCATAGGGGTAAATGTGCGCTTTTGTCCCGCTGCTTCGAACATTTCTCTACGTAAATCTACGAAATGTATAGCGGTTACACCATGTTATAGGGAAAAAAATGCGCATTCGGGAAATACAAGAATCATACTTGTGAATCCTGTATTTTCAGAGATTGAGTCGTTCGAAAAACTAAATTTGGTACATTAGCTCTCTGCATTTTCGGGTTCTCCATCAACGTGGACAATCCCGCGAAAACCTTCGCAATACTTTTGGTACATTTTCACCAGATTTCTCATCCCACGAGTTTTAATTCATAATCTACTTTACAAGTATGGCGTGCATCTAAAAATGAATACACAACCTTCTGAGAGACATTCGTATTGAGAAAACGCAGGATTATAAACTATCTCACTCGGCGTATCATACATCTATATAATAATTTTGTAGCGTGTCAGTCAAACATTCTGTATCCATTTTGTTTATTTCTCTCTCAAGTTTGGAGCTAGAGAAATGAGGTTTGGTGCATTAAATGTGGATTCTCTGTCTGTATGATTTGGTAGTAGTTTTGGATTTTTAGCAGTTGGTGGTGAAAAGAAAATTGCAAAAAACCGTGGTTTTTGTGAGTTTAAATGTAGTTAGGTACTAAAGACTCCCGGATTCACTTTTTCAGAGCGAGTCTATCTTTCTCGGGACTCCCGGGTTCACTTCAATAGGTTAGCATATGGAATGCATGTATTATATACAGAATTAAATACGGAAAGTTTGCCCTCATCTTTTTAGCTATGCGTAACCAATTGTCGGAGTGACTGTATCTCAAAAATGGTATTCTCCTCAGTCAACTACAGTGAGCATTGCACAGAGAAATGAATATTATGACTTTTTTACTCCAAAATGTTTACTTATGATACAAAAACTATTCTCAATGTTTTTTTTTCATTTTTGGGAACCATATACACTCATTTAGCCACATTTCCAATTGCTTCCACTTGAGTTGTGCAAAAAAAAGGAAAAACTCCAAGTTAACCTCAAGAGCAAACCAGACAGAGACGGTCTGCAAAGCAGGCAGCAGATCTGCAAATCATTGTTAATTGAATCTGATTACTATATTGAATCTAACATCCCAAACAATTCCGATTAATTAATCGAATCCAAGTTCTCAAACTAACTCGAATACTTTTTCGAATCCAACTACCCAGACAAATCCGAATACTTATTCGGATCCTATTAGCCAAATGATTCCAATTACTTATTCGAATCCAACTACCCAAACGAATCCAATGAATAGTAACTAAACTACCTACTGAATCTTGGAATGGATCCGAATGTTGGATCAACGAGTAGCTTCCTAAATACAGAGTACCAATTTAACGAAATGGAGCAAATAACGAGTTGATTTTTCAAAATCGGATCTGGATGAGTAACGAATACGAATGTAACGAATAGCTACTATTTTCCTATCACATTGGAAACTAAATAGAGAAATGAGAAAGGAGGAGAGTAACATTTTTACCGCCTTTTTACCTAAAATTCGTGATGTCTTGGACAGTTAATGAAGTCATTACAAGTTTAATCATATGAGTTTAACGTTCAACCATTATTATTAGGTTTTTGATTAGTAAGTCCAGCTCCATTATTTGTCTCCCTCACGTTAGCCTTTTCTTCTTGTCTCTTTTACAATCTTTTAGCCTTCATCTTTTCAGCCGAATTCCCAAATGGTGTCCTCCTATTACCGTACATAGGAAATATAGCGCAACACTCAATTTGACCGGCATACTTTTCACCAGCCTTCTCCCAGCTCCCCTCACCAAACCATCTCCCTTCTTCACTGTATGCCTCTTAGTTTATGTTTCCCTTAACCTTAAATTTTAGAGCCGGACAAAGCATCACTGTATATTGAAATTTTGAGTTATCTTTTTTCCTGTTCTTGATTTTTATCTTTGCAATAAAGCCCCTTTATATTTTAAATCAAACAAGAATATGTTACATACATTTTTAAATTAGCATACTAAATACAAACAATTCCTTAGTCAGTGACGTATTATTTCTAAAATACTAGCTGCAGATTCCAACTTTTCTAAAAAATCACCTAAGCACGCAAAATATTTTCATAGATTGTTTTTTACGACTAAATGGGTTTCATTTCTGATTTAAATGCCACATTAATAATTTATATCATGTTTCTATAATATTGTAATTGTATTGCATGTTTATCAAGACTGAATATCAACTAATGTATTCGAGGGATGGAAATGCGCGGAATGGATCTTCATTTTTCTCTTAAATTCATGTCTTAAGCCTTATGCTGGAGATATGTGAAATGGGGCATAATTCCAAACTTAAATCCCTAATTTGCTTGCGTGTCAATACCAGCGATGACGTTCGAAATTTTCTCCTTTAGTTTTGGATGAGAATTTGTGCCGAAGTGGGGAAAAGTTCGTGAATAGTTGATGACGGACGAGTGACGAGACCGGTGGCTTAAACAGCAATTCGACGCTCATGGATGCCATCTAAACGCATCTGCCCACTCGGTCTTCACAATTAGCCTCCTAAAAGGTCAAATGCTCGGCGCCCATCAAATATAGTTTAAGTATACCTTTGAAGTTGCCGATTCCTGGACGCAGATGATTTAAGAAATACCGAACGGTCCACGACTAATTCTGTACCCCTCAACGAGAATAAAGAACAATAAAAAAAGAACATGTCCAAGGAAATATATTTATTTCAAATACGACTGGAGCGAAAGATAAGAAGGCAAGATAATAAATAAAGTTCCTGGAAATGAAGGATAGATCTTGCTATATAATTTGGCTCCCGCAAACAAGAAATATTATTGAAAACGTAACGTTTAAGAGCGTTGAGGTTGGAAATAATGAAAAAGGAAATACCGAAATTAAAAAATATGCGCTGGAAGTATCCATGAAATATTTAGTGAAATTGGGTGCGTAAGAAATAGCTTCTACTGTGCATAGATTAAATTAACTCTTGAAGTAAGGCGGAAAAGTAAATTATTTTGAAGCTCCTACAAAATCATTTCCTTTTGAAATGACTCTATGGGTTATAGTCACAACTTGGAAATTCGGTATATTGTAGTCTTCTCACCTGGCAAAATTCCCGTTGCTTCAATTATTCACTTCTCCAACATCATTTACGTCATCATCAGTATTCACCTTTCCAAAGAGTGGTTTGCTGAATCTTTCCAATCCATTCTTATCGTGGCTAACCGCGTGGTTCCTTCGTTATTTCGACTGATACTTAAGTATCAACCACTTACTGTTCTACTATTTTGAAAATGCAAGCAGTTTTCCATGGAATCTGATATGGATGTGCGATTAGGAATGACTTTATTTTTTCAAAACATTAGGAAGTGGTGACGCGGAAATTGCATCAGAAATGTAACGGTTTAGTGTCTATGCTTTCATATCAATAACAAAAATGTTTTAATGATCATAGTACGTTTTACGTAATTGCAAAACAACCTTCGGTTATGAAGTTATTTCAGTGTACGATGTGAGAAAAATGAGTCAAGTTAATGCCTTACATATGTATATTTACTTGCTTTAGGAGAATTTCAGTCATATACAACAAAGTTTTTGTGTCTTTAATATCACTGTACTACCGAAAAGGGCAAGGACCCAGCCACATTGACACACCAGTTCCCTTAAAAATATTTAAGGTCTTCATTTTTGAAAATATCCGTGGTATTGACCATTAATTTGGATTTAAAGTTTTAATAATGTATGAATGCCATACTCATATTCAGGTGCAACGGAGAAATATAATTGTTTAAAAATTTATTGAAACATTTCTAGAACGAAAGTAGCACTACTTGTTATTATTCAGACCTTCCACATTAAACGGATAGCCTACGATACTTAGATTTATCTGGGGACTAGCATACCTGCTGCCTGCTTTGCAGGCAGTCTCTGTATGAGAAAGATAGACTCGCTCTGAAAAAGTAAACCCGGGAGTCCCGAAAAACTTTGCAAAAGCTTTTAATGGTTGGTCATGGTGGGCAGGCATGGTTTCATCAAAGCTGGAGTTTCAAGAAAAACAGTAAGGCATTTTTTTGGCACATTGCATTGTTTTAGATGCCCCTTGCAATTTTACTTCCCCAAAAGAGCAAGTACGGGAGCAATATTGGACATACATTAACAAATACTGGTAATGAATTATCTCCGAGGTCAGTTTCTCGCACACTGATATAGCATTCGTAACGGTATAAGTAATACTTCTAAACTTTCGACGTGAAGTTTGTACCAATATGGAGACAGCGGCACACGCAAATGTACTGAAACATTTACCACCTTTGGTATTTATCAAGACACTATAATGCAGGAATAACTCTTGAGGTTCATTTCACTTGCGCTAGCTAATCGTATATCTTATGCGATAAAACCAAATCAAGAGAATGGCAATATCAAAAAACTTAATTGATTATATTAACGTTGAGTTCACAGAAATTTGACACGAACCTTATTGTTTTGGAGTGGCATACATTTAAACATTCACCCGGATATTTTATAAATATCTTCAAAATTCCTACACATTTAAAAAGCAATATTGTTTATTCCATTCCCTGTGAAGAATGTGTTAAGATTTATATTGGACAGATATCACAATATTTAAAAAATATGCTGAACCAACACAAATCCTCCATAAAATTATCAAAACAGACGTGTGCCCTTGCTGATCATGACATAACGAATAGGCATACTTACGATTTTAATAAAACCAAAATTATAGATTATGAATCAAATTTACACAAAAGACTTTTTAAAGATATGGTCCATATCATGAAACACCGAAATACATGCAATTTGAGATCGGATATAGATATTTTAAGCAGCATTTACATAAGTCTTATACAATAAATCTAAAGGTATTATTTATAATTTAATAAACGCTTTACGATAAATGTTTGTTTTTTTTAAATTGATGTTATTGTTATCTTTGTATTTATATAAAGAAATTTTCATGATTTTTTGTAAATTAATGTTTGGTGTAATCTCGTGTTGCCAAGACGCTGTTTATATATTTACCCTGTAAATTGGAATGGTTGACATCATGTTAGTGTAATTAAAATTTCAAAGGTTTGTTGATATTTGTTAAATTAGTGTACCCGATAAAAAAATGTAGAGTGTAATTATCATCAAAGTTGTTATAATAATTGTTATTTTTCTGTTTCTACCTATTTATGTAGTTAATTTTGTTTTAAGATTTTCAATTAGCCCTGAGGATTGCAATAAATTTGCCGAAACGTTGCCAGTGAAATAAAGGAATTTTAATTGACCAAAACTCAATAAATTAAAAGAAGATTATTTATACGTGGTCAATAAATACATTAATTATAACTGTTTGTTTACTTCACCATTGCTAACCTAGAAATTAATTCATCGTTGTTAAGCAGTTTTTACGGATTATGAGCTTAATATCCACGGTTTTTTTGCCTTTTTCTTTGCACCACCAACTGCTATCACTATATCACTGCAACTGCAAACTAATTATACAGACAGAGAATCCACATTTAATGCACCAAACCTCATTTCTCTAGCTCAAGAATTGAGAGAGAAATAAAAAAATGGATACAGAATGACTGATTTACTGACACACTACAAAATTAATATATATAGATGTTATACCACCCATAGTTTGGGCAAGTAACTAAAATATGATATCTCATAATGTTTTCTAAAGTGATAAAATATAATTTTTTAAGATGCTAGCGTGTATGATATCTTGTTTGATTTATTTTATCTTTTTCCACTAAAAGTGCAAAATTTTGATTAACACCTTCTCACCTAATTATTTACTATCGAAATGTTTCACTTCGAATAGGTGGCACTGCAATAAATACTACACCTATGATTCTCCAAAAGAGTATCCGTGCTCTAAGAAATTGATTTTATTAAGAGCACTAAATTATTCATGAGCTGCACCAACATATTGCATAATACGTACTAGGATATGATTTCTCTTCATTATTTCTTTCTAGTAGGCTAAAAGGCAAGGTTCCCTTGGATGGAACGTCAGGGCTCGTGATCAGTCTAAGATGGCTTAATGCAATTAAAACCTCAAGGTTACCAAATCTGATGAAACAGCGGGCTTTTTCATGCAATTTGTAATCTGCAAAGTAAACTTATTCGTACATTATATTCTTTTCTTGATACTCAGTCACAAATGGGAGATAATCATTTAAGAAAACACAAAGAATTCGATGACTCCTTAGTCGAGTATGGGTTTAATTATCTGGATTCAGAGGAAAGATTATATCCTACTGTAGCCTTAATTCCACCATTATGCATACGCCTCACCAGGTGTTACGTCGGCTTGGAAACTGAACACGTGCCATGAAAATTGCGATCTACCCCGGGGCAAGTGCTTATCAAACCAGTTAACTCCTCTAACTTTGCCAAATATTGCTCCTTTATTCAACGCCGATATCACAGTACGCTGATATTGGCAGATCAAACGCTCAAACATTCCACATGATATGCTCAATACTGCAACGTTTAAAAGTATATAGAACACGGTTCAATCGTAGCTTTGGATTGTGCAACAAAGGCTTAACTTTGCAGTCACCTTCACATCGAAAAAAAATTATACTGTAATCTATACGGACTAATTTTATGAAAACAAGCTTTACCAAATAGTTTCCATATTAATTGCATTGTAGCTCAAGGACGCTTTAAAATATCTCTTTTTAATTTGTTTATATCAAAGTAATCAACAAGGATGACCAAGGATTCAATACATGAGGCAAATTATGAAGGACGCCGAAGTAAAAGCTTAAAAATGTTTGAGTGAAAGAATGATAGGAGAGTGGAGTAGAGAGTTGAGGCCAAACTTATCTTCAGATTGATGACGGTGGGTTATGACATAACGGAATATTTGATCCCGTTTTTTTATTTCGATGGCAGAATGTACTGCCTAATTACAAATTATGTTTTACTGGTTAATTTAAATTTTCATTAAGCAGCTTAACTAAGCAAAGTTCCCGGTTTCCTAAAAATAATATTTTTTTAAAAAATGCTAAAAATCTTTCGAGCCATGAACCTTGCCTGGTTTATTTATCCTTAAGTCAGAAAAGGGGGTCTCATGATTTATCAGAATTTTGGCACCATTTTCCTTGTCTTTCATATTGTGGATAAACCACCGAGGAAAATACGGAAGAAATTGTTCATAGTGAAAAACTATCTTGGAATCAAGACTTTCGGTGTCTACCGTATTCCCTACGAATGCAGATATGTTGACATGGAGGGGACCAGCCGTACAGTAGAAAAAAGTATAGTTCAATACAAGCGCTGGATCAGCCTGGGCTATCCGGAAAAATTGGTGGTTTCAGAACCTCTTCTTGCGGTACTGTTTTATTTTAACTTGATTGTTTCTCAATAGAGAAGTCCTTCAAACTTCCACCTGTTCCATTCAAATTTCTGAAGCATGAACGATCTTTAATCTCTCCTCATTGGCCTTGTTATAACTCTTAAGGTAAAAGGAGGGAAGGCTTTCGCGGTGGTTTGAAGAACTAGATCCATGTTTTCAAGTTCAACTGCGTGCGTCATCATAACGCAAACGCACGCAGTTGAACCTGAAAACATGGGATCCAGTTCTTAAGGTCGGTATAGTTACATCCGCATGCATATTATTCCTTAATATTTTGAGTAGTTAAAGCGTTACCAGAATTGCCATCATTTGATGACAGTTTATTGGTTCATCCCAAAAGGGGAAACTGACGACATGGGAGGCTCGATGATCATTCAATCATATGATGGAACGCCCAGAATGCTAAGTGAGGTACTAAAAATCTATTACCTCAATTGTTCCGAAGAATGAGTACCTACATAACACACATTTTATATTTCTTATATTTTAATTCACTGGTCAGCTAGAATTAGCGTTTTAATTTTAATATAATTTATTTCAAGTTAAAAAAAATACGAGCCACATACACTCCATCCATTATTTATCGGAAAAAGGTTTTCGCGCAGGCCGTTAAAGCTAAAACAATTATGAAACCAGTTACTCACTTGAAACGTACTTTGAAATATTAATAAATATAAAAAGCTTAAGCAAGTCCACGAAAATAATACATTAGGCGCAAATATCACGGAGACAAATGGGTGACCATTCAACACAGTTTTTAATTAGATCATATTTGATTTAAGGAAACAAGATGTGGAGCTTTCTAGATTTTTAACCACACTTCTGTTGCGGTATGCGAATAGCCTGAAATATTTCGGTCATTGTAAGTCTCGTTTATCGTTCTTCGACATTTGTGGAGACCAAAGACATGGAAATACAAAATGTCTCAGGAAAAACCGAATAAGAATGCTGTCAAAAAGTTGCTACATTATAATTCACATATAAATATAAAAAATTACAATATTAATAGAAAAAACAAGAGCTTTAATTTATTTCCTGTGACTTAAATGATTATGTTGTCCATGATGAATTTTATAAGTTAATTAAGAAGCGACCCCACCAAGTTCCTGTCTATTTTGTAAGTAAAACTACTTGAAAATTTTGAAAATGAAAGTACGTAATTATTTTGATAAATTATTTTGCAAATTTCTAATATCTGTAAATTATCTAATCGAATATAAATGCTAACCCTTATTTACATTTATTAAGTGAAGAGCATGGAAGGTTAAAAACTCCTAAAAATACGCCAACGCAATCAATCACGTTCTTCATTAATATGAAACCACTCTTTTCTCTTGAATGTTTTCCTCGAGCAGAAAATACGTTAAAATTTCTTTTTTAATCTCAGAAGCTTTAAACAGCATTAAGGAATTAAAAATGGTCTTCTACATGATTTAAAAATATTAAAATATTCTTTGGTATACTTTATTCTTTATCCTCTCCTTCAATATTAAGGAACCATAATAGAAGTAAAATCTCAATGAGGAAGACCCGAAGGACATAGGCCATCAAAATTGGAATACGAAACAGAAGAGCTACAAAGACATCAAGGAGTAGGTACATAGACAAATAGTACAATGAAGGGTAGCAGTAATCCATTCTTAGGATTGAAAGAATAATGGTGAATTTTGATTTCGATAGGATTTGAAAGTGTCATATTTACTGAGAACCCGCACCAAATTATTAATAATTAACAAAAATTACAATATATTCTAAAAGGTCTGCAGTAAACAAGTCCGGCTAGTTTTCAGAGCACATATTCTCGATCACAACTCCTCCGAATATTATGTTGGTAGATTTCAGCTCCATCACCGGTATTCTCTCAAAACAGTTGACTGGCCTGCTTGCCTCTGATTGGTCGTTAGAATCAAGAATCAGATGGAATATAAGCATCGTATTTTATTTTTTCAGTAATTATATGATTCGATTATTTGATGAACGTCACGATTGAAAGAATATTGAATTCGATTCGATTTTCAGCACAGACGTAAACATCGTGTAAATAGGCTCTTGATATTATATTTATATTTGAGGAATGTTTCATCTCTACATAACGAGAGTTCCATCACGACTTGCTGTTTAAAATATACACGTTGAATACGGAGCAAGTCTTTCCCTTTAAGTCTAACCCCTTCATTACTTCGATCTCATTCACTATTTCGCCGTTTACAAATTCCGTAGCCCGAAGGCGTGAAGTTATTTCGCACTGCCATTTCTTTATCGCTCCCTCCGACGCCACCGATCCGGTCGGACAGAAGATATATACGTGTATACAAAAAAAAGACCCTTATCGGCGGCCCTGGTCCCCTGGTGTTTGGTAGAAGCGCAAGTTTAACTTGGTGACAAATGAGTACCGCCCTCCCGCACTCTTCAGGGAACTCGAAAAAAAATCCAAACCCTTTTCCATCCTGAAAAAAGTGCCGGGAGAAAATCTTTGATAAAACATTATAACCAAGGGAAAAAATTCACGCAACGTGTTTCATTATTCGACACTGTCTCCTCCTGGGTAGTCCCAGCACTCTTCATGGAATTACAGAGGGGAAAACCAAACCCCTTTCCTATCCTATGAAAAGAATCGGGGAGATGGAAAAATCTTTGAAAAAAATTTTTGGCCAAGAGAAAAAATCGCGATGCATGTTTCATTATTCGGCAATGCCTCTCCCTCCCTCTCTCCCACACCCAAAAAAATACAGATTAAGAGAAGTGGCAAAAAAGAAAAAGAAACAGCTTGACCACTCGCTAAAAAAGAAAGTTGTTTCTCTTTTCTTTTTTTTACCCTTCAAAGCTCTATAATCCCTGCCTATGCATGGAATCTTATTCAACCATCCCCTCCCCCAGGGGGAATATTCGCCGAAGGGAACGAGGAATTCGTCGCCCGGTAAAAACGCTTGCCGGCATGCCGAAGAAGGAAAATAGACGAAACGAGTTAAATAAAAAAATGAGAGCGTGACTAAAAAGGGAAAGAAAAAGATACATGAAAAAAAGAAAATGGCATCGGGGGAGAGGAGAAGGTTGGTTACACAGTTTCGCGCAAACGCCACCATTCTCTTTCGGGAGCAGCACTCTCGACGCCTGGCGACGAGAACAATGCGATGCAGACGCGAGACTGACTGGATGGATGACGGTAGATGGCGGAGAGATCGCCTTTCTGTCTCTTCGCATCGTCATCCCTTCTCATTGTCTCTTCATCTCCTTCCGTACCACTCCGTACACACTTCGGGAGTGCCTTCCCACACTTATCTTTTAAGTGTTCGTGGGAAAATAATTCCCGTCGAGACTCGTCAGATGAATTGCTGCCGTTGTGTTTTGCCGCGACGCCGACCGACGCCTCCATGGTCGCTCTCCATGCGGACTCACACAAAAGAGTACGTACGTAGTCTGAAAATATGGTTTAGTTTAATTTCCCGGAGCTTTGAGGACGTTTCCGACGTTTGCCTCCAAACGCCTTCCCTCCTGGATGGCCGGATGACTCATTCCATCGCGGTTTTACGCCTTCATTTTTTTTCAATATCTATTCCGATAGTATGAAAAGATGACCGTGATCTGATCCGCAGAGAGTGTAAGGAATATGAGCTGACAAAACAAGAGTGTTCAAACTTAGCAGTAGCATGTTCAAACATTGAAGCATGTTCATGCTACTATTTCATATATAAGATGAAACATACAATATTTCATTATTTTAATTACTAACTATGATCAATAATGCCTTCGATACCATGTCCATGGATAACCTGTTACGAAAGTTTTCGTTGCCAAAATATCACGGATTATCTTATTCAATCCCGCAGGGCTGCTGGGCGAATGGAGATGAAAAGCGGTAGTAGTCCCTAGTACCACGTCAGATGAAACCAAAGTCATCAGGGAAAACAGGCAGGAAGACTTTGTCACCTATATCAACAAAGGACATCAATTAACCTACGAATCGAAAGGCACGGATTGACAGGGTAAATTGGCGAGGTAAGATATCAGTCTATAAACATTTTAGCTTCTAAAGCTCCCTACTGGTGCCAAAAGAATTATAAAAAACGTTTTTTTGGTAAATTACAATTTAATGACCTAGGATTCTTACATGGGAACGAAAGGAAATTATATGCAGGGCCTGACATCTTATACATTTTCGGAGATTTGAGTTTTCACGAGCATAGGTATGTTCATTTGAATACGGTATATTCAATCACAGGCAATGTGAGAGAATAGGGAGTTGCATTCAGTGAAAACCTTAGTTTTTTTCCCGCACAAATATTCGATATATTGTGGCAATGAATTAATCGGATAGCTATAAAATATTACTACCAATCAAAATAAGAGTATATTTTATTTTTTATCACGATGACGAAATGATTGAGTTGTTACAGATGGTACTAGCATTATTTCAATCATCGCATGGATAAATAAAATTGAAGCAAACATCAAATCCCACAAAACTAATTAATTGGGGTTCAATTTTAGAAACTGTTGAACCCAAATAGTAATAAATAATTGGACAGCTGCCACTTGATGGGAAATTGAAGGTCTGATAATCAATTTTTTATATGGTTAAATCAATTTTCCTTTTTCACGTGATTTTATTTTCAAATGCTCTACATAAAATACATCTACATTAAATGCACTTCACGTTTTAAATCCCCGGTATGTGGCTCTAGTTTTCACTAAACTTCTTCCCGTGATAACTGACGGTACAGTAGCTTTACAGTACACGGTCACTTTGCGCGCAATAGGTGCAAGCCATTTTCTTATCAATTCCTACAGACACTGGAGCTCAAAATAATACCGAGTTTGTACCAAATAATAAGATAATTTACTTAACAAATTAAGAATTTTATCTAGTATTTTAAATGCATCGGTTTCATGCGAGTGTGCCACTTTAAACCTTACTAAATATTCTAATGAGCTCTGGGGTACCTACTTTCCTAATTTCATCAACTTCATTGGAGACAGCTATTATTTCACAAAATCGATATTTCAAGCACAGCACGATAGCTAATAGTTTATAAAAGATTACATGTATATTTTGCAAATAACATTCGCTGTTCCTCCAAAATGTCTCTCTGTAAGCCGAATTATGTCTCTTTCACATCTCCACTTGGGACACTGCTAGCCATTCCTGATATGTAACAGCCAGATTCTTAAGCACCAAGTGGATGGCGTGGGTGCGTAAGTATCAGTTCGGTGATCTAAAGTATATTTAGTGACTGTATATTTTTTTCATTAATTAATTGAAAAAACAATTTGTTTGTCTTATTGCGAGAATTAGAGAAGACGAACGATGGAACCATAAGGTACGATGGTACAAGGGAATAAAGAATTTATAAAATTACAAAATCTGCCATATTGAGTGAATCAGTCGGAATGACCGCAATACCGTAATGGTTAATCAATAAAAATGTGAATATGTAATAATTTCCGAAAAAGCATAGCAAATTTTGGAGAAATTGTGAGCGATAGCCTTGTTCAGTGTATCAATTTCCACGAAATACGGAGGCCGTGCAGTTAATGCGTCGAGAAGATTTTGATGGTACTGTAATAGAATAGAAACATTTTCCAAAAAGCATTGCATAATTCATTATATTTTTCGACATTGTGAGCGATAGGCATGCTCTGTTCATGTGATAGTTCAGGAGGATTATTTTCCATGGAAAAACCGGCTTCACTTTCGTGCGCTTAGACACCATCTTCTTTTAACTTTGACTAATTTAACCCTGCTATGCACGCATATATATGCGTTTGGGCGGAGCAGTGCCATCAGCGTTACGCACGCATATATGCGTTTTAAGGAGAGAGCTTTCTGGTATGAAGCTTTGCAGCGGAAAGGTTAAAAACATTTTTATGACTCCATTGCGAAATATCTGGTGGCTAAATGAGTTGAGTGATCGAAATATTTTATTTGCCATACAACTGGGACTAATGGACTCCTGGGGATTGAATTGGTGTAGGCGGCCTGAATATTGACTTCCCATTCCGAAGGGCCTGTATTCGAATCTCAGCAGAGTCAGAGAGGTATCAGGTCACGTTGGCCAGGCAATCCTTGCCATGCCAAACATCCCATCTATCTTTGATAGCACCAACGACCTTAGTTACCGATCGCCTCCCGAAAAAAATCAACCCTCAGCACCGTGTACTTAGGATGACTCCCGGTGAACTCGTGCCACAAGCACACATACTCCATTTGGGACTGCTATCAGTTCCTACATCGCCGATGAAGTTTATTAATAGTGATAGACAGGCAAGTTTAGGTGCCATACCATATGGGCAAGTTTCAGCGAATGGTTTGCATGTTTACTCTGTGAAATAATCTAGAAATTCTTAAATAATTAAATTTGCTTTATCAGTTTATCGGAAGATATTGGTAAATAATATTAATTTTCTTAGATTTACTAATAATACAATTTCACTAGAAATACGTTTGCTTCTCATTACTTCCTGTGCATTCAATTCAATTCCATTTTATTGCAAATATTTCTTCTCCCTCAGGAAAAGCACGGTTATAGATATTACTATGTATCCTCAATGTCTCAAACCACAATCACTCTCATAAATTACCAGCTTATCATCCGTTTTTACTTCGTTTGATATCCATTCCGTGGACGGGTAGAATTTGATCAAAAGTTATAAACAAAGAAACACATAGCTGCCAGAAATAACTTTGAGGTATCCTAAATTGACAAATTTCTATCTCGGAAAGGAAAATGATTGAAATATAAAAGAAATGTTTTATTGTTCTTGGACTTACTTGTCCACAAAGAACATACAAAAACAAACAAGTCTTCTGTTGTAAAAAAAAATCTTCACAGAAATTTCCAAAATAATTCAGGATGGAATTTTAAACGTAGGTTTTCACAAACAAACAGTTAACAATTGGATATTTAACACTTTGAATCTATATTTTTTTTAAATCTGGTGAGTGAACGTTAAAAGGTATATCACACATAAATGTAATTGTTTTCATGCATGACGGTCATGGAGAAGTTTTAGTAAAAGAAAAAAAAGAAAAATTTAAGTACACTACTGATTATGACAACAAGTCAGTTAATTCATCTGTTCTAACCATATACCTGATTTCAATAAATTAACCTTAATGCATTTTCTCCTCTCCCACTTAAACATTCTCCTATCTTCACCACCTCTATCCTTCACCTGAACCACTAACACCATCCGAGCACACAAACAACATACATACATTACATACGTTTGAACAAATAAGAGCTCGCGCATGGGGAACAATGTGATCACCTTAAAAATGACGCAATAGTGTTGAAATGGTAAGAGTAGAGAATAAAAAAAGCGTGGAATGTACGAAGTTTCATCATTTATGGAAACTGTTTTCTTCTTAAGTCTGCTGTATGCATGGGCAGAGCTTCGGAGTTCTAGCTAAACGGAGCTCCAAATTTTTGCTGGAGCAGGAGCTCGAATTTAATACATTTGAATTTTATTCAAATTCCACAAATTAATAATTTTTCGAAATTAATTTTCCCGCTCTGGCTCTGTCCTCCGAATTTTATTTAACCTAGTGTACAATCAGAGTATCTGTGCCACACTACAATAAAGTAAATTTTATTCCGGTTAACATATCGTGTGCTGAGGATTTTTAAATTACTCAATAGTACTTTCGATAGTGCCCTAATGTTTTCCTCGCCTTTGTATGAAAAACCAAAGCATCATAGTGACTCCTCTAACTCCTTTCTTCGCTTGATTTTTCCTCCAGTGACTTAACCTTATAATTTTCTCTATCGAGCCTCAGGAATAAATTTCGTCCAAAATCCTTAAGTTACGTTTACTTTACCCAGTAGGGAGTATGGCGAGTGCGTGAACCTAGAGGGCAAGCAAATGCACTACATGCTCAAAGCGCCGTAGTTTTGGGGTGCTTAAATTCCCGTTTCCAGGTCCGGGAGTTTCTATCAATAAATCATCTCAATTTTCTTGAGAGTATCATAACGCCATCACAACATTTAAATGGATGAACGAATCGTGTCTTTCTATCTCACGTTTAAGCATTTGGTTGTTATTTTCATCATTATTGCCTTCACTTATTTTACCGAAATGGCTTCAGCAGCAGTCATCTCCTGAACTGCATGATCCACTCATTCATTATAACTAGCTATTCGTGATGGATGGATTTTAGCAAAGTTTTGCAGAACAATTACTGTACAAAATTCGAGGTTATGTGAAATACTGTTCAGTGTCAAGTATGATTTCTTCAGCAAAGATGCAGAACAAATTTTGCCCGTGTTGGATGATGAAACTAGGTGTCACTCAACATGTTACGAGACTAACTGGCTTCTTGCTAAACGTCAATTCTGCGAGCAAATTGCCGCGATTTATCCAGATTATTATTCATCTAAAAAAATAACAGAAAATATTGAGTGTATCTGTGAAGTTCTGAGAGATCCATATGATGTCCCCATCAGAATTCAAAGCAGAACATAATATGTCACTAGGTGAGTTTTTAAAAGAGTAGCAAATGTGTAAACCAAATTGAGAGGAGAAACAAGGAACACTTGCTGCTTCTCACTGCAAATGTTAGCTAATAAATATATATCTTGAGTTACACTTGAATTGGTGATTACTATGCGTTTTTTATAAAAGAATGAGATTATTTTGAAAGAAATATATCTAAGTTCATTGAAAAAGGAACATTTTTTATTTAAATTTGAAAAAACTGGCAAATTATTTCATGAGGAAATATTAAAATAATAATCGTTACTTGGAGCCCACAATTTTGACCAGAGCCGAAACTGATTTGATGCCGAAGCCGAAGCGGATCTACTATAGTGCCGGAGTCGAAGCTAAGAAATAAACTGGATCTAGAGCCGGAAACGGAGTCACTCCCCAAAGCCTTTCCTACAGGAAAAGAATGTTTATTCACTTAATTTACCGTAAATTATAAAACTTTCACTCTTCTTGCTCAGAATGGGCTAATTTGTATCCCACTGCAGAAATTTGTTTGAGAAGTTTTTAGTGTAGGTACTCATTAATTCGTCCGAAGATAAGGAAATTCGATTTCCCACGCATTCCAAAGTCAAACACTATCATTGAAACAAAACAAACAGAATAATTTTACAGTATCGAGAAAAAATACGGATCCATAACTAATGAAAGCATAATTGTAGCCAATGGATTGACTAATAAAGGATAAGTTTTGTCGCTACATTTGTTCCTAATAATAAAAAAAATTAAGTTTGTCAGAATCAAGAATCTCACTGCGAGGTAAATGTCTTTCGTTGCGTAGATGTTCCATAGTATAGTTACTAACTTAAGAGGTAGTATCCATTTAAAAAATGTAGGTGTTTATCATGTATTCGCATGAAACATATTTTAAGGTTAAATTTAAAAAAATTATACATTTTGTAACGCCTAATTAAAACGTTTCGGAACACTCCACGAGAAACAAATTCATGCTGCTTTTCACCGTGTCTATTGCTTTGAACATTTCCTTTCACAAAAGGGAAAAACTGATATGATGAACTCTGTGAGATGAGATGTGTTTTGATTTCTCTGAGGAATGAAATAAAAATCTTTGAAAATATTTATTTGATAAGCATGTGTTTCTGTCATATTACACTGATGATGTTTTTGAGTTCCTCAACTCAGTCTTTCTTTCTGTGTTGGTCCTTTAATCTAATTAGCTCCTAGCTTCGACTCTTTTGTGAATGTTGGACCGGCTGAAGTCTGTTGACTTAATGAAATATTTTTTACAAATGAATAACCGTCATTTTTTAATCATCTGTTCATGACTGATGGAATTAGCACAGTCACATTTGAGGTAGTACTTAACAAAGACTCGACTACATTATAAACCTCAAAGCATGCTTATTAATCACATGACAAGTAACTTAAAAAACCCTTACTGAGTATCACTAGTGAAAAACAATGGCTATGCATTTCAATAGCTTAAAAATATCTCCGACCTATAAAAGTAAGTTTTTAGATAACAACCTTATTTGGCTCCTTAGCAAATAAAAAAAATCCAGTCAAGTTCAACCCTTTGAATTGTTTAAGCATGTACACCAACAAAATTTTGAAATTTTGTTGGTGTACAAAACCACTGCCACGAAATGTAAAAATACGAGGCTAGTGGAAAAACTACTGGGCTAGTAGAAAAGGTACTAATACTTTTCTACTAGGCTAGTATTTGGATGCAGTTATTTGTAATCGAGCTGCAAAATTCTGGAGCTATGAATTAACTGGTATGAATAGCAGGTTTAGTTTAGTTTAGTTAGTTGGCTGTGGAGAGAGGCGCCTAAGACATGTTCACTGAACATGTCTTAGGGGCACACATTGTTCAGCGCGCAGGTACATAAGTCTCCCTCGGCCAAATACCAATGAACGGCATTCAGGAGTGGAGTGGATACTTTCGTGACAATGTAATACTTTAAGAGAGTTAATACAGACATTCGACGAACGATTTCAAGTGCAACTAATATATAAATTTGGGTAATTATTCCATGAAAATAATGCCGACATAATTTCTAGTGAAGAAGAGAATTAAGACATTATTAGCAATGCCCCGTCAAAACTTGCTTCCAATATTGTAAATAAATCGTCAAGTATTGTTGCACTCTAAATAGTAAAAAAAGAAGAAATTTAGGGATTCCTCTACTAATTGTCTCACGTCATATCACGTCTCGCGCATAAGTGGAAATTAAGGAAAGGTTTTCTTCGGTTTACTTTTAAAGAGCATTCACTTTAAAATTGTAGACCATTTTTTCATTAGAACGATCAATTCATTAGAACGAACAATCAGTTTATAGCAATATGGTAATCAAGATATATATCCATTACATATCTCGGAGAAAGTTAATTCATTAATTCATCCATATTTCAGTAACATAAACTTCATCGTGTACCTCTCCCATAATACTTAATGAAATATTTTGTTATTTTGTGATTTATAATAAATTTTATTGGCAATTTATCGTTTTTTTTGCTATATGCAATATTTTGCAAAATGTTACATAAATATACCTATACGCGCCGTAGTGGCCATTCTGACCGCATCTCTTATTAAGGGTCCATTATTTTATATGAATTTCGTTCGTAATAAGATTACATTCCTGTACGAACGATATATTCTTGCCAATAGTTTCAATTTATTCGCTTTACATTTGCAAGCAATAAATGTATATAATGATTTTTTTTATAGCCTTTCTCAGTCCTGAATCTAGGAGAATAATTTGACAAGGTCCATTATATATGACACTTTTCGGAATTAACTATTGCATTGATTCACTAATACAAATAGCTCTTCAAATAGTATTTGTTATTTATTGTTGAAAAATATTTTAGCTTCAACACAAGCTAAACACAACATAGGAAAAAAGTTTCTTACCCATGGTCACAGTATTTGTTCGTATATTAGCATCCAAGTTTCTGTGAGCCAGCAGATATTCCGTCAAATTAAAAAGATTAGACAAAAACTGTCGAGGATATAGAAGTTGCTATTGTGATAATGTATGGAAGACGAGAATGCGGGTATGATTCGTTGCATATTTTTCCATAAAATTGTGAGGCATCATTTTTCTCTTAACGAGGCAAAAGAAATAGATTTTGTGGAAATAAACCTGTTGACTATTATAAATGATCAGCTTTTTCCACTATATTTTCATGAATATTCACCCAATATTAGGCCAAGAATCATGCAATTATATTAGGCCACTTTACTGTTACAAGACCACACCTACAACCTCACAACAGATATTTTTTCAGCTTAATTTCTCTGGAAAAAACATAAAAGAGCATCAACTTAGAGGGACCGGTCAAAATAATCAAACACGAAGTATTTTAAATAGTCCGTACTTAAAAATCTATATGCACAGGATGTATCTAAATACGCAATATGAATGAAGAATGTAGGATTTGATGCTTTCCCGACGAATTATTCCAGGGCTTCATAAGGGCTTATAAAAGTCTCTCGGGCTTCCGACAGGGTCAGGTTCTCCATCTCCACCGACATTTTGATGGAAGACTCTTCCATCGTCCTCAGGGTTGCTGTTACAGGGCTGCTGACTATGATGAAAAGATAACAGAGTCTGTCGCTTTCTTCAACACCTTATAAGGCGGAGTAGATATACCTGACCTTAAGACGAGAAGTCTGCAACGCTCTCTGGGTATTGCATGTGGCCATTGTACTTATATGAAAACGCATTTATTAGATTTCGCGCACTAAAATAATGGAAAGCGTAGGAAGTGGTGAAAATAAAACACCTTTCGGCACTAACTAATTTGAAAAAGTAAAATACGTGAAAGGAAGAATCAGTCCAATGCAATAGTATACTACTGAATTACAATCAGTGCTGAACACTGAAGTAAAGTACAAAGACGCAGAAGAAACATTATGTTCAAGGTAGTGACAGATTACTCATGTAAAATGTACAGTGATAAAAGGAAGAACTCCCAGTTGCAATAATTTCCATAGCGAAACTTAGGATTCCCTTGATAATTATTTATTTAAGTTAATTTCAGCAATAGCCTATTGTTATTCGTTAAATGAAAATTTAAACACAATTATAGTCCTATGGAATGGTATTTTAATCATCATCATTGGTGCATCTGTCCGTAGACAGGTTTCAACGGTAGCGTTGTCTCCACAGTATTCTGTCCTGGGCCTCTCTATTCATCTCCGCATAACTCCTTCCTTCTTTTATATCCCTCAGCATTCCGTACCTCCTCCTTCCTCTTCCCTTCTATTATTATTTTCTGTAGGCAGTTATTCCTTAAAATATGTCCTATCCATTTTGCCTTTCTCTTTTTAATTTCTCTCAGTATACTTCTTTCTTCCCCAATCCTCCTTAGCGCTTCTTCATTCGTGATCTTATCTTTCCATCCAATCTTCTCCATTCTTCGCCATAGCCACATTTCAAAGCTTTCTAAGTACTTTTCTTCTCTCTTCTTCAACGTCCAAGTTTCGCATCCATACAACACAATGCTCCATATAAAGCATTTTGCAAATCTTTTCCTAATATCCACCTTGATGTTCCTTGCTGTCACCAGTTCCTTAATCTTGCTAAATGCTACTTTTCCTTGCCCAATTCTGCTTTTAATTTCTTCAGTACAGTTGCCACTCTGTGTAACTATACTTCCCAGGTACTTGAAAGAACTTACTTGTTTTAGTTTTTCTTCTTCCAGCCATATATATTTAAGGGCCCTTCTGTCTTCGCTATTCTCATTACCTTAGTTTTATATTTTAATTAACGTGCGTCAATATCTGATGGAATGCCGTAAAACTAGAAGACAATTGGTGTATTTATGTGTATTGCAACGGTCCCTCTTACCTTTGCAGTTTTCCTCCCTTCCCTCTCAATACGGGCCCACCGATCAGTGCCACATCACCACTAGACGAGGCGGAAGGCCAACGTAAACAAGGGGCAATACATCTCGACATTTGCAACAAACATAAATCAGTACTATTTTCTTAGGTTCCGGCATATGGATGACTCCTATGGTAAATCTCGTCCCAAGGGCACACGATTGCCGCGCCTCCCTCGGAATAACCCGGCTCAATCGTAAAGACGTCGCGTCGCAATATACGACAAGAAAACAGGGGCCAGGTCTCGTTTAACAGATAGAAAAATCCGCATTTAATAGCTCATTCACGTTAAAACAAAACCCTGATGAGGTGGGGGATGAATGATTAATGGGTGAACGTGAACAGCGATGATAAATGGTGATTTAAAAAAGACCAATAATAATTAGCCGATTTGAACAGGAAAAATTACAAAGAAACTTTCAAACAATAGTGCGTTCTATCTACGAGTCGTAGGCCAGTAGCTGGCACACTAAGAGTTCACCTTGGTCGAGACGAGGAGGGGAACGGCGTAGAGCGATGAGGGACGCAAGGTAATCGAACCAATCGTTTGATGATGCAGGAACTTCCTCAGGTCCTTACGGAGGTGGACGCCAGGGCGATTATCAGCGTCGCCTCCCTGAGCCCAATCGTACGCTGCTTCTCTTACGTCGGCTCCGGTATTCACCAAAGTCAGCCTCACTGGCGACTCTGGTACAAGTTCACCCGCCTTCATCATCCTTCCGTTTGGGCGTCTCCCCAAACAACTCTCCTTCTCCCTCCACTGTCGGTCTGCCCCCAGTTAGCTCACGGGCATTTCCGTCCTTTTTCGCCCTCCGTTTCTCCCTATTTAAAGACTTCCCAAAACATCACACACGCGAAATTTGTTCTTTCACACACGCTTTCTCCCGTAATATTCGAGAACCACCTTCACTAGTGCGCACATTTTGAAACACTTAATTCGTCGTCACCTTTCAAATCACTCATACACACATGAAATGAAAGGTATTCCGTTACAATATGCATTTTAGAAATTTGTCATATTACGTCTTACATCTACTAAGCATTAATTATCTACGTCATTACTACTGATTTCACATGTATTTTATTGAAAATATCCACACAAAAAAGGTTAACTAATAGCGGTCAAAATGACCGCTACCGGCGCTTTTCGGAATGCGCAAAATCCGGCGCTTCTAGTGTAGATTTAGTATATAGTTTGTTTAGTTATTTTTCAACCATATGAATAATTCTGCTTCCGACATGGAGTGTTGGTGAAAAAAAAGGCTCAGAATTTCATTGCCAATGTTTCGCTGAAGCGCCATCTAGGTCACCTAGAATCATCAAGGCTACATTTAAAAAAACAATGTAAGACAACAGTGGCATTTGTGAATAATATGGACAGAGGAATAGAGAATTAACTTATAAATTTTAAAAATAAATTTTTATTTTGACCAGCTGAGAAGATGGAAGTTAACCTAAGTAGAGAAGTGCTATGCTTCAATGAAATTGCATCTACGTACAATAGCATAGAATAGTACGATTAAACAACTGATGCTAGAGTGCCTTATATATGAGCATATATCGTATGCCTGGCTCTGAAATAACAAATATGTGATGCATATCCTTGGAAACAATAGAAGGCGATTATGATTTATTTCTAGTTCCAGATATTCAATTGGTTTTTATTGTTGATATATCATTTTCATTAAATATTAATGATATTTAGGGTGTGAGAAGAATATCATTGAACTTTATATAACAGTACTGCAATATGCAATTCGGGAACAAATTGTCACCAATAGTTAAGAGAGATGAAAATCCAGTCCCTATTAAAATCTTTCCCTTTGAAGAAAAGTAATTAAGAATCTACCGATATCCAGAAGAGTAAAGCAAACGCAAATTCAGCCTGGAATCGCGTAACAGAGAAATTTTCGCAAAAAACGGGGAAGGTGGGCATAGATTCATGCTGGAAACGAGATACTGTGCCGGAAAGAATGCAAAGGGAATGCGACGCATTTCGTTTGGTAGGAGAGGATCTGTGGCAAAATAGAAGACTGATTTTTAGAAGTAATGATCCTTAATGGGTCATTTACAATACAAGTCACGACATTGCATAACTAAATTAATGAAGATATCCAGATATTATCTACATGCAATGTAGCAATTCTTAAATAAAAATACAAGAAAAATAAATATTTTAAGTCCTAAGCAAAATTCCTCATCAGAAGATGATTACGTATAATAACGTGAAGTGACAAGTATAGTCACTTAAATTTCACAATGGAAACATGACACATTAAACTACGCCTTGTTAGAACAAAATTGCATTCTCTCCAACCAAAATAGCTTAGCTTTCTGCATTAATTCACATAAAATGGCAACTGGCGATAAATTAACTGGCCATCTATTAAATTAGGTACTACACCTTTAGTCTTCATTCACTATACATATTATAAAAATTAGGAAGTTTATAAATCTTCTTTCTTCTTAGTGCCATATCATGCTGATATTGTGTGTAACTCTCACATTTTTCACTGAAGTAATCATTAACAATTTATGCGCATTGAAAAAGAAGTTCCAATAGGTAGTAGTATATTAAAATTTAAAGTTAAAAATCTCTTATTTTCGCTAATGTGCAGTTATCATCAGTTTTAAAAATATTCAAACACTTTCATCCCATTGGTACCTCAAACAGGACAAAGAATTGTTTATTTGTTATTCATTTTGCAATTAGGGACATATAGACTCATTTGTCTTGATACTATCATGAAATCTGTTACCCATGTATCAGTTGTTTCCTTGACATCCCCTCTTTCAATTCCTCCCTCCCTTTTACCATCCTATACTCTTTCACTTCCTCATTGGTCTTTCACGTTCACCCACTCTACCGCCGCCTTTTCAAGCCTTGCAATTCCATTTAAATTGTAAGTCCTCTTTGAGCGTTTGAGAAGTGAACCAAAATGGGCCTTTAATCCCTACACTCCTCCATGTAGCACGTTCAAAGCATCAAAAATATTTTTCAAGGCATTCTAGTCCTTTACGTCTTCCATTAAAAATGGACGACGTGCAAAGTACGATTAGATTCAAGCAAGACCAAAACCTGCTTTGATTGTCAAACGTGTTTTACGAAAACTTGGCGTGATACAAAAGCCTTTTGCGTGTTGTGAATTCGAAGCAATCAAGAATTCTATTACAGGCGGTTATGTCTAAATAGTCGACGAAATTAACATTAGGCCACACAATGAATCAAAAGTGCGTTCTTAAAGTAAAGAACAAAATCTAACGAACTTCAAGCAAGGAAAACCTCAGCGACAAAGGAATTCAGAGGATCAATACTGTAGGAGTCCAAAGTGTAAAATCTACTTCTTAATAATGCATGACAGTTATCTACGTAACTAATCTTGTTGCTCTAATATTTTACATGAAGTGTAAAAGAATGTATGTATGTAAGATTGTTCTTTGATATATTTACGAGTTGTGCTACCTATCATAGTTATGAATTACTGTCCCACCTAACTTGGAAAATATTGTGTAAATAACTACTTAAGGAGGATGTTTTCAAAATACGTGTACATAGGTACATTTTTAAGCTGAATGCTGGCGAGTTCACAGTTAATGGGTTTTAAATGTATATTTTTTGTATTTCTTATTTTTATTCTAAATGTGTATCTATCACTTCCACAAATTCAAGCCTGAAACAATCAAATTTATTATTTTTCTTATTATAATAATTATTATTTTGTATCCTTTTCTTATTTACTTGTCTCCTTTTTTGTTATAAACTCTTATGTAATCTCTGTGTAAAAATATCTCATGGGCCAGAAAGGCCCACGATAATAAATTAATTGAATTTAAATTAAATTGAATACTAATGACAAGAAAACATGAGGTAGCAGAAATTGTTGAAAACCCTGAAAGCTAAAATAGATTATAATATATTATGGATAAAAAGAATGATAATGAATGCCGTTAAAATTTCAAATAAACATAAGCCTGCCTTGTAATAACAAGATGGTTATTCGAAGTGATGATAATTTTAAGGCGCTTAACTCATTTTAAGCCGTCACTTATAACAGGAGTTGATACTTCAAGATAGACGTTTCAGAGTATATTTGTTATTCTAATTATACCTCTTTAGTATCCAAAAAAAGGTAAGCTTATGTGAAAATGCACATAGGATTACACCGTCCAAGCATATAAAAGATTTACCGTAACGACATCTTTCTGTGATAACCTGACTAACTTGCCTATGGTAAGCATACCCGGAGGAGCACGCACTTGCTGGTTTAAAGGGGACGCGAAAAAGATGAATAATGGCGAAAATAAATCCAAAATAGTTGCAGAAATGTCATTTATTAACATTTCTCTAACATCGAGGATACCATTCTGGGCATACATCCGTACGAGGGGACACACCATGTTTAGAAATTATATCTTTACAGAGATGGTATCATTTCTAATGGAGTATAGCAAACAGGTATTTGCAAAATTTAGACTATGTATCCTAAAGATGGAGACATTGTCAAAGATAATGACGAATGTTTACAGATCGCAGGACAAAATGAATAAAAATTACAAAAATGAAAGCCAATGTCGCTTGGCAATATGTTTGATGCTTAATACAATAACGTAGAATGATAGATTTTGTGAATGACTGGCATTTAAAAAGCTATGCATCACGTTAAAATGCTAAATCTGTGGGCGGTGAAATTCAATACAATTCAGACAAATTAAATGAGAATAGGGCTGCGTTGATGATACACTATCAACGTCAAAAAAGAACTCGGGATGAAGGCTGCATAGCCCTAAGGAAGGATGGAGAGGAAAGTAATGTTGGATATGAGGGTAAGGTAAAAACGAATGAGAGAGGACGTACTATTTTAATCAAGAATTATAGACCAAATATTTCATCGTTTTCACTGCAGTAAAATGGAGATTTTCCGTGATTCTGTCTCATAATTCTTGAGAGGTAGTCATACAATAAGTAAGTAAGGGTTTAGAATGAAAATCAGAAGGAAAATGAAATGAAAAATCGTTATTAATAGTTTCAGAAATATGTGCTATAGTTAACAATTGGTTAAAGACCAAGTATAAAAAATAAAGCTACATGGCATCGTTAAATAAGCCTATGAAATCTATACATGCAGTAGCAATGTGAGATACATATGGGATGAACGCAAATGTTGAGAGCCGGAGGGAGAAGTTTGGCTGAGAAAGATTGGAAGAATGAGGTTAGAAAGTTTGGGCAGGAATTGGTTGTGGTAATCCTTGTATTTAGGTGTTCCTTTGATGAAAACGCCCAGGACCTAAAAGCACATAACAGCAAGTAACAGATACTAGATTGTAAATAATGAATAAAAACCATTGATGTTCAAACGAAAGAATCTCAGAGAACAAGGGTAAAGCAAAACAAATCGAAGCTCTATTTCTTTGCTTAAATACTTAGGGTTTCACTACGAGTGTGATGTTTATAAATGATCAAAATTAGCAATAATTGCAACGTATATTGCCGATTTAAGCGAAAGCATTTTTTGTATGCCCCCTCAAGCGTAATGATTAAGGTTTCAATCTCATAACTCCATATCACTTTTTATATAAATACAAGCCATATTATTGCATATTTATAAAATGTTAACCATATAGTCAGAAATTAAGTTCTTTTTGAATTCTTTTAGATTAACAATTTTCACCGTAACAACTCTTGCACGTAAAATTTATGGATTCTTATCGCAGTACTGCTATGTGAATTTTCCTCCCCATGATATAAACAAATATAAAAGTTAACTAAAAATAATGTATCTTCTTCGTCTCACGTCACAGTAAGCTCACCCTTTGAATAATGAGGCTCGACTCTTACTTCATCCGAGAAG
Organism: Pyrrhosoma nymphula; assembly: GCA_963573305.1. NCBI lineage: Eukaryota > Metazoa > Arthropoda > Insecta > Odonata > Coenagrionidae > Pyrrhosoma > Pyrrhosoma nymphula. The sequence continues at coordinate 39,363,046 of OY754337.1, forward strand.
CATAGTAACACCCCAGCTTAAGCCATCCAGCAAACTGCGCAACTGGCACTCCAGTATGTAAACAAGCCATATGCATGGAAATTTCATTAACCGATCTTCCACGAGTAACATTGGTTTTATTGTGACCGAACCCAACTATTAAACATCCGCATATGAAAAATTCCATCTATGCCCTAAAAACGGGAATGAATTTTGCAGAAATTCGCCCGAGAAGAATAGGACCACGGACAATCTTACCGCGCTAAAGCTCTGATCGGCACTGGACTACCCACCCTTTCTAAATCTAAAGAATTTTGTTGCCCGGGTAGCGTAGTAGGCTGCGCATTGGCCTGGCAAGCCAAAGGGCCGTGATTATATGTCACGGTCCAGGTTCAGGTGGATTTTTACCTTCTGCCATTTTCTACGCACTCAAACGCATATACTTAGTATTAATAATGCCCAACCCCATGCAGTGCATGCAAATGTGATGACTCGTGGCGGGAAGAACTAGGGATAGCATCGTTGCGTGAGGAAGGTGACTGCATTGGATAATTTTGTAACGTGTCTTCTCGAGAAGATGTGTTGTCTTCTCATCCTCAGGCCCCGGGTCTGATACCCGGAATGGAGGAAAATTTTCAGCGGATTTCAATTCTTGTTTACGCGCTATGAGGAGTGCACTTCCAACGCTGTACTCCGTCCGTCGGTTGGAAAGTTATAAACTATGCACCCAATAGCGCTTTTCGAGTTCATTTGGCAAGTTACAGTTTCTGCCAGCCGAACCTCTGTTTGCCTACACTCTCACTTCATTCCTTTCCTCAAGACGTCGGGTTTCTTTCCATCCTTTTTTAAACAAAATGAACAACTTTGTCAGAATGATCTTCCTGGAAAATCTATTTTCCTACATTCCCCCATTTTCATTAATGTCTTTTGATTAACTCCCTCACCTCTCCATAATGGCGATAATTTCTTGAAGTCAGTCACTTACTCAAACAACCAAGCGATTTGTCATTTTTTTTCTAATACCAACGTAGAGCAACTGACCCAAATTATAACCTCGTGAGGAAAGAAGCGGGAATATTCATCAGTTGGTCTTTCGGGTCGGCACGGATCTCCTCACCAAATTTATGAAAATGCTACCAAGTCCTGACTAAAATGGCCGATGGTGGAGCAAACGATATCCATCATCCCCGGCAATACAAACACAATCCTGACCAGAAACACGAATCAAATGGCGACCGACGATCCTAGTGTATAGATAAGAGGTCATCCGGTACCCACCCCAGTCAAACGCGGCCAATTCAGTCCGACATCAAGCGATACACAAAAAGTCATTCCGTAAAAATAATGGGTGAAAATCGTGGGAAAGCTGGAACCGAGAGTCATAAAACAACAAGAGTAACAAAGACTGGAACGCAATCGGATCCGCAACCTCTCGCGAATACCCTCTTGCGCGAGATCTACTAATCTGTTTCTCATACCGCAACCGACGCCGAAATACCCTCCCATACACCCCTTTATCCCAGAGTCCATTTCGAACCCTTAAACCCTAACCGAACCCCTTACGCCCCCGCTCTCACACTCCCCCCAAATTCCCTGCTTGCACCAGCCTACCTATTCCCCAAACCCCCGGCACAAACCGTTCCTTTCTCCGGAGCAGAACAATCTTGGGGCTACCGTGTTATTTCCCGACCGTAACCTCTTTCGCCTGCATTATTACCGTATTGCGTGCTGCTCCGTACTCAAAAGGACTCGGAGAGGAGGGAGGAGAGCATATTGAAAATACACTTTGGTAGGGGCACTGCCGTTTGGGAGTGTGTTAGCCGGAGGAATGTGTGTGTGTAAATAAATAAATATATATATACATATATAAATTTATACATATATTTATATATAATTTTTCTGTCAGGGATTTTAGGTGGCAAGATAGTGTGGATGTGAAATGGACGGGAAAGAGTGAAGAAGGTGAGAGCAGATTACAGGTAGTGTTGGATAAAGGTGCGCGAAGTAAGAGGAGATCGACCTGGGACAAGGAAATCAGTGGGCTCGGGAAAATGCAATAGATGGGGTCAAAGTGAGTGTACTCTTCCAACCGGAAAGCAACACTCTAGATAACGTTCATTGCAGTCTCAGCTGAACGATATAAAACAACGACGTGACATTTCACCAATCGAACATTTCATATGTGATTTTTACCCATAGTGCGTTCAAAGGTGCCATTCATTGGTCGTTTGTTCAGATCTTCATCCTTAACTTTCTAATGATACTTCCTTACTCCCCGGTAGTTTTTTAAAGTACTTTTCTTTACTTCACTTTATTTGGTCTACTTATCTATCCCTTTGCCTTCCTCTGGGGACTTTTCCCTCTATTTTTCCTTCGATTATGTTCCACACAAACCCATTGTGCCTCAGGATGTGCTCAATCCATCATTTTCTTTATTTTAAAATGTTTTTCTTTTCCCGATTCGTAGTCCTTTTCATAGCTGGCCGATAGCCAAATGCCACGTCAATTTCTTGATGCAATTTATCTGGGAGTAACGATAATATTTTCGGGATTGACACTAAAATAAATAAAGGAACAAATTATCAAAGGTATTAGAATTACTGGTTGCCTCAACATGGCGCAACATGGCGTAACAACGGATATTATTCAACATGGCGCAACAGTTATTTGTAACAGGATTCAGAAGTAAGGATATGCAATTCAATGAGATGTCCTAGACTGGTAAATGTAGGTGAAACAAGGAGCGAGACAAAACATACCCAGCAAGAGCTGGAAGTTGCAGAAATGGATATGAGGAAAATTACAAATCATACATTAATATATAGAGAAAGGAATGAGAGAGTCTTGCCAGATTATGCCAATTGCCAAATTGATTGCTTCACGGAGGAGAAAAGAAAAAATTGGAGTAAAGTAAGATGTTTCGTCTGACGATAATTTAACAAGTTAATTAAAATACGATCTTGGAAGTAACTTAAATCTTATGTAAGATTGTCTCGGACCCCCCTCCCACTGTAAGACAACGTAAGAAAAGCTCAACCTCCTCCCTCCCAAAACGTCTGGCGTAATACTTGATTGGCCCCTATGCCGGCCTCAATAATAAATAGGTACAGAGAGTATTGCGATAAAGAATAAGGATGTCTTGTCTTCTCGAGGCGGATTTGGGTAATAAATTCGGCTTCAATAATTTGGTAATAAAGTAATATCAATTATTTCGGGGTAATAAGAAAAAATAATAACAGTTTTCACCCTTATTACTTATTTTAGGATTAGATATAGCCGTTTCCAATTATAAATGAAGATCTTTTAGGCTTCGAAAATTCATTTTAATGTGGACAGCGTCTCTTAGCAGTTCAAGCGTCGAGATCTTAGCTTCTCCACATAAAATTCTAATATGTCTCAAGCGGAGCCTCCTGTTATGCATGATTAAGAAGTTTCTATTCTTGTGTCTCTTTTTCTTTCTTGCAACCTTGGCTAAATGACACAGTTGAGGATTAGTTTACTCAGAGCACGAGTATAATTTGTAGGCAATGTTAAAGTATGTAAGGTACACGCTAGAATTTCGCCATTTTTTGTTTATCCATTTGATTTGTGGAAAAATTTATACCTTTTACTTTCACCTGTCTCATTTGCATTTTTTAACTCTCAGTCATTAATCAATCAATTAATTAATCAATTAATCAATCATTTATTAAAAAAATATATATTTATTACCTTTCCCAAAACCAAACTTCAGTTAATGTGATTATTAAAACATCTACTTCGACTTACGTGCAAGCATGTTTACTCTGTTGTAGCACAGACCAGTTGAGTCAGAAGGGAAATATTTTCCACTTTCCTATTAAGACAACAACTCATCCCGATGGAATTATCTTACTTTCAATTCTCAGTATCAAGCCAATATGAGAAAGAGGTGATTTGTGTGTGCTCTTGAAACAATGCGCTGTAGCCGACAGGCTATCCGCTTTGTCCGAACACAATGGCTGGAAATAAAAACTACCCACACATCACCGTGAAGGTGATAACATCATCATGAGATAATTACAAAGAGAAAACACAGAGGAATTCCTCATGAGATAAATTTGTAATAAGTACCGCTGAACGAGAAATACGCTTCTGTTGGAATATGAAGTGGAAAAATACAAAGTGGATAAAAAAGAGCGTAAGAATGGAGGAAAAGTCTCCTCCGCCCGTAAATCAACCTCGCGACCCTTTTGTCTCCCCCTACATCAACGTCAAACCTCCAACAGTGCCACCTCGCAACTCGCATCAAAAACCATTTGCGTCGTTCTTTTTTTAACGAATCTCTCACACCCGCTGCTTTACGATACGTACGACCTTTTCTGTTTCATCATCCTTTTACTTCACTCAGGGAATCATCGTCTCTTTGTCGCCACGCCTCTCGCATTAATCTTTTTTTAAACGTATTTCATACACCCTCAAGGCTCTTTAAAAGAGTCGACGGAATAAAAGGCTAGAAAAGTCGAGGCATGAAGAGATACAGAGAGTTAGAGAGTTGATATAAGTTGATGGTTTTGAATGGAAGGTAGGTATGCTTGGATGGTTACGATTTTGGTTTGGGATTCATCGACAGCTTTGGTGATTTTCAACTCATCAATAATAATTTCAACAATAATTACACAAACACCAATTCCGTCCTCAGACAATTCTCTTTAAAATTCAGTCTCCTATATAATTAAGACTCACGGTTTGATGAAAAAATAAAGTTATCATCAGAAGCCATCGCTCTGGTGATGGTTTGGCTCAGGATGCCACTCCATTGTGTTAGCCACCTTACGACTTCTTAAGCATTAATGTTTCCGCCAGTCAATATTTGGCTGGCATCCTCAGTCTTTCTCGGAAATTCATCTCATTCATTTCTCCTGCCAATACTTTTCACGGGGCAGTTACGTCCAATATATATTGTCCAATCTGTTAGTCCCTTTTCTAAAACCAGTATTCATTAACATTTTTTTCCAACCTTTTAAAGAGTTGTTCATTGATGAATTCATTCTCTCCATGGAACTATTTTGAGGATACCGGGACTAGCCACGGTATTTACCTTTACGGAGTCACCCGCAAGTGCACGTAAGTGCGATATTCCTCAGAGGAAAAATCATTCGCTTTGACCGGGATTCGGGTTCGGGCCAGTTTCAGTTACGAGAATGAAACTCGGATTAGGCTTTCAGGGTCTGTCAGGGTCAAGTCGCCATTGTTTCCATGTCACCCCTGATGCGTAGCTTGCTTCAAATAGCCCTATATTTGTGGCACATCTTCAGTTGTCAACACTAAGCCGGAGAAAGTAGTTACATCAATGGGGTCACATGTTTTCTTTTATGAATATCTAATTCACGAGTTTTCAGTCGTTCCACTATGGGGAAAAATGATACAAAATCCTTTTACAGTGACTTTCCCATTCACTAAATCCATATTTTTATTTAGTAAGCGATCGAGTAGGTATGGCGAGTTCGAATCCTTGTATGCGGTTGTGATTTTTCGTCGAAATCCTAACTTGATAATAGTGTGTGGACAAGCTAAAGTGCATTATTACGTTCGCTGCATGGGACGCTTTCCTTCGTTAGCCTTGTGTTAAAAGCAGGCTAATACTGACACCGTGTTTTTCTCAATCCTTCGACCATCCACTGATGGTGACAACCAACGTTAACCCACATACATACCCATCCCTGCCAGGGTAGGCACAGTGAAAGAAATTTAATTCTAGATGATATGCTGCAAGCGATTATGAGATTCAAGTCTACGGGTAGTGGTGGTATGTAAATGTATTATTATTTTACTTATCCCCGCAAGAAAAGACATGGTCTAAAGATCTTGGAGGTCTATAGCATGGCAACATGTCTTGTGGTCTTGCAAGACCTTGCCATCTCAGAGGTTGACGCTAAACACTTCAGCGTCTTATGTCGCGAAGATGAGAACTAATTGAAGACTAACAATGGTACCTGGCGAATGCCATTTCACAATGTATGTTACGCCCATTTGAGTTCGAATGCAAGATTTATTCTTTGGAGTTGCATGAATGCTCTGACCTAAGGTTTTAAAGTACGGTAATTCTTTCCGATCCACCCTGAATTATTAAGGAAATCGATTGACCTTAAGTATTTGGCAGTAGGTGCTGTAGCGTCAGAGTTCTAATATTTAAAAAAAATATGGAGCGCTGATTTCATCTAATAATGTCAAGAGCGCGAATATTAGGGAAAATATTATCTCGCATCTCTAAGTAAACAGGAGATGAAACAAAGCAATAATGTCAGGTGCGCGAATATTTGGGAAAAGATCATTCCGAAGCGTAAAGTAAACAGAAGATGAAGAAAAGCCGTTTGAAAAAGTATCTATTTGACACGGAACAATAGCAAAAGCGCCTGATCAAACGAATTATGTTACTGCTACCTTCTCCACATACACACGTATCACGCCATTTTATTTCGGGAAGGGCATTTTCAAAAGAGCTCACTTATCGGCGTTACACCTACCTCTTTTCCTCCATACTGTGATGCATCCATGCATTGCTTCATACACGCTCTCCTATTCTTAAGATACCAAATATTCCTTCTCTTAAGAGTCTATTATATCATCCTTTGCCCTTGACTGCTTTAATCTCTACCTCCCTCTCACACCATTCATTCTTCTCTCATATATCTATAATTTCACTCTCATTTTCAAAAACATGGCCAAACCAACGAAGCACGCTCTTTTATATATGTTCATTATTGGAGCATCCAACCAAAATGTTTTCCATCACCCACTCATTCCTGGCTCTATCGCTCCTACATTTACCGCAATCACTGCTCATTTAACTGACACTCGCTGCATTTAACTTACACTTACGTTTATTTTGGCATACCCAATTTACACTTCCCTATAAAATAAAGTCGGAATGAGAACACTTTTGTTCACTGCGATTTTGCCTTCCTTTGACAAACAATCAATCGCAGATATGCTCAATGTGCTACCTATGTTTCCCTTCCGGCATTTGCACGCCTCTTAATATCATCTATAATTCCATGTTTCGAAAATATCCGACATAATTACACGAATTCATCAGCTTGTTCACGTACTTCACCACTCACCCTCATTGTAAAATCATCCTGTCCCATTTTATTTTTTTTTTAATAATCTAAAGAAAACGGGAGAAAACATTTTTCAGGAAACAGAATTCAACACAGGAGTTCGAGCGCAGGACACACCATTGGAGCAAAATGACATACTCCAAGTCGAAAGAATCGAGGAATTTAACCTTTCACCCCCATGGGTCAGATCCCTTTCACGCGAATCTCATTGCAAAATAGGTACCCGTGCATCAATCTCGAGGGTTCGTGATGTACTGACAGACACGTGGAACGGCTACGTGTGTAGTTTTAGTTAAATAAAAATCCCTGGAACGTTACACATGACCCAGGATTTATCCTCTTTCCATGTATGCGTGAGTCAAACACTCCCGTGTGTGAAGCGATTTTCGTTGCACGTCGATAGAGACGCTTGAGAAGGACTGAAATGATGTTTCAGATGCAATTTTGGAAGAACCTTTTGAGAGGCATGTCTGAATGGACCTCAATCATCAATTTGGGTGACTTTATGATCAGCAATCATGAAACTAACCTTGTGCCCTCTTTCTTTTTAATCACAGTGATGCGAAAAATGTCATTTTAACGCGGCCAATTATTGTTTTCGCTAGAAAAGCCTTCACGGCTGCTGCATAAAGAATGCGATACAAAACAACGATTTTGAAGTACATTACAGAGGTGTGGATCTAGCATTACATGGAAACATTCATAAAAAGCCTCAGTTTGTTCTCCGACCATCCATGTCCTCATTATTTCTCTCTGGAAACTCTACGATCCCACTTTCTCATTACGGCAAGCAAATTGCTCCATTAAGGCGGCGCATATCATAAAGGGGAAAGCTATTGACGCCCCAATATGAGCTTCACTTCACGCGGCATGTGTTCCATAAAGTTCCTTGAAGTGCAATAACATAAAGTTTGATAAAATGTATTAGAGAGTAGTTTCCCCAAGCTGAAATGCTATTCTTTTAAAGAATAAATTGGCTCCAATGAAGATGAAAGAAACAAACCAATGACAAAATCACGTCACATTTTTCAATAATGCATCAAAAGTGCGTTTCCAAAAATTTCTTGGCCCTATACAAACTGGTTTTAATGAAAATATCATTTAAGGGGCAAATAGGCGTAATAGTCGCCATACACAAAGTTCAATTCTGGAGCAGTTAGTTTACATGCACAAAAATGTGGGCTTACTCAATTACTTCACTCTTATATCCTGTGCGTCAAGTCGTATTTTCAAAATAAGTACTTCCGAAATGTAAACGTTAACTTCAGTATTCCCTCTTTGTATGGGGTTTCTCGACCAGTGTAGAATCCCCACCTGTGATGAATTTAGCGATTAAGGGAAAATTTGAAACCACAATTATCAACATGTGAAGTTTTGTAGATTATGTAAAATCTGTAAAGTATAATTTGTTTGAGTGTATTGTGTGGCGAACAATAAAGTATATTAAATACCACTTATTGTTAGTGAAAGCGATTCTTATGCATACGCATTGTTTTCAACTGCGGAATTTAAACTAATACTTAATAACTAATAGAGTGGGCCCGATGAAATTCAACGGAGAGAAGAAAATAGTAAAACTGTTTCATGAGGTAAAGAATCTCCATGGTGTGACGTACAAATTGCAAATACCATTTAGGATACCGTATACCATTCAGTAATCACCAATAGATAGGATGAGGTGAAACCATACCCCTACTTGTATCTCGCTGCGGTTTACATATTGATCACATAAGTCATAAACTCCATTAAAAGCCCGGGCTGCGGTTGCCAAGGAAATTATAAATTGTTATTGTTGATAAAGGAAAAAAATTGGATAATTTTCAAGCCAAAAGCACCAATGTCAGGCCAAAAAATAGCGTATAGGAAAACTAAGTTCAAAAATTAAAATCTCCATTCTTTTAGCCATACGACAGTGAAAGTTTAAGCCTATGTCTCGAATGCAAGTGATTTCAAAAAACGAAAAAAGAAACCTTTGTGCAAAGATCAATACTTTCCTTTTAGGGCTAAAAGTTAACTGAGTATGGGGCAAAAACTACCCCTTTAAAATAGTAAAATAGTAAAAACCCCTTTAAATCGGGGTTTTTCCTATTTTACCGGCTGATTTCAAGTTACATCCAGCATTTCTGTCAACTTTTAACTTCCTACGTTATCTGAAAGTTCTTCTATCAGGCGTGAATGACAGTTCGATCGCAACGCCCCTAGCAGCGTTATAAACAGACATATCTAGGTAATTATGTAGATAAAAGATATATATTGGGAAGGGGATGTAATGTTATCAACTATGATGATAGAGGGACTTAAGCAAAAAAGTTAAGAACCACTGCTCTATACCCAAACTCTCTGGCACGCACTGATTAGAAATAAAGGGAATTCAAGGTGCAGAACCAATGATTTCAGAGTAAGTAAGCGTTCATTTCTCACTGAAAAGGCAATGAAAATATGGATGGCTGGTGAACACATCAGCGTGGACGTCAAAGGCAAAGGTCTAAAATGTCAGGTGAAGACTTTTAGCAGTAAGAGACAAGTGTTAGATACGATCTTCAGTCGCCAAATTTCACGTATATCGCCTTACAGCCAGATGTTCTTCACGAAGCACATACTACAAGCAAGCACCATCTAAACTCACACCCCAACCAACGCTCAAGATTAAACGGGCATTATAAAATCAGAGCTCTGTGTACCTTGACATACATTTCATGTCAATGTGCCATAAACAGGATAAGCCATTACATGAGAAAACGCCCATTTAGATGTATACCAATCACACTGGCCACGTTATTATAGCAATCTACACAATGTAGTTATACTATGGAGGGAATGAAACAATTTTATAGGAAACGGAGGAGTGCAATGATATTCACATTCAGTATATCTTGTTTCAGATTTTCTCCTCCCAAAAATCCCATTAGCCATAATGGTAAGGGACTAAAAATGCGTCTTAGTTCCGCGTTTGAAAACGTTGATACCGACCCCCGTTACTACGATTTTTTATTCTTTGTATTATTTTTTCAATTAAATCCGTGTATGGAACGCAATGGCAAAACGCGGATCGACCATAAAAATTCTGGAAAGAATGAATGTTTCCCCGAAAAGCGGAACATTTATCCCTACCCATTAAACGCCAACGTATCTGCTGCCATCCTCTTACCAGTTTAGTCTTGCCCGCACCCCTCCCTGCATAGTCAGCCCTTCCCCGCTCCACTAATGCTTTCTATAGTCTTCCTTAACGCGATATCATTCTATCCTCCTACCAGAAGGTTTCGATTAAGAGAAAGAACACCCACTTTAGTCAGCCCATTTTTTTCTAAGGAACCGATCTGTGCTTTTTTATCTTATTTCTCCTTCCCTCTTGAACGGAAAATATTTCCTGTTGGCACGATACGGGGAAGAAGAAGAAGAAGAAGAAAAAATAATGTATCCTGGCCCTTTTTCCGTGTGAAAAGCTACGGAGAGAAGCCATTCTCTCGAGGCGCGGGAGATACCCCCGATCCCTTCAGAACCTCCTCGATGCGAAACCAAGGGAAGGAAAACACTGTCTTCCGATGAACAAAAAATAAACAAAAATACATAAGGAAACCTCGTTCCTTCCCACAAAAGTGGCTTGTTCTCCTAATCTACGGCCTCATCCTCCCCCCCTTCCCAAAGATATCCTCTCTTTAAACCCGCCGGTCCCCCCTAACCAAATCACACGAAATAGACTCCATGGCCGTATAACTACCCTTCCCAGAGGTTCACCCCCTACCCCACACCTCATCACATCCTCGCATAATGTGACTTTTCCTTCCCAATAAACTAACACGTGCTTCGCCTTCGCCCGGTTTTTATGGCTTTCGTCTTCCCTCGGCACTTAATAGCCATTCCGTATAGCGGGATGGAGGCTACTAAAAACCGTGTTATTCTCCCTGCTTCCTCCTCCATGAGGAAACTCCCCCTTCTACACCTAGTTTCTTTCCATAACTCGTGGCTTGCTTGGCTTATTTGCCCCTACCCCGCTAACGCTCAGTTTTCACGCATGGGGGCGTTCAGGAAAGACCACGGGGAGGCATCGAGTCAATCTTCTCTACGAAACCACCTCCGAAATCCTTTTGCCAGAACCGGATTGACGAACCGTCACGCAATAAGTGCTTTCACGAAAAAATCACTCCTCTCTCTACCCTTCCATTACAATAATACAAAAGTCAGTGAAAAAAAATCTCTTGGAGGATGAAAGTGACAGAAAAATCTTGGAATTATCTACAACATTTAATTTGAGACTCTAGTTCTTTCTTTTTAAATGTAAACCATCCTTGAGAATTCAAGTGCCCCAGAAGTTGTAATGGATCGCGCGAACATGCTGACAATTAAAAACTAATTTCTCCTTGAGAAAAAAATTACCATTCCAAAACTTCAACGATACATTGATATGGTATTCGCCTCCAAAATATCAAATAAATGAGCCAATTCGAAAAAAAACATGTATATTTTCAAAATCAGATAAAATGCACTTCATTGCGAAATGTTGAATTCTTGAATGCTTTCTAACGTTGATGTCTCTTTAAACAATCATTTGTCCTCTGACTTAAACTTAAAAAATTATAAATTCATGCTGACTTGCAATTAAATGGCAAATCAATAATAATTTATAACTTGAAATACGTAACCACAGGTATACAATGCTTCCATACATCATTGATACGTGAAAATACATCATCAAAATGAGGATATCGCAAAATTAATGCATTCCTTAAAATAACTTCATTATTATCGTATAGATTTATTTTATAATACTATTAATTAATAATAAAATATCATTTATATAATTTTATCATTCATAAAAACATGGGTGGCGAAACACCTTAGTACCTACATCAGATAAATCGTGCTCCTGGCGTGATAAAGAACTCCTAAATACATACACCTTAAAATCTCCTTCAGCAGTAGAGAGAGAAAATTGAAATCCCAAATAATAAGCTTTACTTTAGTAAAATGGATTCTTCTTCACGCAACATTATCCCTTTAATGGAGAAACTTCAATAAAAAAATTTAAAGAAAAATAAATGTGCCAAAGGAATTAAATTGGTTGAATGCAACAAAGGTGATGAGAATTAGTTGGATAAAGGGGAGATGATTGAAAAGAGACTCCATTTGGAAAGAAAGAAAAGGCATTGAGTTTATCAGGGGACGAAGAAGTGGTGATCTGTTTTACGATAAAATGAAGACAAGGAGGAGGTATGCAGGAGTGAAATGGAAGGTGAAGTGACTTTCTCTTTCAGCATTTTCGTTTAGGTAGATAATCGTTACTGGTGCTTAATTTCAAATGCCAAAGGTTTATGGAGTTTGATTACCATATCATTAAATTGGAAGAGATTGAGCAACTTATCTGTGCTCTAGCTCGGGAACGAAATCTGGAGAATAAGTTTCGATCGTACGTCGTTTACTAGATCGTACTTGACGTTTAATTTGGGGTTGAAAAAGTACAACGTGAGACATCTTTGGGATTTATCTCGTAAATAGTGCATCGGGAAGAATATTTTTAGAGTGATTAAACACCGGCGACATTTCTAGATAGATACTTTATAAAAATACACTTATTCACATTGATAACGATACTGTACATTACAAAGATTGATGGTACAACGGTGCAATTTATGTAATTACATTAAAATATCATCATGATAACGTATTTTTACTGGTGTTATGTATCTAATCATGTAATAATACCCGAAACTATAACCGTGTGGGTTTGCCACTAACGTCATAGCCTTCTGGTGCTAAGGCCATTTGAAAAACTATTAAGGTACATACGGAAGTTAATATAGGAAAAGTGTTCCAAGGTAATGTGGTATGATATAAATTTATGAAAAGAGTTCTGTGAAAATATTAACTAAAGTGAATTTTTCAGCCAAAAAATATATTAGCAGTAAATAAAAATGTCAACTTTTGAAATATACATAAAAGATACCCTGTCTTCAGAAAAAGAAGCCATGACTTTAATTCAATGAGGTATGCAAACTTATAATAAATTAGGTAATGGCTTCACTCAGGGCTACATTCTGCTAATGAAGTATTTTCACACCCATGATCACGAAATTCACCACAATTTCTTCAAAATATTTTTTTTCGACTTGTACTAATTTTCGGGCCTGAGCGTGGCATTTTTTTATTCATTTCGTTCACGAATCTCACACAATTTTTACCGCGATTTTTGTCTCGCGGGCCTCGAGGCTTTTATTTCGCATTCGACAAGGGCTACTAATGACGTCTAAGGACACGGTCTGACCCTAACGTTGAGATCCAGTGGGACCACCACCATTGATTTTCCAACTATTTTTTTTAACCGCACCAAAAGGACTCATAAATCATATCCCTCGAACAGAGAGAAGGCAAAAAACCTCTGCTTTTTCTAATCTCTCACACTCTTTTCCCTATACTCACTCTCCAACACAGCGCCCAGGCATTGCTTTGCCTCTCGAGGGAAAATAAAGAAAATATTTTAGCAAAAAAAAGATAAAACGTTTCGTGATTCGTATCGAATTTTTTGCAGTGAACTTTCTCCCTGGGTGTACACAAATTACACGAACTGGAGCGATGGCGGCGGCACTGTGTGGGGGGCACGTGAACTAGTGAGAAAGCTTTGCATGGCCACCCATTTCTTTTCTTTTCCTCCACATTCATTCATTCATATTTTATATTTTCAAATCCTTTTTTCCTTAACCCAAGCTCGCCTCTATCACACCCACCAACCAGTATGACCCTAGCGCATTTTTCCGAAGGGACTGCAGGCGTGTGATTGGCTGAAATGTCCGTCCTCTGAGAATTTTTTGAGGGTGAAACTGCCATTAAGTCCGAGGAGAAAAAAACTCAAATGTCGCTTTTGAAAAAATATGACCGAACCGAGATTTTGATGAAATTTAGGTCGGAGGGAGATTCGAAAATATCTTCCATAGTGGATATATGGGACGAAAAATTAAATGGAAGAGAAAGGCGTGTCGAATAAAATCGAATGGTTTGTATTTATGAAGGCAAATGGCATCTTAAGACTCCAAAGATAGATAAACCTGGGAGGTGAAATTTTTAAAATTAGACACATCAGATGGTAAAAAGTTAAGTTTTTCAAGCGAAGCGAACCAAAATAAGCGCAGAGGTGACTAACGCATTCCTTTTTATTACTTCCTTATTAGCGTACGTTATTATATTACATACGTATACGTACACACGTATGTTATTAATGGAATAACGAAATCACATTCGCGTTACATATTTGAATATAACATTTCTGCAATACAGATAGATCACTCTTCTATCACTGCACCTCTAGTCACTTAGGCTGGTACAAATTAGCAACACAAGGATGGTGTATTCCTACGGTTGTGATTACAATTTCTATAATTCGATTATAAATATGATGCGTAAATGTATTTGGTTTTATAAACTCAGCAATTAACAGCAGCTGACTGTCTTGATTACTAGGAAGACTACCAATCAAAATGTCTCTTACTAGAGGACAATATTGGATAAATACCAGTGAAAAATAAAAATTCGGGCTTTGCTCTTTAAACATTTTTGGAAATTCCATAATGTATTTTATTTAAAGTAGATTTCACTAACATTTGTATTTCGTTTACATGAGTAATTGGATACAAGTTGCCGAAACATAATGAACATCTTTTGTAAGCAATGAATCTCGTTTTATTTACCTCAACAAACACGCTTATTTCGTCCAATCGAATGAAGCATAGGAAATGTATGTGTCTCATTATTGTAAATGACTTAGCATAGAAATAGATACAAACAAACAACGTAGTGCAAGTATTTATATAGTTTATTCCGAAAGGTATGCTACACGCTACAAAGTCTCAATAAATTTGTTTTCTTTGTTGTACTGCGTGCACAATGCGGGTCTTCCCAAGGTAGAACAGATTGTAGACCATTTTCTCCACTTTCGAATAATTATTTTGATGAACTTACTTCCTATATGTATTTACGGTTTCACCAACCACAACGACGAAGTAGTTAAATACAAAATCAATTGTACAAGAATTTATATCTGGACATTCTTAAAAATTTAATTTTCGGATAATCTCTCGCCGATTCAGAGCTAGGAAACCAAAGTAACACAGTCCTTCCGCTTAGTTGTGGAATTTAACATCTAGCGACTTTTGCCTAGAAATTCATCCAAATTAATTTATTAACGACAGTGGCAGTAGCTGCGGTTCATAAAACTATGATTTTTCATTTAAAAATGTTAATGCCATGGGATGATAAAATTTTCAGCGTTAGTTTAATGTGCCTTAAATTATAACACTAACGGAAGGAATGTGAAATCACAATGAAAATTAATATTAATGTAGAATTTTCAACATAAGTCGTAAATAAAGCTTCACCCTGGGTTGTTCTTTGACATAAAAAATAACTTGTGCTTCTTATTTGACCAGAGAAACAAATAAAGTGTGATGAACAGGCGAGTACGTTACGGCGGAGTAACGTCCTCGCCTGCTAACCCGAGGGTCACGGGTTCGATTCCCACCTGGGGAGGATTTTTTTACCTTCCCGGGAATTGTAGTGTGTGCTGTGTTATATTTACGATTTAATTTGAAGCTCAGAATAAAGTGACTATTATTATTGTTACAGTTGTAACACTTCCCTCCGAGTCCCCGGAAAGCATCAGGTTTCATTGCCGTTATAATGGCCTAAGACTCGAGAGGGGTTGGGCAGTAATCGTTGCCACGTGTGACAACCATCGGATGAGTGGCTACGCTGCTTTCGGGTCATGCGTACGCAGTAGACGGAGTGACCCCAGGATGACGGCCTTCTGCATGCGTGCAACTAGTGATTCAGCCTGTGCCAGGCAGGACGGAATTCACTTGATGTTATTTAGCAGCGAGCCCTTGACTCCACCGGTCACACCTATGATGAAGACCACTAGTTTCACAGAGTGTCCGGGGTACATTTGTCGAAGTTCGAAAAGCACGTTTTACCACCTCCTTCGCATCCATGTTCATTTCAGCCGGAGCCGAAAAATCGATCACGAACATGGAGCTTGATAGGTGGTCGAGGAGAACAATATCAGGCTTGGTCGCCTCCAACTGCCTGGTGGATAAGGAGTAATTCCACCAGATTGTACAGTTATCGTTCTCCACGACACGTGAGAGAAGCTCGCATGCACCTGGAGATATAGAGTCCGTAGCGACGGACTCTATATGGTGTTGGAGGTGAAAGTATAACACCCGCAGGGCCGCGTTGTGCCTAGCTAGATACGCTGACCTGGCGTAATAACTACAGCCGGAGAGAAGGTGACTCGAAGTCTCCGGATGGGCTCGGCACGCCCTGCATCTCGTGTCCGCGACGTCCATATTGAATATAATACGGCGGTACACGAGTGTGTTTATGACACCATCCTGGCACGCGAGTACAAAACACTTGGTCTCTGACTTCAGACCGGCAGAGCGTAGGAAGGCAAACGTCAGCTCCTTCGGTAAACCATGCTTTACGATCTTGCGATAGAAACATCCATTCATGGGCTTATCGGTATGCACCTTGAGCAAGGCCTTCTGCTCGGCTTTTTTATTTCGAGCTAGAGGACGTCTGCCTTCAATGACGAGATGGTCGTTTCATTGTCGCTTCCGTCAGATGACGGTTCGAAGTCGAGACCGCTTTCGTCCGCTGCCCTCGTTGCCGCCTGGAAGAGAAACTCCCGCACTCTCGTGTTCTCTCACGAGATTGAGCAGGGAGTCCTTGCTTCTAAGCAATAGGCATGCTGTACCCAGAACCAGTAGTCCACCCAGGTCATTGAGAGGTTTCGCTTATGCCGTATGGCATCCTGGCATATGCAACTATCAATGAGCAGGTTGTCCTTGCATCCCACGATTCCCCGCTTTGAGCCCTTCTGCTCGTACACCTCCTCCCACACAGGCTGGACGTGGTGGAGGTTAAGGTCGCTCAAGATAGAGGTGAACGCCTTGTATATGGTGTTGAGGCAGGTTATAGGGCGGTAGTTCTTGGGATTGGGCAAGTTTCCCTTCTTGGGTATTAGAACGGTGCGTCCCTCAGTCAGCCAAGGTGGAATTGATTCTCTACCCATCAGAAAAGACGTGAAGATTCTGACGAGGTGTTAGTGGGTGGAAGTAAAATTCTTCCACCAAAAGTTATTCACGGCATCCATTCCTGGAGCAGAGAAGTTCTTCTTGCCAGAGAAGACGTTCTTCACGTCGCTTTCTGTGACTGAAAGAGGTCCATCCACATCTTGTAGGTGGCGGTCACAGAACTCTTTAAAGAGGCCTAGTGCCGGAGTGTCTCCATTGAATGGCTTCGACGTTTCATAGATTTCCTTTAAGAAACGTTCAACCTCTTGGACTGGTGGCGGAGAATCAACGATAGGAGGAAGTGGCCGAAAGAGACAGAAAGGGTAAAGGAGAAAGGTAGAGTTCTCCCTCACGGCCTTGCTCCTCTTGAGGGTTTTTTTCCTGGCCGTGGTGAGCGCGCGTACTCTATCGACCGAGTGCTGCTTAGTGGTGAGCAGCACACTTTTATTCAGAGTGTTATGGTTGTAATTAAGGCTGCGCGCTATGCGCCGAACTTTGGGAAATAACTTGCCCAGATGCGATGCATTCCATCACACACTGAATTCTCGACGCCTGTCATCTCGCCTGTGTGATCTTGGCCTCTAACTGTTCCAGCCTTTTTTCTGCTTTGTCCTCCCATGAGACGTTATTTTGGGAGTGAGCCATGATTTTGGCAGCAGCGTAGACCACGCAATTGACCGTCTATAGGTCCGAGGTCTCTGTCAGGATTTCGTCGATGAGGCCATTCAACCGGGAAAGGTGGTTACCCCGCAGAGAGATTTTTCGGTGGATGTCTATCTGCCTTGTTTGTCCTTCATCATAGGATACTGCGCTTAATAACTGCGATCGTAGTTCAGAGACGGCTTAACTCGCTTCCTTCCCATTTGGCAGAGACCGTAGCATGAGTGCCGTTTTCGCTTCAGGCGGTGAAGAGGCTGCCTGTGTCGGGGAGGGTGGTCTGGCCGGTGGTGTGTTCCTCTGAACTGTCGGTTGGTGGAGAGTTTCCTTTTTCCGAAGGTGGTTGGCATAATCACGCAGATTCTGCTGCGATAGGTGGTCGTGTTCTAGATGTATCTCACACCACAAAGAGAGTGCATCCTTGCCATATACCCCCTGCGTTCGGGCTCGCTGTAAGCATGGCATACGAGGAGGTCGTCCCTTAGGGCTTCCGTCCACTGCATGCAAGCTCCCGTTATGGTGGTATTTCTGTTGCCACACCCAACTGTACTAGGGCCCCCACCCGAGAGTTTGTGGGTGGTTTTTTTTCTGTTCTCCTTTTTGGAACCAGAAGAGCTACGTGTGGAGTGGTTAGCCCCACACGCAGACGTCCACCATTAACCGGCAAAAGCCGTTACCAGGTACGCCATGTGGAGGCTGGTGGTCCGGCTTTCGTACGTGACTATTATTATTGTCATTATAAAAATAGTTATATCAGCGCCAAATTGACGCTCATAGTTCACATGATCTTCTTGCAATGATTGGCCAAATCATAACTGCATGGGAATACATAAAATACATACCATTTCAACTTACACATTGCGGTTCATTAGTTTCCGAACTGATTTTTTAGCAGCTTTCCCACTGACCCGACCTATCGGAGGACTAATGAACTACGTATTTTGAACCCTTTCAAAGAGCTGTGTTGAGCGCACGGTCTAGCCACAGCGGTTAAAGAGTACGGACCTCATATATAACCTGGTGTTGTATAAGACATGGGAGATTTACGAGAAAGAGGAACAGCGGGTGAATATTACATTTTGTTGAAAAGCTGATTTTTGAACTAGTCGCAGAATCCTCCACAAAACTGGAAAAACTGCGCTTCCGAAATTCAATGGTGAAAACGATGCTGATCATGTTTCTTCATTGAAGTTGCGTCTTTCACTAAGAATGCGTAACTTCCGGTAAAACAGTCAATAAGAAATTCTAACAGGAAGTGGTAAAACGCTTGCTAGCTCAAAATTCATGAAGTTCGCCCGGACATCTTCACCTCTCGTGATTTTTTTTCCTGCTTGACGGCAACAACCCGGCTCATTTGGTAGCTATGAATCGCAAGTTCCTCACGAAAAAGCCAGTCTCAACGTCACACCATCCACCTTATTCACCAAATGTGTCACCTCTGCACTATTTACTCTTCCAAAACGTTGAAATTCACCTGAAGTGTTCAAGATTTAAATCAATTGTGGAGATCTAGAAGATTTCGACCAACCAACACACGACGAATGTGGAAGAAGACTTCTCTGAGGCCGTGAAGAGATTTAAAACTTGTGCTGACAATGTGCTGCTGTTGTGAGCAATGTATCTCCTCAAATGGATCCTATTTTGAGAAAAATAAACTGTAAAAAAATCATATGCTTTTGATTTTGAATTCGTTATTTTCTAATTCAATTCGTACCGTACTGCGTAGAGTCCACGCTGCAATGATAATGACTCGGGAAAAAAGAGTAGGAAGATCTTTTGAAAAGTCTGTACGTGAAGAACATAAAATAACTACGCCCAATAATAAGAAAAATATCATGGAGTTCTGAGAAATTGACCTAATTGGTATTCGCTGAAGTTTTACGTTTTTTAAAATAAATATGGCCATAAAAAGGTCTACTTAACCATTGCGAAACAGGGATTGCTCTTTGCCCGGTGGATATCTAAATAGTCTTGCGCCTATACACCCCTTTAATCACATATATATTATATTAGCTTAATAAAAACATTCGGGTAAATATTTCCGGAATTTCTTGTAAAACATATTGTAGATATCATAAACCGTATAAATGGGATACTTGTGTAATATCAAGTAATCCTAAAAGAATGTTTCAATAAAAAACGACGTGAAATAGCTGAGTTAGAAAGTCAGTCAGAAAGATGTTTAGACCAAAATTGACTCTTCAGATTAGATATTCTTGAACGTTGGTCACTATATAACAAAAATTGAAATGGCTGATTCTTAAGCTATATATTTTTGCTTTCATTATGCAGGTTTTATATGTTTTTAATAACAGCAATTCCCGAAAGTCACTTCACTCAATATCTGTCTAAAAATCAATTGTACCTTAAATAGTTATTGAACAAGTGTTTTCCTCCATTAAAAAAACATATAATCACCAAAATGTCTCCCATATATCTGAATAGATTGAATTATCACTGAATTTCATTTCTCTCGTTAGAGTAATGATGAGCAACATTCCCATTAAAAATTTCGCTCAAATCCTTTGAAGACATAATATTGCAAAAATCGACAGACCTGACATGGTTAATAAAGTAACTGAACAAAAAAGCGATTAATTTTCGATTTTACGAGAAAATAGAATAGCACACCATGTAAACTTTAAAAAATTAGCATTGAGGAAAACTGGCACAGCGTTTATTCCTTCAAATCAATGTTCCTTACAGCATATGTCTCTTATAGGAATCTATGTCACAGACAGATAGTCGTTTCACTATATTTATTGCAAGGAAGAAGTGAGCTTTAAGTGCTTTAATTTGATAAGTATACTTCAAATTTATTTTTGTTATATCCTACCAGATAAGAGCACATAGATAATGAGCGCGTGTTCTGAAGAAAACGTAATCACAGATTTAAAATATGCTGCAAAAATAAATAAATCATCCATAAAATTTTAATAGGGCAGAATACATTTCAATAATTTATATTTACAGTGGAGTTTGGAAGGAGATTTGGAAAAACTGAAATAAAAGGTTGCAAGGACCATGAATGATAGTACCTAGGGTATAAGAATATTTCCGCATGTTTTGCTTGCATCAGGCGCTGGCATACATTGGCAAGCGCACCATGTACGCAAAAAATCAAAGTCCTTCCTTTCGATAAATTGTGTCACAAAATGTCCAGGAAAGAAACTTTTTAGTGTTCCATGGTTTAACGCGAGAATCACTCCAAAATAAAGCACAGTCCATCCCAGCCTCAAGGGAGAGGAAAACGGTCAAGTTAATCGAAAATAATTATGGCAGACTCCTATATTAAGAGAAGGGAAACTTTGAACCATTTGTCACCGGAATCTTCTGAGCGTGATCTTGTTCATAAGGCATACGCGACGTAAGAGATTAAGATTAAATGGCCTAAGAATGGACTCCTTCTCTCCCAACTTACGTATGATATATCACCCCATTGATCACGATATGAAGAGCCCAGATAAGCGTCAAACTTGACGTTAAACCCAGCTACTCAATCGTTCAAAACATCGTTAATTACAACTGACATTAAAGGGTGGGCACATTGTCGCTACCTAGGTGCTAACTGTAATAATTGTTTTACCTCCACATGGTTAAAGCGAATGCATTACACTAAGCAAACCATATATAAGAAGATGCTTTCTTTAGTCACCAGTTTTAAAGGAATTACAAACAAGGGAGAGATAATAATAGCTAAATTAAAAATATAGATTCTTTGGTGATCGACCAATTTAATTTATGCTAATAAAGTTAAGAGATAAATTAAGGAATTCATAATTTAATAGTTTTATCAAAACATGCATCTATAGAACACCATGAGTGTGGCGAAGACTTGTGTCATGAGTGTGGCGATCTGTGTCCAGTATACGGTTCAATAACGCAAGTGGTACCTATTTCGTGATATGGCCTTACCATGCTTGACATCACATGCAAAACATTTTTTAAGCTGTAAAGAATTTTAAACTGTAAATAGTAATTATATAATACTCCCTTAACGGCCATATAAAAATAGATAACATGTATAGATTTCCAAAAGGACCTTAGGTCGCACCGAGCATCAAGGTATATACGCTGATGCCGGCGACAGGACGGAGGCATGAGTCCCTAATTAATCTGATGCCGGAATTAAAAACCACTTTCGGAGATAAAAATCACTCAAAGACTTTCTCTCACTCCGAACTGCTGCAAACTAAAAGCTTTTTCTTTTTGGCCGGAGTTAGCGCGTTGTCGGTCGACCACCAACGCTCCTTCCCCTGAATATCCCTTTTCACCCCTCCGAAGTGTCTCCTGCCTCGTAGTCCTAAGGCAGCGGCCAAACGAAAACAAAACACACTCGGTGGGGCGCAGAAAACCCACGATTGCGTTTTGGAAAGGGCTTAAGGTTAGAATCACTGGGAGATGATGTGAAGGTGGTGGGGTTAATGGACTGTGGCCCACCCTTTTTTCGTAGAAGTAGGTAATTGGAATTTATTGCATCTTCAGATACAAAGGGAATGAGGGACTCGAATAGCTCGAAAAGCATTCAGTGCCGGGAAATGCGCGTATACGGGTGAGAAATAATTTACAAAAGCATTATTTACTGCAATTTCAGCGAGCAACTAACGATGACACGGTGTCAATATCAAAATCAACATTTTGAGTACACCACATGTAGGTACCCTAACCACTTGAATTCCGGTACTCTTAATTTTTTGAAACAATAATAATTCGCTAAAGATGGATAATAATAAATAAATTTCCAATTAAAATCAAGATTTTACCCAATTTTTTAATTTTCTACCTATAGGGTTGTGTAGGTACAGAGGTTAATACCATGACTGTCCACTCAATTTTACATCTCCTTCATTGCCAGGAAAATAACACTAGTGTGAAAATTTCCAAAATATATAGCACTAAAAAAAAGTTTCAAACGATGTTCATCACTCAAAAGCCTCACTAACACTTTGAGTATTCTGCTTGAGATTATCATGCTCACATTTTACTGGCACGAAAAATCTAGTCACACTCCTTTAAGTACATACCAATAGAACTCTAAAGAATAATATGATTAAATGCGGAATACTTCAATGCCAAAATGTAAATTAAAGTGTACCTTCACCATTGAGCTCTTCGTATTTTGCCACCTTAATGTGCTTTTGGTTATAATTAAAAAAAATCGTAATAAGTTTAAACATTCATGAAACAGCTTGGAAATACAGATATAATGCTGGAACTGAAATTTTTGCGTTTGTAGCAGAGATTAAATTAGATAATTAATACCGAAATTTATTTCACCTTGATTTACCTGGAGCCCTTTAAATATTTACTTTAAAAGTAAATCTGAATTAAGATTTTAATAGAGGAATCGAGTATCAAATTTCTTAGGACTATGAGTCTAATATACATTAAATCAATGTTTCGCGAGTTCACTTCGTGGAATGAAGACATGATATTTTCGAAAATAAAAATTGTTATATTCCACAAAAGTTGGTTGTAATCGGTTGGGTTTTAATAAAACGGTGTGGAATATAACTAAGTTTATTTTTGAAAATATATAATATACATGTTTTCATAGCCATTGGGTATGAAAAACATTTTGCTACCTTTCCTTTTAACGTCATCAATCAAAGTAACCCGTCCTACTTTACTGCTTACCGATTGTTATATACAGCCGTCATGAATCTTGAGGACTGATAGGCGAATATAACAGTTTGATCCATTTTCCCATACATAATGTACGCGATGCGTTTTTAAATTGCTAAAAAGTCCTCGTGAACTTCCATTCTCACTCATCAGTGATGCCACAGTTTTATCGCATGGTGAACGCTCCCAACCGCATATCAAAAACCAAGAAACAAGCTTCGGGCTTTTTCTCATCACGGCTGATGTGAACACTAATGTACGTCTGGAAAAGGGAAAGGATATCCCTGATGGCAAGTCGGCTCGGGAGAAAGACGAGACGGTTAGATGGGAAGAAAGATAGAGATTCGCTGAAATGTGGTCCGGGGCTATATCCCAAGGATTACACGTCCGTCAAGGGGGATATCTCGGTCCCACCTACTTTCCACGTCTTCCTCATCCCCCTCTTCCTTGCCACTCAAGACTCTTACTTGAGGAATCCGCCTTTTCAAGACACTGACAATCCATCAGTGTCGCGCCGCATCTCTGAACTCCTTGTGCATTAACCATCATTCCGCTTAATGGCTACAGGAGGAGGGTTTGAGATGTAGACTCTTCGAAGGAAGAGGACGTCCAGGATGGAGACGCCAGAGTTAGGTTGAGTTGGAAAATGATTCAACAAGGTTTGTTCCTGCGAAGAGGTCGTTCCTCTAAGGCTTCAGGTGTCGCGGAAAGGTCCGGAAGGAGAAGATTCTGAATGGAGAGGAAATCTAAGCTCGGTGCGAACGTTGAACTGACACATTTATTAGAAATCACGGAGGTTATTGACAATCCTGAGCCCTGCGGAGAAAATCAGGATAAGTACACTTACCTATATAGCACAAAACTCGATGGCACTTGATGATGATGCTTTAAAGTTGTACAGTACGGTGAGAACTTGATCAGCTCTACAACCAGAGCTCTGCCTGCAATTGGGAGATGAGTGTCAAGTAAAATGAGTGTTTCAAGGTAAAACTTAGCACTTCTGTGCGTGACTGGCAGCACATCATTTGTGCAAATCACGATGACTTGGAAATTTTTTAGTGATATTTAAAAAAAAATGTATTTGAAATACCTTTTCTTTTAATTTTAAGCCTCTTGTGCCTGAAATACAATAAACCCGATAAATAATCAGTACGATCCCTTCCCTTAAGCATCAGTTGGTTATGCGCAAAAACCTCAAGCACACCGATTTAAAAAAAATTCAAAGGATATGCACAAAGTTTCGAGGAACCGTTAAGAGTGCTCTTGGGGAAAGCGTTCGACGATTCGACTGTCGACGTAGTAAAAGCGAGGAAAAACACAAGAAATCCAAAGAGCTGCAGTAAATCCTGAAATTTTTTTTGGCCCTCCACGGATGCTTTGCCGTCTTGGCCTAGGGGATGCAGAACTGCGCATTCCCTCAACTCGACAGGAAGTACAGGGGGGGAGAGGGCAAGTATAAAGGACACTGCGAACCGGGAGACCCCTTGTCATGTCCAACCTCCGGCGATAACTCTTCCCCCGACGGACAAATAGAATCGCAAGCGATGCATGGAGAAAACACTCCGAGCACCTTGAAACTTTTTCTTTCCAAAGTCCTCCCACCACAATAAAAATACCTCCTCCAGAATTGTATCCAAATTCTTTTACCCGCAGCTATTTGAGCCGCCATGCACCCTCAAAAGGGCACCACCGACTGCCAGGACACAAAACAAGCCACTCCACCAAACCCGCGTTCCGACTCCACGCTCCACTTCCCGACGCTCGTCTTCTGTTTTTCATTCTGGCCCGAAAGATTCTTTGGCCACTTCCTTATTTCTAGGTGTTTCTAGACCGTTTCGCAGCGCAGTCGAGAAAATGGTGGGAAGAGAGAAATAACGTGTACGTCGTGAGGGAAATATGACAAACGAGGAACGCATCCAAAAATGCGAAGCAAAAAATACGTCTTTGTAGTAATAGAGTTCACACACCCTTGCCGATCGTACAAGTACTATTACTAATACTACTACGAATCCCTGGTTTCGTTCAGGCCGGTGCAAATGCGTTAAATGTGAATTGGCAGATGACGGGAATGCACGGATAGTGACGCGTGAAAGATGTCATCTTGATGGGGGAACCTACTTTTACTAGTTTTGCGGCCTTCAGCAGCCAATGGGAGATGCCCAATTTTATTTTGCCTAGCAATTGCAAAAGGCGAGTCTCCGGCACCCAATCTCCCTACCGACAAAAGTTAAACAAAAGTCGAACGAAATAATGTAAACGGTGAAAATATATACTTAAAGAGGCAGCGAATAGCTTATGATATTATTGTTTGAGTATCAAATTTTACTATCCCTAAAATCCGAATGGACGCCTTTTTAACATAAAAGAGGAAAATCCTTCACTAACGTTTTTCATTGAATTTTAGTAGTATAGTAGTATCATAATTTTTAATTGCGATTCTGGTAACTATTAGTACCCTTCAACCAAAATGTATGTGACCAGAGAAGTCCCTTTAGAATTAGAGTAGTAATACCGTGAAGTAAGAGAAGAAAAACTTTGAATTTGTATCCAACTTTGAAGATTTATTCCTAAGTCCTGGAGGAAAGCGCAGATCTTGTAGTAAAATGGGGGTAATATACGACGGTAAAATAATAACTCCTATCAGTTCTAGTTTACGTAGTTCATGCATTCTCCGCTTGAATATAGTCATCCTTAACTTTCAATTAGTGAAGATATTTTCACTTAAGTTAATATATTTAAATTAATATTTTCGAAATAAATAATTTTCTTCACAAATGCCTACCTACCTCTTAAGCACTATGTCTAGAATTGGAAAATAAAAACATTGGTTAAATTGAAAATTTTAAGCAAACATATTTATGAAACTTATAAATAAGTATCTCTATTTCATATATGTATCTTTATATATTACAAATATCCATTAAATTCAGAAATTAGCTATTTTTTAAATTTTATTGGCGTAATAAGGGAGTCATACCTCTTATAAGGATAACAAAAGTTGGGCGGACGAAGAGCGGAGATGAAAAACTTGGTCGAGAGTTAGAGATGGAAAGAAGCACACAGGTCCTCAGTGTGAGAGAGGGTGGGAGCAGTCGGTACTAAAAGTCGAAAACGTTCGGTGTTAGCCTTCAAAACTTCAAGATCCTTCCAACCGCTGCGTTCAGTCCCTGGTATGGAAGCCATTCCGGTGCAAGGAATCTGCATTCTAATTGCACCGACGACACTAATTTCTTCCCATCCCCCCGTCCTGAGCATGTCGCGGGCGTCTTTTTGACCACCCCTTTCCATGCATGTAGGTGTTACCATCCCCACCCTCATTACTATTGGCTTTTCCCTATTTTAACAAGAACGAGAAAAGGGTGGGCTTCGTCACATACGCCCTCCTTTCACACTCAACTTACAATCCCTCCCCCTACTCCCCTTCCTCCTCCTAATTCCTCCCGTGCGCGAAATTCCGGCGGGAACTCCTGGAACTGCGCTGGGTTAAAGATGAGCCCGGGAACCAGGGAAGCTTTTTGGGAGAGGGTGGAGGAAGGGACATTACGCGCTAATTTCTGACCTCATTTAAACACCGCGATTCTCCGCCATCGTCGAGAGCACGGTCCCCCAATAAGAGGTAGTCACGTCCAATGTTCACCCTCCTGCAACCTTTCCCCGTTCTTCCGGAGGGAATATTCCGTCCCACCGGCTTTCTGCCCCCCCCCCCACATCCCCCCTCCCACATATAACCGTCTCCGCTGCCAATTCCATTCTTTCTCCACCAAATAAACGCTTCTTCGCTTCCGAAAAAGGTAAATGCTCCGGGAGCTTAAGATGGCGCACGAGATTTCTCGTGCACCGATTTACATCCAAGTACTTTCCTTACCAGAATGGACAGCTCTCGGGTTTCCAACTGGGTGATGTTGGTGAGTTCCACCGACGTTAAGAGGGCGTAGTCTGCCATCGCCCTCCGGGTGAGCGGTTGGGCCGCACACACATATTCCATTATTCGCAGCGGTTGGTGGCCGCTTATCTATACTCAGCTTCCGGCCTAGGGCCGCTGACAGAGTTTCAATTACGATGACTTTCAGATAGTCTTAATCACTGTGCATGGAGGATAGGATTAGGAATTTAGATTTGGAGAAAGGTAAAGGAGTTGGGGTTATAATTCCCAAGTTCTGATAATAATAGGTTGTTCGTGTGTTTTAATGAGGGGAGTAATTCCCGGCAGCTATTGATGATATCTCCCCGAGGGCTGGAAACTCACTTGCCCGACTTGGAAACGGCCCTCGAAGGTGGGTGAACTCACTGAGCCAACGGCATGAGAATGCGAAAAGGAGTGGGACCCTATCGCATTACCAGTCGCATGAACACTCATATGGACAATGGATAATAATGTAAACGTGATGTCAGGCGATACCGTTGGCCACGGGCGATACAGGTCCAGACATGTTAGTGTGAAATGGACTACTAGCTGTGAATTTGTAGGCGAACAGGCCGTCAACAGTAAGTATGTGACTGGAATAAGTACAAAAGCCAAGGATCCTGGCAAGATTAAAATATGCACGTGGAATATCAGAGGCCTCAATCTGGCGAGAAAACTACAGGTAGTAGAGAAATGTGATATCAGAGATATGTGATACTGGAAAGAAACAAGGCCATTTTACATCTTCCAATAGTAACATGGTGATGCATTCTGGAAGCAAGGATAAGCCATTTCAAGGAGAGGGCTCCATCGTCCACAGGAAAAAACACAAAGTCAGTTATTGGCTATGACGCAATCAATATGCGAATTGCAGTACTACGCTTAAAGGAAGCACCCATAATCATTAACCTAATCGTCGTTTACGGACCACCGGCGCAAGCTCCGGATGACAAAATTGAAGACTTTTATGAAACATTGGACGAAACGGTGAAGAAGCTCCCTTACAGGAAGATACTGCTTTTGATGGGAGACTTTAATTCATAAGTAGGCGCAAGAGAAAGAGACATCGAGGAAGAGGTTAAAGTAGTGGGAAGATTCGGGTTAGGCAGGAGAAACGAACGAGGGGAAAAACTCATCGGGTTCTGCGCGGACAACGTAATGTGTATAATCATCAGGCAATAGCAACACCATCCCCGCAGGCTTTACACGTGGCAGTCACCAGACGGCCACACGCGGAATCAATTAGATTACATTATCATGCCAGCCAGTTAAGACAAAAAATTACCCAGGATTGGACTGAGGGAGTGATCACAAGGTGCTTATCTTTGAGGCTTGCCTCAAGCTTCGAAACACTCTAAAAACGAAAAACGTTGAGTAAAGGTGGCACCTCGGCAAGGATCCTATATATAGCGAAAAAGCCAACAACAGAGTTGAGAGTATATTCAACCAAGATCTTTCGACAGATACATCGAACAAAACGTGGGAATAACTAAAGAAAGCGCTTCAGGACTCAGCAAACGAATGTAGTCCACCGCAGAGACCACGGAAAACGTGGATAAGTGAGGAAATTTGGAATATAATAGAAGAACGGAGGCTTCTCAAAGCCCGACAATTAAACACAGAGGAGAATCGGCTAAAATATCAACAGCTGAATAGAAGCGTGAAAGGAAAACTGCGGAATGACAAGAACGAACACCTAAACCGATTACGCACGGAGCTAAAAGAACTTTCCACCCAAAATCAGCCACGTAAGCTCCTCCACAAGGACAGATCACAAGGACATTCCAGAGGAGATGCATGGCAATACAAGGGGAAAACGGAACGTTACTTAAAACCACACATGAGGTCATACGTAGATGGCAGGAGTACTGCTATGACCTGATGAAGGACACAGGCACTGAAGCCGACACTGAAGCAGCCACCAGCGGATCGCTCGAACCAGACCAGAAGAAGTGCGGAATGCCCTAAATAAGTTAAAACAGCAGAAATAACCCGGAATCGATGGAATAGTAGCCGAAATGTTGCAGGCTCCAGATTAAAGCTCAGTACGTCTTCTACATGTGCTGTTCAACAAAATATGGACAACGTGTCCTTGGCCAGAAGAATGGGCGGCGTCAGTGTACATACCGCTACACAAGAAGGGAGACAGTACTCTATGTTCCAACTACAGGACGTTAGCCCTAATACCACATGCCAGCAAAGTTCTGCTCTATGTGATACATGAACGTCTGAAGACATTCCTACACCCTGAAATACAAGAAGAGCAAACGGGCTTTATGCCAGGCAAAGGTATACGTGAACAAATAATGATGGTTCGTCAAATAATCGAAAAGTCATACGAATAAGGCGTTAGACATGGTCAACTGGACCTATTTGTGTCGTACATTGCAAGCCGCGGGGGTGCCTGGCCATCTAATACACTTGATACGCTCCCTTTACAAGCACAACAGTGCCTATGTACGGATCGATAACGTCCTGTCGGACAAATTTTGTACGGGGAAAGGCGTTCGGCAAGGCTGTGTAATATCGCCCATCATCTTCAACATAGTCGGCGAATGGATTATTCGCAAAGCCCTAGATGAATTTGAAAGAGGCATCAGTATCGGTGGCAGATGGGTTACGAATCTGAGATATGCAGATGACACGGCTCTCCTCAGCAACGTTGAACAAAACTTGGCCACTCTACTACAGCGTATTGAGACATCCACCGCGGAGGCAGGCCTGCAGCTCAATCGCAAAAAATGTCAACTTATGGTGATAAACACGAATTTCAACTGTCGATTGAATCTCATTCGTGATATACCGGTAAAAAAAGAAGTCGTGTACCTATGCGCCCTGCTGTAAAACAGTGGTGGCAGTGAAAAGGAAGTCAAGCGCAGAATAGCGATGGCCAATACCGCAGTTCAAAAAATGCAAAAATAATATGGAAGAACACAGGAATCAGCATGTCAACTAAAAGTCGACTAGTTCGATCAATGGTCCTCCCTATCATGAACTATGGATCGGAGACTTGGACGATCATAGCCGCCATACGCAAGAAGATTGAGGTGTTTGAACTGTATTGCTATCGAAGAATGATGCGTATATCATGGACAGAGCGATGAACTAACGCCTCCATTATAGCACAATTGAAAATTTCATACAGGGACCGACTGCTGCCAACAATTCTGTGCAATTGTCTAAAATTCTTCGACAACGTCATAAGGCGCAATGGGTTAGAGAAGATAGTACTCGAAGGCAAGGTCTGTGGAAAAGGCCACGAGGAAGCCCACGGATCAAATGAAGACCCTCACCAACCTGAAGCTGAGCAGGCCCAAGGTAGAGAGAACTGGCGTCACATTGTACATAATGCGCGTACCTGAGTCCATTTGGGTCACAACGCTCGATAACGAGATGATGACCGTGAGAGATTTTAAATATTAGTGGGAAGTGAAGGTCATGGAAAATCATATCGTTTCGCACAAACCAGAGGCCTCTCACAAAACGGCGGAGGAGTCGGTTGTGGGTTTGGGATATTCGTTTCATGATGACTTTCCTGGGGAAAACCAAAGCTGAAACAGAATGCATGAGGACTGGCTCAACAGTAGCTCTGGATAATGAAGCTTTTTCCTTTAGGGATAGTGGTGAGGTATGGTGCCAAAGAGGGCATAAACTTCCAAACATTTTCATAGATTTTGATCTGATTGTCTCCTTCTGTTCTTCAAATTTTAATCTTGAATCAATGAAAATACCAAGTACATTTGCTTTGTTGTGATATGAAATGATTTTCAAAGGTGGTTTGTACCTGGCGCTGTTTTTATTAACTAATGCAGAGGACTCTTTGAGATTGATCAACAGGAAGGGTGTCATTTATGTATACAATTTCATTGGAATCAGGTAGGTTTGGATTGGACATCGCTTTTCCGCTATTTTTTGTGGTAACTAGCCATAAAACTACTAAAAATGAGCGGGAAAGCGAAGATCAATCAAAAGCAAGTTGATGCCAATGAAATAGCATAAATAAATGATGGAAGATCTGGTACTTTCCCGGCTAATCTGTTGAATTAGTGCTTTTCGGGTTTCCATCCGCGTGAGATGGGAGACTATGGACCACAAAAACACAGAAAATTATTTCCTGA
This sequence comes from Pyrrhosoma nymphula, assembly GCA_963573305.1. Taxonomy (NCBI): domain Eukaryota; kingdom Metazoa; phylum Arthropoda; class Insecta; order Odonata; family Coenagrionidae; genus Pyrrhosoma; species Pyrrhosoma nymphula. The sequence continues at coordinate 39,394,472 of OY754337.1, forward strand.
CAATTATTGCTATTTTCCAAGAATTTCTCAGTGAATAGTTTTTGTAATTAACCCATTCCTTTATCACGGCCATTACCACCTAGCCATTTCTTCTCAATTATAAATTCTAAAAATTAAGCAGAATAAGTTAGAAATCATATCTTATGATAGGAAAATTTAGTTTGAGCATGGTATCACCCTCCGTTGCCTCGTCCGTAACGGCGTCACAAAGGATCCATTGGGTGGTTCACCGATTTTAAACGTAAAATATTATTTTAATTAGTTTGCATTGTATTTATTCAATATTTAAAATACAAATAGTTTTACATGACACCGTTTCACGACTATACTACCAAAATTTCTGATTTTTGTGGCAACAGGAACATTGTGTTAAGAATGTAGCGAACGTTTTTCCCTCGCGTATCATTGCTGACGATAACAATGGTAATATTTGGGGTGAAATATATTGTCAGTGTTATATTTATTATTTTTTTAAATAAAATAAATAGAAAAAAATTGAAACATTTTTAAAAGTTCACAATAAATATGCCTAATTAAAAATAAATTTAATCATAAATTAAACAAGTTTCCGACGTGACCATTTTTGTCTAATTGTAAGCCCAATGGCAGTGCAGTTGATTCCTTTATGATTTAAGAGGAATGCATTTCCTTCAAGCTGATCAGAGAATGGATCACAGTATGTTTCGAAACTAGACTACAAGCCAATCAACACGAGTATGTGGCGGGTTTATTACTGCAGTGAATAATGTCAGGTGTAGTCACTACAGACTCAAGCAATTTCAGTATTGTGCCAGTTGCATTTTATCACATTGTTCGACATATTAACAATGATCACTAAAATGGCTGAAAACTTCAAAACGGAGAGGAAAACCAGAATTTAACGATAAGCATAAAAATATCCCTGAAATTCGGTTAGGCGAGGCACTTTTTCAATAGCGAAATATAGGTTATTCCATATTTTAGCATTCTTGTTTGCTAAATTCCCCACGGGTGGTATGCCAGAGTGCATTTCTTTGTACTTTAAGGTAGAGTATAACAATTGCTTTCATGCCATAATATATCTTTCAAATATTCAATACGTACATTAAGAAGTGATATCATTGCACCTTAACTGAGATCGAATGAGTGATCATCTGAAACTTAAAAAAAAAAAACAAGGAAAAAATATTTTTTACTATAAAACAAACATTTAGTAAAATAGTGAGCCATAATAATACCAGATGATTTCGATTCCCGATAACTCAATTCCATAAAAAGCTTATATGGTTAAGATAGTAGTTTGGTACATTAGTTATTTTAGTTACGATAGAATCAGTTCGAGTATCGAGTTCATCTTTATTTTAGTTACGTTTAAAATGTAGTTATTACGTCCAGAAAATATATTATTGGCTGCTAAAAATCTTAATGAACATATTTTCCAAATGAACTCTCGATGATTCCATAAAATCATTCAAATGCGAAATTTTATCCGCTACTGACAATGAGTTTAACATAATCGTTTCATTGTAATTGGGGATGCTCCCAAAAATTGTTGGGCCACGCCATAATTTGTTTTTACCACACCCATTGGTGGCTAACAAATACTCTTCTGTGAACGTAAATAAAAGTAGAGGTATGATCAGACTTCGTGTACCGTTGTAATAAATCCATTGCATTACGATCGTCAATGATAATTAAATTGAAACTCGACACAAAATAATGTTTCCAAATAATTTTTCAGCGTTTCATGCACATATTTTCAAGTCAATATGCAATATATTAATACTATTTAAGCAATGACAATACAAAATGATCGGAAAATTACTCCACCTCAGTATTTCCTGATTTAAATAAAAAAATCTAGCCATTGACACTTCAATACTCCAAAAATATCATCTGATTATTATCATGTTAAATATTGAGATAAATTAACATGTTCACAGAAAGATGGTAACTTATATTTCACTATACATTACGAATGCTAGTAAGGCCGCAGTTATCCTACAGTAAATAAAGTAAACTAATTTCTCACACCGAATACCAACTATGTACGAGTAAATGGGAGTTTACAGCGCCCTCATGCCATTATTATGACAGGAGATGACAAGAGAGAAAATATTGATTATAGCTAAACTGAAATGAATCACTCACTAGCTATTTGCTTATATTATTACGTTTCTATCAAATTTCATTATACATCACTTATTACAGTAGTTCTCGTAAATCTAAAAAACATTTGTTTCAACGTGCTTCGATGTGAATCACAAAAAATATCAAAATATTTATCATTATATTGCCAAAATATAAGGTCTTGACGAGCTTTGATGCCTGTAAGTTATTAAAAACTTGAAATTATTTATAACCTTATAGAAATGGGTACCATATTTTTAAAAATTGGCATAAATTAATAAGTTAATATTTCAACCGGTTTCCCACCGATGTTTTAAGTGATTATTTTCCTTTTTATAATTTCAATTCATGACTGCCACAAACATAGCGGCGGCTGTTAGGAATAATTCAAAGGTCACCATTTTACCAATTATTAATTCTGTCCCCCATTCATAATTATTAATATTTCCCGTTTTTGTAAGCGTAAGAACCCCGGATTTTGATGATATTCATTCACCGACCCGTTTTCCATTCATTCATAAAACCGTCTGGAAGACACGATTGAAGAAAACGACCCAACAAGAGACATTTAATTGGTCAGAATGGACACAAAAAAAGGATAAAGCGAAATACTGCGGGTTTCTCGAGGAAATGATGAGTCTTCAGAAAGCGGCAATTAATAAGGATTCATTCGCAGACGGGAGGGCCCGCTTCACGTCAATTATTCCATGGTCTACGACGAGCTTCTCACTTCACTTAGGTATTTGGCCCTTTTTAATTAAGGCTCCTCCCGTTCATTCTTTAAGAATTCCGAACTTTTTACCCGCAAGCTCGCCTTGCTCACCGCTCCTTTTTTTATTCCTCCATTTCATTTTAAAGTAATTCGGAATTCCCCCTCTCTCTCTATCTCTCTCTCTCTGCCGGGCTCCCCCCAACAGGGCCCAAAGCCAGGCATTCTTCCCGGGGGATTTTCCGTCTAAATGGAAAAAGAGGGCCGGCACAAAAGCGGAGCATATTTCTCGCCATTATTCCCTTTTTTTCACTGTCATCTTTGTATCTCCGTCATATATCAACCGTAGTGGCTCCACTTTCCGTCTTTCTTTCACTTTTCCTTCATCCCCGCCTTCTTTCCCCGCCCCCCTCCTTACTGCCAACCCCCAAAACCCCTCCTTCCTTCAACCAAACCCGTCCCCCCTCAACCCCTTCAGGATCCCCGCGCATTCTGTATGAGGGTTTTATCGCCCTCTCGCTTATTCCCCCCAAAAGTCCCTCTGCCACCCTCATTTATCTCCTTCGCACCTCCTCCCCCCTTACCCTTCCCCTTTCCATTACCAGGATCTTCGTCCTGTCACTCATTCTCACTCGCTGTTTCAACCGAGCAATTGACGGCAATTAAAACGGGGGAAATCATCAAGGTCCCGGATGTGGAAGGGCGAGATGGAAGAGCGAGTGGAACGCAGGGTCTTTCCGAGGTATAGGGGGCGCGGACAGGTATAAAGGAGTACTCGTCGACAGGAGTGTAGTTTCAAGCGAAGGAAAAGTGCATTTGAGAATAGCGACATGCTTCATATGTACGAGGGAGAAAATAATTTCATGGAATTGAAATAAAATATAATATAAAGGACTTAATTTCACAGTTTCATGCGAGAAAGAGTGTAGGACTTAAGTGTTATAAAAATCAAAGGGCACTTTTCCACAAAAAACCTTTCTTGTAACGGCACGATACAGTTTACCTAGCCATCATCAGGCGACTGTCATCTGAAGTTAGCTAAGTAAGCTGCAACGCGACGAGAAAATATATATTTTTCAATGGAGAGAGCCATTTAATTTTAAGACTAAAAGACTAGCCACGTCTGTAACTTAAGCCAGAATCAATTAGCAAAGACCGGAACTGAGCATCTTCCGAGACATAGAGGAGGAGCCAAAAAATGCTGTCCTTATGGAAGGTACATAGATTTATTAATGCTGTACATCGTTTCAGCCTAAGGACAACTGCATTTGAGAATTGAATCATTATTGATACGCGCGCAAGGGAGAAATAAAATTAATTATGAACAAGATAAATGAAATTAAATTTAAAAAAATGAACAAGCAAAAAATTATATATTCAAGGTCCGAGCTACCTAAGACTAGCGACGGCAGTAACTTAGCAGGAATCAATGGCTGGTAGGTATGGATGGAAGAATGGAAGATACCTGGATGAACCTAGGTAAGTTCATACTTTCCGATTTAAAAAAATATTCCCTCGAACTTGAAGTTCTTCCTTTTTGGCAATATACTCATGGTTCCTCGCTATAAAAACGTGAAACCATGATCCAACAGGATTACGGTATTCCGCGAATAATGGTGACTCCAGCGGTATTATTATGGTAGATTTATCGAGGTTTTTCAGCTGGTAGGTATTCATAATAGAGACCAAAATCTTAATTTATTTTTGAATGTTTATTTTCGAAAATTTAATCAGAAATAAACGCAATTCAGATGACAGAACAGCTGATTCTTCTCCCAAGCAAGTACAGTGACATTAATGACGCATTAACTAATTCAGATGACTGAAGATCTCAATAGTGAACTAAATATAAATATTTGAGGGTTTAACTGGGCATATATCACGCCGTAACGTTGAAAACGCCTTCACTACCGTAGGTTTTTTCCATTTTCTGAAAAAAACAAAACTGTGAGAAATAAAATCATTTTAATAAATTAAGAAAATATATTCTGATGTCTACATGTTCTAATATAAGTTTCATTCTTATGCAATCCCTGTATCAGAACGTCCTCATTGTTTTAATTATGCGTAGACGTATGTGTCAAGCGACAGAATAAAGAGGTAGATTTTCTACTTTTATAGCATTTGTGTCGTCGTAAGGAAGCCTTCATTAGGTTGAGTACGCCGCCAAAATACGGATATAGTTCTCAAATGCCAGAATGGAACCAAGCAAAAACATTTTGAAGCAACTCATGAAGATTGCAAAGAGAAACAGCATGATATATCCTGATAAACAGATATTCATCAAGACCACCAAGTGATGTGTCATTCCGAGCGAAATTTCCCATGAAAAACTGCTGCTATTTTAAGCTCAAGTCGACAGAGTTGGAGTTACTAATTCGAGGAAACTTAGCAGCAGATAGAGAGAGAATCCCACGTGCAACTGCATGCTCAACATCGTTCCGGCAGAACTACCGCGGTTCGCCTCCTATGCTGCCATTCGTGAGGGGAAAAACTTTCAATCTTTCATTATGCACCATTCAATTTGGGTCGAGAGGAGAGATCTCGAAGCAATCAGTAGTCAAAAGGAGACGTTTGCTAAGAGAGTGAGCGGGATTGTGAGCGGTGGTTGATGCAGGACGGGAATTGGAGAAAGGGAATTTAGACGGGCTCAGCGTGCATGCATATTAGTGTGACTAATAGAACACACGCGGTTTTGCACGGAGGATAAGAGGTTGCCAGGGCAACAACGGCTCAAGGCAAAGGAAGGGAGGTATTGGGGAGGGGAAGGGGAAATGGGAGCCACTTAGTAACCCCTTCCACCCCGCTGATTCTTCTCCCTAGCCTTTTTCGTTGCTGTTCCCTCCCCTAGTTTCCTAGATTACTAGTTTTGAGCATCTAAGGCAAGAGACGCCCACAGCGGAGAATGTTTTCTCCGCGGCAACTTCTACTCTTGTGACATCGGACAAAGCATGACAAGAATATTCTCAAGGTATTAATTTTCTCTTTATTTTGGATTATTAACAATTAATCGTAGAATTATTGCACAAATATTTATTTCATTCCATGCTGGGGACAAGTAAAATATGAAAAAGTGGCAATAATTTGAGAGTTGATCTCCATTTCACTTTTGCCATTTGATATAGAACTTTACATGGTATCTAGACTGGCCATTAAATCAGGAAGGCACAAATAAGCTATGGTAGAAAGAAACAAACTATCTTGGTAGTACGCTAAAATCTAAGGGGCGTAATAGCAAGTATAGTGGAAAGATATTAGCGCATAAGCAAAAAAAGGTGTTCTCAAACAGGAGAGCATAAATGACGGGAACATGGTATGGTAGGAAATAGGTGCAGGATAGCGTGTAGCGTTGAATTGGTGCAGAAACGTGGACCCTTAGAAACAAAAATGATACTACTAGTCTCTTTTTGGGAGTGAACTTTTGAAATGTGGATGCAGAGGACAATGGAGAAAAAGATGGACTCAAAAGGCGATGGTCCAAGAAGTGCTTGGTATAAATGGTGCGGAAAGGATACCTCTAGAGGATATTAGGAGGAGGACGTGTACGTGGTTGGAACTGGTAGTGATAGGTGAAGGGGTTCTGTAGGCCGAGAAGGAGGTGAGGATGTTGAGTAAGCGGGGAAGAAAAAGTAAGAGAATGGGCTATATGGGCTGCATGAAGAGTGGTAAAACGTATGCTGAGAATGAAACATATATCGAGTTAGGCGATAAGGGCCATATACCTTTAACTCTCACAAAAATAAAATCATTTTGCACTCTCGGGATATTTATGCGACAGAGTAAGGACTCCGAAAGGAGATAAAAGTTGGGTGTGGATATGCTGACAATAGGGCTCTGGATATCACGTAAATGCGTCCAAATTAGCGGATGATAATCCGTGGCCGTTGAGGTGAATGCACCTGCGTCAAATTGACTACGCTGGTGATAGTGGAACACTTAAGCTGAGTGCACACGTTCCACCTCAAGGTATTGCGATGTTTATATATATTTTTCAATAATTTTTGTAAAAACAATTGTTAATACTTATATTATGTTACTGTTGTTTGCCCTGAAGATGAAACAATAAAGTTTCGAAACGTTGGAAAGAGATGAAAAGTGGCATTTTATTCATGACCATAAAAAATCATAACATAATAGGAAAAACAGTGTGGAAAATAAGTTAGCCACTGTTTCATTGTAGTCAAATCCACAGTTATTTACGGTTTTTAAGGTCGGAAATCGCCATTTTCATGGTTTATCTGCAGTTAAATGAAGATGCATACAATATATATATATATATAGATATATATATATATATATATATATATATATATATATATGTATTCTTTACAGGCATGATAGGTCATTATAAAATGAAACATGCAGAATGTAAAGTTAAGTCCAATAAGGTGTCGTTAATTTAAATAAGGATGGGATATATATTTTTTTAGAAGTTTATATCGTTAATTTAACGAAAAAAATATCATAAAATGAATTCAATGAATCAGAAACTCACTGTAAGCTTGGCGATATAGGCGTCTTTTGATTTTTTGGATCCACTCAGCATAAACTGGAATACTGGGGAGTAGTTCAAGACCCCTACAAGGAAATAAGAAGAAAAGTCGATTTTAGCAGAAATAAAGAGTTATAAATATTACATTGGATAGCAAGATGATGCTTAAGCTATAAATTAGACATCCTCAACTTTTTCCCAGAACGAAATGAAACAAACTATTGTACCAACTCACAATAGGATAGATCAATCGAGAGTCCATAATTATCCATAAGGTTTACACGGAAAATTCACGGTTAATTAAATCTTTTTTTACGGTTCTCAATGCCCACAGCATATTATCGGTTTTAACGCTTTCAAGATTGAGTGGCAATCCTATGAAATTTGGGTATCATTACACAAAAATTAAACAAACCTACATTGTTGGCGCTTATTTCCCTATTTGATTGATCTATTCCACATTGGTAAGCCTGGGTGTTACTTTCGTGATTTATATTATATATATTTATATATTTCTTCATGAAAATAATACACAATAGAAGAAATTAAAGACGGAAATGTGATTCAATCATGCATGGACCATATACATTTTAATAGTCAATGTAATTTGGTGAACGGCTTTATCGTAAAAAATAAATTATCAGACAACTACCTGATCAGGGTATCGTATAGAGGTTTAAGAAAAACAAGCTCTGATCAATCATCTGATCTAAAAAATGATAAAAAAGAGGAATAGAATATATTGACAATAAAAGGTCGACTTTCTGATAAATGAATATAACTCGGACACTTTGTTAGAGCAAAAAGACCCTAATGCTTTGTATGTAAAACTAAGTTCAATATTCAAAGATATTTATGATAAAACAAAGGGAATTTATAAACAGATAGGTCGGAAGAAAGGAATTAACTGGATGAATGAAAACATCTATAAGATGATATTAAAAAGACAGAAGGCCTTTAAAAAGTGGAAAAGCAGCCCCACAAATAACTATCACAAAGGAAATAATAAAACCCTAAGAAATAATATCTTACAACTGACTAAGAAAGTGAAAATTAACCATTTCAATAACAAAATTTCAAAACTTCATGATAATAGATCACTATGGAAAGAAATTAATAGAACGACTGGTAGGAGTAAAAAAAGAAGTAACGATGATCTAAAATTGAGTTATTTAGGTAATACCTATAAAGAGAATGAAATATGTAACAATTTTTACAACAATTTATCATGGGTGTCAATGAGAATACATGAAATTGTGTACACGAATTCTATCATGACCTCATATTTAACAATTCATATAGTATTTTATACCAGAACCTACAGAAGACCATATAAAAAATTATAAAAGAGCTTACAAATAAGGGACCTATCCAAGATGCAATTAGGATGAGGGATATTAAGATAAACTCAGTACTTCTTCCTGTTATTACTAACCTCTTAAAAAGGAGTTATACTCAAGGATTAGTGCCTGAATGGATAAAAATTGCACTAGTGAGGTCTATTCATAAAGCAGGATCCTACAAAGACTTGAGAACCATGACTAAGCGTCTGACGTCACAACAATCGGCTTGCTATGGCCCCAAGTGGTCACCGTATAGCTCTCGAAAAAGTTCCTGGCTCAGACCTGCGCGGCATGGAGGGGAGGTAAAAGTGGAGGGGGTGAAGTGAAAGGACGGAGGGGAGGAGAGGTAGGCTAAAGGTGGGTTTACACTGACATGTTACTTGCTCAAATAACTTCTGAAAGAGCTTGCGGTGAATTATATTCTGACGAAAACATTTTCACAAGTTAGTACAGAGAGAGATTGGTTGCCTTCTACATTGGCAACAATACGCTAGTCAAGCGACTCTGCCAAAACATTTAAAAATTCTGCAAGCGGACTTGCAGAGACGTTAACACGTGGCATTGACGTCAAAAGTGGATTTCTGCTAGTAACTTGCGCACTGCAAGTAACACACACGCAAGGCTAGTAAGCAGCTATTTAATATCTCCCATCACCATGACTTTACCACGGATCCTACTTTGAGGACTCATTTTTAATCGAGTCGAATCGGGACGGAAGGTAATAGTAAATCATCCCACTCCTCCAAGCGCTTATGTTGGCAGCAGTTAGAAAGGGTTTCTGACTGAGCTTCCGCACTAAACTACTTTCTTCTCTCATTTCGTAGGATTTTCAAAAGTTCCGTAGCCCAAGCTCTAAACAATCCTCTGCGCAGCGGCAGGAACTGTTGCAAGGGCTATACAAGGATAACGCGAGCTCTCTAAACGCAATTGACGCTCGAAGATCCCTGCTAACATCATTCCTCCCCACCATCGTTTTAGCGCGGCCTCCCTCTCTTCCCTTCTTCTGCCATGTCTTTCCTAACCCATTAACACCCCTTAAAATTCTCAACCTATACCAAGAGCGATTCGGGAGCTCTCCTCACACCGACTCACTGTCTGTCACACGAAGAACTCCTTCCACTCTTGAAGGACACACCCACACGCGCCAACCAAACACCGCACACCCTCCATCGTCCTCCCCAGTTCTGCTGTTCCCACTCCCCCCTGCCACTTCCTTCCCTTATGTCTTAACCTTAATGAGCTCGCCCATTTAAGGGGCGTTTCCTTCTTAAATAAAATCCTCCTTCCAGCGACCACGCCCTCCTTTCTGCCTCTCTCTCTCAAACCTCTTTCCCTCCAGTATTTTTATTTTTTCCTTCTATTTTTTTCCATTCTTTCCTCACCATCCAGGTAGGTACCCCTTCACATGATGGTGATGGTAGGGGGGATTATGATTATGGAAGCAAAAAGCGGGGTGAGAAATCGGGTGGATATTTGTGTCTTGTTGCCGTTTCATTATTTTTTTACTTCTTGTTCTGCCAGATCATATTCTTTTTTCCCCGTTTTCTTTTTTGATGGGGTGTGTTTCTGGAGGTAATTCCGTTGTCTCTTCTTTTAGAAAAAAAACCCCTTAAGTCATTCAAAAATGTGCGTTTATTTCTCCTTAATGGAATATGAACGTTCACTTGTGCCTCTGACATCTTCAAAAGTCTTCTGATGCACATTGAAAGGCTTTCTCGTAGGTTTCCGATACAAGTAAAAAGATTTCGATTTCACTTGAGTATCAATAAGAAAAAGAATATCATTCTTTTTACATTCAACATTTTTCTCATCCATGATGTGAAAGCCCGTAAAACAGTAAGAGAGAAATTTATGAGTTAAATAGGTGCTCCGAGCTAAAAACCATTCAAGTGAAAAGTGAAAGTATAAGGATGAAATATCTACTATAGGAAAAATAGTTAAAAGATATAGCCTCCCTTATGCGCACTTAAGGCCATACTATCAAACGCACCTTAGTTATAATGATGGTAAAAACTAAAGGATATAACAGGATTTATTGCTCAGAGATTATTAGAGTGAAAGTTCAACACTGTCAGTTTCACTCCCGGAGAAAGGTAGATTTTCCGTACTTATAGCTATGAACGGCAATATTTTGCTATGAAAGTACAACCGAAATAGTTTAAAATATCTTCCACACTTACACTTTAGCTGAAGGAAGTAATATGCTGCTAATCAATTCCATAATTAATTTATCCTCAAAGTATAAATTAATTATCAGAGTCAAAAGAAACTTGGGGTATGACTACGCCTTTTGCCTCCGTATTTCATGAGTTCTTTAGCAAGGTCATTGAGTTTCTAAATGTTTTAGCACATTATCTATACCTCCGGAGCTTAGCTATGGTACAGGCTGTTCTTTCGTATGATCTTCTCAAGGTACAACGATGTGTCTTCTTCTTTTTAGAATAGTGAATCCCCATATTTCCCAAATTCCAAAAGTATCTCCTCTTTCAATGATGGGAATAAAGAACACGGTACTTAATTAATGCGGGATTTAAGACAAAAAGATATAGGATGTGATTAGGGTGAAACCCGGTGACGGCATAAACCTATGCCTAGCAAAAGGAGACCAGCTCCAAAAGCAAGGGAGCTGTCTCTCCAGCGAGCAATCTCTGTTACCTGACTGTTACCTACTGACTTAAATGATTCTGTTACCTACTTTCAGCTACTTTTGGTGTACACTGATTTTCATTACAAATGTTTGGTCTTCTTACCCTACCGTTATATATGCATAAACATTCCGCATAATAATTCTGGAAGAAAAGCACTCTTTCAAACCAGATGGTATATGATCAACATTGTCTATATAATGTACTGAATGATTCATAATCAATATTTGATGATATTTGCTTTTAAAAGCTTCGCTTGGCAAACTTTTTGCTAAAGATCAGATATAGATGTTAGGTTATCCATCAACCGAAAGCATTTGAATAGGCAGCCTTATTTTCCTTGTTATGCAGTTTTAGCTATTTTATACGAAGTGACAGATTGATTAAAGTTAATTCAAGGGTTTTTAGCGGCTTTTTAATTAAATATTTATTTTATTCTTTATAATAAAAAAATATGGATGCTAACATAAAAAATGTGAACGTAAACAATACTTTTCTAACTGAAAGCGTCTTTGGTCCTCTAATAATGTATTAGTTTCACAAAGCCAAAAACAAAATTGAATACTTGGATTAATATCTCATTTTCATTCAATACAAGTGCGTAACATATTATATATTAAAATAAACATTTTCTTAGAGAATAATGTATAATTAATGAATTATCTGTGCAAGTTTATTTACACTTTCTTGCATCGCATCTGACAATAGCCCCTAGAAAATTATCTGGAATCTGAGCCCGGAGCAAAATGCCTTCACCCGATGTCTCCGGGTCAAAATTCCCCAGTTGATAACCCCAGCCCTTGCTTGGTTCATATTCAATTCCATAGGTTTTGATTTGGAAATATATTTGTTGAAAACAGCTACAATTTACAGAAATGTTTGTTGCTGCTAATTTGACAGCTCCTTCTAAACAAAAGCAGCGCACGACAGGATAAATCTACAATAGCGTGCTACAAGTAGCGTGCTAAAACTTAATCCTGCACACAATGCATCTAAAAATGGTCACCACTGCTGGGTCTTGGGTTGGGAAGTTGGGTAGCTCGAAACCACATCACCACGAACTCCGTTAGAAAAACCGTTTTCCGCTTATCGAAAGCCAGTAGACCACAAAAAACTGATGGTTTCCCTGTAGCAACACTGCCTTAAGTAAATCAGGTATTATAAATTGTTCAAATTGCATGTAAGACGCCACCATTCACACCTAATTAGCCTTATTCACAATTGCCTTGAAGACGGTGAATACATGACTTGCAAGGTAATATCATCACCTCCAAAAGAGTACGGTTAGAATTGCGTAGTTTTGGTATATTAAAAACCAATGGGCCATTTTCTCCATCAATCAGAATCCGAATGCTTTGCTCGACGAGTTAACATCGGTGATAGATAACTCTTTGTCATATTTTCTTCTTTTTATGGCGTATTTTCACTTCGAGAATAATTAAGTACTATACAACAACTCTTTTACCGCGCTACAACATTATAATTTGCTAATAAAACACTTCTCAGTTTAATTACAAAATGTGCCAAGAATATTAAAATCTCCTCACCGAACGAATTCAGCACCGAACGTGCTACAATACAGCGCGGTGAAATTGTTGGCTACTTTAAAACTTTTATCCAAACCTTTCAAAGAATTTAGCACCGAAATGCCTCCCAGCACTTCTGCTACAAACGCTCCGCCACGTCCCACACAAAGAACGAGAGTTAATACATTACGTATTTCCCACTCTGTGTCAAAAATATGCTATAAATAATTCTTCTCTCATTCTTCTCTAACTCTCCCAATAAACTCGTCCCAAAAATATGCTATAAATAATTATTGAAGTAAATTGTGAAGATCATGAAACCTACTCTTTTTCTATTACACTTTTGTGGCATGAGTACTGAACGTTACTTGGTCATGGTACAGAATTTACATATCCTGTTGGATTCCCGGTTATGTCATGGTCAGACTTTTCTGTTGGAGATATTAGGCAACCAATAATCACCATTTTGCACAGAATATTGGTTTATTCATTTATTTTCGGCACTAATGACTCCATAAATTCCACTCCGTTGCAAAGCTATTGCAAAATGCTATGCAAATGTTTCATTTGAAAAATAGCACATCTTCAGACTATATCCTGCTCGCCATATAAATATTAACTTATGATAATTTCACAGTCAATCCCATAAGAATGTTGAGTGTGGAAAGTTGATGAAGTCAGGGATGCAAATAAGGTAGAAAATTTGGTCGCTTAGTTAATTAAGCTGTAGATCGGCATCACATGACTAGCAACTCCGATAAAGGCGTATTTAAACCTTAGTCATGGATATAAAAAAATCTAAATGAACTAAACCATTCTGCCAGTATAAGCGTATTATTGATGCGACATCGCCAATTGATATTGGTATTATTGGTAGCTTATTGGAGGCAGAAAACTTTGTGCTCCGGTGCTACCTGAAAAGGTGTGCTTCTGACATTTAATATTTCGTAATAAGCATATATATTAGAGATTATAAATTTTCAAAGGCATTTATTACAAAAAGAGATTTGAAAAATTGGAGACATCATCAAAAGCTTCTATCTTCATTATTGGGCAAGTAAGGCCTTCACTACATTCCCCAAACAAAAGGAAATAATTTATCAAATCGGAGGAAATGCAGAGGAAATGTGCAATTAATCATATGCGACCACACTGAAGAAAATGACTCCAAGGAAGGTACAATTTTGGCAGCTATTACATTCATATAGTATGAATGAATTCATTGTCCAAATTCCCAGCGTTGAGAATAATTTACGTCTGGTTGTAACCTATAATCTATAGGTAATAATCGTACTAATATATAAAAATGTGGTGTTTTTTGTGTGTGCGTCTGTTACTCACGCAAAAACGGCTAATCCGATTACCTTGCTATTTTGAATATTGGTAATTGAGTACACTGAAACGGACACAGGGTATGTTTAAATGTCCTCAGGGTTACAAGGGTCCCTAAACGGACACCTAGATTTTACTTCCGTAAGAAAAACAATGAAATCAGGGCAGTTTAGTTTTTTGCTTTATTTAATTACTTGCATTCAATATTTAAGATTAAAATGTTCACTACCGGATAGCTAAAAGAACGAAAAATTTAATAATTACATTCAATAATGTTTTAAGTTTGTTTTTCTTTGAATATAAGGGTTTTAATTCCAATATTATTAATTGTTCTCCGATTTCAATGATAGCACATTTCCTGGGCAACCTGATTCATGGCTATGAACGAGAAATATCCCTGAGGCCTTTTATGGCTAAAATTATATTGAATATTATATTGAATGAGGGCAGTTTAGTTTTTTGCTTTATTTAATTACTTGCATTCAATATTTAAGATTAAAATGTTCACTACCGGATAGCTAAAAGAACGAAAAATTTAATAATTACATTCAATAATGTTTTAAGTTTGTTTTTCTTTGAATATAAGGGTTTTAATTCCAATATTATTAATTGTTCTCCGATTTCAATGATAGCACATTTCCTGGGCAACCTGATTCATGGCTATGAACGAGAAATATCCCTGAGGCCTTTTATGGCTAAAATTATATTGAATATTATATTGAATGAAATTAAGCAAATTTCAGTAAGATTTCCGTTTGTGTATTGTTTACCCCATTATCTCTATTTATGTTTAATAGCTTTCACAAAGTATCTGCATTAAGTAAGTAACGTTGATTCTTATAATCACATGCAACGGCTTTTATTTCTTCTATCTCCCGCTAAACTTGAACAAGCACCCTCATCTTGCAATTTTATGGCCGAATTACGTAATCACATTACCAAATAGTACATTTGGTATTTTTCTGCATCTGTAATAACTATGGAATAAGCCATTTAAAATATTCTGAGAATTAACCCTTAATATCATGTTACATGGGAGCATTTATTTTCCCGAACAAAAATGTGTCAAACCGGAGATCATAAAGTTACATAAAATGTAGCCAGTTACTTAAGCATAGAAGACATTAAATATTCCCTTATGTTTGAAAGATGTGCTAAATCTCTTTTTTTAGTTCTACGCTATCACATTCTCAAACACATACATACATTGTGCATTATTTATAAGATTATCAACACATGTAAGCGATTTTCAGTGAGAATTTATCAGGGGTATTTTTTACTCCGAAGTCCCCACATACGGTTAACGGCTGAAAGATAGTACCTCGATTTAGAACGTTACATTGATTCTTATAATCATATAGGCAAATGACTTATCGCGCTGGAATTCAACGGGCATCATCATATTAATTTTATTTAGCATTATGTCTGGACCCCGATTGTAATAATCTTACCAAATAGGTTTTTTTGTACCATCTCTTCTTATAAAATAGCTATAGGCTATGCCATTTACAATATGATCGAAATTAAACATCAAATTGCATGCCATGTATAAATGGTTTTCAGCCGAGAAAATATAAAACGCTGAACATTACTCCTCTTCCTTTATACATAATCGGCTCAATAAATTCGAAGCTTCCCGGGTCCTTGTCGTAGTATTTCATTTATTTGACCATATAACTTCCAAATTCCTAGTGAGAATTTTGTCTAATATTGACTTTTAAAAAAGAATAACATCTTGTACCTAACTAAGAAGTTTATTTTTAACTATATTTAAATTGATTATAATCCGTAGCTTTACAATAGCTGACACTGAGACAATAGCTTAGCCCTTCGATTAAACTGATCTATGATGGCACACGTTGAGCAAGAATAACTCAAATAGACATTTTACTGAGAATGCTATAGCTTGCATTTACGTTAGTTACTTGGCATTATAAGCCAAAAGCGTTGCACATTTATTCAATGATATTTCTCACAGTTACTATATGACGAAAATTATTACTCGCATTATGGAGACAAAGTAATCAATACGTATTTAAATAAAATAACGAGTGTAAAATAATTGCAAACATTATTGCATACAACAAACAGTTTTCGTAAATCTTGAGGTTCAGTAACTTATTAAGCGATCATTTGTTTGATAAAAAGATAAAAGCAGCTCTAACCAATTTTTTAAATCATAGTTATAAACATATCAAGGAAACTTTGACCATCTTGTTTAAACTAAATAAGCACACCGTTACATAAACTCATTTCAAGAAAATGCATCGTACAAAAATGTGACAAAGAGTCAATGGTTTAATTGTAAAGGGTAATGAATTATAGAATATTGAAACCCACTATTCCGGTTGAAACCTGCAACGTAGAGAATGCCCGGAATATGCCGTAAAATATTAAGAAGCACCTCTAGTACTGGAAGTATTTCTAAACACCCCCTAATTTCTCTGGTTTAACATTTTTACTCACAAAAAATCGTTCAAAGTTAATATGATGTTGAAAGTCTTAAGCAATGCACAACAAAAATCGTGGAAAATCCAAGTTTCATTATTCAACCAAACAAATAAAATCTGTCACTGCTGAATGAAATTTAATAATGATTAAATATGGAAAAATTAGTTCTTTTCCATTTCCAGGTTTCCAACGTGTAAGTTGCTATTTTTCAGACAAAAAACTGTTGTCTCAAAAAAAGCAACCTACGCGGAGGAAACCCGGAAATAGATAAGAATTCATCTGAAAGCCGCGGAAACCTACGATGGAATATGAAAAAAATAGGACACAAAGGAAGGAACAACATTTCCATAAAATAATTTAGAATTATGAAATAAAAAGGAAACTTAAACACATCTTCAAGTACAATAAGGGTTTCCTTAAAGTGTAAATAGAAGAAGTTTATAAGGAAGAGTTTTGTGAATAGGAGTGTGTATTTTTCAAAGTAAAGGTGTCCACTGGAGAAATTCAACACGAATGGAGGAGATTGTCATAGGATTGAAATCAGATATGTTCAACAGAACATTTCCAATACAAAAAAAATATTCGCGATGCTGAGATTCATTTCTACTTATATCTCGCAGAAGGCGGGGACAAAAGACAGGAATGTGGCGGTAGCATTATCAACGCGAGCCCTTACACTCACCCAAGGGTGCCAAGTGATCGGCAATTCCAAAACCTTAGGCTGATCCATAAGGTAAAAGCTTTAATTTTAAAGTATAAACGCCGGCAAATTAATCAAGACATTATAGAGTCCAATACTTTTATAGAATAGGGATTTAAAAGTTTCTCTCCTAATGAAAAAAATAGCTTATTTGGGAAGAAGGTCGGTCCTAAGTATTAAAACTTACTTAAAACTCACGAAGTGTTGAATTATTGCAAATTATATTTCCAAAACAACGCATCGTAACTTATGGAAGTACAGCTCAGTTGACTGCAGCAGAGAAACCAAAATGATTGGAAGCGATGGAATTATGGTTTATCGAAGACTGATGATCACAGCTAATGAAGTTTGGGAGAATACATTTGATAATACATTTTGACACATCAAAGTAGAATACAGAACTTACTGGGCAAAATTTGGGCCATCATCGTCTTTTGAAAACAATATTGGTTGGAAAAATCAATAGGTAGAAGGTTTAGGATAGAATCCATAAAAAATAAGACTCGTTAAAATGCAGTATGGGAAGAAAAAAACCGGCTGAGAGGAAAGAGGAATTGAGAGCTGTAGCAGTGTTATCATTTTTTTATAATCCATCTTTAATGCGTTAAGTATCCGAACGTTCTACTTACATAGGTTACCTCGAGTTTATAATTATATTATTCCACTAGGATTTGAAAAATATTATTTTTTCATAATATTTATCCTTTTATAATTTGTTAATGCCATTTTTACTTATTTTAAAGCTCAGATTTAAATTAAGAATTCTATAGAAGGAAAGATGACTCATGACATGCGTATGACATATGACAATATAAATCTGATTTCCTGCCGACACCCTAGAATTAGATGAACATTTAAATTCACCTTTCCATTATCTGACTATCGGAGCTTAACTCAAGTTTGACGCATCGATGAGGACACCAGGGTTGAGTATGCATTCTCACCACTTTCTGCTCCCTAAGGTTTTCCTAAACTAGCTCAACACGCCCGCATCATTTCACCATGTATCCGAACGCTTCCAAACTTGCGCCTTAATTACACGCGCCGAGGACCTTCATAGCCTTTGTCGGCGTCAATCGGTGCTCTTGAACGAACAAGTGCCTCTTTCCAAGCGCGCATAATCGAGAAAGCTACTATTACATACTCTCCACCCTCCCGTGACACATACGAAGGCGGTATTCATCCAGCCGTACATATCTCGGCCATCGCTCCAGTGAGGTCGGATTGGCGCGAGTAACAGACGACCGGCTTCCCATCACAAAGGTCCCCGGTTTGAATCCATGAATCCCATCAGTGGCGGAGACTTTAAGGTAAAATACAGATCCTAGGTGGTGCCGGGGTAAGGGCGTAATTACAGTCAACGTTTTCTGACGTAGCGAAAACGTACGTTGGAGTTCGGTTTTCCATCATACCTCTAGTGTATTACGATTTTCGGGAATATAAGCGCAGGAATTGACCAGTTTTTGCAAACGGAGTCGTGAACACTTGCGACGTACATTATTATATTTTCATATTTTATAGTCAAAATATAAATAATCGTCACAATTACCAACATATATAGCTTCAATAAGGTTCAACATTTTTTATTGTAAAGTTTAAAATACTAAGAAGGACAGATTCTGAGAATTAAATATTTTAAAATCCTCTCTTCTGATTGGCTGCGGGAAATTAGACTTTAGGTGCCGTCAGTCAAAGTCCGGCCATCTAAATAGGTTCCAGTCAACACACATCGCAGCCAACAAACTTCACTAACGCCACTTTTCCTTTCCGTTACGTCAGGAATCGTGGATGGTAATCCTGCCCTTAATACTCGTCGCCAGCAACAAAGTCGCGTTTCAAGTCCCGCAAGTGTGGATCCCTCACCACCCTTGGGTTTGTGTAGGTATTCAAGGATGTGATCCTTCTTTCAGTTTTAATATAATTGTTAAGTATTCGTTTCAAAATGCCGCCCTTATTTTTTATTGTTCTTCAACTGTTAACTTGGTAATTTCTCTCGGGTGGCTCTGGTGAGCCTTTTTGAGTTTTCCTCGTGAGCAGCGGAGACAACCGCCTCTTCAACAATAACCTCTCTTCTTCTCAATCCGCCGCGCAGAGCAGTTCTCTCCTCACCCCAACGCTCTCTGCTGCCTCGCATGCATGTACGCTAATCTACTGCCTTGCATGTAGTTGTACGTACGTGTCTCTTCTGCTTGCTCCTTAACCCGCTGCTTTCAACTTCTCTCTTCATCGTCCACCAGCACAGCCTGCCTATCGGAGCTGCCCAAGTCGTGAGGAGTTAAACAGACAAGAAAAACTCATCCTTTTTGCTATTATTTGTTTCATTTTACTTTTTGTTAATGCAACAAATGTGGGAGTAATCCTGTTTGCAAAATTATAGTCCACTTAAACTCATCACCCCACAGTAATCCTTATCTCAAATAATCTATTCCCAAGGTATCCTCAACTTCACATGAGTTGATTAATTGTTTTCAATTAACCAGCCACCCTGCCGGTCTGATGTGTCAATACGTGCGGAACCGTATTGGATTAAGTTGATGATAATGACGGTAGACAATATGGCTATAATGAAAATCAACATAATTTGAAGTCTTACCAAGCCATTCGTAGGATTTAAAGCAGTCCTAGGGTACATTTTCTCCATATTACGGAATTCTTACTTTCATGAGGTGACAAACAGCTAACTCTGCACTAAGTACCCATTTTGCCATTTCAATATCTTCTTCAATTACAGCCTTCTCTAAGTTGTCGCGCCACCTTATTCTTGGTCTACCGACGTTCATTCTACCTCTCTTATCAGTGTGCATCAATGTCGTTCATCTATTGTGATATGTATTAATCTGTCGCTTGCCATTACGCTTATAAGCTCGTTCATTTTTTGTTTCCATTAAAATACCCAGCCATCAATATTTTCCGTTTTACATGAATACCTCATATTTCCACTTCTTTCTCGAACAGAGATTTTCTTTGTTGAACTCGATATTCTCAGGCGTTACTTTGTGAAAATGCATACTGACAGAATCAATACAAACTTTGTAAATTTCACAATGGATTTTATTTAATACGACCGGTTTCATTTATTAGGCCTTCTGACGCATCTGAAGATCGTCGCATTGAATAAAATCCATTGTGAAATTTACAACGTCTGTATTCATTCTGTCAGAGCTTTCCTTGCAATTCTACGAAATATTTTCATCTCGGTATAATATGTGCCTTCCAATATTAAATGTAACAGGCCTAATCTCTGCTGTGTATGTCATTAATGGTCTAATAATTGTTTTATGAATTTTGGATCTTGTTTCTTGTCTTAGGTATTTATTTCTCCAAATTGAATCGTTAAGGCACTCTGGCACCTTACTCGCCTTGATGACTTGCTGCTGTACCTTATCTTCAATATCTACGTAGCTTGTTAAGTGTATGCCTAATTATGTAAGTTTTTATTCTTGTTGCATTATCAGACTAACAACTTCAATTTTACATCCACAGGGTTCTATACACGCTGCCATAAATTTGGACTTTCGGCTTTTGTAATTATGATGTATTATTTGCATTATATGTTAAGTTTATGCAGAAACCTATGGAGAACGTCTTAAGCCTCAGGTATAACAGATCATCGCCTTCATGGAATATTATTAGCATTTTCATGTGAAATAAACACTCTTCCGTCCGGTCCGTCTTCACGAACCTAAATCTGTCAAAACTGCTTCTCCATCAAACAAAACCGCGAGCACCACCACCACCCACTTCACGCAGAATCATTTCCTTTCCCCTGTTAACCAGCCCTTTAAACTCATACCCCACTCCCCATTCTGGTACTACGACTCACTCCCCTCATTTTACCAACCCCAATGCCACAAAACCTCCGCATGGTTCCCCTTCCCTGGGAAACGTGAAACCGATCGCGAGAATAATTCATCGGAGGAAGTGACCTGGAGGATGGCGGAGAGTGGGGAATTAAGGACGGGGGTTTAAGCGCGCGGCACATGGGACTTAATGGACAGGCACAGCGGAGGAGGGTGGGAGGTCGAAGAGGACTGGGGGGGGGGGAGGAAGACGGGGATGTGGAGCAGTCGCGCGGTAGCTGAAGTGGGTACAGAGACAGTAGGGGTCGACTGGGATGTTGAGGAGGATAAGAGAACAAGCAAAGAAGTTAAATCAGAACATGTTCAACGTCCACGAGTCACTCTCGCCATAAGGATTGCATTAATTTGTTCATTAGATACAACCTATCACAACGAACAATTCCTAATAAGAAGTAAAGATAAACGATGCATAATGAAAAGAAGAGGAGACAAATTTGTATACTATATAAAATATATATTATAAGAAGAAGAGACAAATATATAGGATACATTTTCCGACTCAATAGCCTACACACCATGCTCTGGTGCCTATAGATACAGCATTACGCCATTCCGTATCGGGGTGGGGAAAATCAAAGAATTTAGTTATTGCCGTTAAGCCCTAGAAAACCCATTCAATAATTTACTCCATAACGCCCTATCCTTACAACTAATTTCCCTTCTTTTACACTCATACTTCGCTTCATAAACTCTCTCCTATTCTTTATACTACTACTAATATTCCTCTTCTTTAGAGTCTTAACTACCAGTGTCATTCATGAATTTTGCGTTCTACTGTAGCAGTCGCTGGCTGTACTTGGAAAAAATCAAAACTCCTCTCTCTCCAATTCTCCCAACTGAACTCCAACCTAAGGACCAAACCCACTTCAGCCCCAATGCATGACTCCCCTAATTTATCTCAAACACCCTAGCTGCCGCTCGTGTGATTTCTCGAGTGTCACCCAAATTACACGCCGTACAAAAAGAAATCGAAAAGAGAATGAGCCTACGGGGAAGAAGGGGGATTAGTCGTCCTTTTATTATATTCAGAATTACCTCCCTACCCTCCCCCGCCCTTAACCCCCGATCGTGAGCATTAAGTACGCATGCAAAATGAATAGCTCAGGGAGGTTTGGAATTACGCCCGTCCCAAACCCCTTCCCTTTCCTTCCCGTGCTTAACGAAGAGAGGAAGAGGGGGATATTGACTCTCCCTATGAATCTCCTCAAAGTTTTCCCCGGAATCTAAGGTTGCCGCTACAGATGTGAGCTCAGTTGGGTAAATTTCACGGCATGGTGGAAGAGGATGGGGCTTAAATCGCCACTTAGATCGATTAAAATGTTTCAGGCACGAGCGATACTTTAGAGGGAACTCCCTCGAATGTCGAAAAAAGCCTTATGTTCACTGATATTTGCCTCCGAATTCGCTACAATAGAGTTTGCATGAATGAGTTATTGATTAAAAATCTATTCTATATGGTAAATTAAGTTTCCATAATATTATATTTGAGTTACCAGCACCTAATTTTGTCTACGTAAGTGGACAATTAATATTTATTGAGAATTGTTTTCGTAACAATATATTTCCAGCTAAAATGCCCAGCCATTGGCTTGTTGCATTATGACCTATGACACCATATGCAGACGGCTGAGAAAAGCGTGTTCCGGGAGCTTAGGTGGAAATATAATAATTCGCTCGACGTCAATGATTAAAAATTGAGAATAATTACGAGTATAACGGTAACTGGGCTAATTGCGGCTTGATCCTGATGTGCAACATTGGCATTGCATCAATTATCGTGTTATAATCTTGTCGGAATGCGGATCGTTTAGGACGAGCAGTAAAGAAATACACTATCACTTACTACTTTCCCAGCATCTGCCAATATTCTAGAGCTTAGTAAAAATGACCTAAGCATTAGCGGGCGTATTGTTAGTATATTTCGCTCCATTTATGCTATTGCTGAATTAATTGACGGCATTTCAGGCCTAAGTTTACATCGTACCAATGTTAGGGAAACCGTTTGGAGGTTTTTGTTTTGATGTTCGACTGTAAATTATGCAGATTATCTTTTACTTTAAACAATTTATTTACTGTTGGTGTAGTAGTTTATAATGTTGTTGTAACTGACATCAATTTCCGATCGCTACTGGTGCATGCAGTTAACCACAGCTTCTGTATTTCACTACATATTACTCAATTCCGACTGTGTTAGTACCTATTGCTAGTTTTAAGAAAAAAGACATTTGATTTTGTGTGAGCATTATAGCACTTGTCTATCTTAGTTTATTAAATACCTACATTTTTTTTAAAGTATTATGCTTTCTCATTTTAAAATATTAATCTCCGTTTCCGGATCAATGTGTATTCACGCCCACGTTAGTCTCCCCTGTCAATGCGCCTTCCTCGATTGCGGTTTTCTCTTGCAATGAATTTCGAATTGATCTCCATTAAATGATTTAAAACAACTTTTTTAAACGTTCCACCAAACATGTATGCATTTAAAAATATTTTTCTCATAAACTTTCGGTTACCTGATAGTATTTTTGCACATATTGACAGATATTGCATCGAAAATCAGTGTATCAATAATATATTAATAATATAATCGCCATTTTATTTAATGTTCAACCTCGAGCTCTTTACTATAAACTATAAAACATTATTGCTATCCATTACGCAAGTATAACGCACGGGTGCTAGCTGTGTAATGTGTTGTACACAATGGTTTGATGAACGAATCATTATGAGTTCACTTAACTGAACAAACAAGATTTAATGCAAATACTTTAGACATCCTTTTCATGGATGAAAACGTTTGACGATCCCCGTATGATGTTGATATGAGTTTCTGCATAAGGCATAACACTTAGTTGTTCTTGATCATAACATGAATTTTCTGTACATGACTGTCTGCTGGTGGGCCGGCAGCAATGCCGATTGCCAATGTCATTGCAAATAATTCATTTTTGATTTCACACGGATATCCTGTTTGTGTGTCCTGTTTGCCTTGGCTCATTGCAGGATTGGCATAAGTACTATTGTATAACTAATTCACTGGCATAACAAACAGTATGGGTGTACATTATTTATGTTTCCAAACAATTTCCCCAAACCCTAACCCTTCGTACTAATTTTACCACGGATAGATAATTTAAAAAAAATATAGGAGGAAATATTGGATTATATCTGGCACTGTCTCGACGCATTTTAGCACTATTTAGCCCATTGAAATGAATATTCACCGTTCATGGCAGAAAATGAAAACGAATGTAAACAAACCTGCGGCGATTGCTAAAACAAAGGGTAAGGCGTCACAGAAGACGCGGTATGGCCGCGGTCCGTTTGTGGGAAAGGCTCAAATTATAATTTTTAATCGCTAATTATATTAGAATGTGGTAAGTTAAAACTATAAAATTTTATTTTTTTGGATTTTTGTGTAGCAAAGTTAAATTTAGTGTGTTTCCCAAAATATGTGCAAACATTCGTTACGTTTCAAGATAATGTTTTGATATGCATGATGATTGCAATAATGGAGCAAAATTTGGTAATTATTTTATTACCCATAGAGTCATTCTTTGTCACAAATTCCTCAATGAGGCAATGTATACATACTTCTACAAATATTTAAGCTGCTAACATCATAGTTTTTTCATGACGGTAATGGCAAGTATTATCCTCTAACAATTTTCCAATCAATGCTAGTGCCATGCACCTTAGCATTCGCTCATGTGGTGGAATACAAACCTGTTTACTACGTTATATTTAAACAAGAGTATGTTAAGTATACTTAATTCAATATTTTTCTTATTTTTTTAAACATTTATGATAATAATTCAAAATAATCTTTTGCAAAAGGATTTTCAGCCATTTAACCCATTCAAATTTCAGGGGAGTCATCACCTACATTTTATTTAATATATTAACAATTATAGAATATGGAATATTTTATTCCTCATAAAAATATTTATATTTGCAAGTAGAATTAGGTTCAGTGATTTACACTCACTATAATAATATCATATTCATTGTCAATATACATTCCCTAACGTGGGTCTGAACAAAAAAGCGGAAGGAAACATACTCACTTCTAAAACTCAAACAATCGATGCCTTCAATTCCGCTCATGAACAATTAGGTGTTAACAATATCCTGCAAGATGTCTGTGTTTGTACTTCATTTAACTACTCACATCCCAAGAATTTCTAAATGTCAGACGACCCACTCCGTGCGACGGAGAAATTGCGTGCTGTCGAAACCACTGAACAGCATGCGTTGCCTCAAGATAAGCCCAAGTCCAATAGCTAACCTTTCGCCAAACGCAGCAAGGAGCTCCCAGAGGAGCGGTAATCCCTTATGAGCAGTCTAGCTCTCTCTTCCCTAATCCCTTCTGCCATCGGGGCTGGATGTGCCAGCCGCAGATTGGCTAGCAACTAGTAGAACCCGGATGAGAACTCTTACTGCCCACAGGTTGTCACCGCTGAAGTACCCGCTTAGAGATAGTGAGTTCCGGATCGAGCTTTTAGAGAGCAAAAATCTAACTTAATATATTAAATATTGTAGGCTGTGAGATTTAATCAACCCACTCATAAACAACGTTAAAATATGATCAAAATAGGAACAATCCCAGACTACACGACATGTCACCTCGTTGACATTCGCTTCCATACGCAAATTTAAAGCTCATATGCTATTCACTTGTCACTTTTATTTCAAAATATAAAATGATAACTCAACGTGTATGCTAAAAAGTTATGTCATCCCTTTTAGTATAAAGACTAAGAAATTACAGAACTAAAACTGACTAAATGGCAATGGACTAGAACCAGAATGGATGGCTAATTTTTCATATGAATCAGAGTTCAAACTCAATAAAAGAAAGTAGCAAAGGTTGTCTTGGTATCAAAATATATCAGGACATTTCCTTTATTAAATGGAAAAAAATCTATTTATTTACTCGCGATGGGAATTAGTAGACATTACACAACCCCTTCAACAGACCTGATTTACCTTATTATTATAGATTAAATGGTAATGAAGCGAGCTGTGAATGAGATAAAAGCATTGTATATTGACTTCGTGATGATAATTTAAAAGTCAAATTTCAAACGCGTGCAAGCCATTGAGCTTTTCAGATATTACCATAGACTGCCAATAGGGAATCAGGCAGTGGGAAAAATGGCAGGCTAACCTAGCAAAAAGAGATTGTCGGGGAATTGGAACCAACACACTACACCACAAGAAGGTCCACTGCCGTAACCACACCCAGTCTCATCCAAACCTGGTTAGCTTCATGACTCATTGCAATTGCTGTTTCTTTGACTTCTTACATTGTACTTACGGTATAGCAAAATAGTATGCTATTTTTTTACAACTAGGAAGTCTTTTCACCGTCACTTTCAGAGATATACCACAGACCACGTCCGTCTATTCCTATTTTGTAAAAACCACAATATACAAATACAAATTGCTACACATTTGGTTATCAACTGAAGCGATGCTATTTCATAAAAAGACTGCTTTATCATTCAACGAGCTGAAATAATGGAATGTGGTGAAAACTCTTCTTAAAAATCCTTTAACGTATGCAAACCCAACCTCATAGCGGGCACGAAAATACATCCTAAGTGGGAAATTCGATCATGAGCAATGCCGAATGTTTTGCCTCAATTCCACGACTACATAAATTCATTCTGAAAATAAACCCCTTCTTTCGATACTCTGAATATGCTGAATCTCTGTTGTCAAAAGTCTCAAAAGGATTTTTCAAATGCTTTAAAACATGTTTACTGCACAAATTACAAGACTATAATCACAGGTGAATCATAAAAGTCATTTTATGAACCACCAGTGCCAATTCATTATATTTACAATGGATCATACCTAC
The DNA here is from genome assembly GCA_963573305.1 of Pyrrhosoma nymphula. Taxonomy (NCBI): domain Eukaryota; kingdom Metazoa; phylum Arthropoda; class Insecta; order Odonata; family Coenagrionidae; genus Pyrrhosoma; species Pyrrhosoma nymphula. The sequence continues at coordinate 39,421,505 of OY754337.1, forward strand.
CATACATAAATGATAAGTATAATATTACCCATGAATACCTCAGTCCGGTCTAAGCATTTCTATCCAATCACGCTGTCTAATGAAAATTTTATTTGAAATACAGGAATTAAATCATGATGGCTCTAGTTAAGGCAAAAATATTGCCCAGTTATTTCGCACACGTCTTTTTCTCAGACAAATTACCTTTCACGAAACAATTTTCTCATAATTTTTAGGGCTAAAATGGAAGATAAAAATTTGCATAACTGCAAATTCAAAGAAATTCACGATTAGCCGATTGAACTTGGAGGCACAGTTCGATCTGAAGAATTGGACGGCAGCCATTTTCTCCATCAGTCATGGTATTGCCAATTAAATGTCAGCATTAGAAATCACATTTATAATATATTCCCATCGCTGCAGTATGCATCAATAAGAAATAATTTCTTTCGACTCATGTGCTACCTTGCATCGTCGTGAAAAATAAAAATTGTGTGCTTCAATCAGCTCTTTGAAGTCGATATTTACGACATGAACGAAATAATATTTCAAAAATTGCACTTCTCCGAAGTTAAGAAGTTTTTTTTAATACCGAGACCGAATTTCCAAATCAAATGTAAGGCTTGCTAGACTTTCGTGGGTAGTGAAGATGTTGAACTGAAGACGACAAAGCAACGATCGATGTTAACAAACCGGAACGTCGTCTTTTATATCTACGGTCTGCTGAGCACGAACCTGGTCGGAGAAGAAGGTCGTAATCAAATGTAAAAATATAACTCCCTCATTTACTCAGACCTTTAGACAGTGTATAAAAAGATTTCAAATCATGTTCTGCTTTTGCTTAGAAACTTCAAAAGTGGAAGACATAACAGGGTATTCAACGGAGGAAAAATTATTTTGTTAAAAAATGCATTAGTTCAGTGGAAATAATGACACTCATGTCTGTTTTTCTAAAGGGGGCAACGGAATAACCTAGGTATCGGCAATAAACGCATGCCATTTTCTGGTCATGTGATCTCATCTTCATGAATGTGAATACATTTCAAAAAGTCAATTTCATCATCTATGTTGGCAAAAGTTCTATTTTTATGACAGCTATAAAATATTTTCATTATAAAAGCAACAGCTTTCATTGTAATGAACATGCTATTGCTAGAATAGTTTCCGAACTATTCATTTGCTCTCACGCGTTAAAAGATTCTCGTAGTTAGCTTTTTAAGCTATTTTTAATTAATTCAACGTATAAATAGGAATATACTTATAGAACCAACAAAATAGGAATACATTCAACGAAAACGTCCACTTCACTGGCTATTAATAATGTCATGCAAGTGAATCTATAGAGTGGCATTCAATTATATTCAATACCATGTCAGATATTTTATAAACACGGCACATATTGCCACTCAAGTAGGCATTTTAAAGGAATATGATATCGCTTCAAAAAACACATTATGCGTTCATTATCCTTTGATGGGAACCTCGGAATATTGCTATGATTAATACTGACCCAATAAGGTATCTCCAAGGAAAAGAGGTTTGATTCAGAAAAATATTCTGCAATGTAAGGAAGAGTTAATCATATTCCACTAAATTATACAAATTATGCCAACAACTAATATTCTAAAACGTTTTATTGCTGAAACTTTATTCTCACATCAAACAACAACCGAAATTTAAAATTACTACGATCAATGCACAATTTTAATAATGTAAGTTTACCTTTTTTTTAGAGGCCAAAGTTATATTCAGTTATATACTGTTATATTCCTAATGGCTTCAAAATGATAAAGAAATTTTTCAATGGGTAAACGGCACTAATTTGAGAATAAACACGGTCATTTCATCAGCTTCAAAATATTTTCACCAAAATAGCAATACTGCAACCATTGCGTTTCCATATAACACGAAAAATCCTGCAGTCTGCCCTTCATTATAAATTAATTCAATTTCATTATATGCCGCTTGGATCACCAAAAGTTCAAATCCCTGTAACATGATAAACACATAACCGTTCGAAGATTTTCTTTAGTTTTCGGATTTTGAATACATTTAAATTTCCTTGGTTTTTAGAAACTTGATACATCAAGTTGTATTCATCCAATATCAAGGAGGATTAGGAAAGCTCATATAATTAATGAGCTCTAAAATTTCTATTTTTGCATTTCTGGTCGTTATTCCCTCATATCACATTCCTTTCTGTGTACACAGGTAATTAACAACTATCCATTTCAAATAAAGCAAAATTGGTAAAATTTCCACACATTATATTATAAACCACAGTTAGAATACACCACCGACCAAGGTTACGGCACGTAATGCCATTATCAATGACCTTCATAATGGCATCACGTGCCGCAACCTTGGTCGGTGGTATATTCTAACTGTGGTTTATAATATACTGTGTGGAAAGTTTACCAATTTTGTTTTATTTGAAATGGACATCAAGTATTTCCACAAATTTAAGCCTGATACGCTTTTATACGTAATTAACAACTACACTAAATATCATTACTGCAAGATTCTTTTAACAAAAGGAATGATAGAACACTCAAGCGATGAAAAATCTTAGCACGATATATTTACGACTGCGACGTTTATAATTGCCTCAGCATTTCACGTGCTGCTCACTCGTCCCTAGATTTATCAATGGAAAAAGGTAACTAAGAACAAGCTATCTTCGTAAGCGTTCTATAATATCTGGCTATTAATTTAGGCAACAGGCAAACAAAGGCAATACGCCCTTACTTGATTCGCTGTGACTTTACATCGGTTGCAAAGCTTCTCTCGCCCCACCTCCCAAACACCTACCCGTTTCTTTATTATTTTTTTGGCCTAAAAAAGCTCTCTCCCTCTCTTTACGCTCAAGCTTTCATTATGAAACGCCTTTCCTCCCCTTATTTATTTGCTGATTGTTTTTTCCACTTTCCTATCTTATCCTGTTTGCCTTACTCTTTTCCGTATTCACAAAATGTTAGAGAGAGAGGGAGTATCACTGGGGAAGGATTGCTTTCTGTGTGCACGGGAATTCTTTCTTTACTCGCAGAGTAATCCCCTTTTGTTTTCCGTAAAGGAAAAGACGAGGCAAACGTGGAAGGAAGCGAGGAAGATTGACGCCCTCTGGGCTCCAAGGGCGAAGAAAGGTATGGATGGGCAGGAGGGAGACTGAAGAGGGCGAGGGAATTTAAGAGGGGAGGGATTTGGAGGGTGGTGGCAAAACAACGTTTGGCTCTCAATATCTCATTGTTTGCTCCCATGATGCTTCCCCTCCCTTTAAAGCCTTTCGGGCAATGCCAAGGGAAGGGAAGTAGAACTCTCTCAAAGCGAGGGCGAGAGATATATTCAAACGACTTTTTTCTCGTCGACCTTTTTTCTCGTCGACCTTTTTCCTCTCTCGCTATCTTGATTTCATTTTTTTTCAGATTCATAAAAAAACTCCATGAGCACACTTACTCCTCGAGATACATTAGGGCAATAATTTTTTTCTACCAATTTTGTAGGTGATCTAAGAAATGACTTATTTCAACGATCTGCGCCTGTATCGTAGGCGTAGAGGATGATTATTAATTTTGGCAAGCGACCAATAACTGAGGCACATAGAGAAATAATGAGTTTGCAATAAACGCAATAGAAGGGAAAGGCCCAAGAGGTTGACCGAGGAACAATAAAGTGCTTAGATAAAACGAAGAATATGAAACAGAAGAGCTATAATGGCAAACAGAAGTCTGCGGAGGACAGATGGAGGACTGCAGTAAACCAATCTTATAATTGAATGGCTAATGATGATGTCCACACGACATCCTTACCGAACGATACGTGGATACGCTTTTGTATTCTGGTATAGAATATTAAGGCAAGCTATTATAATAGCTAGTCCGTAGTTGTTTTTACAACTACGGACGAAAAATCTTCGCCCGCTTAACCTCTTCGGGGGATGCGGGACAAGGGTCCTCCACGGAGAAACTCTTCCGGGCCACTCCACTACCCAACATCAGTCTACGGGCGGCAATGTGCCGCCATCTTCAGCCAGCGACAAGAACCCACTATTGCTGCTACACCATCGTCATTGACAAGTAATTTACCACCGTCAAAAACGGTCCTTCCAAGGACCACTAAAACTTGAGAAATGACGCAAGCTTTTGACACCAATGCATGCCTTGAGAGCATCCGCAACATGTCCGAGGAGGACAGAGCTGCTTACTTAAAATCTCTCATGGAGACCTTCGGAAACGCACCCAGACCATGCAGCGCTTCCGCTTCTACAGACACCACTTCTGAAGTTGTGCAGACCACCGCCCCTGCTGTGGTAAGCATAACTCCACCCCTCCCCGGTTCATCCCTTTCTCAGCCCTCTGAATCTAGCCTGGGTGATCCCACATGGCAAACGAGCACCAAACGCCGTAAGGTCCTTCAGCAGCCATCAGCTTCTACCCCCACCATAGCCTTAAGCAACCGTTATTCTGCTCTGTCGGAACCCTCTGCCGCCCAAACCACGCCTTCAGCACCGACAGCGCCTCCTAGTGACACGCCGCAACCTAACTGTTCCCCCGCGCCTCCAAAACCCGGTAGAATTCCCCTCATCAAGGTGGAAGATACCGGGAATTGGTCTGACCTCCACCGCGCTCTCCTCCAAACTTGCACTTTTCCTCCTCATTGCACTTCCACTGGTCCCCGTAAAGCTAACATCAAATGTGCAAATCTAAATGATTACGTCAATACCCGCCGTATGATGTCTGACAGGTCAATCTTCTTTACCACCTACTCGCTTAACGAGAATAAACGGAGAGAATTTGCTCTCCGTGGAACCTTCTCCGCGATTTCCGAGGAAGACATTTTAAATGAATTAAAGTCGCGTCACTTCCCAGTCATATCAGTAAAGCGCATTTTTAGCACAAAACCCTCTGACGAAGAGCGTGCATCGGGCCTCACCCGTGTCGCATCATACCCTACAAGGACCTGTCAGGTTTCATGCGAGCCATCAATTGACACAGCGGCATTTTTGAATGTGTCCGGTGTACAAGGCCTCTCCGTCAAAATTAGCATCTTTGTAAAACCTATTGAACCCCTCCAATGTCACAAGTGTCAAAATTTTCACCATACGAAAAATAATTTCTATCTCCGCCCGAACTGCGTGCGATGTGGCGGGGACCACATTTCATCTGCTTGCACCGTCCCCATTGGTTCCCCGCCAAAATGCTTTCACTGCAACGGCGAACACCCCTCCAGTTTTAGAGGCTGCCCAAAGTTTAAGGAGCAGAAGCGTCTGCTCCTTGAAAAACGAAAACCCGCGGAACCTTCAGTTCAAGCTCCTCCTCCTCCGCCCTTAACACGTAACTATTCCGCAGCCGCTTCTTCTTCTGAATTCCCTCGCCTTCCCGAACAACCTCTTCCTTCAACCTCTCCTACTTCCGAAGCCCAAGAAATCATTTCTTGGGTCCAGGATATTTTTCCGAAACTCCGCGCCCTTACCACCGTCATTCAGAAGAAAGAATTTATTCTACAACAGCTATTCCTCCTCTACACGTAAATTCTTCCAGAGTCTTCAACTAAAAAATCATGCCAGGCTAGACGGCAAGTAAACTCTTTTCAAGTTATTTTCATTCAAGTTATTTTTGTTATTTTTTTTTGTGACCCGCCTTCAGCACTACTCCACTGCTACACTCCAACACTTCAAAGTCATTTTCTTTCTTTAGTTATCCCTGATTTTTTGTTAATGAACCGGTTGGGGTGGACTCTTGTCCACCCCAACCGGTTCGTACGGTGCTATTGTTACCCAATTGGTACGGTGCTATTGTGCGCGCCTTCGGCGCTGTGATAACGGACCTGCTGATGATGTCCAATAAATGAAGCCATTTTTGCTGTAAGGGGGACTACCTATTGTGACCGGGAAAGACAATGGCTTTCCCGGTCACGCTAGGCACTTTTTGCTTTTCGCGATAGGTATCCGTGGTGATAGATATTTCACGTCTTCTATAATTTGAATTTGAAAAGTTCAAGCGCTGTCGTCCCCCATGGATGAGTCTTTTCCTTCGTCGCCAAGCGAAGATAATTTTCATCAAACGGAATTTTTACATTTTTCGAAATCAATAACCATGATGCAAAATTCTATAGGATAAAGTAAAATAAACATTCATCATCCATAAACAATGCTTTTAAATATGGCAAATACATTTCTTTCGTCAAGGCGACAATTGTTTTAATGATGGGTGGTTGGGTAAGTCGATAATTGGAGGAGGGCTATGGGGAATGACGGAAGGGTCGATTAAAAACCCAGAGACGGTATTAGTCTACCCTTAACTTTAAGGAGACAAGGGCTTTCTTCAAGGGCCAGAAGACAAACGAAATTCTACACATTATGCGTTTTCTTATAATACCTGAATAGGTTTCAAGATTCATCTGATAGTGAGAAATATTCTTCGTCGCAGCCAGAATCATCAATACTGGACCCTCTGAATGAGAAAGTATTCCAGCCACCAACCCATTCCAACGTTCGTCAATATCTAACCCAGAACGATTAATAACTATCTGTCATTACAAGTCATGCAGAGAGAAAATTTCACCGCCTCAGGTTGAGAGCCAAAAGCTGTTATAATAATATCGTTTGGCCAATATATTAACTGCGGCAAAGTTATCAGTTCAGGCACCGATAAAATTAATGGTAGTTCCATTTTATTTTATTCTAACCAATCATCAACCTATCAAGCCAATATTTTTCACAGTTATTTAATCAGAATGGAAATGGACACACACAATTTTTGCTGTCAAATATTTTAACATTAATGATTTTTAACTTTTCAAATTTAAATTTTTTAATATAATTGAGAGCACGATAGTTCGTTTTAACGCACGATTTTTCATAATGTATGTGTCTTAACAAACTATAATTTGGATGACATAAATTTGGACAACCACTACAACAATGAGTAATAAGCTAGCCCTCGAAAAAGAGGGGATTTGATGATCATTCGCTAATGCTCGGAGAATAATACTTTCTGTATTCGCAGAACAACTATTTTTATTGCGGCGTATAGATAAGTACGAGTTCGCTAAGTACATAATTAGTATTCTTAGTATGGGTTAACTAGTATGCTAAATGCATAGATGATGCGGAGGTGTATCGAAGGTGTTTGCCGCATCGATGCTACGACGTTGCGGATTCGAGTATGCTGCCAGAATTTCAGCACTATTCTCGAAACAGTTTAATGAAATAGTTCCTTGGCATGTGTAGAATTTGTTTAATCATTAATTAATAGCACAAAATCATGGATAAGACTACACGCATTACAAATCACAGTGAGTCAAATAGTATATAATTAGATCTGTAATATTTTACTAAATATGAAACAAACTTGTAATTTGCATCATCTCTTTGTTTGTACGTTTAACACTTCCAAATAACTTGGATGGACTAAATGAAATTTAGTAGCGTTTCTTATGACCTAGTAAATTATATAGGCCATATTAGAAAGATTCAAGTGTAGGTGCTTCATGAACCAACTTTTACTTCAATGGGAAAAGAGAATTGGATTCGGTGGAGAAGTTTATTTTTTGCTTATTTCAATTACTTAAACTCATGATATGGATTTAGAAAATTTATACTCAGGTGATGGAAAGAATTAAGTTTTTAATTAATGCATTTGGTTTTCATTTCGTTTATTTTTATGAATTTTTGCTCCAAATCAGCAATAGAATTTCTTTTTTCCTAGGAAAATACTAAGTAAATAAACCTTAAATGGGTCTTATACCTGAGGCTGTAATGGAAAAGTTCAATTGATCAATACAACGGAATAACAGCGAGATTTAAGTTAGGGTAATTTTCACCCCAATCTCTCTATGTGTAGTTAATGACTACGATATCTTGTATAAGTATTTCCCGTCGTTTACAGAGGATTTATTTAATACTATGAAAACTTTATATTTTCTCTTCCCGTTGTAACTCAACGTGCACCATCTTTTAACAATCAATTTAATAAAGCATCAGTTCTGCCCCTGAATGCCACAAACGGTTAAACAAGAGCTGTTTTGAAGTTCAAGGGCAAAAGAAGACAAGTCCCTTATACTCCCTTTGTCCCTGGGAGCGCAATTTAAACCCACTCAACCCACCCATTGATATATTTTGATATGTGGCTACTATTGATCAAGAATCCATAAAATGGATAATCACCGTAGGATTATTCCAAAAAATAATTGAATCCATACTCATACAACACCAGAATTAGGACAGTGGTTTGTTTAAAATGCACGTGGCTAAGTTTATTGTTAGTCAACGCACTAAGAATAAATATGCTATTAAAAGTCAGGTTTATCATAAAATATTATTTTGAGATTGCTTAGAAAGTTTAATAGCAACATGAACACATAAAAATAATATTACTGGACAAAATACCTATGAATTGTCACAAACTCCCTTATAAGTTTCCCGAAAATGTAAGTACTAAGGGTAAAAACTCATAAAAAATACGATATTTTCTATTCATGGAGCATATAAATAAACTGTCACACTACAGGCACCTGCAAGTCATCAATAGTCAATTGTTTCACCCGATTTAAAACGTCTGGTCCACTGGTATACTCGTACGCAATAAGTAATATAATAGTCATTAAAAAGTATTGACTAATATTTATCTTAACAGCTGGATTGAATTAAAATAGTAACTCATATTATAGTATAAATAGTACATTCAAATGTAAATGTTTAACCGAAACTCCTAATGTTTTTAATTTCCGTGCTGTAAGCAGCGAAAATAAGCTCAGACTTCAACGCAACCTAAGCTGCAAAAAGTACGTTCCTCTTGAATATATATTCACGGCATCAAAATTATTTCTTTACTTTATTTTTTTCACTAACTTATCCAATTAAGTTCCCAGAGATCAACTTATTAATCACAGAAGAAACCCAAAAGAGTATATTCACACTTGCTGCAAATAAATAGTTCACTGATTCGGCTATCCACCCTTATTAGCATCTCCCAAGCCTGCTCTAAACGCCGACGCTCAAGGGTCTATAAAAGCTCTTTGTAAGAGAGAACGGATATGTATTCTGTTAAAGAAGAGAACACACCGAAATCATTTGCACTGTAGCCAATATCCTGCCGGAAGAGAACGCTAATTCAAGTTTTGAAATTATCTAGGAAAACCGATGAATCAGGGTACGTAGACATCCAATGAAAAATAATCGTTTCTGCTGGCACGTTATAAATATAAAAAGGTAATATCAACAGGAGACCAACTGCTTTGGTATTAATCTTACTAGCATAGCGCTGGTCCTCGGCAAAGTGACGAAAGATATTACGCATCAGTATCTCTGAAAAAATATTCTTTAAATTTAGATTATGTACACAATATTAATTTCACTATTGCTCAGAGAACATCGGAACAATGTTTACACCCAAAGCTACACATTAATATTCAATGGTCAAATATTATTTAAAAAAACAAAGCGGCAAGTATCATCTAATTAAAAAACCCTTAAGCCATGAATGCTCTGAGTTGTAACGTCAATTTGAGAGAAAATTACACCAGACTGCATTTTGAAACTTTTCGTCAGATGATTTAAAGAATAGGTGTTCTAGAATCAATTTATTATGCTGATTCTAAAATTGACTTCCATTTTTTTCTATCATGTCAGGTTTATACAAAAAATAAGAATTATGGTTTCCAGATTTTAACTACTGTAAGCACAGTTATATTAACATTACTTCAAATAGTTTTTGTGACAAAAATGAATGAAGGATGAATAACACATCCAAGGTCACACAACAATAGCAGCAGTTGTACCAACCTACGACTCATTAGCTTGGGCCAACCTCAGGCTCATTAGCTTGTATAGAGAAATATCTCTCGCAGAGTAATTACCCACTGGCACATACAATGGATTTCTCAATAAATCCTTAAGTTAAATTGGGTCCATTCTGAATAAACTGTACGTGATAGAAGAAAAATAATAACAGTTCTGAAATAAGCATATCAAATTTAGCTATTATCACTTACTATTTTTCAGTCATCTGTTATCATGCAGACTAGAGTTATGCATGTGTATAGATACGGAAAAGTCTTGATACTTTATTATTATCGATACGTTTCCTTCGAGAGGTTTTTCACCAAGCTTGACAAAGAATCTGCTTCCTGCAAGATTTGTTTCAAGGTACTAAAGAAGTTACTTAAGAAGCTTATGATCAAACATCCAGGAAAGCATGTTTAGTTTATTTAACATTTATTATATACATAGTAGAACCATAAACGCACAATGAATAAAGTGAGCGCTCACGCTGCGAAGTAGCGAGAAAGTTACCACGTGACTTATCCCATGGCGCGGACATATTAAGTCATTTCAAACCCCAACAATATTATTCTAGGGTTTTTTGAAGGCAAATTTGCCAATGTAAGCACCTTCAACTTTTCTCTGGAGGATATTGCCTTCCATCTCTTTACATCTTCATCCATTTATCCATTCTTCCATGGCTTTTTTTGCTTTACGGCTACTTGCATTTCTTATTATTTTATACACCTGCTGCCTACCTTCTGCTTGCGAATTATTCTACTTTCGTCTTTTCTCTATTCAGTCCAGGACTTCCCGTGTAATCCATGGCTTCCGATTTTCTTCTTTTCTCCTTCCTACTTCCTCTTCAGCTGCATATTCCTCTCTTGATCTCTTGCCATCTATCTTTGATCGAACCACAATCGTTTCCCTCCTCTTCAGCTTGGTCTAAATCACTTTGATAGGCCAATCTGTGTTCTGTTTCCCTAAGTCTCTCCGCCTAACTACGCTTTTTATTTTATCTCTTTAGTTTTTTTTTAACATAATCTGACATTTCATCATGAGCAAATTATGGTCACTGTATATATCCGCACCAGAGCAGATCTTTCAGTGCTTTACCTGGATTCGTAATCGCTGTTTCACTAATAAATGGTCAATTTGAAATGTTCTTCTGTCTCCAGGCATTTTCCACGTGTATCTTCTTCACATACGGTTGCCAAATGGTGTGCTTATGACGACAAGGCCATTTTTACGCACAACTCAATCATCCTCTGTCCCTTACTGAACCTTTTTTCCAAACCATACTTCCCTAATATATTACATTCTTGTCCTTCCCCTACAATTTCATTTCAGGTTCCAAGAATAAATAAGTTTTCACCCCATTTCACATTCTTTATCACTTCTTCTATTCACTATCTTATCGTATCTTCTATGTCGCCATCACCGTAATCTGTTGTGGGCATTAATACTTGTACCACCCCCACCACCGTCTCTTTAGGTTTTGTTTCTAATCCAGCCATGATTATCCTTTCGCTGGATTGAAGGTAGCTTTTCCCTCGCATACCGCTACGTTTCATGAATAATATACCAAGACCTGCGATTCCATTCATGGATCCTGAATGGATAATCATATAGCTGCCGCACCAGGAGTTCCTTCTTCGTACCTTACCGCGCTTCTTGTCTAATGAGTATCGCTGTACCAACCCATGCGGTGACTACCTACACTCACGTGAAGGAGGGTTGCTGCCAACTCTTCCGGGTTACTGACCGCCTATTAGTTGGCGGGAGCCATTCGCCAATCTACGGCATCTTCACGGGTTCTCGTAGCATTTTTGAGCATCTTACCCATGTTAGCCCTACTCCCTCCAGATACTACCAATTTTTGTCCACGACTGCTTATTTGACGAGTAAGCTCGCTTATGTCGCACATAATCTCTATATCTAAAGGTTAATCCACCATCCGCAACCAGGTGAACACCCTCGGTAGCAGTAAGCTAGCCCAGAGAAAAACCACCAAAATGAAAGACATTGTAAAATTATTCCGCAAATTCGTGGTACAATTTCATTTACTTATCTCTAAGCAGCTAGATATGCAGTAAAAACCTGTGAAATTGGTATTGTACGTCAATGCATCTGGAACTCTTTGTAGTTCATGTTGGAGAGGTGTGTAAAAGTATAAAAAATTATCAACCAGATACTTTTGGGGATTTTTCAGGCTCCATTGGGCCCTACTGCAATGGAACTAGATAACATTAAGCAACTTTTATAGTTTTTGAAGCCCCTAGAGTACATAACCGATTAAATTGCAGCTGATAAATTTGTTTCTGAGAGTCAAGTATTCCTCTGATGAACTGTGTGAGGGTACAATACCAGGCAGTAGCTCCAGACATTAAGATTCTTAAAAAGGCTAGGGAAATTTATTATTAAAGATATTGATCATCGGTTTGGACAAATTGATGAGTGTTAATTAGCTGCTATTTCCTATGTATTGGATCCAAGGTTTAAAAATATAGGTTATAAAAACATGAAAGCACAAAAGCATAGCAAACATTCCTAAAATTGTCAAAACTGACTTATCAAGCAGTGAGACAGACACTGACTCAACTTCAAACACATTTCCAAAATATGACTTCTGGATCCAACATAAAAATTTGACTCATGAGAATAAAACAGAAAGAAGATAGGAACAGCTGGAGAGTGAGAAGAGAAAAAATGAGTGAGGCTTATACTTAGCCAAACAAAAATCTGATGTCAGTTTAGACCTCTTTGAAATATGGTAAGGGATGAAAAATATTTTTCCAAGTTTTTCTTAATCGGCCAAGCATGTTTTAATGATACCCGGCCATCCGAACAGTTCCCCATCAGTTCCAACCGAATATATGTTGTTTTTTTTCAAAAGTAGGCGCTACCATCACGAAATAAAATAGGTAGTCGAGAAAGAAAATAAATGTTTTTGGGTGATTATAGAGAGGAAGCATGGGAGCTATAATTTTCATTTTAATATTTTTTAACTAATTTTCGTCTGCTGCAATAAGGCTTGCAGTAAAAAAATTCCCATGCTATACTTTTCCTATTGCAAAGCATATGATACCAGAATCTACGCAAAGTATAAAAATCAATAAGTTGAAGAGAAAGTTTGCTAATCAACACAGAAAGCGTTAGTCACTATCAATAAGTAAACAAACGTTATTTTTTACTCTTCATAAAAACATTCTATGAAAACCAATTACAAGGTATTAATGAATATTATATTCGATAATTATTAACAACTAGCAGAAATGCCCGCTGGTTCTCAACGACAGAGGTAAATGTAGGAATTAATATAATAGTTAAATTCCAACAGGATAGAAACAGACTTTCAATTATTATCTTAGTTCTTTTTACCAAGTGTTAATTGCCCGTTTTGTCGCTTAATGATGCATAGTATTAATCCTTTTTACTGAAATAGTTTATTCTTAAAGAGTAAAACTAAAAAAGTACTTCTGTCTCTCAATGGGCGTTGGGATGATCGCCATTAACTTCGAGCATATTTTCCCTCAAGTGAGAAAGAGGGAGATTTTTTTCAAGTACCAATAGACCCTATATTTGAGTTTTTATTTGAAATAAGTATCATGTACCTACGCTCAAAAGTTCAAGATAAACTGCTAATTACTTCATTGATTCCGGGGCTAATGGAACAGTGATTTGGGGACTTGGAGCCGATTGGAACCCGAACCATTCCACTTGAGCTCTAGGACTGTATTAAGGTTTAATAGGTGTAATACGTAGGTCTCTAGCAGTATGAAAAATTCGACGTAGTAAGCTTATCTTATCCTTGGTCCTAGTTAAAATAATCAATGTGACGAGCTGAATTCAGAGGCTGGGGTTCAAAATTCCCCAAGTGAAATCTCCCTGAAATTTGTTAATATTGATCATTTAATTTAATGCAAGCCATAAAAGGTCCGGGAAAAATTTTCTGTTCCTAGCCTTTACTCAGCTTGCCAAGGAAATTGTAATTTTTGAACCATTGCCAGAATTAAATACTACATTCTGTCACTCATCCGACAGTGGATATTTCAACCATATATCTTGATTGAAAGTAATTTAAAAAAGCGAAAAAAACTCCTTCCAATGCTGTTCTTATGGGATTAAATAACATGAGGCTCGTTTTGGGGCTCCTGAGGACTTTTTAATATAGCCTATGTTCATCCCGGAGCTCGCTATTACCCACAAGCAATATTTCAATATAATCGATTCAGCCGTTTTTGCGTGATTCGGTAACAGGCAAACAGACACCATTAGTTTTAATATATTAGCATAGGATTATTATTATTTTATTAGCAACTTAGCAATATCCTAGTTTCAATACTTATGTGGAATCGATAAGTATCTTTTGATGCTCACTGTGAGTATAATGTCGATACCTTAGGTACTTTTGTTACGATGCCAAATTCCTATGCATACGTAGATGCAGGATACTGAAGGATTTAGTATTTTAGGTTCACTATTGATTGCAGGTAATCGATTACCCTGTGGTAAGATGGTATTGTACCCAAGGTATTGTATTGAATTACAATTGAGATGTACCCAAGGTGAAAGGTATACATTTCTACGCGATCTCATGAATCGGTGATATAGAATCGAGTTTGGATAAAAAGCTTTTAGGATTGGATTTCTATGAGGTGGCTAAGTATGTTTTTATGAATTAAAGTATATTTAAACGGAAACGTAGTGATATATATATTTTGATACATTGATGACAAATTACGAAAAATTATAATTCGTACCGAGAGTTAAAACGTATCTACAAGTAGTTCAAAGGGATCATAATTCACCACTCTCATCGACAGTGAACTGCATAATTCCTGTATTTTCAGCATGATCCCCATCCACTCCTGATGCCCTCTTTGTATCCCCGGCCGTATTCATTATCTCCACTCTACAATATTTAAGCTTTCATCAGTCTTCTTCATTGCTCTCCACCACACCATCTTCATTATTCCCCATTCCCACATCTCAAAAGCCTCCAGTCTACTCTCAGAATCATTCCACATTGATTAACTTTCTGCGTTATATAACGCCAAATTCCTCATTAAAAGTTTGACTCAATTATGTCCCTATGTCTACGAATAAAACCCCATTCGCCCAATATTCTCTTGCCTTCGGATATTCTCTAATATCCAACGATAAGCGCCAGGTGTCCTTATCATTTAACCTATTTACATATGATACGATACATATAACAGGTAAAATGTCCCACCCTCTTCATTTTATTTCACTCACTTTCTCATTCATTCCAGCTAATACACTTCTGGAACAGGTTATTGTCTAAAATAAAGATTTGATGCAAATATTGCGTCGCTGATTAAAATATGTCGTCGATTAAGTAGCAATTTGCGAAAAAATTGATTTTTTCCTGTGTTCCATATGGTAAGGTTATATTGTGTCATATTGAGTTAACCCCGACGACAAAACGCGTCAACCACCTGGCTTTCGCGGTTGGATCGTGATACAAGCAAATTGAATGAAGTTAAAAGCACCTCTCATCCCAATAACTACAGTCCTCAACCCTATTAGTTTTATTTATTACCAGAGGGTATAAAGAAACCAGTACATCTATCATCAATTAATATCCAGGAGGCATTTAATAAATGTTCTGTGATAATCAGAAATCCGGCACACCCATCATTATCCAAAAAATCGATTACATAAGAACGCCATCGCTAAGACCATCCTGAGTGCCATACCGTATGGTGAGATGATTGAAAAAAAAACAAAAGAAACACCAAGACGCTGCGACAACAAACGTCTCAATTTTCATCCTTTTCCCAATTCACTCTCATTTTCAATTCTATTTACCTAACAAGCTCTTCCACGCGCTTCTTGCTGAGGCTATGTAACTATGTAGGTGTATAACTGTGGCTAAACATTACGTTCAATACTTGAATATAAATAAAATTACTGATTACAGTGGTAACGAAATATGGTGGCAGTGTCGTTGAAGACCCTCTTCAGTAGAAGAGTCCATTCCCTAAGAACTGGCTCCATGCGGGGGAGTAAGGTACTCTCCGCACTAGATACTTGGTTCACAAGGACGCAAACTTACGTGGCCAACTTTATCATCCTCAATCTGTTATTCACATATAACTTCCAGCTCACCATGATTCTTAATTCAATTGTTTTGTTGGGCCTCTCTAATGGGTTGCGAACAATATCAGTGTATTTTATACAGCTTTGTTTGGATCATAGACCTTTTCGTATTACGCGCCGCTGAAACTTTCCCGCCCCTTCAAGTCAAATTCAGTTATGTTCGTAGCCGTGCCTGTGGGGTCATTCCCATAATTGTTTGCTCCTAAAAGAAGAAGGGTTCGTACGCTTAGAACTTTCCAAGATAATTCTTCTTCTCTATTACTTTTCATTCAAAAACCGTCAAATCTCAGGGTAAAACCAGTTTTTTGTAGGAAAATAAGGAGACTTAAAGTTCAATTTTAACAATTAAGGAAAGTACAATGAAAAATAAAAAAAATGCTTTCCACTAAGTGTAAAACAGTATACTTTCATTACTTCTCTTTTGTCACAATTAGTTTTTGAGATATGTTAGGTAGAGTAAACCTAAAAATTCTCAAAAATTCACAATCAACATCTTGGAAGAATAGCTTCCGCAACAAAACGAGGAGAGATACAATTTAAAAATAAAACGTCGCACTTAACTGTCAATATATACATGTATGTGCAAAAAATGTATCTTTTCAAAAATCGTCATGCAACCATCATTAGACATAAAATGACCCTATGATTATGCTCCTCCGCCGACTCTGTCCGCTCCGTCTGATCCCATCCGCTCCTTAGCCGACGCCTTCTACACAAGCCTCCACCTCCTTAACGTCACCCCTTCAGGCGACAACCACTATGTTACCCTATCGCTATGCAGCCACGTAATGAACCAAGTATTAAAACTTTAGACGCAGTCTGAGTTAAAAGAGGTGCCTAGGCATAAGCAATTTTCCAAAGAGTCGGAGAAAGCGCTACGTAAAGGCAAATGGAAGGGTTCAAAAAATAAAAACAAACCGAAGAATAACAATTGGAAAACATCCACGCCCGATTTATCTTCCCACAAAACTAAGAAAGTTTCTTTTTTTTCTTTTAAATGGTGATGGGACGATTCTTCCTCCTGTATGTTTGCTTCCTTGCTACGCCCCTACCTCTTCTTTTTCCCAGTTTTCTAACGGGGAAATCAAAATTCAATTTGCAGTTTCCATTTGGTTCTTGAAGTTTCAGAAGCAGGAGAGAATGGAATGCGTGCCCCCTTGCGTGTCTCCTCAATGATGTGGATTCGGGGCGTGTGCGTCTGGAATTGCTTTCTCACTCCGGAGGCCTTTAGAAATGTGGGAGACAAACTTTCAAAAGAAATAGGAAAAGGGAAGGTTGAAACTCGGAAGATAAAATTTAATTGCTACTACGCTTCCTTGTACATCTGAATCTACGTTTCCCTCGGCGATACGTTACGATGGCAAGTAGCTGAGGATGTGATGACATGAGTCATTTTCCCGCGGTTGTGATTGAAGAGTTTTCAATGTGTTTAATAAAGAATTGTGACCAGTATTGGATTAGCTAGAAATGTCAGTTATAGACGTGATTAAATTATAGACGTGATTACTCAGTTAATTGTGTTCCGAAATGAGTAAAGCAATTCGCAACACAGAAACATAGAGTAGAACTTCCCACATATTCATCGTATAAAAAGGGGTGCCATGTTTAGTGCCGCCACTCTAATGTATCGTGTCTATTGAGTTTTATTAGCAGCTTTCCATTAACTTTAGTCCTCTGATCACTTCAAAGTAGCAGCGGACTTGCCTTCCACTCAATTCAGACCCTGCAAATTAGGCAGCGTACTTCAAAACAGATCGGGAGCAGAGTTAAATTGCTCTAGATAATACAAAACTGCGATAAGCGCAACACCGAATATTTATTTATATTGATTTTCAGGTTAGACGTCATGCATGAACAATTTAAAGCTTTCAATTACTCTTAGGTTATATCTAACATTTAATAAATGTTTTTGAAGAAATTCGATGAATACACATAAAACATTTGGCTTTGACTTTTAAGTATCAACATAATGCTGCCTACCGGAAGGTTACCAAACGCTTCGCCAGCGCAAATCGTTCCATTCATCGCCGTTCGTTTGCGCTTAAGTACACTGGTGTGTTCCGATCTTCAACACCTCGAGTGCCACCTCCCATTATCAACAACAGCTCTGCTAGGACTTAAAGGTTCGGTTTTAAAATCTCTAGTTAAATGTTTTCTCGGTATGAAAATCGATTCTAATACGCTATACATATGCATAATCAAGTCACAGATCAAGTTATACATTGTCTATTTCAATAGACGAATCCTAATATTTCATATAACATCAATTTAACATTAAGATTGCACACATAATCAAACCGGACTTTAAAACGAAAATGCGCTATAGGCAAATAGTTTCACGAGACGTTTTCGCAAGGTCTTTAAGAAAAGTGAATCGTGGCTGGGAAAAGGCCAAATCTAATAATAATTCCCAATCAGGTATTTAGTAACTCAGTTCCTACACGTCAATAGCGAGAACGCTGTCAAGAATAGTGAAGGTAAACTTGTATGCAATAATCATTTAATATGGTCAATGTGTAAAAATCAAAATATCTATCAAATGTGTAGAAATTATATAAGTCTGATGATTTTAGTTATATCGTACCATTTTTAGGGTTTTTCCTATTGAAGTAAAAATGAAAATATGGTGACAGGATGGCGTAAGAAATGTCCTTCTGATGCGATTTATAGCTAACTTGACGTTTAAAGTATTTCCAATGATCAGCATTAGCAGTTCCTTTTCCACTTTTTGTTGCAGTAATAAACTTTGCAGGAATTATTTTAAGCTCACGACTTCGAGGAAATAAAAATGTTTTCAAATTTTCTCCTTGTGGTTATCTCCCTTACATTGACTAAGCGTTCTAGTCCACAAATTTATTTAGGGAGCCTGGAAATACTTTTTAGGGGAAATTATCACCTGTTCTTCCAACTTGGTCAAAACTATCTAATACGTTTTAATATCTTTGCATGATGTGCTCATCGGTTTATAAACGTGAATTGATGTTTATTATAATTTTTAAAGTATTCTGCTGATTATTGCTTTTTGAGTAAAAACGATGGAAAGAGTCATGACCCACTCACTGCAAGCACTGTACCAGCATCAAATGCTTAAATTGTAAAAAACGGGCAGAAGACGAGATGACGAGATAATTATACAAAGAAGAACTTAGGAACGACGGAAATCTGACCTAGGTTACCTAAGCAAAACTAGGAAGTACCTGCTCGAAATATAAAAAGAAGCTAGAGCATCGGATAGCACCAAAACACTCCCGTCAAAACCTACATGATATCGTATAAATAGGCGGCCAAGTACAGGTCACCTATCACTCACCTCTACCCTGAGAACGATACTCGTCTCGAGTGTCGAAACGTCGGCCCGGTCGGAAACCCGGGAGAACTTAGAGAAGGAACATAGGAAGTTCATGAAATGATTCGCGTTGACTCCTTGTTTACATTGCGTCAAAGTACTGACTTTTTTTAATAAGTTAACTTCCATTTAACTAAGTTTAATTATATTGTGCAAGATTTTTTACGAGAGAACTAAGTCTAGAGCCAGATTTAAAGTGTTATTTTTAATATACATCAGTCTGCATTTTGAAACCTTTTGTCAGATGATTTATTAAAAATAGTTGTTTTTATTTAATTTTTTATGCTGATTCTAAAAATTACTTATATTTTTTTCTATCATGTCAGGTTATTACACAAAATAAGAATTATGGTTTCAAGATTTTTACTACTGTAAGCACAGTTATATTAGCAATACTTCACGCAATGGTAATTTTTAACAAAAATTAATGAAGGATGAATAACACTTCCAAGGTCACACAACAATAGCAGCAATTGTACCAACCTAAGACTCATTAACTTGGGCCAACCTAAGGCTCATTAGCTTGTATCGAGAAATATCCCTCGCACAGTAATTACCCACTGGCACATAAAATGCACTTATCAATAAAACTTAAAGTTAAATTGGGTCCATTCTGAATAAATAGAACGTGATAGAAGAATACTAAGAACAGTTCTGAAATCAGCATAAGAAAGTTAGCTATTATCACTTACTATTTTTCAGTCATCTGATATCATGCAGACTAGTTAAATAGTTAAAATATTGAAACATTTACCCTAACTTAGCCACGTTTTTTAAGTAACTAGGTACTTACAACTTCCATCAGAATCGCTAGAAAGCCATTGATAAAATTAACATGCATAGATAAAACTTCTACCCATAGCGGCTAGCTCCAATGAATTTTCAAGAATAAAAATGAAGCAATTTTATCCGTAACGAGAATAAAATCCTTTACCAGGTATAAGGGTGAAGACAAAACCCCTTTTCGTCGAATTAGCAAAAATAGGCCATAGTAGCGATAGATGATTAATTCCTTACTCCAGTTAATTATTTATCAAGAATCTAGTTTATAAATGTATTTAATGCATGGCTAGATATACTAAGGTCAAAATGATATCCGTATCCTTAACATATGACCCTAAACATAAGCTTACGTCATCGAAGATTTTAAAAAAAATCCTATAGCAGTATAAATTTCTTAATCAGGTATGTAAATAGTATCTCATGGATGGTTTGCATTATAACATCGAAGATTGGAGGCTAAAAAGATGGAAATAATATAGGCTGGTCTTACTCCCGGTAACAGTTAATCAAGAATGTGTTTTGAAAACCTATTTAATGCGTCGCAAGAATATCAACGAGAAAAATCACAACACATAGTCAAAACCTCTATTCAAAACAGATAAATTGAATTAGGTTAAAGATAAAAATATATTCCAGAAGGAGATCAATATCCTTCTCAGACATTTTAAACATTTACAAACAGACGATTTGCGTCGGAATGCCGGAAACAGACTGGATGAGTTATGAATACATTTTCCCATACTTCTGATGAAAGTAAATCAAGTATTTGCGAATAAAGTTACTTGTAGCGTGACAGTAAAATCTTTAAGGAGATAAGTATCAGCAGAAAAACTGCTTATTTGATTATTCTTCAGGTTTTCTCAATTTTTTACATGTTTCTTTTTATTATTTCCGAGATCCAATGCGTTCGGTTCTTTTGCACAACATTTCGTTTCTCTTCCTGGAGGCGTCTCCAGGGCAGTATTTCTATGTTTCAAAAGCTACCGAACGCGATGAATCCCGGAAATAATTAAAAGCATTCTCATTAAATTATTCAAAACTTATGAATCAAAAGTACAGATTATTTCCACGATGCCTAAAGAAGCATTTATTTATGTGATGCAAGAAAAGAGAACCTTAGGGATATATTGCATCTATTAAAACCCTCCACCGATTGAGTTCGTTAATAGAAAAAAAATAATATTTTTCCAAATGCAAAGTACCAAATCCATTCTCAGGTATTAATGACACGAGTTAGGTTTGCTCTAAAATAACAAAAACTTGCTTCTATATCGACGGATACCCTTCCCTTACTATGGGGCAAAACTTAATCAAGAATCTGTTTAGAAAGTCTTTTAATGCATGCAAAGAAACGTTCAGGGCAAATAAATATACATGGACAATATTTCTTGACTTGGAAGTTATAGCTTTTCCACGTGCTCGAACGTGCCTTTGAACCCTTTATGATGGAACAAGGAAAACACGGAGGATAAGGGAGGTGGAGGCATTTTTTTCGATAAGAGTTTTTTTGCGTGTTCGCAAGACTTGAGTGTGAGTATATGTACGTAGGCAAAGATCCCTCAAGAGTTTTGTCTGGGAGGGTGGGAGATCCTCCTATTCTTCCCACGTAGACTTTCTTCACATTAGTTATGCTTTTGATCAACAGAACGGAAGATGAAAAGCGGCTCAAAAGACAGCGGAAGCTAGTAAGGAGGAGGAGGCAGGATAAAGGGGCCAAGAGAGAGAGAGAGAGAGTTTAAAGGAAAGGAGGGCACGTGGCTTAGGATATCTGCGAAACTCAAAGGAGGGGGAAAAAGAGGGCAGTTTTTTCAGAATTCATCAAGATTCAAAAAAATATACTACGGCGGAAAAAAATCGACTCATCGACCTCTGCTTTCTCTGTTGCTTGTTTTCTATACACAATCCCCCGAGGAGTTTCCTTAACTTCCCCAAGTGAAGAATCAAACTTCAGATAATTCACGCCAAACTTTACATCCCCCCATGTTCCGGTTCCCTCTCCACTGTTTCCATCAAATTCTTACATCTCTCTTCAGAACGACAGAAAAACGGCCGTAAATGCTATCCTTCTTTCGTTATCGCTCGCTTGCTTTCATCCAGGAGTCTTTTATTTCTCCTTTCGCCCGCATCACAGAGAAAGAAAAATACACCAGAACAATCTAATAGAATTAAAAGTGCGGAAATAGTCACTGCCGAGTCTGTTAAATATTTAGCCGTTAAAATTACTCAGGGAAATACATCAAGTATAGTGGGGTGAAGGACGTAGGAGGAAGCGTTAGACCAATAAAGTAATAGATGAATGCAATGGAAGAGACCATTAAGAGGATTAATATAAGAAGACTTGAGTACATTCCCTTTCTGGGTAGATACATTCAAAGAACTTACCATTAGTGCGATATTCTACAGAGGAAAGATCATTCGCCTTGACCGGGATTCGAACCCGGATTCCTCGATTACGCGTCGAGTGCTTCAACCAGTAAAGCTACTGAGGTGTCCTTCTCGCCTGTGGAATTCTGATGGCCTTATAGGAGCCAGTTATTTAGGACTGCTAGACATACGATGTCAATAAGCATTCCAAATCGTGCGCTTAGAGCCACAATCCACGAGGATAAAGCCATACATGGAACGCAATGAGGTGTTCACTCTTTTGACCAATTTCAAACGTCAAGCAGTCCTAAACACCCTGTACATATGTATAAGAAATCGGTCAAAAGAACGAACACCTCATTGTGTTCCATGTATGGCTTTATCCTCGCGGACTGTGGCGCTAAGCGCAAGCTATGGACTGCCTATTAACATTATGAGTTTATCAGTCCTCAGCACCTTGTTCCCATAAAGCTACCAAAAATCCACAGGGGATAAGGACGCCTCGGAAGCTAAACTGGCTAAAGCACTCGGCGCGAAATCGATGGGTCCAGGTTCGAATCCCGGTCAAGGCGAATGATTTTTCCTTTGTGGAATATCGCACTAATGGTAAGTTCTTTGAATTTATCTACTCAGAAATGGAATGTATTGATGAGTATCTATGTGCAACGTCCGTTTCCATCGAATTCACCATTCCTTCTTCATAATGACAGAAAAATGGCCTTAAACGATTTCCTTCATACATTTGATCTCACTCGCATTTATCCACGGCTATCTTTCTTCTTCTCTTATTCGCATCTTGGTGGAAAGAAATTACACTGGATTGATCTTACAGAAGTAATAAAATGGAAATAGTTCAACGTCAAATCTCTTAATTGCAGATTCGCAAAGAACTGTATTACTTCAGGAGGAGGTAGGGGAGGTGATTTTAAGCATGTATGTCTTTTGGAACATGGGGTCGCAACTTTAATTACCTAACTACGGAAAATATAATTTTGTCAGAGGTATTTTTCAGATACCATGTACACGCCAAAAAGAAGTAAATTGCACTGATAGCTATATTGTATAAGTTTCTGACAAAAAATTGTAAATATTTTTTTCTTTTTCTATCGTGATACAATTTCTTTTTTAAGATTAAAAACGATCAATAAAAAATTATCTTCCTTAAAGACTACTTTCTGGCTTCAGGGGTATGAAAAAATTATTTAACTCTTTCGTTTCTTATTTTCCTATCCCGATTTCATGATTAAAAATATTAAAAGCATAATACCAATTCTTACTTTCCCGAGTATTTTACTATAAATATCAGCTTTCTGTTAGTTAATCGCATATTTCTCGGACCATAACGATCATGAGATGCTGACTCCAAGACAGTTCCTGAGTCATTACAATGCCAAAATATTGCATATTAAATATTACTTAACACTGCAATGAGTGAGTTAAAGGGCGTTGTTATACAAAATACGCAAAAAGAGATTAAATTTCCAATTGTTTTTATTCGAATTCCTAAAAACGCGCTCCTGCCTTACTCTGCATCGACTCCATCGAATCATTTTGTTCCTCTTCTGACTGGCAGAAAAACAGCCGTAATCGATTTTCTTCTTTCATTCTTTCTCACTCGCATTTATCCAAAGGTCTCCTATTACTTCTCCCATTCGTATATTGGAATTGAATGAATATTAAACCAGAATTATCTGACTTAATTGATAAAACGGAATTACGTAATGTCAAATCCGTTTTAGCTAGTCCCGGTAAAAATCCCGGTCTCGGACTAAAAATTGTATTTCACTAGTTAAGTAATACCTAGAATAATAATTACTTCTTTATTTATTGTGGAAAAATGTCTAACTGAACAGGACATCGTAACAAAAAATTAAAGGAAAAAAAACAAAAAAACGGCTTTTAATTGGCAATTTGAATTATATAACATATTTTATTTTCTAATCAGTAATTACCTACCTAATACCAGGAAAATATGTATCACATTTGGAGGAGAACGGTTTCCTGGTAGCTTCGATGATGTGCCATCTATTATTATTTGTTTTCCTCAGTATTATTTATTTCAATAAAACTGTGGATAACACAAAATTGTGTTCATTTTATTATGGAAATATTCCACAAAGTACTATCTTCATATTGTCTTTATATTCTACAAAGAAATTTGGACGGCATAGTTTTTATAATTATATATTACTCGTCAATGGTAATGCACAAATAGCCTCCTGGGTGGTGCTGAAACCGTGGCGGGAATCGATCACGTAACCTGATGAGTAGCAGGCGTGGACTTGACCCAGTCACCACCGAAGCCGCAGAAAGATAATCCATAAAAAGTAAAAATGCACTGAGAGAGAATGCGACACACCCGCTGTGAATTAGGTCGACCTATTCAATTGTTCATTGTCATTCGCATTCCTCCAAACGCGCACGTCCCACATCGTTACATGATAATCGAATATTTTCACTGACCGTTAAAAGACACATTGACCCGTAATCAAGCAAAAGAGTGCCCAGTTGGTACATTTTATCGAGATTGCAACATACAATCAACTGATATGGCCGCATGAACTCCATTTAAATACAATTTAATGAGGTGAAAGTTCTTCATTGGATAATGAGTTTCCTGCAGAGCGGCGAAGCCTCGTGTAATCCTTTCCCCTCAAAATATGATAAATTTTTTGTCCTCATAATACATACTGATGAGAAAACAAAAAAACAGAAACATATGTGCAAGGATTTTTATATATTTTTTGTTGTACCAAGGTCCAATTCAGTTTGTTAGATTTCCACAATAGATTAACATAGTTTGATAGTTTTCCACACACATTAATTATTCCTCTATTTATCAAAATTATGAAAATTAATAGGTATATTCAAAATCACAATAAAATTCAATGTAATGCTTGGAATTTTACGTCTATGCCAAGATTATTCCCCGTCATTTTACGATAATAATTACTAAACGCCAAAACTCACCAGTCGTCTATCCAGTGTATTATGTTTTGCGATAATTCAAATTATTTTATTGCGATTTCTTTCAAAATAATGATAATCAACTATCATTTTATTTCACCATAAAATCGTAAGCGTATGAAGTAAGTTATATTTCGGAAATAGTGCCAAATTAATTGCGCAAAAACAGATATTCAGTCCTGCCGCAGGTTTCCTCGGGGCTTTGATAATTCCAACTTCTGAGATTTCCGCCGCGTGGTTCCGTCTTAGGGACAATATTTCGCCGGCTATCCTGCAGGCTTCCTCAGATCCAAGTGTACATCCGGTTGGCGCTGACTTTATATCACGAGTATCACTTCTCTTTTTGGGTAATGGATGCCTTCGAAAACTGGATGTCGTGCTGTGGTCTCTTCCACGCATGCTCGGCAATAGCTGAAAGTTGGAATTACCTGTCTTGTTGCTCCTTCATGCTCCTGCATTCGGCACTTGAGCGCTCAGCAGGACCGATAAAGGGCTATTGCCGAGCATGCGTGGGAAGGACCACAGCACGACATCCAGTTTTCGAAGGCATCCATTCCCCACAAAGTGAAGTGATACTCGTGATATAAAGTCAGCGCCACAAAGAGAAGTGATCCTTCCCTCGACTCATCACGGAAGTGGTGGAGATTACAAAAAACCCAAATGACTTTAACCGAGACGACGGCTACCCAATGTCCGCTGCTTGATAGGCGCTTTTCCAAGAAGACCCTCAGCGGACCAATCAGAGAAGAGGAGCCGAAGAACGGCACGAAAACCACCGCATATAGTCAGTGCCACCCGGATGTACACTTGGACCAGAGGAAGCCTGCAGGATAGCCGGCGAAATATTGTCCCTTATGGAGATGATCGAAGCATGCGACGGAAATCCCGGAAATCGGAATAAGCAACGCCCAGGCATTCGGTCATTTGTAGAAGGTCAAAATAAGGGATAGTGGACTTTCCAGCGTTTTTTAATAATTTTCATTCAAATGTACCATTAGGACGCATCTCTCCACACCAAAATTGTTCAGTGGGCACACAAATTAGAGGCGAAATAATGTAAATAATCAGTGCTATACCTTTCAATCGGTCTCAGCTGCAATACGCAAATTAGAATCGCCAAATCTTGTACCGCAATAAGGGCTGTTTGTTCCACGCAACTACGTCTACCGAGTAACCATTTAATGTGTTGTAGGGGCATGGTTTTACATTTCGGCTTTTATGGCTATATCTCTTCAAAAATTCCTCCAAAAATGAAGATGCCTTATTTTCTGGATAAAAGATATGAGGGTGATGCCGGAAAATGCCAAAATTAACATTTATTCCTTCATCCATTCCATTTGGACTTGAAAGGAATATGGTGCAGTTTCGCCATTTCAGAAGGCAAGTCTAGAGAGTTGAAGCAGTTAAATTTCCTCTAAGTATCACGTTACCTGCACCGATCAGCCATGCAACTACCAGTTTTGTAGTAAAATATAGAAGAACATAGCAGCTATTGAAATAGGAGATTAAGGCGGGAAAAGTGATATGCTTTGTCACTAAATACGTAGCCAGTTCAAATGCCCTTCTCTCAGCTTTTCTGAAGGTTTTCTGTCTTTTTTCTTTTCTGTCTTGATACTTATTAATGCATTGCATATGACAACTTGTACTGCTTATAATGGTTATCTCGAAAGTAAACTCCTTAAAGTCCGAATCCGAGAGGGTAACAGCCAACATTCGACGGACTCAGATATAGATTCAGCAGACGCTACTGATCACTTCATGCCTCTTAAATTCTTAAAAGTAATATAAAGGTACGAGTAGGTGATTTTTAAGTTGATATCGTGACGTTAAATGGCAATTTAAGTGCCCAACAACAAGCAGCAATTATATTTAAGTAATCAAATGTTATCATAAAATGGATTTAAGAGAAGTGAATTATGATATAACTTTATGTAGCTAAAACCCGTACGTAAAGAAACTTCCTCGAACTTTGGAGGTTACATACAAAGGAAATAAATATATGTAAAATTCGAATCGAAATGGGCCTCTAACACAGACATAATCGGTTTTAACGGAGGCATGATTGATGAGGCTCGATGACAGCTTGACTGCTTATTTAATGGCACAGCACCTGCCAACATTTGCCAAGCAGAGGAGTTGAACATGAATGCCAAATCATCTCTACTGAAAACAAAATACACCGCTAATTGGCGGATGGTAAGTACGGATAAACACAACATTTTAACATCACTCGGTCATAATTATGCGTCCGCGCTTCAATGAAAAAATATAATAATCCCTCCAGCAAACACTCTTTTCACTCATACCAAGCCTCACCAATTACCATTTTTAACGCCTGCACGGGAATGGAAAGTGAGTATTTTTTCTCTCGAGCAGAGAAGCAAACGGCTTTTTAAAAAAAATTTAAAAATCTATACCCCTTCACCACCACCCGGCCCTCGTTACGCAACGTGTTTGCTAATGGCTGGGTGAGAGGGAGAGGTAAGAGATGAGACATTCTGAGGCCGCCTGAGATAAGCAACCAACACTGACCGGAGTAGGCCACCTGTTGAACCCCACCCCAGAGTAGGGAGCGACGGAGAATTTACAAAGCGGAGCCGAGCTACACGCGGGCGTGTGAATCAGCGCCGCCAAGCGGCCACCGCGCTGTGGTGGAAGGAGATGTCATTAAGCGGAAAGGGAGGGTGGGGTGGAGTTGGAGACGTCTGGGAGGAGTCGCCCATAAAATATGCAAGGAAGGCGTAAGCCAGCCAGCCAGTCGGCCGACCCACGGGAAGAGAATGCACGGGGAATGAGGGGTCATCTTGACATGTCGCGATTTAAAATTTCACAGTGAGGGAGTTCCTCCCGACTCCTCGAAAACGGCCTTCCGCATCCCTCATATCAGGATAAGGTAATTAGGTGCGGGCATATAAACGCAACGCAGATTTCCTGCTGACAAGAAAACAACTGAATTTTCCGCCAATTCTTCTGTGACGAAGTTTAAAACAGCAAATGATTAGGTACTCAATATGGCCTTTAGAATATTTGGAATTAGGTGTATGTAAAACGATTCGGAATATATCAATTACTTTATTATCAATTGTAAAAATTCCATTTTAGTTGGTGTCCTGCCTTGGTTCCATCATTTTGCATTACGCTTTCAGCTGCTTTAGATAATCACAACGAACATTTCCTACAGTGAAGTAGCAACTCCATATTTACCAGTTCCATAAGGTTCCATAAGCAGTTAGACGCTTAAGTGTAAACGTAAAGCAGGTTTCCTATTGGAACAATGAACAGAATTTAATGCTCATAGTTTTTCTGAAATCCATTGATAAACGAGAAAAGACCAGGAACTTAATTCATAAAGGAGTATTTGCTATTAATAATAGGAGTATTTGCAGAGAAAATAATCTAAATAGGTATGTTCCCTGTTAGCTGATTCCCTGTTTCTTTTCCTTTCTAGCGGGAAATATATGTTTTATCTTGAAGCATAAACTTTAATCAGATCTTCTTCCATGTGTAAAAAAATGTGACGACCATAAATAAAATACAATCTTTGGAATTTGTGACCAGAGATTTTATTATTTGTATGTATAAAATTCTTCATAAAACAATAAGGCTATAAGCTGAAATATGGTTTTAATACTTGTGTATAATTCATAATGAAGAAAAAACTAATTTTATCATATTTATTTTGTAAATGCTTTAACCATAATATCAGCATCTAGTTTGAATACCATCTCCGGAATAATACCTCTCTCTAGTTAACAGATACACTGCGTTAGCTGTCTGCATTCGTTCCTTTCCAATGCGTTAGTTTGGAATTTTTGAAATGATAAACGTAACGCTGAAGACAAATTCTGAAAGTTTTACATTTTCTGCTGTTTTATGCGAAATGTAAAAGAGCAAGCTATAAGAAACTACATTAAAACTTCATTAAATTAGTGGGAAGACGAAGTTTAGTTCAACTTCTTTTTAAAACAATGCTAAGCTACGCAAACAGTCCATCTGAGAGATCAAATAATATGAATTTTGTTTACATGGTTTAGCAACCAGACGTGATATGAATTTCAACGAAGACATGATTAATTTTCAATTTTCAACATAATCCCGAGTGTGAGCCGCTGAAACAGATAACTTCTTGGTAGAATTTGAATGCTTGCAAAATATTATACATTTATATTCTAATGTCATTTTTATCCATCAAAATTTATAAGGTTTAAACTTCATTTATACTTTACCTAAACACGTTGAATCCCTTAACCTTATAGAAAACATTCAAAAATGAGTCTGAAACCGACAATGTCAATTGCAGACAAACCTGTAGTAAGTGAGCTAACAAAACAAGTATTGTTTCTGCCTTATTTCCAACAGAGTTCGTCTCCAGCACTCCTTCCAAATCTCAATGAAACATTAAAAGCTTTTTGGAACCCTTATTAACCCTCTTTACTTCAATTTTCATCCTTTCAACGTTTTAAAAAAAAAAGGAGTCCAAACCAGACCTTAGCTGCTTTTTAGTGTTCAGCCTCATAAAATTCTGTACAGAGGAAATAAATACGCGGGATGAAGAAAAATCTTATTAAAATTACTAAGCGAATGTAGAAATACTGAATACTATTTAATATTCCATAGACTCACAAATATCAAAATAGTATCGTCTAAAACTATGACTATTCCCTTTCCTTGACGGATACATATCAAATTGTAAATAGATCATTTTAAGATCAACATGTCTTCCTCACATCAGAGATCCCAATCGGTCGTTTTATACGAAAAATGACCCTGATGTATTTCTACCTCTGCATTTCTTCCCAATTTTGCTTCGGTTACGTAACACTATACTTGAATCACTCACACAAAACTATCGTAGCGTACGCCAAATCACTTACGTAATATTTTGTCAATTAATCCGTACTTAGTACCAATTTTCGAGGCAGCTATGTTATAATTTGTTCCGAATTCATTAATATGTCTATTGATGAAGCTGTGGTATTTGTTCTCCTAAATATGAGCTCCAAATCAAATGTTTTTCAACAAAAAAACTAATTCCACTGGCCAACATTTCTAGCGTATTCAAATAAGTGGTTTTAAGGTAAACACGCAAGCCTCACATTCACTACATATAAAAATATTAACTGCACCAATGACTCAATTAATTTGAGTGATACCTATGTAGTAAAGAGATTCTGACAATTAAATTAGCATATGGTAAACATTTAGTATTCAAACTCTTTCACTGATTTTTCATATAAGAGCTAAACAGGAAACATATTATTACGTGGATTAACTCACTTAGAGTTCAATAAAATCTTCGATAAATATCCTATCGATAAAAAATTACATGAAACCGTGACAAATTATTTTACCACCTCTTCCGGTAGTATTCTCAGCAATGACTAGCCTAGAACAATTATTGACATTTGTACTCAACTGGTATTCAAATGCAAGTTAATTTTAATTCTAACAAAATAAGTGAACTAGGCAATTTGCCTGGTATGAAGTTTGGAATTGGAGAATGGGCAATGGACTGGGGCATTATCAAAGATGAAAATTAAGTACAAAATGAAAGCTTATATGTACTTCCTATCCTATAGAGACAAAAAGCAATAATTAGTGGTTGATGAAGCATTGGACCTTATGCATTTCTTTCAAAGTATTTTGGCCAAAAACTCTATAGAATTAAAAACACTACTTCTCCTGGATAACAGAAGTTTATGATTTTATGTAGAATCGAAACTAGGACTCAGATTCATACATCATGCTCCTCGAAATTGTAACATATTCAGACAGATAAGGCTAGAGTATTGTATGCTAAATAAATAATATTTCCCATCTAAAATGGCAGAACCATATTCTCTAGTGGTTTAAAAGATATTTTAGTTCTATATTTTTGTTTTTGCCCGTGGCCTTAGTTGAGCAATGAGTAATCATTTAGTACATATTTTTATTTTGACCCTGCCATCTATTAGTTTGGCTATTATATACAGTGATCAAAAATCGCCTACGTGGCAGATACTCTCCGGTGCGAATTTTTTTTAGGATATTGCCTGCCAATTGGCCGCCGGGGATACGGCGAAACTCGCTTCGAACATTAATCGCGAGCGAGGCCTGTCGCATATATGCGCCACCGGCTGCCTCCAGAAGCGCCGGAAAAGCATATTTAGCTGACCCGGTCACTTACACTTGAAAAGCATCGATGTCCCTCCATCTCCACTGCTGATAACCCCATCCCATCTCAAATTTTGTTTATCTGCATTTTTTGGGGCATTTATTTTTTCTGCATCACAATCAGAATTGGATGGCGATAGGACCTGAATCTTTTTTTCCGCTTGCTTCGCGGCAGGTAGGCATTCGTCAATTATTGCAAAACTCAAACATGGAATCCCTCTCGACCGATAAATTATTTCGCGACTCATTCTGACACATTTGTGTACCTTGGTGGATGTTCCAATGCGGTGTTTTTATAATTAATAACTGTGATCATGGAGCAATTCAATTTGTACTGTCTTTATTTATATAGGTGAATATAATAATAAAGAGCAAATCTGGGGATATCAATACATATTCAGCGGGGATATGGCTATAAACGATTCACTTCAACGTTATTTTACATATAAAAATGAAGTGTAAATTGAAATTGGCTAAATTTGTCAACTTTGTTCAATGTACACATGAAACTTTGTTCTACACAAAAAAAATTGGAATTCCATTCGTGGTTCTAAAAAGCAGGTGAATTAACAAAGAACATCTTATAAGATGGAGTTAACAATTAATCTAAAATTCAAAAACTACTGGCATTATTGCATGATCAAATAAAAGTCAGAGAAACCCACGATGAGATTATGTATCAGTGATTTTGATAGTCCAATGTATCAAACTTCGCTTAGGCATCCAAACACCGAGTGAGAACCTACATACGCTTATATGGTTTTAACAAAGATTGCCTCACTCACTAAGCCAAGTCGTTCAGTAAGAAGTTCATCATTATTTACATTAACAAACTTCAGCCTCCCTTTCAAATGTAATCCTTCTTGTAATAAATCGCAAAATAATCAATATTTTTATTGGTAAAAAACATTTTATCACGTTACCAGACAAGTTTATGTTCATCATCAATGTTGTATAAAGAAACTACCTTCGCGTTATCTGGAAAATCTCTCTTTTTGGAGTAAAATGAAAATTCACCGCATGTATGTACTTCTAAAAAATAATGTTTGATTTATGTTTTACTCGATGGGTCTTCAGAAACTAATTTCTGCAAGCAATCACCAAACATTTAATATTCAATAAATATTCAAACATTTATAGAGTACTGAAGAGGTATATAAGATCTGGTGATTACCCGGCGTACTTGCTGCAAGGCAATGATTAAAAGGCAAGGATTGGCAATGTTTGCAATGCAAGGTTTGGCAATACTGCCACAGCATGCTTACCATACATCTCCTCAGTTTGTGAGAAAATATCTAGGGCATTGGCAAGACACAACATAGGAATCATCCACCTTCCGCCACCCAAACAAAAAGAATAGCTGGTGAGGAAAAATGACAACATTCGCCACCTAACACCCGGCGTCTACCATGTCCAATATGAACGCGGCGCAGTTAACATCGGAGAATCAGAGTGCACCGTTGAAACTTGGCTAAATGAGCATAAAATCACTTGAGACTGGGGTAAGAAGAAAATAAGCAATTGTTGAACATTGCATTACCAACAACCATTCCATCCATTTCAAGGAATCCAGAATAGTGACCCGCCCATTGGGATTGCCTGGTTAAAGAAACCATAGAAATCCGGCTGGAAAACAAAAATTTCAACCGTGGCTCCGGTTTGTCACTGAATAATGTCTGGAAACCAATCTTAAGAAATATAAAAAAGCGGTGGGTAGATGATATTGTAGATTGCCTTCAGATTCCCGCCTTCCGTGCTGACCAAGCCACCCTGAGGCACCTGACCTTGACAGAACTGTTTATAAGGACGATCACAACCTTTGAAACGACACTCAACGACCCTGAGGACGATGCCCGATGAATCAGTATCTACGGAAATGATATTTAGCAGCAGCATAGGCACTATAGTCTCATCTAAAGGAAATTGTCATCCTTGGAAAAGGCAGCCCTTTACTTCATCTATGTAGCATGGACGAGTGTTACACTCAAACAACTTTACTCTAATTTAATAATATCACCTTTTTTATATCTTGCTGGAGGGTAAATAACGTCATGAGTAGCCACGGTAAACGGCACGTCCAAGAACCAAGGGCTGAAAGTCTCTGTTACACTGTCACGTGAGTGTTCACCAAATTCAACCAAGCCATCGTAGTACTATGGGGATAAAATTTTGGTTGTCCAACTTCGAAATATATATATTGTTAACGATACTTCAAAGGTAAAATATATTATAATTCAAACAGAGTAGAAGTATGGCGTTCTCCCATTTTCCTGTTGCCAAATTGAAAATAAGATCGAAGCCAAATGCTAAAACCAATTGCAACGGCTGTCATACCCCAGATACTCTGCTATGTAGACTCATAAGATCACAAGTAGAAATTTCGAATGCGTTATCATTTTTAGGCAAATTAACTAACATAAGCCACAAATGGCAGAAGATGCAAGATGTTGCCACTTCTAGTAGCATTGAATCATTCATTAGCTTCAATAAAATACGATGAAATACGATGAAACAGGACCAAGAGAAAATAAGAATATTTTCATTCCTGTGAATCGCTTAAGAAAACCAAAATGAAGATATTGTGTCAACTTGACTCCAAAATGCTTGTTGTAAAAATCTTTGACGGCAATCCAAGTAATCTATACGTGCTTTAGTACACCAAGCAATATGCGTAACTAAAACTATGAACAGTTTGAATCAGAATGGAAACATTTATTGAAGATGACATTAGTAATAAAATGACATGAGTGTTTATGTATAGAGAGAGCGAAAATAAACATGATATGGAACATAATATAAATTTAAACCCACTCGTGGCATCCACGTGAGTGCTAGTGATTTAAAAAAATAAGGAATAGGCGACAGTTCTTAAAATATTTCTCTATGAATTTTTTATCACGAATAAATATGAAAAACGGGATATGAATCAATGTATTTATTGAATAAATGACTTTCCTTAGTGACTTAGTGGTTTTCCTTATTAAAAGGATTTAATCACGGAAAACTTTTACAAAGACACTTAACCTGATCTGATGATGAAGCTAAATTTTAAACCCGGGTCGGGTGTATTTAGCAGTATGGCAAGAGTTTTCCTCTATTAGAATTTTTAAATGTTTACAATGTCCTTCCCATTGCACAGGATGTTTTTCAAGACAATAGTTTCGT
The DNA here is from genome assembly GCA_963573305.1 of Pyrrhosoma nymphula. NCBI lineage: Eukaryota > Metazoa > Arthropoda > Insecta > Odonata > Coenagrionidae > Pyrrhosoma > Pyrrhosoma nymphula. The sequence goes on from OY754337.1 coordinate 39,456,148, forward strand.
TCAAAATACGTATTTCGTCGATTCCTTCTTCGGCAGCGGGCGTCTTCACTTCGACCTGAAGACATCCGTTGGAATGCGAGCGAAACTCTTGTCTTCAAAATCAACCTACACTGTGAACACCCGAGAATCAAGGAACATTTGCTTTAACGCTACGGAAATCTTCGATGGAACCTAATTATATGTATCTATATTCAATATTTATATCTAAATAAATATATGCTAATAACTGCATGTAGCTATGTTACCGTCAAAACCCAAAAAACATTTAATACCCGAAAAACCTAGTTACAGATAGTTTTATCGTCCAGTCCCTTCGTAAATACTAATACTTTCATCGTGGTAACTAAGCTTACTAAAAAACGGACAATTAAAATATTTTTTGGCCAGAACTCACATTTGCCCCTGATTTTTTCCTAGGAAAGCTTATACCTCAACTTCACCCTCATGGCGCCAACCCTCTACATAACCAGATACCAAACTTTACCATTTTTGTCTTCTCCGCTATTGAATACTTTCTGAAGTGTTGTTTTTATAATGCTTACATACTAAAGTTGTTTTCGACCATATAAACTGAGCCTAGTGTATATTTTAAGAATTTTAAATAGTTATTTTTAAAAACCTCACATTTTTTTCTCCAGAGTAATCTTATAAAATGTATGTATTGTCAAAAAATTATTAAGATATAAAAATTTGCACTTCTTAAGTTATTAACAGTGAACTTTAACATAAAAAAGTAAACATTTACAGTGTAATGCAATTTTAAAACTTTTTGCTCAAGAATTTGCATGTCAATGTAATAATTTTCCAATTTTTGTCTTCAATTTGACACCATGTTTAATAACAATCAATAATAACAAAGTTGGTGTATAAATAAGAAAAATGTGATACATCATAGCAATCACCATCAAAATTGGAAGTACACACTTTGCAAACATAGTCATTTTTTCAAAAACATTTAATGAGATCATGTTTGGTCAAATAAATATGAAAAAAGGAATTTGAGCATGACTCATGCATACCTATGCGATAAAAGAATTCTAATGATCCAACAGCTAGTTTTATCAGAGCCCCTTTGTTAGCGCTAGTAGTTACTAGGCAATACAAGAATTCTCTGATAAGTTTTAGGAAAAACTGGAATTTATTGAATTTCAACCGCTAACAGTTTTTAATAACTCATGCATACATACGCGAGAAAAAAATTTGAAGGAAATCCGTGTCATGAGGGCACGAATCTTTCCTGAAATTAGGTGATTTGACGTGAAATGACCCTGTTACTAGGTAATTCGGGTATACACTTTTTTTAAGTTTAGTCGGTAACAAAAATATAATTATAACTAGAGAGACGAATTCATGAAAAATAAAACTTTAATCTACAGAGGAGGATTAAATGGAGTAAAAAATTTGAAAATAGAGACAGCATATAAGGAAGTGATGCACCCGAGCGTTGAAAGATACTTAGGGAAGGCATCGATGCACGAATAAGAACTTCAACGGAGAGTCGGGATTTCAGATAAATAGTTCTTGGAACTTTGTTGCACAAGTTAAAAGAAACTAGAAGTTAACCGCAAAAACAAAAGAAGCTAGTCATGGCCATTTAATGCCCTTATCTACTTCAACCTTTGTATCCAAGCGAAACGGGCTAATCACACCCTTAGGAGATCTCGACGTAAGGGGATTAATAACATGCCCTATTGGTTGGTTCCTGCATCCGTAGAGTGAAATAAACATTATTTTCAAATTAAGAGCCAAATTTTAAAAGTACTTTTCGATAAAAATAATTCTCACTTTAGCAGGCTATAGTAATAGGACATTACTCAGCATAAAATCAGAGACTTTATCTCGAGGGATTATTAACTTTTCTTCACTTTACTTATAGCCTATTCAGATTTATTTTTAAGGAGGTAGGATCGAGAAATGAAATATGTCATTTTTTCATATTTGGGGTACTATTAGAAAACATTTCCTCTATCTATATCAGTTAAGAGATACCCCTCACGCAACACTACTTTTTCCATAATATGCAGTTGAAATTACATACATTTAATGGAGAGAATGGGAGTCGCCTTGGAAAAAGCTCTGCTTTCATATCGCAAACATATGTCATTTAAAAAAAAACTGATATAAGGTGGGTATTTTTCCGATATAAAAAATGGCAATCTTACGAAGGTCTTAACCCATCTTAGTTTTTAAGATATTAGCGTTCTTCTGCAGTTATTACAGACGAAATTCGTAGGTGAGTTTAACATGGCGCTACAGTCGGCAGAGGTTTTAGCAACGCCGCAATCCGTGGTTAGTTTGAAATACTCGGTTACCTCCAATGAATTTTCACTGAGTTTAATTATGTTGTCTCACTTAAAACTTACTTGAATAAGTAAACCTTAACAATAGTTACTTGAAAGGCAATTTAATATCTAAATATTGGGTGCCGAAGGTGAAGGGTGGATTGCAAGAACGATTGATGAAGCTCATATTGCTATATTTTCATTGCACTTGAAGCGCTGGCATTGCATTCAGAGGCTCCAAAAAATCTTAGCAGGATTTAAAACGGGTATGGCAATGACGAAGGCGTGTATCAGGCATATAAATTTCAGTTCTTTCTCGAACTGAAGAGGAGGGATACCGTTTCATTCGCCTAAAATCGCCGAGACAAGTTTCACCTTAAAACTGTTGGGAACTAAAGATATAAATAAAGTTTTGTTCAGACCGTTGGACAGTGTTTTTGAAAATATTTCAAATCCAGAGTGTAAAAAAACGTTGTGACTAAAAGAAATTTACAACCCTATAGAGGCCCGAACCGGTGCACCTATCATTCGTAGTCGAGCACGCTACCAACCACTCTACGAACACATCAGGGCTTCTTAGGGAAACATGGCATTATACTACCTAATTTTGGCGTAACTACGACATGGCATAACATTCTTCCCTCCGATGTGAGATATTTTTGGCGCATATGATTCTTTATTATGTTCCTGTGGGTCTTATATATACGCGAGAACTATCATTGTTTATATATATATCAAGTCAGCCTTCATAATTTAGGAGGACACTGGCACAGAAATCATAAATTATGATTTATAGGTACTTGGGACGTGTTTCATTGTCCTCTTCGCCTGGGAAGTTTGTGAGGAAAAAATTTACATTAAGTTCTTATTATGAGAACCATGGACGTTAGATAAATATCAAGCATGGCATCAATGATTTACTGGAATGCTTAAATAATTAATGTTCGCCAAAATACCCTATTGAAAGTTATTTATAAAATACGGAGTGAGGTATTTCCATTTCATCACATCGGCGTTGCCAGATTATTTTGCAAATTAATATAGTAATAATAAAAGAGATTTTAATGTGGATCCGAAGTAATATTCCAATTTAATTTTTATTTGTAATATTTACATAATTACTGGCAGTGTCAGCATAATATGCATTCATTTATATCTTAAGCATAATCACTATTTTGACTCCATTTCCAGGCTGATAAAAGTATTTAAAACAACTCTTTTTCATGATTACTGTGGATCTTTAGTGCATTACTTTTTCTTTTCGATAGCTTAGGCATTTTTTAAGAGATAGTATTATATTGTTTAACAGCGTACAAGCACGTCAAAAGAAGTAAAGCCACTCTTCGGTTTTGACTCACACGGTCGCGAGCCAACCTCCTTAAGCTGTAACATTGTTGCCATGTTTGAAACAAGGATGAAATCGTTGCTTACCCAATGATATACATAGACCTACACGCATGAACATACGAGCTCTCTATACTATTCATGATCGACCCGAAACAATTATTCACTTTCGCTGATAATTTTAAATAAGACGATATTTCAATTTAATCTAAAACGCATATTATGCGTTTTCGCATGACATAATAATTTTAATCGGTAATATAATGCACATGTCATTGCTATCTCAAATTAAATGGTCATGATTGCTTATCATAATTTTCTTCATGTTGAATCTTTTCAATTTGTTGACGAGTCTCTCAACATTAGTTATTGGTTACAATATTTACCATCAATGTGTGCCTGTACCCATCAACCTACGTATAGGTAATACTTTGGCTAGTCCGAGTAACCTCAAAATATTTTTAAACGTTCTCCCATCGATAACGTTTACGTTAACTAATCATTAGACTTATGTTTTACACAAATCCCAAACAGTTAATATGAAATGAACGAAAAGGCTACCTACGTCATCTTGTGGTTAACTTTGAACAGGCATTATTAAAACCGAACCTTATAATTACCTTAAACAAATAATATCATGCGTTCAATTCACCATTAAATGGTATACAACCGGGAATAATATGCTCTCCTTCACATGCATCAGGATGTAGTATAAAAAATATTCCACAAAGGAATGGAGCACTAAGACTGAGATGAAGTTTTTGAACAGCCACATTTCATGCACCCCAATAATGGAAGCGCAAAGCATTAACGGCATCATCGGCTTGGTCAACCTGCTCCGCCAAACATTTTCTCCCCCCACTCTCAAATCGATATGGGACTAGAGCTCGAAAAGTTCCCCGTGCCACCAAAACTCCCACGAAAACAGTTCTTTCCGAAGAGCCGTAAAAACACCGGACTCTCGTAATTCCTCCCAACACGCCCGCCACGTATGGGGTGCCCCAGGAACCTTCCTCTCTTCCCTCCCCTTTTGAGCAATATCCCTCCCAACTCCTATCCTCCTTTAACTCTACACCCAACTACGGCACTCGCCGATGTGCCCGTAGGTAGGTAACTTGGCCCCTCCCACTCTTCCTTTCTCAGTCCGGCCATTAACAAGACAACCCCCCCTAATTTTCATCGTACGGGGGCAGACCCAACAAAGGATTTCTCGGCATCACCATAGCAACCGAAATGGCTGCCGAACCATTGCTATTACCACCAATGCCTCCCCTCCGCCCCCGTTCCCCCCCCCATCCAACAACCCCCTTACAAGCACATTAAGGCTGCCTCGCCGGTCCCCGCAACTGCAAGTGACTCACACCCGTACATCACTGGGCTTCCCTCCTCACTCGCCTTCCAGCTCCTGAAAAGCCTTGCGGGCTCGCTCCAAGTTGAATCTATCCCGTGATGCCACTTTCCCCTACCCGCGAATGGCATTCCGCAAGAGGACAGACAAGAGACCCGAGCGAGCGATCAGATTACGAGCCAATAAAGCACATTTGTTAACAGCATCGGAACGCCGTTTCATCCGCACGAGTATTGCATAGCATTCCAAGCACGGGAATCAATCCAATCTTATTTGCTTCCGGAGGACGAACTGAGGCATGATGCTCACCGTTTGTGAGCTATGAATGGCACAATGATAATGGGATTCTTTTCATAGCGGACAGAAACACAGAGGTCATACTGAGCTATTTCATTAGTCTTTACTGGAATTTCTAGCGGATGAGACAGTAGCAGACGTTCCTACTGTGAAAAGTATAATGGTTTTAATTTTAGGCTTTTGGTGATAATACAGGGGCGAATAAAGGGAGCACATTGAACATTTTATCAGTAGTAAACCTCCTTCAATCTGTCATTATACACGCTACAGCCCCCGCGCGATGTATACTTATTACCAGCCCTTATATTACTAACTTGTACCCTGGAAATAACTTGAAAAGAATCAATAAAAAAGTTTTGTTCTCTATTTTAGGAAAACATAAATTATTCCTTATTGACCATACCTAAAGCAGGTGGAATGGTTTATACATAAATAGAATATTATTAACAGGAATAGTAGTACCGGTCAATAGAGGAATTTATCAAGCAATTAAAAAGAAAACGAGCAAATACGTAAACAAAATTTTGCAAAAATTTCTACTGCGAAGCGGAGCGGTTTATGATCTAGAAACTTGGACGATTTGGAAGAAGTATTAGCGCAGACTGGTGGCTTTTCAGATATGGGTGTGGAGAGGCATAGAGAGGGTAAGCTTAATAGAGAGGGAAACAAGTAATGATGAGTTACTTATAGTAGAAGAGGAAAGGTTGGCGATGGTGTAATGTGAAAAATGCAGCCAACACTGGACACCGAATGCACAGGGATAGCTTAAAGTGGTTCGAGCAAGCATTTCTTACACCATAATGGGCACAGTCCAATTTTCTACTCAAATTCGAGCGGTTGCAAGAATAATGAAGTAAATAATGTAATGTTCCTGGCGCAAAAAAATTGTTTTTCAGAGTGAACATCTCAGTATTCAAGTAAATATAAATATTTGAGGTTTTGGTTTGACGTATTTGTTTCACACCGCAAGCTGAAAACGCCTCCCCAATAGAAGTTATTTTTTGGCAATTTCATAAAAAAGATTACGGTGAGAAATTAATTAATTTTTAATAAAATAATGAGAAAACATACGAAATAAACACAGTTAAACATCTGACGCAATCTTTGCGATGGGGCTTCCCAATTTTTTTAAATTATGTCTCTTTAGAGCGCACAGCACTACCAAATCTCATGGAAAATGACCTCCGCTTTTGGGCTAATACCTAGTTGTATAATACCTTATAAAAGCAGCGGTACAATTGGTTGTTATTCGGGTATCAGAAGAAATAAAAAAATCTTTCCCTTAAAACTTGTACCTAATTCAATGAATATTATGCATATCGTCAATCCCTCAAAATACCTTTATTTAGGAAACTTCAGATAAGACTACGAAAGGTCGAAGATATCTCTGGGCAGACTGTTTATAAGCCTTACGTTCATTTTGTGGAATACCTATGCTTGCTTATATACTACCACAGTAGAAAGCTCCCGAAAAGAAATTAAGTTCTCTGGGTAAATATCCGGTAGAAACCTCTTTAGACACAAGGTGTATCCTCATATTCCAAAAAGGATATTTTGGCTAAAAATTAAATGAGTGACACGGTATCCAAAGAGGATGTAAAGTTCTGTGTTGAGACAGCATGAAGGACTCTTCTTGAGTGAATTATTCATGCTGTACCCTTCAAAAGGGATGAGTCTTAGCTTCATGTATGAAATCCAGCCACAGGCTCAAGTATTGTAAAAGCAATTATTCGTTTTAAGTGCTGGACAGTTGATGTGATACAGTAAATATTCCAAATCTAAAAGACCTTCAGGTATGATTGGTTATCTAGTTACACTAGGTGTTATTTTTTTGGAGAGGCTGTTTTATAAAAGAACTAGTAAAATATATTTAAAAGCTAAAAAAAGCAGAATACGACAAAGAGAAAAACAATAAATGGTAGGTTTAGAGCATAAATAACGAAACAAAGGTACACAGTTACGACCCATTCACCCGCAGATACCGTTTTTTTTAGGAACAAGACTCAACATTTTAGTATCTGCTACGAGCTTATGCGAGGATTTTAATAACGTAATTGGATTTTAGATTAAATGGACTAATTTACACGCATTTATGATTTACAAAACATAAGAGTACATGTGTTAACATCAAAGGCAGCCTTTACAAACCTTTTTCGACCAGTGTACTCCTTGGTATCCCATTTCCCAAGGTGGTACCCCTATCAGTGGAACCCTAGTAAAATTGAAATACGCCGGCCACAATTCCGCAGCCATACAAATCTTCTCGAGTGCCCGTAAGCCCCATAGTACGTATCCCAAAGATTACTCCTACCACAGGTTGGGAACTGCTGCTCTATGTGATCATATCTAAGTAAGTAGTACTTTAATTTACAAATAAGCTGAAGTTCAGTTGCGGTAAAAGCAGGAGGGATAGGACTAGGAATGAGATGGTCACTGAGACAGGATGATTTTGTGTACCAGGCCGAATTTTAGCGAATTATGGATGAACACATTGAAAGACGAGCGAATGCAAGACGGAAAGTCGTAGGTAGTATAAAGAGTGCATCCATCAATGGATTCTTGTCTATGGAAGAAAAAATTGCAGAACACAAGCTTACACTCCTTCTCACTTTCATTTATCGTAGCGAAACTTGGGTACGCCAAGGTCGGCATTAGAGTAGGCTTAGGGTAGTAGGAACGAGATAGCAATTTATATAAAATTCGATGAATTTGGCCTCACTATAAAGAAAAAGAGCGCATAAATTCAATGATAACAAAATCTCGGCCACTTACCATTATGCTTTTCAAGGTTTTTTTTTTACCAGAACATTCCAGCCATTATCCATGGGAAATTGTACGGGCATGCACTCCAGGTGCTCTTTATTAACATTAGGACTTTCTCCCCAATAGATTTAGTCAGAAATTTAAAAGTTCGTAGTTTGTATGCTTTCTCAACTATTTTTAAAAACACATCAATTACTCACCGCAATACTTTTCCGCAAAAAAACCTTTGGTTGTGAATTCGTATTCAGCGAACGGCGTGAAAAAAGGAGTCAAGTTCAAACCTTTTATAAGTACATTTAGTGAATTACCGTACATGTAATTCGTATAATAGTGTTTGCGCTATTAATGTAACAATATTTACTTCATGCTTCTTACAGTTCCTTTAATATAAAAATAAAACCTGTATAGCTCTCGCGAAAGCTTATGGCGTTCGGATGCGCGGCGTTTGTGTTTTCCTCGTCATACTAATTCCATTTAAAAAAAATGCAATCATGCATTTTACAAATGTCATGTCTTCGCTTTCCCCTACGTCACTTTTCTCTACCCCTTCCACCAAAATTTACCCCTCCACGACGTCTTCTTCTGCACATCCGAACACCATAAGCTTTCGCGAGAGCTGTATATGGTCTCTATCATAACTAGGGAAAAATCTCGCTCAAACTACCTTAATGTAGTGAGTATGAGTTCACTGAGATTTGTTTGCTGTGAATGTATGAGGCAATGGGTTGATGACCAAAGGGTTAGAGACGAGTGAATGAGCAAAAATATGGAATAGAAGCTCCGGTAATGGACATAATTGAAAGGAGATTTCTTCGATGGTTTAAGCCATATTGAGATGAGAATCGAATTACAAAGAAGTATTATGGTAGAGGAGTAAGTGGTGTGAGAGGATGGGGTAGACCAGGAAAGTCGTGGTTGAATGAGTTGTAAAACGTTTTTGAGAGAAGGACTATTAGGAGCTTTAGAAACAGGATAGTGTGGATGAATAAAAACAAGGGTGTAACTGAAGCAACAGAGGTTTCCAAGGATCGGACAGAACGTAGGAAATTATTAGAACAGAGTTAACTTCACAGGCCTAACACTGAGAATTCAACTTCTTGGTTATGCCTACTACAAATATGGACGGCGAATTTGGTATGTATATTATTACTGACGTTTGCGACACAGTTGAAACAAATGGTTAATATCTTTATATAGAAATTTTACAGTTTTTAACTGCCATCGTTGCCCCGAACTCAAGTTTCCAGGTCTCTCTCATAATTTTGATTACTTCCTGCCTTCAATTTCATCATGAGCGTGCTATTTTTACTTCACTAAATGGTTCCAGTTCAATACTTGTTTGGGCAACCTGTTAACATCCATTCTGAAAGTGAAAATTATTCACTTTCAGAACGTCACCTCGTCCAGTTTTTCATTTTTCATAGCCATCATCTCGATTGTTGCTTCAGTTTTCACTTTGTCAGATCTCTTTTTTTCCAAAGCTTCTCCGCAAATGGGCATCTAAGGGGAAAACATCGCACTTGTTGCAACTTATGGTTCCAAAAGGTTTGACATAAAGATAAAATTGCCACCATTTTCAGAGAATGGCTATTAAATTTATGAATCACAATAGGTGAAGATTTTACTGAAGGGAACACTATTCGTAATATTCTTAGGCTTTATCCTTGGAATCGTGCACAAATATTTTAGCATATTGTTTTTCTCACATCGAACCCTTCTACAACAAATTGGTATAAACTGATGTGCCGTTATCACACACTTTCGCAGTTGTGCATGGTTAGCATAATTAGAACACATATGCTAGAAGACTCGGGAGTTGACGGCTATTAATAAAATATTTCATTCTGAATTAATTATTTCATTCAAATCTCAAATTTTGAGCAACAAATTATCACATGCATCATTAAAATATGAATATTTTAGGTCTGTTGAGAACCCTACTAAACATGGAAATTGATGCATGTATATCTTTTGAATAATTAATACTTTTCAAAAACAAAAAATAATGTAATTTCATAATATTCACAATTATGTTCTAAACATCGAAATTAATCATTGAAATTACATTTAGTATCAACTACTTTTCACACGTTTTTATCAAATTTTAACTAAGAAATTTGAACCCGAGCTGGATGACAGGCAGTCAGCATTGTTCTTCGCGGGAGGTCATAACACATATAACTCATTCGAACAAGATATTGAATGTTACCACCTACTCATTTGTATTCTTAAGGACTTCCTTTGGCCATTACCAAGGTCATTCCACACTTCTACATTTTCATCTTATTCATTATTCTTCACACTTACATAAAAATGAACTTATCAGTTATTAGCAGAACAATAATCTTTTGCGACCCCTACATGTACACCTAAAACGTATTGCCATAATAAATTGTGAACATATTTTTCCCCATAAGCTTTACAAATAAATAATATATCCTAAAGAAGTTCCTTTGCCAGCAATTAATTTATATAGATTCCAACTCTTTTTAGCAGAATTGGACGGTTGAAATCTTCTTAAAGTTTCCAATATAATACTAATATATGAATGCATTTTGAATTTTAGTTTACTTTTACTTTTATTTACATCTCCAATTGAATTATTTTACTGTAGTTCATATACAAAAGCCTATTTTAATGACCAAGAGTAAATATACTTGATTACGAAATATATCAAGAAGAAAGATATACATGACAGAGCGATTTGGTATTTAACAGCCGAGAATTGTAGCAGGGCAAAGTGTTGCTTTGATACATTAAGGGTTAAAGAATCACTGAAAAAAGGATGCTACTATAAAATGGAGGCCATAACGTAATATCATAAAATAACACAAAAGGTTTAACAGAAAAAATAAAATAACCGTATGGAACATCACCCTTTTCTCTTAAATTCCCGGTAATATTTACAATAAAAAATCTAGGCAAGGAAATATATCCGCCCCATCATTTTCTTAGTATTACTCAACAACCTACGCCCTTTTTACACAACTAGCAAAGAGGTGTTTGCGAAAACTTAGAAAGAATAAAAGTAACAATAAAGATAACTAGTAGGTACCCGATAAAATAAGTCTAAATATTTAAATAATTAGTCTCTAGAGAGGATTCTATTTTACAATAGTTCCATGATTTGTATTTTATGTCAATAGAGTTACTAATTCTGCATGAATAGTTCAAAAGAAAATTTATCATGGACATTTAAAACTCAGTTTTGGTTTTCAACAAAGTATGCACCAAGTAATTTTCCGAATACCAAAGTTAATAATTAGTCACATTAGAACGTTGAAGACTTGAAGAAGAGCTAGTGACCAATATACTAGCAAGAGCACGGATTTCTCGATAATATTCAGGGAAGGATAAATTAGTTTTGGCAGCTGTTTAAGCGATTAATTTAAGCGGAACTATTCTCTATTTATAACAGACAGTATATCGTTATTTGAAAATTTAAGGAGTTGTAAAAAGTATGGCGTAATTATATAAATATAATTAATTCCATTTTTTATTGTTTTTATAAGTGAACTTCTCATCAATCAACTAAATAGAAATATTTGGGACTTAAGAGACACAATAATACTTGAATTATTTATTTAAAGCCCTACGCTGAAAATATGTTTACAATCGAAGATTATTTGTGGCTTGAAAATAAGTATTTTGGTAATTAATTAATAAAAAAATGATCGAAAAATTACATAAACAATACACCTTCACGATCAAATGTGTCTCTGGAACGCGCAGCATATCTTTGGAAAACTGCTTCTTTTTTGGGCAAATATCTCGAAAAGTAGTGGGTCATTCCATGCCAAAGCACCGACAAAAATGCAAAAATTGCCCTCACTATCTTAGATTTGCACGAAAGTTTTGGTTTGTTTTTTTTTATAAGGCCCTTAGTTATTATATACAATATTTATGAGAAATGTTAATTTTTTGCGGAAATACGGGGGTATGAAAAATTCGGCATTTGTAATAATAAGTCCCTCAATTTTCCCATTTTTTTTCAGATCTAAAAACGCTAGAAAGTTCGGGTAAGAATCATTTTGCACAAAAACATTAGTGCATCTTATTCAACGGTCAAATTTTAAATTTGTTTTAAATAAAAAAAAATTTTGAAAGTTTAAAATTAAATTTTTTATTTACGAACCCACTACTTTTCGAGATATTTGCCCAAAAAAGAAGCAGTGTTCCAAAGATATGCTGCGCGTTCCAAAGACACATTTGATCGCGAAGGTGTATTGTTTATGTAATTTCTCGATCATTTTTGATTAATTAATGACCGAAATACTTCTTATCAAACCACAAATAATCTTCGACTGTAAACATATTTTCAGCGTAGGGTGTTAAACAAATAATTCAAGTATTCTTATGTCTCTTAACTCCCACATATTTCTATTTAGTTGATTTATGAGAAGTAAACTTATAAAAACAATAAAAAATGGAATTAATTATATCTCTATAACTCGCCATACTTTTTACAACTCTTAAATTTTCAAATAACGATATACAGTCTTTAATAAATAGAGAACAATTCCGCTTAAATTAATCGCTTAGTATTTTAAAGACTCATTGGTATTCGATGTCGAATAAAAACTGAGTAGCCTTAATAATAGACTTAGAAAGACACATCACAAATAAACCTCCTTCACCTCGCCATCGTTCTCACCGTACGTTTTGATTGGGTGGATGACGGGATAAAGTCTCATGAAAAATTTCAAGATTGTTGAAATCTTAATTTTATACGGCTCCCTCGAGAGGGCCAAGAAGATTTTTTCCCGCTTGGCAAAAAGAAGAGAAGCATGCTTCGGAAAGGGGGAGAATAAAATAAAACTGTGGAATCGGTACCTTTTAGACCTCCCGGCAACCGCTCAATGACACGAGCGACACAGGTGCGACACAACCGTCGTTATGATACCTTTATTCTCCTCCATCGCATGCGTTAAAAGCGACATTCCGTCCCTAAACTGCCTCCTCCACAACATTCTCCCCCACCCTCTGCCGACTCTCTCTAAAGTTAACATGCACTGAAAGATCCCCTTAAACCCTCTCTGCCCGACAACCACCGCTGGAGGCCATCCACAGCACTACAAACCGGGCCTTCCAGAGGCTTGGGAGGTGGATTAAGTGCCTGGTACCCAGTGGAACAGATGACTACCGTTTTACGCTCGATTCAGCTTTGGTCGATCCTTCCTTCCCTTTCATTGATGCATTCGAATGGTGAATTTTCGCCGGCGAAATGCCGTTTCAAGAAGGAAGGAAAAAAATGAGAAGCACCACACTGCGTCCCACGACCTAGTTTTACTGCCGTTAGAGATACTGCACGGGGTTGTACAATGCCATCCTTTCAACAAGAAAACTGAGAAACGTCACATGTGGATAACAGCGCATTAAATGTGACGAATATAAATGTGTCGCGAAAATAAAGGTCTGCAAGACGTACCTACGTCTTCACCGAACCTTAAACTTGTATGACCACTTGGCAATAACCATAATGTAATGGCATTGGTCTTTCATACTCAGTGGTCAGAGCGACCTTATTTAAAAAGCGCATTGGGAGAAACCTGATTGATAAAGCGCATTGGAAAGATAAAACATAATTTGAAGATTCCTTATGTAAAACACTGTATGTTTTGTGAAGATAAGGCCTAGTTTTATAAAGTCTGTTTAACAATAAATGCACGCTGACGTAGACTTTTTTGTTTAGACGTAGATTTTTTAACTTAATGTTGGAAAAGAGATGTGGATCAGACTGCTAGAAAATAGACTTGAGCGTTATAAATGAGAGCAGGAATTCAATTCGGTTTTCTAACTATGAAAATATTTTTTTACATGATTAATGAATTTAATTACATTTAAGTTTACATTACATTAAATTTAATTACGCTAAAGTTTACATTACATTACATTTTACATTTCGTTGAAGTTTTTACAGTTTACCTAAGAGCCACCCTTCGCCAAAATAAACTCATCAGAAGGTGGTAATTTTTACAATGAAGTTAAACTCTTTCTTTAAACAAATCTAAACCCTCCTCTTCTGCCTTCTCTTAGTGAGAAGAAGACGTTAAATCAATTGAACTTATAAAATAAAACTTCATCAGTCGATATGTTTGCTTCTGATAAAATTACCAAGGGTAAATTTTTATCTTACAATTAACATTTTAAAAATGGATGGAAAAGGTTGAACAATAGCGTTGCCCACTCTTTAACAGGGATTCCTCCCTTAAACAAAGCGATCATAAACGCTCAATAGTTAGTCTAAAGCCTTCGAGGATGCGTGATACAGTTTAAAGCAATGCTTTCGAATTATTCATTTCTCGCCATAAATTTGTCGCCGAGAATCTCTCAGTGCAGTGGACGGCGAACCTAAATAGACGCATTCCGGGATATTTCAGTGTCAGCAGGGGCAAATTTTCCAACCGGGTGGGACACCGGGACAGACCCATCAAACCGGGAATGCCGCGGTCAAACTGGCACGTATGGTAAGCCTACCCACGGGGGATCTAATTTTTAATCAATGAACCCTTCCTCTGAAATATTTCATCTGCTCAAAATCTGCCTTGTTTTGTATCCACTTAACCCACGGAGAATTAGGAGGGAATTCATGAGGCAGGTACTGAGGGATGACAAAAGAAGGAACTATAACGGGATGAGGAAGTCAAATTCTAAAAAGATTAAAGTAATGAGCTGCAGCATACCTATCTTCAAACTAATAACTGCTGATGATACGGATTGGATACATGAACGGGGGAAGTATCGGATACAACGGTGAAAGAAAACAATTATTGCGACAGATAGTCTTATCCATTCAAAAGAACAATTACCTAACCTTTTTGGAACCATATTTGTGGGAGCAAATAGTTTACCACATTTGGGGTAAAGTATACCAATTACCATCTTCTAAAAAGAATAAGAATTTATTAATAGGGTAATTTAGTTGTAGGGTCATGTTCAAATGGAAGAGATTATATGCGCTGCCCCCTATCTCTTTACACGATTCCTTCTATCATCTGAGCATACTCTCCCTCTATCCATCCCGTCCAAAAAGCATACTCTCTCCTTTCCCCGGTTACCGAACATCTTCCCCTCAATCACTGCCTCCAGCATATCTTCGCCTACCATTACCTGCATATTTAAAATCACTATCACGCAAGAGTAACGACCTAATAATTTTTAGTAATAGATTCCTGATTATCGAAACTTCTTCCACAGCAGTCACGGCTATCGAAAGGCTAGATCTTCTCATCCTCCATGATAACCTTAAATGAGGTGAATCGCAAAAGCAAGTTGACGCGTTATTTCTGGATTTCAAGAAAATATTTGACAAGATTCCTCACCAAAAACTAATATTCAAATTAAAATTATGTGGAGTAAACGAAAAAATAATGCTTTCGAAACGTGACTTCCTAACTGACCGCAAAAATAGATATCGACGGCATTATTTCCTAAATGGATGGGGTGGCATCCAGTGTCCCGCAAGAAAGCATGATCGGTACCCAGTTTTTTCTCATTTGCTGCCCTGCATTAAAGAAACTAAGATATATCATGCGAATAGGAGGAAGGTTTTCTGATAAAAAGTGAAATAGAGACGCTACTCTGCTCTGGTAAGACCACATATCGAATACGCCGTGAGCATTCGAGGTCTTATACTGCAAGATTTTATTCACGAAGTAAATAAAACGTAAAGCCGCAAGCTTCGTTAAATACTGCTTCGCGGGAACAGAAAGTGCTACATAGCAAATGGCAAGAAGCTAGGTTGGGAGCCGTTAGACTCTGAGGCTACATGCTAGTAAGCCTAGCATGTAGCCTCAGATTACCTAAGATTACCTGAAAAATTCAGATTAGTGGATTTCAGACCGGGTTACCTTAAATTAGGTGAATCGCAAAAGCAAGTTGACACGTTATTCAATTGTATATTATATACATAATTGTACATTCAAATGTATATTATAGCCCACGTCAACTCAAACAAGGCCCCAAGCCCACCATCTCAGATTTCCATAATGCTTTCCTTGTCGTTAGTTTCAACCTAAGCTAAGAAAAATCCAAAATATTTTAGCCCCAATCCCAATAATTTCTGAGATATGAGTATTTGTATATGACGAGGTATAGAGGAAAAATCTGCCCGCGAGTCAAATTGTGCAAGTCAATCATTTTTGTACCTCTGTAAAAATTAAAAGAAGTCAGTTAAGCCAGTAAAACATTTCAGATGGCATAAACATGTGACTACAGTTTTCAAAAAATGTATCAAAAATATTCTCACTAGGAAACTTTTATTGTTATAAATATTCAAACGTGGCAGTTTTGACAGATTTACGCCAAAAAATAAAAATATTAGACACGTAAAATCCACATTTAACATGTCATAGCCACAAAAATCGGATTAATGACTGTAAATATTAGCAACTTACAATTGGTATGATTCCTGGGCCCGTTTAGAGCTTAATTTTGATAAATTTACAGAAAACTATCACCCACTCATTTTTCATGTTGCAAAATGCCACGTTTTCAACTTCCAATTACAAAAAAGGATCACCAAGTAGGAGATTGGATATTTTAATGACATTCAGTAACCTTTGAGTGAATACAAATCTGAAGTTGCTCCCATGATTGATGCTGTCTCAATAAGTTATTAAAATGATGCACGTAAAACAGTTGGCTACGACACCAATGTTTCAATACTTCCACTTAAATGTGGGTTGGTTGTGAGTATTAAATTTCCTCTTCGTACATATCATTCGTTTAACCGTCAAATAATCTATTTTGATATTACCCTATACTTAAAGATATGTTAGCATTGTAGTCTCTTTGAACTATTGAGTAATATCAAAATACATTTTCTGACAGTAAAAAGATTGATATTATGTATTCAAAGGAAATTTAATGCTCACATGCAACACTTATTAAAGTGGAAGCATTGAAACATGGGTGTCGTAGCCAACTGTTTACATGCATTATTTTAATTAATTATTGAGACAGTATCAATCATGGGAGCAACTTCAGATTTGTATTCACTTAAAGCAGAAGGTTACTGCATGTTATTAAAAAAATTCTATCTCATACTCGGTGTCCCTTTTTTGCTATGACAAGTTGAAAACTTGGCATTTTGCAACAAAAAAAAGAGCGGGGAGGTAGTTTTCAGTAAATTTATCAACAATTAAGCTCTAAATGGGCCCAAACCTCATACCAATTTTAAGTTGTTAATATTTTTGATAGTTGTTTTGAAAGCAGTCACATGTTTATACCATCTGAAATGTTACTAGCTTAGCTGACTTCTTCTAGTTTTTAGAGGCACAGAAATTGTTGATTTGCACAATTCGACTCGTAGGCAGATTTTTCCTCTGTACCTCGGTGTATACAAATACTCATATCGCAGAAGTTATTGGCATTGGGGCTAAAATATTTTGCATTTTTCTTAATTAAGGTTGAAACCAGCAATAGAGAAAACATTATGGAAATCTGAGATGGTGGGCGTGGGAACCTCAAAAAATTGGTTGAGTTGACAAGGAATGACCCAAGTTCAACACGAAGGATAATATAACTCTAGAACTGATAGAAGCGACCGCATAAAAGAGATACACTGCTAACCTGATCGGTACAAAAATGTTCGCTTCAAGCGCTGTTAGTGATTCTAACAAAAATACGAGACACTAACATAAAACAAATCGTTAAGATATAATTCACTTCTGCCCCTGAACCCTGCCACACACCTCTGCGGCGGCTCGCAGGGTAATCCGTAGATGTAAATGTAGACATATTCCAACCATCTGCTCTGCACCCTCATCTTCTAATTATCCTAACAAACAATCATTTTTCTCGCAGTTTGGAGCTGATTGTATGAAAAGTGTTCGTGCCGTAAAAAACACATACGTGATGTAAATCATTAGATACCACTGTGTGCAAACGACCTTAGCTATCGGTGTATCATTAAAATCCAATAAAAATTAACATACTTTGGGCTGTACCCTATGGAATTTCTGTATGGTGATTAGAAAAGTTTTATATACGATTATTCATTGTGTCGACAAGCGGTCTTCAAAATGACGCGTTAGCGTTGAGAACTAAGTTGACATAATAAGTTAAACCTTGGGAAGACTGATTGCTTTCATTTCATGATAAAAATCAAATACTACCACTATTATTATTAAAAAAATGCTACAAGTCGGCTGGGTGGTAACATTCATGTGAATACATAACAATTTAAATAGTATATATCCACTATCACACCATAAAGTATTCCTGAGAAATAAATTAAATATACAACAAAATAATATTAACTATACACAATTTAAAATATCTGAAAATGTTTAGTCTCTGCTAAATGTATTAAGTTTCTTTCTAAAAGTAAATAATCTATACATTTTTACGTTTATATACATTCCAATATATAATACCCGAGCTGCCATTTTATTAACGTCATTTTGAAGAACATCAAGATCGCTCTCCTTCTTACTTCTCCTCCTCACTACTATGTTTACTTTCCCATTTAGTGAGGATTCCTACTAAATTTATTGACCAATTAAACTTTAATCAGCGAAAATCATCATTGAATCTTAGCTTCGATTTTTATGTTCCCAAGACACTTGGGTAGGAAAACAGAGAAGAGAGGCTAATGAGGGTATGGTCGAGGGGAAATGAAGCATGAAGGAAAGAGAGAAAGGGTGGGAAATACGGGTGGAAGAAAAGGAAAATCCAGCCCGTGAATTATTTCACCGGGTGGGGACTGAGTGAGTGTTCCTATGAGATCCCTCGCCGGATACAAACGCACGGTCCTCCATCAAGTCTTAAGGTTAATTAACGCACTCGCCTGAACCCTCCCACCTGCCCCCCAAGGTAGGGGGAGTTGTGTGGAACAGTATGGCTAGGGGAGGAGCTATCCTTGACGCCTCCCTCCCCCCCACCCAAACAAGGAAGCGATTCGAATCAGTTTTCTCAAACCACACGGCATGAGAAGGGCGAATGGACAAGGTTGTGGCAAACGGCTAAGAAGAGTGCCAAGGCGTGGAAAGAAAGAGGAAGCGAATAAATACACCGCACGCTCTCTTGGGTTCTGTTCCACTGTTTCTTTCTTCATACTCTAACATATTTCGCTCCAAAACAAGCACCTTTCAGCAATATCGTAACCGCCAATTAAACTCCCCCCCCCCCCTACCATTACCACAAACGCGAAGCCGAGCAAACCTTGTATACGAAAATAAGCAGTTTACAACAACTTCTTCCCTCACTTCCTTCGCATGGGATTTGACACAATTACTGCCGGCTATCACCCTATAACACGGACTTCGTAATTTGTCTTTCATAAGCGCTGCACAACTTCTGTTTATTCCCAATAAACGCACGGGCTCCCAGCAGTATTCCTTCTCAATCATCTACCTCCCTCAACACTATAATTTGATATATCCCTGACCAAAAGCCTGACCAAGCCTAGAATATCACTGAAAATAAATCATGCACATAACATAGACGTAGCTTGATTTTTGAAGGAAATACAGCATCCAAGATGTATCGGAAACTTGGGGCATGGAAAGGAATATTTTTTTTATTATTTTTTTTCTTATCAACTCCGAGTACTCTCATGCTAAGATCAAATGTATATTTCCCTAGCGCTCTTGTTTCATTATCGTTTCTTGATATTCAATCCATCCTAAATCATATCTTTCTATCCCTTCCACGAATTCCAATTTTCTCTATGAACGAATTTTGTTCTCCGGTTTTATACATCTTCTCACCCAAGTTGGGCACTAGAAATAACTCCCATTGCCTAAGAAAGAAGAAACAATTCATCTGCGAAGGTGTCATGAAGTGGTTTAGTAATGTCCCACCATATGGTATATCGAAAATCAATATATACATAAATAATTAAAAATTTACGTACATGACAGCCCCTCAAACGCACATTTTTAAGAAATAATGGCTCAAAAATCATCCCTGATAGGCGAAGGCAAATTCTATCGCAGGCTTAAGTTATCCCAAAACCTCACAAATGCAGGCGAGAATAATGCAGGATGATCAGCTCCACTCCAAAATATTAACGTTTACTTAAATTACGTGGTTTTTAGTTTATTAACGCTTCAGCGATATCAAATGAGATGAGATATTAAACTACTGTGATCTATATGAGTTCATGGCCATCGCAAAACATCATGGGTTCTTCTTGTTATTCTGGTTGTTCGCAAATTTTTACTTGTGTAAATATCGTGTCTTTGCGCGGTCTGTACAAAAATATTTTTCCCAGGATATGTCACACAAAGGCAGGGGTCATGTATATGTCGTCATATACGTAATTTATTAATCCTAAATACGGCGACCTCATGGACAAAAATAGCTCCAAATTTCTCTTTACCGCCAATGAAAATCATTAGTGCTTAATTCATTGAGCTCCTATTATTCACTATTTCATATTGGCAAAATAACAGATAATGAATTTATTCACCTACTAGATAAAAATTCTCGGACTTAGTCGACTCTAACATACATCGTCTTATCCATACGACCTCAAGTGCAGCTGAGGTGTGCATCAACTTAGACACAGGAAGTGCGTGCAAAACGCAATTCAGGAGAAGTGAACACGAACTGAATAATGAGAAAACTATTGATTTTATTTCCTTTTACAAGCGTTATTCTAACCCTATGAAAGTTTGCAATGATTTCAATAAAAATAACATAACCTTGCAGAGAATGGGTAGTAAACTTTTGCCAGATAAAGAAATATTTAACACCACCTGCTGCTGAATAACTTTATTTGTGCTATTAAAAACATGGAATCTGAGAGAAATTTCTTTTCCAGGGGAGTTTTAAGGGTAAAGGAAAGGACGTTGAACCCTTTTGATACCTAATTACTACATCTCAAACGCCTTTCAAATCGTTATTACGCCGTAACGACTCACGCTCTTGCTTTCCAATAAAAAATGACGTAATGGCTATGCGAAATTCTTTCAGCGATTTTCCCAAGCGATCGTTTATATTCAATGTGATGACCATTTATCCGAAAGGCAATAACCGCCGTAATATATAATAATATTTTTTAACATAAAGCATCACCCCGTTTTTATCTGCCATCCATTGCTCGTCCCGCTGAAACCTGTAATATTTTCTCCTTTTCACAAAAAAAGCTATATCTCTTATCACCATAATCTATTTCGGTCCGAACTTGCCATATTCAACCCTTTTGCACGCGCCTCATGCTACTCCCTAAAGCATTTTCCTCTACGAACTACACCTACACCCTCTCCATGCTCAATACCATCAGTCATTCTACTTCCTTTAACTTCCCACCCCCGATACCCCGCAATACCTTCGCGGTTCCACTATTCCCAACCCATCCAAAGTCCTCCCATCCCACGTATACTTCTCAACCCTTCCGCGCTAACCTTAAGGCCTCCCCCACCCCAAAGACTCCCCCATCCCCCGCACCGCCTCTGATACCATGATAGATTGGGGCAGCAGCCGTGAAAAGGGGTGAGTTCCTCGATTGTTTCGGAGCAGCTTGACGCCCTATGGGATCGAAAAGAGAAGAGAATCTTCTTCCCAGTATCACACCACCCCACTTTCCTTTACTCACCCCAGCGACACCGCACTATCTTCCGAAGGACAAGAAGAGAGAGATGGGGAGACACAAAGACGAATGTGTGTGGAGAGGATGAAGAAAGCGTAAGAAGATGGGACGAGGAGTACTCTACATGGGGGATTTGGTGCTTACCCGGCGTATGATACTTATTTTTTCATATATACAAGTATATACATAAATATACATATATATATAACCATTCATTCATTCCAAACCGCTCACAGGCGTAAATTTTATATATGTGTATATAATTATATATATTGTAACGTCGTGCCTTGTCAAGCTCCATTTTTATTTGTTTTATTTGGCTTTATGTATTTAATTTCGTTCGTTTTTTTGTTTTTGATAGTATTAATTTGTATGTTAATGTATGTTTCGATGGGTTGATGTTTTAGGTTGTTTATTGTTTGTATGGTTGATAAAGGAGGGGATTGTTAAAAATGTTGAAGAGAAAGAGACATGTAATAAAGAGGGGCAATGCCCAACTGAGTTTTTAAGAAAGTTTCTATAATTTTGAGGGATCCCGACGTCACAATATATATTTATACATATACATATATAAATACCGCCGATGAGTCTGAGTCTTCTACCGGCGATGATGACGGCCTGACCGTCGAAACGTCCAAGTTTTCTTTTGTAAGAGTCCCTTTTGCGTGTTTCTGTGTTTGTTTAGTGTATAGCTGTTTTATTTATGCATGTGCATCGTCGCATATATGTATATATAATTTATAATCATTCATTCATTTACTCAAACCGCTCAGAGGCGTAAATAATAAATATTTTGTTCAAAGTTTCCTTGATAATTAAATAAACTCTCTAGGTGCATATGAGATATTTCTTCCCGCTCAGGTAGCATTTTTTATCAACGAGATCATGCAAGGGTAAATTATGATGAGCGTCTCCATGTTTAAAAAGCGCTCAGCAATATACAACTACACAAAATGACAATACCAGTAGTCCTGAAAACATTTAAGAAAAAATAGCTGTCTCTAATAAAAAGGTATTGATTGCTGATAAAGTATTGAACAAAAAGTAAAATTGGAATAAAAATTTATTGAAAACGTTGCGAATGACATTCGACGCTGATAATTTCTTTTTTAAAAAGGAAAAACGTTGTTTCATGACACATACATTTTAGCCGATATCATGGATGGTACAGAGCTTGTGTTAATCAAACCTGGAGGATTTATATCATTGCTTCCTTTTGCTTCACTGATATTTTAAAGATGATTACTAGGATGCACGTTGCTTATGAGAGCCTCCGGCAGAATACAAATATTTTAGGGAGATGAACAAACATATTTCATTTTCCAAGATTCAAAAGAAACAGCAAGGCAGTATGAAATATCTCGTTGGATAGAATCCAAATTTTTCCAAGGCATTGCAAGATCAACATTTTGTAAATATATTTTTTTTAACATGTCATTCTCATAAGAATGGATGAGTAAAACCATGAACTGTTACATAACTTTAACAAGACTCTAGTCCTAGATATATTTGCGATCTTTTTTTCCTACCTCCTGTAACTCTTTCCACCTTGGCTTCAGGAACCTATTCCTTACCATGAGAAAGGTGGATGCCAATCCCACCGAAATATTGGAAGTTTTAATTTGTATAATTTGCGTGTGTCTATATTTTTATCTTGGCTTATTTTATATTTATCACTCGAGTGATTCTCCAAGAAGTTATATATATATATATATATATATATATATATATATATATATATATATATATATATAAAATCATTGGAAGCTTTCACGAGCGTGAATACAAATATATAAAAACTTTGTCACAAGTGTGACTAAAATGAAAACATAAAAAGACACTCACACGGGTTGCAAATTTTTCGGTGGATCGCCGCCACCTTCTTCAGCGAACGGTATAGGAAGAATGAGTCACACTTGTGACAAAGTTTATATATATATATAAACTTTGTCACAAGTGTGCTTTGTCCAAGAAGTTATATATATATATATATATATATATATATATATATATATACATACACACACACATATACATATATATATATATATATATGTATGTATATATGTATATGTGTGTGTGTATATATATATATATATAAACTTTGCCACAGGTGGGGCGGAAATAAATATAGAAACACAAAAAAGAAGAACACTCACACACTATACGTTCTGATATTTCGACAGCCGAGCTGCCTTTCTCACAGAATGAAGGATACAGATTCTGTATCCTTCATTCTGTGAGAAAGGCAGCTCGGCTGTCGAAATATCAGAACGTATAGTGTGTGAGTGTTCTTCTTTTTTGTGTTTCTATATTTATTTCCGCCCCACCTGTGGCAAAGTTTATTTTTATTTAAATTATCGCGTGTGTGATTTTCCACGAACTCGTATATATATATATATATATATATATATATATATATATATATATATATATATATATATATATATAAAACTTCTTGGAGAATCACTCGGAGGAAAAATATATAATATGCCAAGAGGGTGGCCGATAAAAGTATAGAAACAAAACGAAGGACACTTACAAATTAAAACTTCCGATATTTCGGTGGAGTAGCTCCACCTTTCTCTAGGTTAACAGTAGGAAGGACTAGGTTAGGAGAAAGAGCTAGGTTTCTATATTTTTATCGGCCACCCTCTTGGCATATTATATATATATATATATATATATATATATATATATTTATAAAAACAGAACTTTCTTGGTTGTTTCACATTATTTTTCAAGAGTTTTATATCAGTAAGAGTTACTGATATGTTAAGAATGCGAATCATACTGCTCAATTCAGTTCTTTGCCTCCTAAACACAAGATGTATTGATACCTCTTTTAATTCGTCGAACAATAACACTTAGTTTGAACGACCATCTAGAAATGTTACGACATCCAATGGCCATTCACTCCGGTTTTGAAAATGTTAAGAGCCCTTAAATACTCAACTTCAGGAACGTACCATAATAGGACAAACCTAGGAATCCAAACTTAGAGTTAGAAACTTAGACAGCTTTGAAAAACAGACATTGCATTCGAGTGCGGATTTTATATGAAAACGGCAGTGAGAATTTTGTAGTATATGTTTAATAACTCATTTACATCTATTTATATGAATACTAAGTCGACCAAATGTAAGCTTACTATTTTCTATATAACCCCGTTAAATAGGGAGTTCAACTACCACTGAAGAGAGCTAAACATATACAAAGGCAGAGAATGGGCTAAGCAAGCAAGTTTATGGAAATCAAAAGAGTAGCTGAGTGATTAGAAAAGACAAAATAAATTAAAATAAGATAAATGAATGAATAGAGAAAATATTTATTTTTTCAAATTCAGGAAATGGTAAGACACCGAAACAAAATGCATAGGTTATCATGATGTGACACATGTTTTCTTTAAAGCAGACACAACGAACGCGTTCAGTTGAAAAAAGAAGATTCCATTATTTGATCCGCTTCTCCAGGGTAAAATAAAAACTGTTCCGCATAACAATTATGACAGTTTTCATCAACATTCGTTGCTTGTCACTGCTCTTAGGAGTTGAGAGTTATTATAAATTATTAGGCTATGCGAACTCGAAAAAATTAGCTGGATAACAATTGCCTGTGATGTATGCCTACTGGTACTTTTATATACATGACGGCTGTAGCTCCTATTAATAAGCCATGTCTTGACTTTCTTTTAGCTTCTCTCAAAGTGGGCACTTCAAAAATAATATCGTCCGCGGTTTACAGAAAAAAGATAACTAACAACCTAAGAAAAATTTAAAATAACCCCCAAATAATTCTTGCATATTAAAATTACAAAACATAAAATGACCCACAAATAATTCTTGCATATTAAAATTACAAAACATAGACTCCAGATTGGCCTAACTTATTCAGTAATATCAGTTCCCAAACCCAAAGCTTGCAACCTCGAGTCTCCAATTAAGTGAATGTTACTTACGAGAATATTTTCTGCTGAAACATTTTCGAAAGAAGTAGTAACACTTATTGCTAATTTTATACCACTGTGCCTGCTCATGATTAAAGCTTTCCTTCAAACTTATTACATTACACAATGAAGTAGGGCTGGTTTTATTTCCACGTACTTATTCTTTGAACTGAAATAATGAAATTTTTATGAAAATATTATACGGGAAATTTAACGGTAATCAACGGACAAAGGTTGAGGGCACAGTTCTGTTTGGATGTGTTTAATTTAGGCCTCTGTACATAGAATTATCTCATCCACCAAACAGCTCAAAAAACAATAATAAATTTCAATTCCAATGTATAGGAAGCATACATAACTCTAACACAATAAGAATAATGTTTTGAGAGTGTAACCACCTAACTTGCATATCATTTCTCCGTAGTGTAATGCAATGTAATATGCAGAAAATGATGTTCTTGAAATATTGTAAGCGTCCTCATAACTTTAATAAATCGGCACTTGTCTTAAATGTTCAATTATCAGTACTCATTCACCTAGCGATTGGGGTGCTACAGTCCATCCTTTTCTCCTGACCGCTTCTTTGAAGCATAATTCCTCAAGTAAACATATCTCATAACTTGCTCCATATTTACTATTCCTCGGAAACTCTACCCATTCATTTCTTCTTTTATTTTTTTTAAGTTGCTGCATAGTTTTTAAAAACATCCGATTATCTTTTCCATTCAATTAAATAGAAATTCCATTAGATATTTTTCTCCCTAACATATCCTCTCAATCTTTATTGCAGGCAAAACTTATAGAAAAAGACAAGTTATTCGGACTATTATCTTAAAATTAAAAAACATCGCGAGGAAAACGGCTTCCACCGAGGCTTATCCAGAGACACCGAGAGAAACTGGGCTTAACTGGGCTTGTATTTGGGCTTAACTGGGCTTGTAGATTTCATTGCACCAATGGGATAACTATCGTTAGAAGGAAATGGGACGCTGAACAGGATGGAAAGCATAAAAAAGCAGGACAGAACTCGGCTAATATAAATTGTGCATAGCTAACACCTTGGTCTGCTACATAAAAGTGTATGGGCTTGAATTCAACATCATCATCGTTAGAGGCAGTAATCACTCTAAAGACTGATTTGCTTCCTTCTCAAATCATTCCTCCTTTTAAAATCCCTCATATCTAGCTTCAGGAATTCCATTGTCTACCACGGGCCTTACTTTCTTTCAATTGATCTCCATTTTAATTCCTTTTATGTCTCAGAATGGGTCCAATATGTTTTCTCCATAAACTACGAAAATATTTTTATTAAATGCCGTTATCAATAACTCTTCATTAGACTTCTCCTTTGGTCTTCTCCCTCCAATTGATCTTCCTTTATATTCAACGCCGCATTTTTATTGCTTTCTAAATTATTAGTTATAGTACATTTTCGTCCAAGGTTCACCATGAATTTACCGGTAATATTTAATATGGATGTTGCAGATAATTTAGTTTCTACGTACAATCGGAAGACGCATGCGATGGACACTGACACTACAGGACCATCCTTCACTTTGTTCGAAGAAAAGCATAAAATTCGGCTATCGCAGGCGTTTCTTCCGCGAATTCGTATTGAAGAGCCATATCTCTGGAGCAGAGCGCCATTTATGGATTAATTTACGGTTTTCAGGAGGCCCTTAAAATTCAAGCCCTATTATGTCAGCCACTCAACACATTTCCTCGCCTCCGGGTACTTTATACGGACATTTTGCGTTGGAGACACTTTGCAGCGAAGGCCTCCTTATCGTGATGAGAGATAAGAAAGGTAGAAAGTGGTTAGGGGGGAGAAAAGGGAGGAATGCGAACACGATAAGCATTTAAAGGAAGCAAAATCGAGGAAGAGAGGAATAATGGAAAAATTTGATTTGAAGCAGGTGGCTAGAAGTATTAACTGTAAAAGTGTGTTAAGTATGCGTTATAGCCATCAAAAACCACAGATTATTCCAAATGAAAATATACGTAGCCTCAATGTGTGAATATGATCGGTATAATAACTAACCCACTTCCACTTTCATTATAGTATTTCGTAGTACAGTACAGTACAGTACAGTAATGCGCTCCAATGGTAGAGCCCGAAATTATTACTATGGTAGTTATTTATGAATTCTCATTTAGTCACATATTATCTGAATACAGTAATGGCAACTCAAATATAATCCTGGACTCACAAGAGATTTATTATTCCAATTTTTGGAAATGAAATGAGTACCCAATTTCTTACTTTCACGTAGACCTTCACAATCTAAACTGAAAAAAATTGTAATCAACCAACACAGTTTATCTCGTTAAATGACTTAAAAAGTAAAGTGCAAAACGTAATACTGCTGTAGAGTGATCGCAAAACCTTAGCATTGACGTATCTTTCCATTGAAATGCTGAATGCAGAGAACTTCATTGAACGTACAGAAAAGTAAATATTTTCAGCTGATTGAAGGTAAATTTTCAATTTGCATTAATAATTTATGCAGCTGAAGGAAAAAAATTACCAATCACGGACCTTAGGCTAAGAGCAGAAATAAGAAAGGCAGAAATAATCGACTCCTTGAGCTCGATTGCATACGAATGGGGAATTATTCAGTAAAAACTGACCAATATGTTTCGTTGCAATTCAGATCCAGTGAAATTCCAATTAGCATTTCATGTGTGTACCATAAATGAAATTTCTAATTTAAACGCAAAATTTACAACGA
The DNA here is from genome assembly GCA_963573305.1 of Pyrrhosoma nymphula. NCBI lineage: Eukaryota > Metazoa > Arthropoda > Insecta > Odonata > Coenagrionidae > Pyrrhosoma > Pyrrhosoma nymphula. The sequence continues at coordinate 39,484,400 of OY754337.1, forward strand.
CGAAGAAGTTTTAGTGCGATTTCAACGGTTAACAGCAGCAAAACGTGTATGAAAACATTAAGCGAAGTTCACGGAAAATATCACAATATTCTATCCACTGCATAAATAGTGACCTTTTGGCTACAGAATACGCATTGAGTAAACAAAGGAAGGTAAGGCCAGGTTTTAAAACGTCTGATTTACGTAAACCGAAAGATGAAGTAGCCTTTTCGTTACTTGGTGTTAACTGAGAGCTTGAGATTGTATATTACATCACACTGTCTGTTAGTTCAATTTAATGCTATTCATGGGAGAAAGTATGAACATCAGTTTACATATCGAGGGAATATTTATCCAGAGATTATAAAATCGGGCCCAAGACTGTCAAAAAAGAAGGAAATCAGAATAAAATAGGAATTTAAACTTTTCAAAAATCTCTTCAAAAGCTTTTAGATCTGCTTATTATTATTTTCGGGATCCATCGCGTTTGGTTGCTTTCTTCACAACGCTTTGCCTCTCTTCACTCGGAATAGGATAGGCAAAGGCAAATAAGATAGGCAATTTTTTTTAGAGCAATCAAACGCGATGGATCCTCAAAATAATAAAAATCAAATTATTGAAAATCGTGGAAACCCGAAGAATAAACTCTCACATCTAGTTCACGAGTATAGTAAAACAAACAGGGTACCAGGGCTGCTTAAAAAAATAAATAAAAGCATTCCTTTGCAGGTTATTAATCCATACTCATGTGTTTTGATCCTGGAAGCTTGTCATACATTGACGGGTCTCTATTCTGTCGGAGATAGAGCAGAATCGCTTCCGAAGATAAGTTTATAAGTTTTTTAGAGTTTCTACTCCATAATATTGCACTTACTCCTTAATTTTAATCCTTATATAACTATTATGGAAACGCAGGGGATCAACACATGACTAGGAGCTAGTTGCGTCAGTTCATATCAAGGCCACTAAATCTTTATCCTTGATTTCGTGAATCAACAATTTCTAAGTTATTACACATCAACCTTTATTATTTTGATCCTCGGCCCTCTTTAACGCAGTAAACTGGATGTGAATTGAGAACAATCATTTGAAACAAAGTAAGTATTGAGTGGACATGTAAAGTGGTTGCAGAACATGGTGACAGTTTCACAGAAGAGCTTTTTCAATTAAAGAAACAAGTTTATTGCCCTCAAACAAGCTCCACACGCAGGAATAAGGTAGTTTCCTTATGTTTCCTTATGTTCCTAGAGATCACAAGGTCGCAAACCTTGGTTTTAAACATAAAAATAGTCAATAGCTATTGCAAAAACTTTCTAGCTCTCTATGGCTTATGCTCGAACATGTTTAAATAGGATTCTTCCATGGGTTACAAACGATGAGAAAAAGTGAAAAAGAGAATCTCTTTCAGTTAGGCTACTACATATCGGGCACGCCTCGAGAATTTGAATATATTTGGATCCTTAGTGTTATTTTATTCAAGAATTAAATACAATACAAAAGAAATTCACACCCTTCGTTAAAAACTTTTACGAACGAGCAGAGTGTGTTACACATCTGATGGAAGGACTGTGCTTGGGGTCGTAAGAGACTCAGGGGCTACACGCTAGGCTTAGATAATTAGAAAAATTCAGATAGGATGAGTTTTAATACGACATGGGGGATAATAATTTTTCCCTGCGATAATTCTCTAGAACTGATAAAAGTGAAAATATAACAGAGAGGTACACTGTCAAACTGATTGGGATAAAGATCTTTTCTTTTCACGCAAGATTAGTGATTATAACGAAAAGAGCATGACTATAATATAAGACGCATCGTTAGCATATAATTCACTTTTGTCCTCTCCCCCCTCTTTTTCCCAATTCCTTCCCACTCCATGGCTGGTGTCCTTACACCCCCTGCCATATGTCTTTACGGCGGCTTGCAGGGTAGAATGCAGATGTAGATGAATATCAGAGTATTTTGACGCAACTTCGATTCTGATTCGATTCGATCGTGATTATTGTCATGAAACGCGCTGCTGACGCTTCCGCCCTCTTAAGTTAAATGCCTTTATGTTGGCGCGTTGCTTACCATGTGCTGTCTTCTCCCCTACACTCAAGGAGGTTAGAAAAGAAATGGAGGTGAAATATCACTTGATTCTTGAAGTCAATTCCGCCATTGCAGTCGGCACAGTTTAGACCTTCCTCTGGCTTACGTGTCCGGTGATCGCGTTCGATTTTCGTCAAATCTAAGTTAAAAACCACACCTACTCGGCAAAAAATCCTTCCCAAGCACCCCTATTCTTGCTTCACTTTCGTCCATGAGCGTTCACGGTCATACCTCCTCCATTTCATTTTAACCTCCTTGCCTACACTCTTTTTCCGAACCTTCCACGCACAATATCCCCTCGTTGATGTCATCTTGCGCACAGTCTACTGCCACCAAGTTTCGCTACCTCTCTACCTTCCATAAAGTGTAATTTAGGAGGCTGTAAGTAGGCTGGCTACGATGGCCGAAAGATTTTTATGATAAGCGATAAATTATGGCTGAAAGAACACGCAGCTCAGCAGGGAGGAAAACAGTTGATAAAGAGAGAAAGTAGGGTGATGGGGTGGTATTGAAGTTGAAACGGTCGGGAGGGTGTTAAAAGGAAGGCCGGAGTTATCACTTGGACTCATCTTAGAGCTCGAGCCTGCTCGGGGAAGAGAAGGCAAAGTGATTCAGACAGGAGTTATGAGAAAGCCACCGATTTAATGTCGGCATTGTGAAACATAAACAAAAATGCACCCTTTCGCGTCAGACTTAATTAATACGATAAGAGACGTCACGATCAATTGTTAAACCCCTGGATCGAGAAAAAACATGGCTGGCGTAGACAAAGAAAGGGCAGTATTACTGGGTAAATCAAATGGAATAATAAATCAAATTAAACAAGTGGACAGGACCAAGCCCGTTTTTTTTAAATATATTAATGAGGCTGTTACACAAAGTACGTTCTGTCCAATACGATGGACTCTAAATCTGATGAAGTTACATACAACTTCCATTCATAACTCGCAAGGTGAAAATCTCTATCTCTAGCCTGTTCCTGAAACCATTGTCGACCTTGGTTTTAGAAACCATGGTAAACCAGCACAGAGGTGTCCATCAGGCTTATTCCTAGGTTATTCTGAGTAGATGGAGCTACTGTACTCTTCCTATACGGTAACAGACAGAGAATAGATGTCAATCTCTCGAAGCCTAAATGAATAGACGTGAATAAGTGAATAAAAGGATAATTGGCGATGCCGAATAAATGCTGAATATGCCTTAAACAAACACCCAGAGGCCTTGATAAGAGAGCCACTAGATAAGCTTCATGATGAAAAGACAGTAATCGGAAATATAAGTAAATTGGTTAGATTTAGAGATGCACAGCTACCAATAACGCAGCTGGTCAACAAAATAAGACATAAATTTTAAAATTATACAGAAAGAGCTAAAGAAACATAAAATGAGATGACAGGATGACAAAGAACATGGAATTTCGTTCTATTCAATTCTCATTTCATTATTGTTTTCAATAGATTATTGAGTCACTATATGTGAGCTAATATTGTTGTTTTCATTTAACTTCCTTTCTCTCTTACTCTTCGTAGGACTTCTCTGGTGATTCTATCCGGCCATTTTGTCTTCATCATTTTTCGATGACACCACATCTCCACAGATTCCAATTAGATTTCGAAGAAAGACTACCTATTGTAGTAGTTACCAAGGTTTATTTATACACAGGGTGTTTCAGGAGGAAAGTTTAAAACTTCTGGAGGAGGTTGGTGAAGTCATTTAAAGCATTTTTTGTCCGATGAACATGGGGTCGCAACTCCTTAGTTACCGAGCTATGGCTACGCAAACATTTTTTTACAAGCATTCTGCAGTTACCATGAAAACCCCCAAAAGAAGTGGCATCCAGCAATACTTACAAATAAAAACTGGTTTAAGTTGTACTTAAAGTTTGTATCTTTCTTTATCTGCCAAAATTTACGCATAATGCTCACAATTTCTGAATTTGTCACATGTTGGTAACTGAAATTGTCAAAATTATTCTTCTTCAAAAATTTATTTTTTTTTAATATTTTTTTTATTTTGAGATATACCTAAAACGTATTGGGCAGAGAAAAATTAGAAAATTCTATTCCATATCCTAAACTGCTAAAATTATTTTCATAACGTAATTTTTTGCGAAGATATGGCACCTTAAACGGAACCGTTACATAAGCACATTTTTTGACGGCTCCCTTGCATGCATGGAACTGGTATTGATTTACCGAAAAAGATAATTACATTTACCAATCTAAGCTTACTTACTTATTTTTAAACGTTTTGAACAGAATAATCAACCACTGAAACCCCAATGGAGGTATTTTTGTGAACCAAATGTAGTAAACAATCAAGCGGGAACAAAGATCTCAAGCGGAGATTATCTCCATGGATTAATTGTCGATCAATGGCTTGGTAACTAAGGAGTTGCGACCCCATGTTCATAGGACAAACAATGCTTAAAATAACTTCCCCAACCTCCTCCAGATGTTTCGCAGTTTCCTCCTGAAACACCCTGTATATACCTATTTTTTGTAAACACGATAACTGCCGTAATTTTGTAATAATGACTTTCAGACTTAAACATAAAATCTTAGGGTGCAAAATCTCGGTCAGATTCGTTACTGAGAAAAATCGGACCTAAGGGGTAGAAATGGGGAGGCTTTTTTTAAATCAGAAAAAACCCTATCTCCCTTAGTTTACAGGATAATGAATTTTTTTAGACGTATTATAATTTCTAAGAATATTGCAAATAACTTTGTTTCAAACGTTTTTTGACTACACCAAAAATTAGCTCAGGGGTGGAAAAATAGGGGTTGAAGGACAAAAATATCATAAACCCCTAATTGTTTACATTAAAAAATACATTTAAAGTTATGTAAATTTGTCAAAACAATATTTACAACTTTTGTTTTAAACATTTTTTGTACGACCAACCGTTATTGAACCGCACTGTTACCTATTTGTATTTTAGAATATTTAATAAAATATTTAACTCTTGCACAGTAATTTAGTATTTTGTCTTAAATTCGAAAAATTCCCGAGTAGAACAATTATATTTTTCTCATTAAAATATGAAATAATTAAGATACGAGATTGCTTTTTGAACTTAAATGAAGCCAAATATTCATAGCTTACAATTTATTCAACCGATTTGTCTCAGTCGACCTATAAACTGAAAACTTCGAACTTTTCGCGTAAAAATTATGCAATTTTAGAGCTTTTGCCACTTCCGTTGCTGAGCATTTATTTCATTGTTAACCAGCCTTTCAATACGTATTGCAGGCTAATATACTTATGTTTCAGCACAAATTAAATTCCAAACAACTAAAATATACCTTCGGAATAATAAGTATCGATAAAAAGGAGCCTTTCCGAAAAAATTACGTCTCGCTAGTCACCGAGGGAGACTTCAGATTTGAAAGAAAGCGGCCGCCCCTGGAACTTTCAGTCGGGGTGAATATTTTGCGGCAATTCAGCACTATTCAGCGTTCTGTCATCATGATTTCAAAATACGTGTTCTCACTGGCTGATTTTCGCCACCATCTAAAGCTCATGCATGCACTACATACATTATTTGTCTCCAATTCATCATGTTACAGAATTACACAGTTTTACCACCCAGATAGCGCGCGGCAATGCATATCTGGCTAAAACTCGGCCAATATCAAGTTAATTGCGCTGAAACGTGCACGCATACTTCATCCGAGTACAAGTGAGCTACTCGTGTAGTTCACTAGTATTTATTAAAAATTTGAGCTTCAAAATCTACCTGCGCCTTTAGGCCAATGCCGGAAGGGGAAATTTGTATTCTATGCAATTGCTATTGTCCAGGCTTCACTGTCATATAAGATCATGCTCCAAATATGTAGGAGGAAGTTCTTTTTATTTCAGAGAAAACTATGAGAATAAGAATTTCATAAGCAGTCCCTTTATTTATTCAAAATAAATTTTGTAACCCATGCCCATAAGTTTTGACCCATTATCTACATGTAATCAAGCTCCCAAAGACAGCCATTTAGTTGTCTAAATGAGCAGGATATTTAAAAGTACCATTAAAAAAACCAAGTTGCTAGTAAATGACCCTGGTAACTCCCTATGTAGGTCGATCACCATCGTACCAACAGGTGACCAACCGGTAAACGTCACCACTTTGTTAATTACATTAATAAATTATGATGGCGTCTCACGGTAAAACATTCTCTGGTGTACTGTAGACAAATCTTCTTCAATTCATGCGTTTAGAAATCAATTGTAAATAATTCAATCATGAAGTTAGTTGTTAATTAAAACTATTTTTGTAATAATTATTTTTAAAGCTATAACGTTAGATTAAAATATTTCCTGTTAGTAATATAAATTTGATATAGCTGACCAGAAAATAAAACTGAATTTTGGCTCTAATAAATCTGCTTAATTGTCGACGGTAGCTTCATTTTGTTGTGCAGTTAACTAGTTTTCAGTATCAAGCTTTTAAGCATGTAACAATTGGTTTTCATAGGTGAAGAAGAATTTTGAAAAAATGCAATGGGTTTATACGAACAAGTTGGTCTCGTCTCCAGTCTACATTGTAGCACAGGAGATGTAGTCCTGCATGACATACCACAATCGTGGAGAATAAACCTATCATTGTCGCTTTAGAACGTCTAATTTTTAATAGTTTTTAATAAGTGCGATAACACAGATGACGTGGTACGTAGACACGCGCGAAGGTACACAGATATACACTAAAGAGGGTCTAATACGCCATAAAAATAAATTTTGCCAAACGTATCATATTTGTCAAATATTTGTAGCAGTTGGTGTTGAAGACGGATGCATTGAATTCCACCATCACCTGAGTCATCACAACTATCGATGAAATGAAAGCTTGGTCAAAACAGTCACAGGAAGTACGACGTGTATGAAATCAAGTTGGGAATGTTTTCCATTACACCACCCAAATTATTCAAAAAAGCACATCAAGGTGGTATAAGGACAATTGATGCCGTAGAACCTACATAAACTACAGCTTTAAGGCAATGAAGCCAACAAAAAAATAAACTTCTTTCCCCTTCCTATCCAGAGCGTACCGCTTCGATTTATGGCTATAGATAACACCAGGCCTCCGAGCCTCACATCGACACCAAAGGGAATCTTGTTACCCGCTGATCAAAACGGACGTGTGTCCCACGCATAAGACGTCAAACGAAATGATCGCGGGCGCGGTCCCCCATGCGCTCGCTCTCACAAGCTTTATTGTCACTCCTTCTCCCCCCCCCCTACCTAACCCCCATTGGCGCGGCCCATTTCTTGCGGCAAAGGACTTGCATTAAAGTAAATGGAAAACAGGTTGAGGGGCTCCAAAAACCATGATCAGGAGACGAAAGGAGTGAATGCTTTTGGAGAGAGAACGACGGTGTATAGAGGGTTAAAGATGGATGAGGGAGATTTAAGGTCGAAGGTGGGTTCCTTTTTTTATTATATTGGGACGCACGCGTGACAGACAGATATTGAGGAACATAACTGCCGGGATTGGAAAAAAGTTATAAAAAAGTTGTAGGAGAAAAGTTACAACGAGTTCAATGCACAAAGCAACCCCAAAAAGTAGACATTTTGAAAAGGGCTTACGGGCGGAGCTAACTGAAACGAGACCCACACGATATCCGGAAAAAAGAGAGAGCTCAGCAGTTAACATAGATACTAGTAAGGCGTTACATTTTGTATTTTAGCAGACTGGCCAAACAAAATTGCATTAATATTAATCAATTAGTAGATTAACTTCTCTCGAAGGGATTGGACAGAACTACAAATATTATTTGAAAATGTAATTCACATACCATGCATCCACTTGCCCAAACTATCGTGGTTCTACGTTATGCAAACAAACACATATGTATGGTAAAGAATTCAAAAAAGATATGGTACTTTTTTCACAGATTTTTATTTAAAGTCGACCGGTTTCGTCGCATAGGCGACATCATCAGGTACATGAATATGGCAAGTGGCAGAATATATACAATTTTTAAGAGGGTGGGGGGAGAGGAGGGATAGGGTGGGGGGGAGGGGTTTGGAAGAGGCAGTGGTAAGGGGTGGGGGTTGGTGTGTGAGGGAACGTGGATGACTCGATGGGAGGGGGGTGGTGGTGGATGTAGGCTAAGTGGACGCTTGGTCAGGTACGCTGTTCACAGCGGGGGTTGGGGCGTCAGGTATTGAGAGTCAGGGGAATATCCAAGAGGGGGGAATGGCTCACAAAAATGTTCTCGTTAGCAATTTTTCCTGCCTTTAATTGCTTTCTTATCTCCAGCTCCTCCAAACAGTCCATTCTTCTTCCCTTTTTCTCCAGGTGGAGGACCTCCGGGACAAAGTCACTATTGTGGTCACTTTCCCATAGATGTTTGGCAAAATGGGATCTGTTTAACTCACCGTTTCGTAGATGTCTTCTGTGTTCGTCTGCTCTTACTTTGAACGACCGCCCAGTCTGGCCAACGTAACATATTTCACAGTCACCACATTTGAGCTTATAAATACCGCTTCTATCATTAATGTCAATATTGTCCTTGGTTTTGTTTAACACAGCCCTCAAGTTACACTTGTTGTAATATGCAATTTTAAATTCTGTCTTTGGAAAAAAGTTGGCAATTGACCGTGTAATCTGTCCGTAGTAACTTAGTTTGCACCATCGTTTTTTCTTTTCACTAAGGACGGATGATTTAAAAATGAGTTTCTGTGCTCTGAGGGAGCGTTTTTTCTCGATCATTTTACTTATGACACTTTCTTCGTAACCATTTTTCACTGCAATATTTTTGATTATTTTGATTTCCTTGGCGAAGTTCTCGGATGACAGGGGGATGTTGAGTGATCTGTTTAGCATGGAATGAAAAGCGGCCATCTTTTGGGAGGGATGGTGGCGGGAGTCGGAGGGGATGACATGGTCTGTGGTTGTTTCCTTCCTGTAGATTGCGAAGTCGTAGCCTTTTTCCGTGGTTTTAATTGTTATGTCCAAAAAGTTTATTATATGATTGGTTTCTTTTTCACAAGAGAACTTTATATTTTTGGATTGGGAATTTAACTTATTCAAAAATATGTCCAGTTGTCTCATTGTGCCAGTCCATACTGCAAACACGTCGTCAACATACCTGTACCAACAGTGGATAAAACTGGTGTTCACTGAATCATCACTGAATAACCTTTCTTCAAAGTCGTTCATGTATAAGTCCGCCAACAGTGGTGATAGAGGTGATCCCATTGCTAAGCCGTCCTTTTGTTGGAAGAATTTGCCATTGAATTTGAAGTAATTCTCTTCAACACACACTCTCAGCAGTGCCAAAAACTCGTCGAGGAAGGGTGGTTCAGCTCCGGCTTTCTTCAGTATTTCTTCGGCTACTTTAACGGCTTCGGAAATCGGAATGTTGGTAAAAAGGTCTTTCACGTCAAAGGACACTAGGGTATGCTTGGAAGACGGGAGCTCCCTCTGGGTAAGATGTTGGCACAATTCCGTTGAGTTCTTTACCCCGTATCTTGGCTTGAAACCTGTGTATTCTCTGAAGAGTGAATTTAGGTGGGATGCTATTTTTCTTGATGGTGCAGCGACACTGGAGACTACTGGTCTGATTGGCACATTTGGTTTGTGTATCTTTGGGAGACCAAAGAATCGTGGAGCTTGCGGGTTCATCACTGTCACCGTGTATGTCTCCCTTGGTTTAATAATACTCGGGGCAGAAGTGAGGGCCTTTTTCACTAATTTCTGAAATTTGTTTGTGGGGTCACTGGGTAGCTCCACTACTGGGTTCTTTTCAATGAATTCGTTGCACTTTTTAACATACTCGGTCTTGTCCATCACAACCACTGCATTGCCTTTGTCTGCTTTTTCTAGAATTAAATTTTCTTCCTTTAACAGTTTTTTAACGGACTTCAAGGATTTTAAATCGTTCGAAAAATGTTTTGCTTTGAGGCTACTTCGCTTAATTACATTGGAGATATTATGGGAGAACACCGTTTTTAATTTTCTATCACTGTTCAATAGGGCTGCGTCACAGTCCACGATTAAATTTTCCAGTTCTTTTGTGCCAAAGGGAAGGTTGGGGACGTATTTTAACCCTTTCTCCAAGAATTGGATGTCTTGTTCTTTAAATTCAACATTGGATAAGTTTACAACTCTATTGTAAAAACTGTTGGCTGGTACGTCCGTGCGGGGCTTTTGCGGTGAAACTAGGGCGTCTTTGCTGAGATTTTCCAATTTTTTCACTATCACTAACCTCTTTTTGTGTGCGATTTCGCTGCTACGTTGGCGTACGTAGTCGTCGAGAATTATCCATTCCGTCCAACTCAATTCACTGCACAGGTCCATGTGTAGGCGGAATCTGTACTGAGCGATGCTGTCCCTCCTCATGTACCAGGTCTGGAGTTCCTTCTTGATCCATACTCTGCGTGCAGTCTCTACTGCTACTCTGGCCGCTGGAGACTTGGACGTGGTGGTTAAGGTCACATACTTCGGTGTAACACCAAGGGCAAGACATCTACTATTAAAGAAAATGTTTAGAGATGCCACTCGGTATTTTATAGTCAGAGTCCGGTAGAGTTTAGCCTTTTTTGCTGTACTAGCCGTAATGATAAACTCAATGGTTTCAGGCTTCACTTTGTGAAAATCCATTCTAAAGAATTCAAAAAAGATATGGTACTTTTTTCACAGATTTTTATTTAAAGTCGACCGGTTTCGTCGCATAGGCGACATCATCAGGTACATGAATATGGCAAGTGGCAGAATATATACAATTTTTAAGAGGGTGGGGGGAGAGGAGGGATAGGGTGGGGGGGAGGGGTTTGGAAGAGGCAGTGGTAAGGGGTGGGGGTTGGTGTGTGAGGGAACGTGGATGACTCGATGGGAGGGGGGTGGTGGTGGATGTAGGCTAAGTGGACGCTTGGTCAGGTACGCTGTTCACAGCGGGGGTTGGGGCGTCAGGTATTGAGAGTCAGGGGAATATCCAAGAGGGGGGAATGGCTCACAAAAATGTTCTCGTTAGCAATTTTTCCTGCCTTTAATTGCTTTCTTATCTCCAGCTCCTCCAAACAGTCCATTCTTCTTCCCTTTTTCTCCAGGTGGAGGACCTCCGGGACAAAGTCACTATTGTGGTCACTTTCCCATAGATGTTTGGCAAAATGGGATCTGTTTAACTCACCGTTTCGTAGATGTCTTCTGTGTTCGTCTGCTCTTACTTTGAACGACCGCCCAGTCTGGCCAACGTAACATATTTCACAGTCACCACATTTGAGCTTATAAATACCGCTTCTATCATTAATGTCAATATTGTCCTTGGTTTTGTTTAACACAGCCCTCAAGTTACACTTGTTGTAATATGCAATTTTAAATTCTGTCTTTGGAAAAAAGTTGGCAATTGACCGTGTAATCTGTCCGTAGTAACTTAGTTTGCACCATCGTTTTTTCTTTTCACTAAGGACGGATGATTTAAAAATGAGTTTCTGTGCTCTGAGGGAGCGTTTTTTCTCGATCATTTTACTTATGACACTTTCTTCGTAACCATTTTTCACTGCAATATTTTTGATTATTTTGATTTCCTTGGCGAAGTTCTCGGATGACAGGGGGATGTTGAGTGATCTGTTTAGCATGGAATGAAAAGCGGCCATCTTTTGGGAGGGATGGTGGCGGGAGTCGGAGGGGATGACATGGTCTGTGGTTGTTTCCTTCCTGTAGATTGCGAAGTCGTAGCCTTTTTCCGTGGTTTTAATTGTTATGTCCAAAAAGTTTATTATATGATTGGTTTCTTTTTCACAAGAGAACTTTATATTTTTGGATTGGGAATTTAACTTATTCAAAAATATGTCCAGTTGTCTCATTGTGCCAGTCCATACTGCAAACACGTCGTCAACATACCTGTACCAACAGTGGATAAAACTGGTGTTCACTGAATCATCACTGAATAACCTTTCTTCAAAGTCGTTCATGTATAAGTCCGCCAACAGTGGTGATAGAGGTGATCCCATTGCTAAGCCGTCCTTTTGTTGGAAGAATTTGCCATTGAATTTGAAGTAATTCTCTTCAACACACACTCTCAGCAGTGCCAAAAACTCGTCGAGGAAGGGTGGTTCAGCTCCGGCTTTCTTCAGTATTTCTTCGGCTACTTTAACGGCTTCGGAAATCGGAATGTTGGTAAAAAGGTCTTTCACGTCAAAGGACACTAGGGTATGCTTGGAAGACGGGAGCTCCCTCTGGGTAAGATGTTGGCACAATTCCGTTGAGTTCTTTACCCCGTATCTTGGCTTGAAACCTGTGTATTCTCTGAAGAGTGAATTTAGGTGGGATGCTATTTTTCTTGATGGTGCAGCGACACTGGAGACTACTGGTCTGATTGGCACATTTGGTTTGTGTATCTTTGGGAGACCAAAGAATCGTGGAGCTTGCGGGTTCATCACTGTCACCGTGTATGTCTCCCTTGGTTTAATAATACTCGGGGCAGAAGTGAGGGCCTTTTTCACTAATTTCTGAAATTTGTTTGTGGGGTCACTGGGTAGCTCCACTACTGGGTTCTTTTCAATGAATTCGTTGCACTTTTTAACATACTCGGTCTTGTCCATCACAACCACTGCATTGCCTTTGTCTGCTTTTTCTAGAATTAAATTTTCTTCCTTTAACAGTTTTTTAACGGACTTCAAGGATTTTAAATCGTTCGAAAAATGTTTTGCTTTGAGGCTACTTCGCTTAATTACATTGGAGATATTATGGGAGAACACCGTTTTTAATTTTCTATCACTGTTCAATAGGGCTGCGTCACAGTCCACGATTAAATTTTCCAGTTCTTTTGTGCCAAAGGGAAGGTTGGGGACGTATTTTAACCCTTTCTCCAAGAATTGGATGTCTTGTTCTTTAAATTCAACATTGGATAAGTTTACAACTCTATTGTAAAAACTGTTGGCTGGTACGTCCGTGCGGGGCTTTTGCGGTGAAACTAGGGCGTCTTTGCTGAGATTTTCCAATTTTTTCACTATCACTAACCTCTTTTTGTGTGCGATTTCGCTGCTACGTTGGCGTACGTAGTCGTCGAGAATTATCCATTCCGTCCAACTCAATTCACTGCACAGGTCCATGTGTAGGCGGAATCTGTACTGAGCGATGCTGTCCCTCCTCATGTACCAGGTCTGGAGTTCCTTCTTGATCCATACTCTGCGTGCAGTCTCTACTGCTACTCTGGCCGCTGGAGACTTGGACGTGGTGGTTAAGGTCACATACTTCGGTGTAACACCAAGGGCAAGACATCTACTATTAAAGAAAATGTTTAGAGATGCCACTCGGTATTTTATAGTCAGAGTCCGGTAGAGTTTAGCCTTTTTTGCTGTACTAGCCGTAATGATAAACTCAATGGTTTCAGGCTTCACTTTGTGAAAATCCATTCTAAAGAATTCAAAAAAGATATGGTACTTTTTTCACAGATTTTTATTTAAAGTCGACCGGTTTCGTCGCATAGGCGACATCATCAGGTACATGAATATGGCAAGTGGCAGAATATATACAATTTTTAAGAGGGTGGGGGGAGAGGAGGGATAGGGTGGGGGGGAGGGGTTTGGAAGAGGCAGTGGTAAGGGGTGGGGGTTGGTGTGTGAGGGAACGTGGATGACTCGATGGGAGGGGGGTGGTGGTGGATGTAGGCTAAGTGGACGCTTGGTCAGGTACGCTGTTCACAGCGGGGGTTGGGGCGTCAGGTATTGAGAGTCAGGGGAATATCCAAGAGGGGGGAATGGCTCACAAAAATGTTCTCGTTAGCAATTTTTCCTGCCTTTAATTGCTTTCTTATCTCCAGCTCCTCCAAACAGTCCATTCTTCTTCCCTTTTTCTCCAGGTGGAGGACCTCCGGGACAAAGTCACTATTGTGGTCACTTTCCCATAGATGTTTGGCAAAATGGGATCTGTTTAACTCACCGTTTCGTAGATGTCTTCTGTGTTCGTCTGCTCTTACTTTGAACGACCGCCCAGTCTGGCCAACGTAACATATTTCACAGTCACCACATTTGAGCTTATAAATACCGCTTCTATCATTAATGTCAATATTGTCCTTGGTTTTGTTTAACACAGCCCTCAAGTTACACTTGTTGTAATATGCAATTTTAAATTCTGTCTTTGGAAAAAAGTTGGCAATTGACTGTGTAATCTGTCCGTAGTAACTTAGTTTGCACCATCGTTTTTTCTTTTCACTAAGGACGGATGATTTAAAAATGAGTTTCTGTGCTCTGAGGGAGCGTTTTTTCTCGATCATTTTACTTATGACACTTTCTTCGTAACCATTTTTCACTGCAATATTTTTGATTATTTTGATTTCCTTGGCGAAGTTCTCGGATGACAGGGGGATGTTGAGTGATCTGTTTAGCATGGAATGAAAAGCGGCCATCTTTTGGGAGGGATGGTGGCGGGAGTCGGAGGGGATGACATGGTCTGTGGTTGTTTCCTTCCTGTAGATTGCGAAGTCGTAGCCTTTTTCCGTGGTTTTAATTGTTATGTCCAAAAAGTTTATTATATGATTGGTTTCTTTTTCACAAGAGAACTTTATATTTTTGGATTGGGAATTTAACTTATTCAAAAATATGTCCAGTTGTCTCATTGTGCCAGTCGACCAGTGCCAGCCAGCCGGTCGACTTTAAATAAAAATCTGTGAAAAAAGTACCATATCTTTTTTGAATTCTTTAGAATGGATTTTCACAAAGTGAAGCCTGAAACCATTGAGTTTTACATATGTATGGTGCCTAGTCATATTGCTAAGCTGTTTAGTATGTACAAAACTAAGGAATTAAAGGCGGGACAAAGGTGTAAGAGATAAGTAACGAGTACTAGAAGTCTCCGGAAAGTAGACCTTTTGGAATTAATCACAAAGCTAACAGAAACGAGACACACGGAAACCAGAAGTAAAAGAGTAAATATAACAGTTGACACAGATGCTGTAAAGCCCATATGTTTTCGTATTTTAATGAGCTGGCTAAACGAAATAATTTTTAAATTAGTTAATTTACTGTTATTGGGTGATTAATCAGAACTAAAATATTTTTATGGAAACTATATCCACCTGTTTTGTATCCTTGTGGCTCAACGTAATGTTATACCTACGTCACCCCTGATACCTAGTCACATTGATATGCTGTGAAGGACAAAAGTGAGATATAAAAGGAGGAGCAAAGGAATAGGATATAATAACGCACTCTATGCTCAAAATCTCCCGAAAGGCCTTTTAGAAAAGAACTAATGCACAGAGCCTGAGTAGAGAACGGTGATGCGTAAAAAAATAACTCACGAAATGCAGCAAAAATTAGTAAACACCTGCCGAGTTACACCGTTGGTGAGTGCCCACTAAATTTGTATATTTTTTCAGTGTTTCGGCCAGGCGAAATTAAAACTTAAATTGATTAATTTGTTGATTCTCGTTCATCGTGATCATTAAACGAAACCACACCTTTTTATAAAAACAATTAACATAATACTTGCTCACTTCCTTAAACTCTGTGGTATTTATTTCAGAATGCAAATAAACATTGACAATTTCTAAATGTTTATTTATCAGCAATACGTTAGAATTATTTACGATATAAAATGAAAGAAAAAACATTGTATTTCCACTAGATTTAATAGGTCGAGGGCAGATAGTTCCTATTAAATTGTGTGAAAATATATATTTTTTCTTTTATTTTATGATGTATCTCTACAAATAAGAGCTTACACCCTATTGTTTTTTTTACGATTGTTAGATGCACAACCAAAAGTATTTGTGAGAACATAACGAATGATAATAATACTTTTTATTCAGCGTACTTACCATGATAGTCCTAAATAATGAACAAATTTCACAGTATGAGGCTTCAACTTGTGGAAATGGGTTACAGATAGTATCAAAAGAAAATATTAGTAAGTTTCAACAAAATATTTATGAAACCGACCTAGGATTCGGCAACTTGCGACATTATCAAGTTAATTAATGAACCTTAATTATTGCACAAGTAGCCGAATACCAGATCGGTTTAATAAATATTCTGCAGAAAATTACAAGAATTTTTTAAAGGATGTTACCAGAATAATAGCACTCGTCACTCTCTACTGATTTGAAAATAATGCACAAAAAATTAGAAGCCGCAGGCTGATGTTTCAGTTCATTACCCTCGACGAAGAGTGAATTGTGTTTTTTTAATGCTATTTTAATAATAGATTAACGTAGCATAACGTAGGTTTGATCAACTGAAGGAGGATGAGAGGCATGGGATGTTGTTACATAGGGGCACTGAGAGGCGAAGCTGAGTGGGTATTATTCAAGGCGGTATAAAAAGTGAAATATGGAGAATTTCGAGTTTCTGCTAGCATATTCGACAAAAATTACGTAGTCCTCTCATGTTCCCGTCCCTGATACATGAAAATGCTGAATATTTGTTTCCTACAGTTTCACTCTTGGATAGTGAATACTAGCTTTTCTGCAACAAAACACATGGCGTGCGGAAATGAGTAAAATAGCGATAGTACATACTAAAAAAGCAAACCAACTAATTGAAAATAAAACTTCACGTCATTCCCAAATGTTATGAAGTGTAATGGCTGTTGAATTAAAATAGTAAAATTAAATATACACCATTAGCAATAACTGAAAGTACGGTATCACGTCTCAAATCAGAATATTAGCACCGTCGTTGCCAATAACCATAGGAATGTTTTGTATTAGACCTTCAAGTAAACTATCCTCCGGCTACAAAACCTGTTCTCGATATAACAGCATAGAAACGATAACATAGTAGCTATCAAATCAATAATTTTTATCAACCACTGTTTCAGGGACCATACTCGAGGTGAGAAAGGAGAAATGTGGCAAATGTTTTGCTGAAACCATGTTCGGTAAAAAATTTAAAAATAAATACTAAGCTATTAGTTTCATAAACAGTTAACATTGACTGTATTTTTCCAAGTTCGGCCTACATCAGCCTCTTGCGAGAACAAGTTCGTGCATAAGGTTCTAAGACAGAAACATGCGCTTCAGATTGGGGCGAAGAAAAACTCAAAGAGTATATGCAAAAGAGAGAACGAGATAGGAGACGAGACACGGGGACAGGGGAGAGAAATATAAACATGAGATAAAAGAAGGTGATAGTGGGATGAATTCCCTGAAGGAGGGTGTATGGCAGGGGTTTTGCGGCGGTAGAGATGGAGACGATGTTGCGTGGGCGTATAAGCATAGGGGGGGGGGGGGGGGTGTCTAAAAAAACGTTGGAGTGAGCTCGAGAGTGGATGTAAGGGAAAGAAGGGGGAACAGAGAGAGTAAGAGCCAGGTATATGGTGAAAATCCCTCCAAATCGCATTACCAATCTCAAATAAAATAGATTTACCCTTAAATATTAATAAGTCATTACCGAAAAGGGGAAAGCCCAGCGAGCGAGTGATCCGACAGGGAAGGGTGGGTAGGTTGGGATGGTTATGGGTTTGAAGGGAGAGGGGGGGGGGCTTACTCCGGGTGTAACAAACAGGGGTCGGGGAGGCCACTGGGGGGGGGGGCAGAGAGGAGAGAGTGAGTAAAGTGGATGAGACAGGTCGTGGATGGCGCTCCGACGAAAATGAAGGGGGAGGGATTGCGGCAGGGAGAGAGGGTATTGATATGCTGAAGGGGAGGCAGGTAGGTAAGGTAGGGGGTCGGATTGCTTAGGGAAAAAGGGAGGGGGTTCGAGAAGGGAGGAAGGAATGTTTTTGGTTAGGGTTGTGAGACATCTCAAGTCTGCGCGCTGCCCGAGGGTGTGTCGATGAGCAGGATTCTGAAATATGACACCGAACGCGTCGTGAAGTCAGACAGTGTGCCACTGGAATTCTATTTTTTTAATCAAAGAATATGCCAGGTTTTACACAAGGATTAACACGTTTTTTGAAGACATAATAATTCGACGTGAGGCTGGCAGTTAGGATATCAACTTATTTTCAACGTGTTAAATTGGAAACACAAATATAGATGGATTAAAAGAAATAATGTGCATATTTTTCCTAATTCAAAATGCTCACATTCCACGCAGTATCGCCACAATCTTTTGAAGAGTAGAATAGATTATTTCCGTACTAATAATTTCTAATAACAGGCCAATTCCGGCACTTCGTTCCATTTTCAAGTTCTTCCCATATTTCACATGCAGAACGCCTATTGCTTCTACCAAAATACTCCCAAAACATTTTCTAAATATATTGTATATATTTAACCGTCTTCCTGAAAGATCTAGATCAATATACTCAGTTTCAACGTTATTGAAAATGGTGCGGAGCAAGAAGAAAGACGTATTCTTAGAATCTCTACTCCGGAAACTTGGTACTTCGAGTGAGTTTCGTCTCTAGTCCTACTGGTGACCATTTCTAATCACATTTTAAAATGTATGCTGTTATAAGAAGCATGAAGTAAGACTCGCAAAATTTCCTTGCAATGCGTGGTGGGCGATTTTGGGATTTGGGCTATGGAACTTTAAAAATCCCACCAAACGAGGAAGGTTTTATAGTACAGGGTTTCAGTTAGAAAACCTTCCTAATCGCTACCAAAACAAGCGCTTCGAGAAGTGGGATAACTCACCATTACCTGCCGTTACGTTCCGAGTCATATCACATAGAGATCAAAAGATAACGTCTCTTGCAATATCGCAGTGATGGGTGATTTTAACAACTTGTCTATTATTATTTTGTTTGTTTACCTCTTGTTTGTTCGCTATGTAGTTTCGTTCGCCTGCCTCACTCTCTCTCCCTCTCTCTTATTGTCTCCCTCCGTCGTTTCCCTTCACTCCCACTACTTTTACCTACTTTCTGCGCAGATCTGCGCGAGACACTTGTAACAACCATCAATGTAATACTATTAATGACGCAAAATCTTCGTTCCCATGACTGAACTTCTCAGTAATCAACTAAAAATGCATATACATGCCTTTAAACTTACGACGTTTAAACAAGGCGTCAAATAAATTAGTCAATAAAACTTAAAATATTTATAGGTACTTACGTAATTCCAGAAAAATTAAATCATAAAACAAATATCAACCTTTGCAAGAATTTTGAGGAAGCACGGACGCAAAGGAGGGGTTAGCCACGTGAAATTAAATACAAAGGATATGAGCCTAATGACAAATCAGGAACATGTTACCAAACTTGTATGATAGGATTCAGCGTGCAAATTATTATTCTGTAAAAAACGATCGACTGCTTCTTTTGAGCACAGGCTTTTCTTATTTAATTCTCCTACCATGCAGAGTAATGTTTCATCATAATTCGAACTACCAATAGGGAAAACTATGAAAAGACTTCAGCAAGTAGGTCGAGCGCAGAACTACGTATGGCAAACAGTTGACGGCTTAAATGGCCAGGGTTGAGTGGGTCTTTCATCCGGTCATATGTGAGTGGATGTCATTTCTCGGAAAAGGAAGAATTTAAAGGCAGTGGCCATGGGGAAAGGAAATTAGGCGCTTTTTAAAAAGAAAAAGAGAGGAAAAGAGAAGAGGGAAGGGAATAAATGCTGAAGGCTTGTATTGGAAGATTTTATGAAACAAACGGTGAGGGAAGAAGCAGAAACGATCTCAGGAATTCCAGAGGACGAACGTAGCTAATATGATAGCGGTAAAACAAAATGTGAAAAGTGGCGAGTAAAACTGTCGACGAGTTAGGGTATGCCATTCAAATCAAAAAGCGATGAGTTGCGTTTCAGACTTACTAAAAATTTTCAGTCCATTTTCAAAAAGTCCATTTCTAAAAAAGGAGAGAAATTCCGTATTCCCATCATCACCCTAAATATGAAAACAATTTCCTTCGATATTAATCCAATAAAACATCAAATTAAAGCCATCATAATTGGTAAATGTGCGATTTTGTCACACTAGCTCAATGATATTTTTCAATAAACGTAGGAAATTTGAGGGAATAATGGTCACGCCAAATGATATTTTAAGATATGGGCATTTTGTCAATGTAAGAAAACTACCTTTATAACTTATATTTATAGAGAAATGACTGGAGGAAGAACGCCTATAGCTTACCGCCGGACGCCGACGAACGCCGGACTTATTTTTGCAGTTTTGGACGCCATATTCGGGGGTTTCGGAAATAACTAGTAGCGGGATAGTGAATGATTTTACAACTAAAATGTATTAATCTTTGCTGAAGGCTTGCGAAATGAAAGATTCAATCCCGATATGGGCAGATGTAGCTACGACGATAGTGGAAAATCAAGTTGTAAAGGTAGGGAGTATAATTGAATAGTGGTTAAGATACGCTATTCAAATCAAAACGCGGTGATTTACGTTTTTGGCTAGCTAATTATTTCAAGATTTTCATTTGTTTAATCTGTTCGAAGGGAAAGAAATATCGCAATCCCATCATATGCCAGAATACGTCAATAATTACCTTCAATTTCAAGTCATTAAATCTTCTATCCTCAGCTAACATACTCTACCTCCGGCTGCGAGTAAGGCAATGACCATGGTAGTAAGGTGATCGCTAAAATTAATCTAGACTTTTTCCAGCTGAGAGCAATAATTCGCTTTTGCCGGGAATTCAGTCAGAATGATTAACTTTTCTACTGGACAGAGTCATCTGAACTCAGCCAAATTACTCGTAAAATATAAATAAAATCTGGCGAAACGTCAGATAAGTTCACCAGGTGGGTCAACGAGGGATTCTGTGAAAAATGAAAATTATTGGCTTTTTCTGAATGGTAAATGGCCTATACCACACCTAGGCAACCCCATTAATAATTAGGAATCGATACGTAGGTATGCTATAATCGTTTGCAATTTAAATAAAACTTGGCGAAAGATGGTTTGATAAAACTCTTTGAAACAAAAGATTGGAAGTTTTAAAAGGAATTCTAATAAAACGCTTGAAGATAAAAAAGGAAAAGAATCACGGAGTCAGATATTTCAATATTCACGCAAAGAGAAATCAAAGGAGGTTTAATGAATTCCAATAAAAACGAGGTCGCCACCAAATTATCAGAAAAAAAACGATTGAAGTATACTTAAACTATGATTATTATAATTATAGATTGTCAAAAAATAGTTTAATACATGCTGAAATATGACTAAAAGAGTTCCACACGCGTCCGTTAAAGTTTGGAGGACAGATAGACCTCTCCATTAAAAGTTCTTAACCACGATTTTACTCATATTGGCTGTACAAATAACCGTTTGATTTCAATTTCTTTCAAATCAATGATGTTTTATAAAGACAGATAAGGTGGGGCTTATTCGTCATGATTGAAATTTTGCAAAAACTACAAGAATTCTTTCATTCAAGAACTTTCAGATCATTCATTTGTAAACTGTTTTATGGCCTTTGCGAGAGACGAATCATGGTAAATAATTTAACTCTATTTTCCGGAGCAACATTCATCACCAAACAGAAATACTCTCCGTAGTTAATTTTTGGCCAACCTGTAGTGAATTTTTACATGGACACATTAAATGGATGTTCAAACTGAGAAGATTTACTTTATATTTCATTCTACTTAAACATCGATAACATCCACTACATCGAATCACTCATTTTTATATACATTATACAAATCAGTCACTTTTATATATTATGTGTAGTTAATTTTTTAGTAAATGCTCTCTGAAGTATGGTTTGACATGGTTAACTTAGTAATGATTAATGCTAAAAACTGATCTTCACTTCTCCGAATTCACAGGCCATTTCAGAAGTGTGTGTGAGTGTGGAAAGAGAACTAAGCGGTACGGGGTGGAAGCGACGTCGAAGGAGATACAAGGAAGGAATTCTCGGGGCAAGGTTAAGCAAGGAGCAGGAGAAAGAGGAGGATCTAACGGGGAGAGTTGAGACGGGTCTGAGTTTGGAGGAAGAAGCTCAACATCTGACTCGAAGCAAAGGAGCACGCGAAGGGTATGAAGGTGAAAAGGGGTACATAGTGAGGGCAAACGGGAGGAATTAGGAGGCCGGTATATGGGAGTGAGGTGGGAGTCGAGAAGAGAGGACGAAATTGGCCCGTACTACAAGGAGGGCCCCAAGAGAAGGAGGGGGTTTTCTGAGGGTTTGAGAAAAGGGGAGCGTGTACGGGAAGCTGGGCAAGGCCCTGGCAGGATAAAAGGGGGGCAAAACCGAAACCCTTATCCTTGAAATCAAAGTGCGTAGCCAGTGAAAGGGTAGTGGAAACAGGAGGGAATAGAAGAGAGAGAGAGGGATGGCTTTCATTCAGCATGGAGGGGGAAGGGTAAAGGGGATGAATGCGGAGAGGGGTAGCCGCTGCATATAAAACGGGGTCTTTCTTTTTTTATTTTTTTATTATTTCGTTGAGCAGAGGGGAAATGAAATGAGGTAGGTTCGAGTGGGGTGGTCCATTCCACTCAGGAGAGCGGTCGAGGTTTTGATAATAAAAAAGCCTTCAGGAATAGCCCTCTGGTTAAAAAAAGAGCGACGGGGGGCACCATGTCGAATGAACTCTCCAAATATAGTTCCCCAAGATATTCGAATTACCATTAATGTCTACCTTTAAATCACATCAAATCTGAATGGAATACTTGTCGGACGAAATCACGCGTGTTGTTTTGTACCTTCCTATAAGAGTTTCTTGGGCAGCACAATTCCAAAATTTGACGAAAAGAAGTAGAAATAGCTCATAGAAATAATATTAAAGCAATTTTTCTTTAAAATATTACATGCATATCATTAAAATAAAGAACTGCATTATGGCATGGATTTACCTTTCAATAGCATACTATCGTAGATGTCAATTTTTCCCGGGCAGGGTGTTTTCTTTATATCTTCCCACGTCAGCAAATATAGAGAACATCACCCATTGGAAATACCGAGAAAAGTTCAGACATCCATAATACGTCCGGGAAGCATCAAGCATTGCATACTTCTATGACTCACGGATTACATTTTTGGCCTAAAAAATTCCACAAGAGTTCAAAATAAGCCGTATTTAAAGATCAGTGGTGGGACTTATTACTTTCATATCTTTTAAATAAACCTTATGTTTAAATAACTACAGCACCCTTTGGAAAACGAGCTACATGCTCCTCAAAACATTCAAATAACCAATAACATCTATCAGTATATCATATTAAGTCTTAAATGAATTCCCATCGAACGAATTGGTGCGTTTTGAGTTCCAATCTGACTGAGTATCTTGTGATTTGGTTGTACAGCTATCTAGATAGTAGATTTACAGTTGTATAGGATATCTAGACTGGACGAACAACCAGCGGAATGAATGTAGCCCTCTCGATTGAGGTACCGGGTTAACCATGCCATAGCAAAGGGCTATGGAATACCTAACCCGGTACAGGAGACCCAAGAAGACCACATCCATATCATCCATCGGGAAAGCCTAAGGTCTTTGATCATAGAGCGGAAATTTAGGAAAGAAATAATGAACAAAATATAATTTTGCAAATATATTATATATCTACGCGGTATTTCAAGTGCACAGGACAGAAAAAATCACGGATTTTCCGATTACTTAGTATGCTATTCGAAAACTAATTCAAAGCAGACCTTTAAAAATCATGAAACAAGTGATATCTAAGATAATTTATCGTTATAAACCTTACTGTATATTATCATGTTATTCTCTTTATTATACACTTATTAATCAAATTATTTTCCTCCATAGTAACACTTCTCAAAATCTCTGTAATCGTAGAATCAACACAATTGGTGGATTTCCCTTTGGCTATCTCAAAGTCTTCAAGATGCAACGGCTTAAAATTAGTGTTTCTTTGGCATTGTTATCTTCAAGGCCCGTAGTAGTTTCTACATAAAGACTGGAATTAGAAATAGAAGCTTTGGATCTTACGCGCTTATAAACTTATCCTATAATTCTCAATACCTGAGTAGAATTAAGAGCTTACTTCAGTCAACATTACGAACACTTACCTCGTAAAAATTTGCAAATAATGGAATTTTCGTTAAAGTAATGATATATTACCACTTGCAGGAGTATATGCAGAGGTTAAATGCAAATTTCTATGGAAATTATTTTATTTTCGTAGTACTGCAGGACGCAGCTCGGAGCGTCATTATTCAAGACGCAACGAGTTACTCTCAGCTCAAGTGAAACCACTCCAACTAAGAGAAAGCATGGTTATCCATGGCCCATTGAAATTATTCCAACTGAGAGTTTACGTAAATTTTGCAGGATATTATTCTGCTTCTCTATAATAGGACTTTACATTAATTTCAACGAACATACCTAACAAATTTAAACCCCCAAGGGCGAGTTCATAATTCATGGTAGTTGTAAAAGGGTAAAAATACAGAGAGATCGCAATTTTAGAAAACACGGCCCTGAATATTTTGTGTCCAGTTAGTGATGTTAATAATCAGCTCGACTACCTTAGTTAAAAGGAATGTTTTACAGTTATTATGTGCTTACAACATTTTAGGGAAAACCTTTATGCAAAAGAATTACACTTTAGCACATCATTAATAAAATTTACTAAATACTACAACAGCTAAGTGGGAAACCTTTTAATGCATTCACTAATCGCAGGCGCCGGAGAAATAAACGTGGAATATAGGTGAAGCAAAACTTGGTGGCACTCTCCCGTACCGAAAATGTCGTCAGGGAGAGGAGATAATACAAGAGAGGGGGGATAGAGATCCTTATGTTCTCTCTGGAACCCCCCAACTGAGCCCTTCGATTACTTTTCCCGTTCATCAACGCTTAATTCTTTCTCAGTGATCAAAAACGCTCCACTGGTGAATACCACCAAGATTCGCTACACCTATACCAGTGCTAAAACCCACTCGCTGCGATACAACCGTCCAAATAATCCATCGTTTAAAGAATAATTCCAGCTCAAATATGCCCCTTTAAATCTCGAAAAGATTTGATTTTTTTCAAATAATTTAATACCCGCTTTGCTTTTAGCGTAAACTATCCAGCCAAAGCCACTTTATTAACAAAAAAAAGAAAATAAACTCTTGACTGAAATACACTTCATCCTTAACGTTCGAAGGAGCCCTTCAAAATCCCTCTCTCCCCCTCAGCTGCCCTACGCCTTTGTGTGTGCATGTATATTCCCTATCCCATGTTACTCTCTCATTCTCTCCCTCCTGCTACCCTTTCGTACTCATACGACCCTTACTAAAGCCCCCCCCCCACCAAGACCTCTCACTCCCTTTTGCATCCCTTTAAAGTGGGCACTTATTTCTGATTAATTGTTACGAATCTTGGAGCAGAGAGAGGTGTAGGGGGAACGAAGGAGGAGAACAGTACGTGCTGGTTTTCGTACGACAGAAAAGGGAAGAACTTTTGGGAAAAGAGCCCGCATTAAAAAAAAAGGGGCCTCAATTTTTTTCAAAAGATGCCCGACTTACCCTTCCCCCATCCCTCTCATCATTTTTCTTTGATCGCGTAATAATTTCATTAGACCCTAGAGTGAAACACATTATAAAGGGGAAGGGGTGGAGGGAGAGATAATTGTGGAGGTAGGGGTGAGGGGGGGAAGGACGGGGGGTGACTGGTTAGGGTGGCCCATGGGATATATATTCGCAAGAGAGGGCTCAAACAGTCGCAAGAGGCGAGCATACATCGGTAGCGTGTTACTTAAGAATTCATACCCGAGGGAATATTATTTTTCCTCTTCTCCCCAAGCTCATCTCCGGGTCCACCTTTTTACCCGTGTTTCGTCACTTAAAGCATTCATTCCTTTTCTTTGCTTACCCTTAACTGTAAAAAGATTCGCTTTCGTGATATTTGGTATAAAGAAAATGGAATTTAAAACGGTAGCGTAAAATGGGAGTTTTTTTTAAAAAAGCATCTGTTCGCGAGGGATATGAACGGCAGGAATTTTTTATCGCTTTAAGTTTTCATGGCTATAATCCTCGGAATTCAACGGCTGTGACAAACTGCTGTTTCTTTCTTAAAAATTCCTTGTAACGTTAAACAAAAAACCGAGCATTCTCCCAAACGCCAGAAGTTTATTATCTAAAGTAGATGTACTAACCTATCTCCGAGGGTATAAATAAACATTCAAAGCTATGTAGTCAGCTTGAAACTGTAATGGATGCCGGATAAAGTTGCATTACATATTTTCACACCGATTTTTTTGGAACCGACAATGGTTCAAATATGTTGCGACATCATCAATGTCTAGAACAAACGCGTTGCAACGTGTCGAAACTAATGTGTCGTCAGTTAAAAATAAATCAGCCTAAATTTTTTTTAAAGTATTTTATTATAAAAGGGTAATTTTTAACTAATGTCACCCGGTTCTCTTTTAAACAAATAATATTTCATTTAAAACAAGAAATATTTTTCTCTTTGAGCTTATCAAAACTGACGTAACGTCCGTATTTATCAGCCTTCTTACTCAAAAACTATGATTATGCTACATGGTTCACTATGCTCTGGAATACTTCAGAAACCATATTCGAACCAACGAATGTGTGACTGAATATTTTATCATTTTGTTAAAAAAAATAAATGGGTTAAATAAAACAGAACAGATAATTGTACTGTTTCCAATACAGTACTCACGAGCTACTTCGATAGGGTGTGAACAAAGCAAAATATATAAATAGAAAAGATCCGTAAGGCCGAAGCCATCAGTATCATCAATTCTTTAATATCTATTAGATTAAAATTCATATTTATGCTTCCATTGGAAGCAATTCTGGAGTTTCTGAATTTGCCAAGGCTAAAAGGAAATAATTAAATTTGCCATTGACGCAGACGAAGTCTGTCTCTAGTTAGTGTGAATTTGAGGGCAAGCATATTCGGGGAATTATAAGCGATTTAGGATTGTGGATTCAGAATTAGCAAACTCTATTTCCATCAGGTGACACGAGTTATATTCAGGATAATTATTTTACATAACAACTCAGCTTTATCAAATCGCAAACATTATTACGCTGTTGAGGTTGACACAAGCCGTGATGTATGATGTGAAACACTGCTTGCGTCAGATATAGGGTCGTTCACTAAATTATTTACCCGAAGGGTTATTGGGTATATCAATAGAGAACTCACCTCATAATTAGCCCGAATAGTATGATACTTCTTCATACGTTTGGATAAAGAGGTAATTTCCTTGCCCAGCTCCAATTGGTTCTCACAGCTACTTATGTGCTGAATTTTTAGATTAAAGAGTTGCTAGTATTTAAAGAGGAGGATTTCCAAATAGGTATCATCTGGAATCCATCTTGGTCTCTTCATGTCCGGAGTCAGCTCCAAATACGGAGAAATGATGCTGCCCTAGTAATAGAATAAAATTTACGCATTATTGAGATGGGCGTTGAGGAAAAATATAAAAAATACTGGCAAATTAATTAAAATCAATTACATGTTAAAGATTTGTTTTGTTGTCCTCCATTGAATCACACGGAAAAAGGCAATAAGAAACATAAAACACGGTATGGCGGTCTCCGTGATTAATAAATCGTTATCATACCTTGTAGCGGCTAAGGTACACACATTTTTTCTATCAAATCTATCGCTGTCACTTATATCATACCACCGTGCCCCACTTAAGGGCCAATCTTTGTATTTCATGCAATTGCCTAAGTGCCAATCAATATTCTAGCGAAAATACCAAACAAAAAAATGAAATCCTCTCCGGTGAACCATCATGACATTACAATAGATTTTAATTTCACAGGCCCATTCACTTAGGTTTGCAAAACGTGCTGCAAAATGTTTGAGCCCAAAACCTCTATGATTGCCCCTTAAAAGGAATGGTTTGTTCGGCTAACAAATAGTAATGACACGCCAGTGTTTGAAAGAAATCAAAACTATACGGTCTGAAGCCGACTTTAAGCCGATTTCCCCTTTTGAGAATGGAAAAGGTACATGAACAAAATAAATAAACTGATGAGAAATTAAATGATAATTCCAACCAAGTTTATAAATTTACAATCGCAGTTTACGTTTGTTTCCACATTGCAGTTTTTTAGGAAAGGTAGGAATAAAGATATAAATCATCGTGTTGTGAGTTCCTAAGTATACGATAAAGCGTAGTCCACTGATATACTCTTTAACAGCAAGATTGTTCTACAACCAAGCCATCAGGGAATAATGAAATTAGGATGGGACAGAAGAGTGGAAGGCTGCTGCAAAACAATCTTAATATGGCATTATTTATCGATGATAATTACATATAGCTGTTTAGCTCAAATCCCACTCAAAAAGATGTTTTCTGCACTTAATCACGCGTGACGAATACCTTTGAATAGCAAAGAAAAACTGTGAAAATGAACGACATGGAAACTCTGAGAAACTCATGAATGAACCAACCTAGAGTTGGAAGGGTATATCATAATTGAGTTAGGAAGAAGCAGGCTAATAGGCAGGGCAGAGGCCTAATTGCAAGCAGTGACTTATATGCCCACATAAAAAATTATTCTCTGAAAAATCGTCATGACAATAATTGATTTGAGTATCATAGGCCCCACAACCAAATTTTGCATAGTGAGCAGCATACGTGTTACACGAATGCATTTTGGGGGAATAATTTGTATAAAAAAATAAAATGACATATGGTCGGTGAGAGAGCCTGAGCCTACCTGGATTAAGTTCAAGATGCAGCCCATTCTACGTGCTACAATACTGAAGAGGAATACAAGTACAGCTAAAAAATAAACTAAAATACGCATATATGAGCATTTACTTTAAAAAGCGATGGTGACACATGTGTCTCGTTACTGCCTTCAATTATTTAAACATATACCCGTCAAAGATTATGGTTATTTGAATGGAAGAATTATTTTTTTTCAATTCAAGTATACAATCAAGTATGAGCCAAAAACCTGCTTAATTTTTTTTGTATGCGATGATTTAGTAACTTTTGAACACTTAAATGCATTGGAAACACTTGCTGCACACATGCAGGGTCGTGAGTAGATTGCTCAATTCTCAATCGTTCGTTATTGATCGTTTGGAACATGGAAAGAAGTATTGACACGAAGAGAACTTCGACAAGCTTGCTAAGTGACCCATCATGAGTTAGTTGGGAGGAATGTGTTGAGATCTCGTCGAGATCAGATAGCAAGAGGTGTAAAGAGACAAGGGGGGAGGAGTGGATCCACCGATAAATGACTTGAGGTGGTTATAGCGATTTATGTTCATGTGCAGATTTGCGTGAAACTTTGCATACAAGTTCTCACTATCGATATCTACAGATAAGTGAATAAAATTAAATAATACAGATTTGTTTTTTTATCTATTCAATGTTATTTTAGCACGTATATTCATGGCACATGACATAAGTTCTTTCGTAATCATTTAATTACATGTGTACATATTTTCTTCTAAACGCGAAGTAGTACATTTATTATTATTATAATTGTTGCTAACTAATATCTATTTGTCACGCCTAGTACAATATTCCGAAGAAACATATTTATGCTATATAATTTCTTCTAAAGTTAGAATACTGCGCCGAAAACTTATGTGATAACATGCTTTATAGAGGAAAAAAATTAAAATATTATTCTTGTACCATTTCCAATGATGACTATATGGTAAATTCTAACACAGAAACAATTTTCACAAACATGAAATGTGGTCCAAGAATTTTTTTTCAACTTACTTAAAAAATTATTTAAATGTGCACTCAATTACCCAAGCTTACCATTCAAGCCATCTGAAGTGTTATTTTATTCTAGCTACTGGGAGAAAAGCGTGTATTTTGTTTGATATGAAGAACAAAATCCTACCTTTCCATGTTATTTTTTCACGCATTTAACTAACGAAGTGCTAAATGAGGGAATGGGTAAAAAAGGGGGGCACTAATTTTTCTCGATGAGATTCATTTGTGTAACTTTCGCGAAAAAATGTTTGATATGCAGCGAATTCTCCACGGGCCGTGAATTCTCATCTGTGAAATTTATTTATTCGTTATTGGCAAATTCTCCATTGATTGAGGTCAAAATATGGTAACTCAAATGAAACGACGCCGCAGTTGTCTCCTAAAGTTGAAAAGCGTTCGTTAAAAATGTGTCCGTGGCCTGAGATGCATATTTTTGGCCTCTTTTTTGTAAAGGCCAAGGTATGTCCCTAGTGTGGGATGTCTGTTGAACAATGCAAACGAAAAGTTAAGAGTGGACGGCAAGAACAAATTTTAGGAATTGGATAAGTTGGGCAAGGACTGAATGCCGGTTTTCACGTACTACGACGGGAATTTGGCCTGGAAAAACTTGTTTTGGCGTTAGCTTTTGTGTAGACAACAGCTAACGTATTTTTCATTTCCGCCATATTGGAGAATTTTTTTCGAGGCAGTACCAAAGTAAGCATCGATGACACCCCCTTTCAAAATTCGCGTATGTACCTGAAAGTGTCTATCAGCCTACAGCTGTTTCAAACTGTTTATAAGGGGTTTTGCGGCGTTGCTAAAAGTTGATCTGGACTTGAATTTTGTCTCAGTAGGCTGGGATAGAGCAATTTTTTAGCAGGTAAAATATTACCAGCGGCTGAACACAGTCTAAGAAGACATTGGCTAAATGCACGATTTAGGCGTCGTTCTTGCAAAGCACCCTTAGCATGTAGTATTTGTTTTGACTGACACAGTCGCAGTGGAACCTCATAAAAGTCCGTTTCATTCGACTCTCAAATCAAAAATAGCTCGAGAATGCACGCTTGCATGATAGTTTTCCAGTATTGAGTAATGCAGAATTAATTGAATGAGCATTCAGTTCACTATCATACTCGACGAGCCACTTGATTTCACAATTTATGTGGTACTAGCAGAAATACCCGTTGATTCTCAACGGTAGGAATAATAGTAAGAAATTATGCAGTATTTTTGTTCATACAGAAAGACACATTTTTCTTTAATTCTTTCACTTAACGGAAATTGCCCGTTAGTAGCTTAAGAAAATCGAGACTAAGATGTGCCAACTAAAAACATTGATTTATAATTATTTTTCACTCGTATTTGGTCGAAACGTTTCCGAAATCTCCCATAACGTATGAGGGCAATGTCACAAGATGGCTTTGGAATGAGGGATATGATCACCTGGTGAAGGAAGAAAAAGATGATTTAGTCTTCTCAGATGAAAGTCTAAACATTTGATAGCATTATTGTGGAAGCCAAGGTGAAATTCTTTTTTTTTAATAATTTTATTTCTTTTACCTTTATGTTAAGGAATAGCGTCCCCGTCGCGGCTTCGCCCGCTCTCATAAATAAATAACTTTGAGTATTTGAACTAATAATTGATGTATAATATTTTGTTTAACAATCTTTAGTATTTTAGAAAAGTATTGCGAAAGAGAAAAAAATAAATATATAGGAATTCTGAATAAGTTATATTTCCCGATGTTATCAAAATGATTTGATTTTTAAGATTTTGAATAACAGTTCTGAATCACCCTACATACAACTGTTCATGGGAGAAACATTCCATACGAAATCTGTTCCAACGTATATGTATGTTTGGCCTTGCGATTTGTTAATCTTAGTTGTAAAAGAAACTAATTGTTCATTGGAAACGTTTGTATTGAAATAGTAGAACAGTAGGAATTATTGGGATTCTAAGAATAAATGCGATTTACCCAGTCGCTGGTTCATCGATAATTATAGCTTCAAAGATATTGTCACGCAGAGCTGTAATTTGTAACGGTACCATTACAGAGGTTAGGTGGTTGAAGATTACGTAACAGCATAATTGGACAACCAATTTTTAATTTTCATCTATGTGTTGGTAATCCATATGGAAGAAACTCTTTCGGTGATACTGTAGGCAAGTAAATGAGCTCTATATAATGCGTGGACTCGCCAACTCCTTCGTGGAATCGCGCTCGCCATCTAGTGGGTGATTCTCAAACTACACGGCGATGGGGATTCACGTATCATTTATCACATATTTAATATAATTTCAATGTAAAAATCGGTTGATTTTATTACTGTTAAACCTTCCGGGGACCATGAAGATGATGTAGTTAACATTTCGTGAAGGTTGGTTCAGTAGTTTTCGCGGTTAGCGGTTCCAAACGAACAACGGGCTGCATATATATTTTATATAGATAACAGTATGATTAGTTTTCTAAAATCAAAACTGTTCTCGACTTCATTGAAATCCATTTTCTAAGGATGTTTTACTGAGGATGATGGTCAGTAAGTATCTTTTTCCTATGTTTCTATTTATTTTGAAATCTTTGGTATCATAAAGGAGAATAACCGGTACACAATAAACAACGTGTGTGCCAGTCTGTTCTGTTTTTCGACGTGTGGTTTATGGTACTTTGGTTATACTACATTATGATACCCCTGAAAAAGATTAAACGAAAATAAATGGAAACGCTGGCTCAGGTTATTTGTGTGAATTGCTGACCAGGATCCTCAATAACTAACCTTTGAAAATTATTTTCCTACAAACTTCCAATTTGATCTAGTAACCATCGACGTTACCTCTTGCAGTCACTGTGCGATATTTGAATTTTGAAATCATAACTATATAGACCACCTCGCGTTTAGTAGTATTTTTTTTTTGCTGCGAAATGAGGAATAAATAAAACTTCTAGACAGCTATTTTGGTCATCGGTAACATATAAATTGGTAACATTAAAATTATAGTCAACATAAGCTACGATATGATACTAATTATAATATAATAATATGAATACTAAACACCGCTGTCTCACCCGTAAAACATTTAGTGATCGCAAGAAGCCTTCCAGGGTGGCTCAACTCACACTGGATTTCGTTCCATATATCAAGTATTGGCTAGCATTCAAGGTCTTGAGCTGGATCAAGTATCGTGTGAAACGGGATGAAGCTAGATGGATTAATGTCTTAATTAATTGAGCGAAAATGAGACTGTAGAGTCTCCTCTTACATGTAACCTCTAGTCACGATCATACACGGTTATTACGGTTTAAATGCTCCTTTTTCTCTCGTACAATTCGTAATGGAAACAAATCTACGGAAAAGAAACCGTCGAATTGAAAGGTACATAATTATATAGGCTTCGAACTATTTTTGACGTTAAAAGTGTCAGAATTTGGTAACCAAACATTTCTCTAAACCTCCGAACGTGTGTGAGCTATCTCAACAGGTCATACGCCAGTAAGAAGAGTAAAATGTAGGGCCATCTTGGAATTGTAAATGTCATAATAAAATACGATGTGTGCCAAATATGAGTGTAAAATCGCTTGTCGTCGACAGGGTAAAATAGTGTAACTCTAAGTAAAATCTTGAGAGGAGTTCGCGAGAAGGTTCATTTGATAGATAGATAGAAGCGTTCAGATACATATCCCCATTCTTTCCAGAATTCCCCTACCACAAACTCTTGAGAGGGCTTGCAGGGTATTATGTAGAAGTATATGACCACATATATAATAACAAAAACTAAAAATTACAGTTAATATTCCTCTATTCTGGGTTTTTCTCCGCATAGGTTGTTTTCAAAGGCAGCAGTCTCCTGGCGAAAGGAAAATAGGAATTTAAATATGTTAGACAGCTACCGCCTTGCAGACCCATGGAAGATGATTTGCTGGGAAGAAGTGAGCCAATACGAGTTCACGGACGGGAGTGAAAGGCCAATATAAACACGGCCAAAATGCAGTCCCGTCACTTCGACCCTAAGATGCCCGGAAATTGTTGTCTTTAAGAACCAACGCAATTAAAACCCAATAATGGAGGTACATTCGCTTCAACGTCGTATAAATCTACAGTGGAGCATAATAAATACAATATGATATAATTGTTTGTTCTACATATAATATTCATACATAATATATAGACATAAAATCCAATAGCACGATGCGTATTTGTCAGTGGAACAATCATGACTGCCCCCATAGACTAGCTGACGATTATGAGCCACATTCCCCGGCGTACCTACGTCAGAAAAGTATCCTTCTCCGAGAATAAAAGGTGGTTAGCAATCCCCGTATTCCCATCTACAAATACATGTCAAAATTAGAAACAAACGCATTATGCTCACGAAATGCAACAATAAAAACTGCTAAGAAATTTCATACAACTCCCAGCTTCTGGACTCCTGGAAAGAATACGGCAAAGAGAAACGCCCTCCAGGACCTACCATGCATCGATGAAAAATCGCCTGCTTTCGACAAAACACGAGGAATTTATATCATGGCCATCAATAGAATACGCACTAACCATGGTAGGTCTCCTGACTCGATTCATAAATGGGGTACAACACCATCCGGAAAACGTGAATGCGGACAGACAATAGAAGAATGTATAAAAAAGGGCACATGATGGGAATTTCTACGATTTTCTGATGGCAACTGACACCGTAAAATATTACATTTTTAATTTAGATATTTCTATACAACTATTAAAATTACTCTCTAATATTTCATGCTTTATATATGTTTCATACTTTTAATATCTAATTTATTCTGATGTGCAAAACCATGCAATTAATAAATAAATGAAACGCTAGTTCTATGCGAAATAAAAAAATACATCAATAAAAACAGGTAGACGATCATGCAAATATTTTGCATAAATAAACAGTTATGATGTATACCGGTGCCCAAGTGATAGGCCAATGTCATAATTAGATATAAATAAGCAATAACGTAATTGGAGAAAATATTAAGATCTGGTGCAAAAATTTCAAATTTTCGGCATGTATCATTGAAAATAAAAACTCACAGCTGGAAAAACACCCGCGCAAGAATACGGGCGTGAAAAACCAGCGAAACCCACTTAATGTGGAGGGAGGAGCAACACAGAGTGGAGGTAGAAGGAACAACTGGGGAAGGAGTGCCGGTTAGGGACTAGGGATGGACGGGATAAGAAGATTGAACTGACACCTGACCCATGAGGAGGAGATGACCACTTGGGGCCGCCCCTCATTCCGCACCCGACGAACGAAAACCAACGTAGCAGCCAATCCTCTTTTCCTTCTCCCGTCATTAGACGCGACCCCCCGCCTCTGCACCAACCCCCCTCTCCCCCCGAATCCCTCGGATGGCCCTCTCGACCACCAGACCTTTTCGCTCCCTCAGACCATAATCTGCTTTCCACATTCTCCATCTGTCCCGTCTCCCCGTACCAACGAGTTCCATCGAGGGATAGGCACCTTGAATGAAACGAGCAAAACCTTAAAAACGTAAGGAAAATCGTATACCTACATATATTATTTCTGTTGTCAGCGTCCCTTTTCCTCAACTAATACAAAGCGTACCTCAATAAATAAGATATCACTGAAAAGATTTTGTAAAAGTCTTCTGTCGGATAATACTCACGTTACGTTAAAATATTTTGTCTTTGTGAAATATTGTAAAAAATAAGCCATAAGTCTACAGCGGATAATCTCCACGTTAGTCATATGTCTACTGACAGGACGCTTCAAAATGTGATATGTGCCGCAATCTCACATTTCAAGAGCTATCTTAAGTCGTAGCGTAGGTTCCAGGAGATAATTGAACAACGTTAGGTTATACCTACTTCAAGGAAACACAGTGATGTTCTTAAATTTAAGATGAGCATGGAACTTGGAACAGTTCATTGTAACCTAATTTTTTCTTTACAACGAGAATTATTCATTTTTTTTCTTAAAATCTGGAAAAAGTCCAAAAAACCCATGCAGTTGAGTAGTTCAGTGCATGCTGTGAATGGGAAACTTAACCTAATATAAATAAATCAATACTATAAGCATAAGTGCGAAATGTTTGTACCGACCTGCAGGTTTTAAATATGTTCATTCCACTAACAAAGTTAAAAAAGAAAGTCTGAATGACAAATCAGCTGGAGTGAAGGCTGCCGCTGATATCTTGCGATAGAGCTGCTATATTAAAAAATATTCGGGTTGGCACGGGAAGAATGTACTTGGGAAAAACTATTCTGAAATTATGGTTCGGGAAAATATATTCTGATTTTTTTTCGGAAAAAATGTATTCGAATAATTCGATGCTCGGAAAAATGAATTCGGGAAAAAGACTATAAATCCTACCGCGAAGTCGTTAATATGATGAAGTTTTCTCGGGTTTTATTCTCGGGCACCATTTCCCAACTCAGCACTAGCAATACGACTTATGTGATAAAATGAGTTATTTAAGGCTGTAAAACTGGCTTGTTATTTTATTGCGTAATTGGAAACATGGTAAATAGCAGAAATAATATTTGTTTTCAACATTCAAAGTACTATGAGGCTCTCCACGAGGGTAACTTTCCTAGTACTCACTCACTCAGCAAAATGTGAAATTTATCATTCTTTCAAATTTCACACACGTTGTTTTTTACACTTGGAAAAGCGTTTTCCCGCTTATATTGTCCGTCGTGAAGACAAAAACATTTATTTCCCATCACACCTATCGTTCTGTACCTTGAAGTTCTCTTATTAAATTATTAGTTATCCCCATTTCCTTCCTTCTAATTCTCCACTTTGAGAGTATGAACTGGTATTAGAAAATAGAATGGGCAGAATGGAGTAAGGTGAAGGCCTTAGAGGGGTCAGTAGGGAACGTATCGTCTAGGGCACAAACGTAAAAATGGAAGAAGAAACCGGCTGTGTGTAGGAAAAGGCAGGAGGCAGAGATAGAAGGACGTCGAGGAGGAAAAGGGCTGAGAAGAGGGCGAACCCAGTGACCGTGAGAGAGGGAGATATTTTATCCTTTCAATTTTGAAGCATTTAAGTAATGAGTGCCATTTCTTTCCACTCCACTCGAAATAACTTCAACTTCCTTCCACCTGTGAAAAGAACTCATAAAATTAGCTCAGAGAAATTCGAGAAAACGCTATGATTCGTCTATTTTTTACATTCGTCTCTTACATTTCCTCGTCCAATTCCTTCCTTTATATATCTGCTTCCTCGAATATTGATTTCTCGAGAGAAAACTAGCCAAAATCATTCGGGAAACACTTTACCTCAACTCGACGATACCAAAATTGGCATGAAATGTTGACGTATTAAGCGTTGGCTATTATACGTGCAGGTAATGCATTAAGATTCTTTCTCAAAATTCCTTGCGGATGTGTTCCCTTTCCATAATATGGTTTAACATAATTTATTGGCATCCTTGTTACGAAGGTTTACCTTGATAATCAAATAAAAAATCCAAACTCCTATTATAACTCCTTTAACTACGTCGAATAAGCGAATTTTATAAGTTTGTTGTTAACATGTACGATACGGCGTGTACTTTAGACTTCCTCATCGGCAGGCATATGTTTGAATATTGGTTTACTGCAGTTGTTCTCTTCAATACCATACCAGCTACCGTTATCTCTACTCACCTAAACCTTTATTTTAGCGTCTTGCATAATTCGCCTAATGTATTATTTCCTTTACCTAATAATTTATTCTATCCTATTGGTCTGTATAGCGTTACCATTATAAAGCATGAACATATCCTTCTCGGAAGCACAATCTGAAATGTTCGGAGATATCAGTTCCCTTCTTTCATATGTCGATTCAATTGCGAATATATCTAGCTCTAATTCAATTTGACAGATTCAAAATTAAACGCGAGATATGAATCCTGACTAATTTTTGATAAGCGAGGTCGCTATTATCACATAAGAGCATGGAAAACATCCAATAAATCTTCCATGAGTGTGAGAGGTAAACACCTTACTTATTTCAAAACTGATTGGATAAGGAAATTCCAAAAAACTCGCGCTACTAGATAAAAACATATGATACGGTTACTCACTTTTTGAACGTGCATTACTACTGAATTAAAGTTTTGGTTCGGTATTTCCCTACTTTAAATTCCAAGATGTTTATACTTTTCCTTCGTTATTTGATATTTTTACTCTAAAAGGGCGACCGAATTAAGCAATATACGACGTACCTACGTTTAACGTTATAAGTCGGTGTAAATTCAACTTTAGCCTAATAATAATGTAGAAGAGTGAATAAGTCACTCTTGCCAACTACTCTTATTACTTAACTATAATCAGTCACGAAAACAGTGTCTCAAAAGAGATGCTGCTTCTTTACGATCGCAGTCAAAACATGTTCTAAACCACCACTGAGCCGCTAGTGGTATTGAATTCCTGGTGTTGGACTAATTGTCATTTCAATCCTCGTTCCCTCGTCTTTTTCATCCTACTCGCACGCGACAATAATCTCCTACGGTAAGTTATTCCTCAGAGAGCGAAACCGTCAAACGTCACAATCATCTGTGACTGACAAACGTTCATAAAAGGTTCTAATGCTGCAGTTAAACTTCAGCTAATAGCTCATATGAGGCGTACACTCCTTCGCAAATACTTTATATCACAAGTTACCTTTTTCTAAGGCAAAAACAACAATCACTGACAATATCCCCCAATAAACGACTGGTTTCAAGACCATGCCTGATTTTACTTCAAAGGAAAATCAGTTTCTCACGCCACTTTATAACGAAGCCGCATCGTTCGCAAAAGTCTTTCAAAAAATGGTCCTCCTGAATAATTTGGAGTCTTATATCGGGGACAATTCTTCCCCTCATCCGTCAGAAACGCATCGGTGACGTAACGGCGAACTAATGATCACCGCGCTCAGGGCACACGCCTAATAATCTCGTCGGATTTGAAGGGAGCGCTTTGAAGAGCGCGTAGAGATTTACCCTCAGCCCCTCAGCTGGTGGATGACTAGGGTAGGGATGGAAGGGTATCCCGATGAGTAATAAGACAGCAAGGGGTGGGATGGTGACAACAGAGTTAAGATCAGATTGAAATCCTCTTACTGGAACATAGGGACTGGGTGGGGGAAGCACCCAAATCTAAACGTAAACCCTTTCACAATAATATTGCTTCAGGTTCCACTATTCTCAATTGTTTTTCTTAAACCCTTTTAGAGGAAATAAAGCCAGCTTTTCAGCCGACTTGCCCCTTGATTTCTCATGCCCAACTATATTGTGTCACGGCGATTTGAATGCCCTATTATTATGGAATTTATCCAGCAATAACATAATCCTAACATTTTTAGTTACCCGCACTACATTTTCCCTGCCCTCTCAAAAGTAATTACTGTGCCTTTCGCTTGGCTCTTGATTTTTCAAGCCCGAAAATAATGTGTACCACCCGACGTAGTTTTTGTTAATCCCCGTGGCACATTGCAGGAAAATTCATTCGTCATCGCCCATTTTATTTGCCGCCAGAGTTAAATAACTTTTGCCGTCACTCATCATCTATGTCGATGTCATCTATAAGAAGCATTGAGTATCTCAATCTAGCATGTCAAGACAAATTAATTCGTTCATACTGGTGTAATATCACAATAAACTGATGCTGGTTACAACTCCATCGCCGTTATCATCGCGTTGAAGTATTGTTGCATTCCGATCTAGGAAAATCGCTATCATGACCTAATATATCAAAATTTTTATCAGGATATCATTTATCACAGTTCTTATCTGGTACTCAAAGTGACGTTTTGAAGAATGCAGGGGAAACTAACTCCTCTAAAGTAAGTGTTTCCGAGGACTCGAACGATACACGTGACGGTATTATTCTATTATTACGGTGCTCTTGTACTCGAATTTTACTTTCTTAAGATAAGTTTTGATTAACATTAGGAGGTGTAACTTTCTGGTATAGGTACTTTTGAGCAACGCGTAACGCAAAAGTATAGTACTTAGTGATACTCTTTCCGATTCGGTTATTAACCCCAACGGTTCATACTAATGTGCATTTGCATTTGTAATATCTCTGCAGAATTGAAAAACATATAGTTTTAAAACTGGAAAAATAACCTCGAATGGAATAAAATAAAATCAGCGATTTCCAAACTGAGATAAGCCTTCCCCTTAGATTTCTCGCCCGCAGTAGTCGGAAGAATAAAAAGCATATTTCCACACTACGAATGCTCCAGTTGATTGGGGGACAATCCTGAAAAATGGACAATCGTATGCAGCCATCAATTTAAATATTGGTTTCTAGCAGCTTTCCACTGGCTTCTCTCTTCAGCAATCTAAATTTTACATATTTATTTATTTAATGTCTCTCCTAATTAGCTTAATCCATCGATTCTTCATCGATAGCTCTTCCAATTCGTTGTCCTTGGAATACCATTTTAAGAAGGCTGAAATGCCTCTTCTCTTCTACTTGGATGCATTTTATCTCACTCATTTTCTCCAAGGCATTTCCTAGGACTTAGGTCCTCCGCCCAAACTTTCTTTGCTCTGGTGATTCTAGACTTCGTCCATTTAATCTTCAGTATTCTTCGATAACATCACACTTCCATAACTTCCCGTCTATTTTGGCACACTTGAGTAATATTATAAGCTTCACTACTATTTAAAAGAATTCTACCAACGCATATATTAAAGAAAAGCTCCCTAATTGTGTTTCTAGCTCTCAGTAAACTCTCCTTCTGCCACAACACTTTCTCTCCTGGGGCTGCTTGCCATTATGCTCTCGATATTCTTCTTATGCTATCCATAAATGATGATCCTACTCCCCAAAGAGCAAGACCCTTACACCGTAGGGCAGTAAAAATAAAGGCTATCATATATAATTATGCGGCACACGCATTTTATATAGAAGAGCTTATTTACTTGTGTTTCTAATTGTTGGTAAACTTTACTTCTGGTAGAATACCTTCTTTGCTCGGGCTGCTAGCCATTCTGCTCTCCATATTCAACTTATTTCTACCAAAAATGTTGATCCTACTTCACAAGAAGCAAATTTCTTCCATTGTACAAGAGTAAAAATAAAGATTTTGACCCACTGCATTACAATATGCTTTCCTTAATCTAAGTTCCTGTCTCTCCTGAAGCTCTGCAATACAACTGTCTTCCAGCGAGAGTCTTCTCCTTTCACCCCGTCTCCGAGATCCCCATTGCCCTTCCATTTCTCCAATAGCCTCTAAATCGCCGCCCCTACCCTAACGTAATCCGTGCTACTCTCAGGCTGCCCATACTCATGTTCCTCCCCTGCTTTCCGCCCAGCTGAGACCATCTATACCGCTACCCCCCAAATCCTCTAAAACCCCCCACCTCCGAATCAGCCCTCCCTCTTACACCCTACCACCCCTACTCCGGACCAATTTACTCCCCTTTTCATCCCTCATTGAATTCAGGGGAGAAGGAGCCCTGGTACGCGGCCTGATCGCTCGACTGGCCCCGGGGCACTCGACCGTTGATCCCCCGCTTGGCTGTTTTTGTCACACCGTGTGGTGCCCTCTAGACTCCCAGACGGAAAGGTCTCCCTTACTTCTAAGCAGTCGATGTAAAAGTCGTTAAAGGCCGATTTGTCCAACTTCAAGCGTTAACTATATTAATTTTTAACATAGAATCGATGCAAAAATTATACATTTCATTTTTTAACTGTGGAAAGTTTATTTTCGCAATGTAAAGCCTGATATACACTGTCATTCTTCACGCACAAGTCCTCTAATCAAATGAGCTACAGCTTTTCAACGATAGGGAAAATGATAACAAAGGGCGTTATTACGTCTATCATACGATAATTATTTCTATCACTACAAGCATCACGAAAGTGATGCTTACAACCGTCATTTGGATAAAACTATTACATGTGGTGTCACATTTCCAAGGCTAGAGTTCAAATTCATATTCAGGAACGGAAATTAGGACGTACTTAAATGATAGAAAAAGGAATAGGGATACATATGTTTGCCATTAGCTCAGAAACTGATCAAATTAAAACGCCATCATTTAAGCTATCTCTGCCACATTACTTGAATTTGTAAGCGAATAATTACCTAATAATTGTGAAAGAGAGCAATAAGAACG
This sequence comes from Pyrrhosoma nymphula, assembly GCA_963573305.1. Lineage (NCBI taxonomy): Eukaryota > Metazoa > Arthropoda > Insecta > Odonata > Coenagrionidae > Pyrrhosoma > Pyrrhosoma nymphula. Next base: position 39,526,027 of record OY754337.1, read on the forward strand.
AGTACCTTATTACAATTTACGTAAATTAATTCCAAGACACGGATAAGAAATTAAAATAAATCAAGAAAGTGAATTAAATAGGCTGACGTTTTAGTTATATCACATGTTAATTTTTCACTTCAAAGAGGAGAGAGTTTTTAAGAATTCTAAAGAAATATGAGTGAAAATTAAATGACAAACATTTCACAGCTTTAATGCTAAGAGCAGACTTTATATATGTCCCATCGTTGGCTCAAAACATTTGAACTAGACCTTCACTCCAACCATTCACTCCCGGAAATATGAGGTACACAGGTAATCGTAGAGCAAAAGAAATATGAAATAAAGAAAAAAACACAATTAAAAAAATAATTAAGAAGAAACTAACCATAACATAGAAAAAAATTGCACGACAGAAATACTTTTAGAAACAGAATTGACTATAATATAAACTATGCAATGAATCGCAACATAAACTATGAGCCACGTGCCACCAAACATCGCAGCAAGTGGGAAAGAACCGCAGCAGCGAAAATCATTCAACAACCTGCGTTCTTCCACTTGAACGAGTACACGATCGTTTCCATACATCATCCCATGTATGATCAGAAAGTTTTTAAACAGAGGCTTCAAGATTTATCGATTCGAGAATTATAGCAAAAACACCGCCTCAAGAACACCGATAGCAAAGACAAAAATCCATTGACAGAACTTGGTAGCAAGAATACCACCATTCCGATCAGTGCTTCGAAGGTACTTAACTGAAGGCCTAATTCAGTCGTATGGCAAACCTTTTACAGTAAAGTAATCACTATTCCGTTCCCCATGAATTATTTCCTCACATCAATATTACTCAGTCCACCCGTTCCAATATCGCGATTCTTTTCACACCATTATTAACCTAATTCAGTGTTTTGGCCCAGGTGCTCTTTACTGGAGGAGAAGTTTTTTAAACATTGGTAGTCTCTACATCTCACATAATCATATAACATGATATGGTGATTTTCTTTTGCACACTAAAAATAACTCGCATTTCAAATACGTTTTGTCTTAGCACAGAACACGCGGAACAATAATAAGAAGGTGGCACGACAGCCATGTTGCTTCGAGGAGCTTTTAAGTGAATCAGCGATGAAATTGATTTCATAAACGTCCATTCACAAAATATGACTTCGATTACAAAGTAAATGTCAATCACCTTCACGTTAGTTGATCGTACGGGCCCTGATGGAGATTCGTTTCCGGCGTTAATCTCTATAAGACAGGAGGTGCGACGTTGCCAATTGCAGCTGGAAAATTGTACAAAACTCGACAGTTTGCTATCTGCACATCTGAATGTATTCCAAAGTTTATATTATAATACTCTTGTATTGTAAATAAACTTTGGAATAATAAGTAACTTAATCATATACAGCGCGGCGTTGACAATGGTTACCTTCGTGCCATATGGTGAACAAGTTTGGCATTAGCGATATCCATATGCATTAGCTCCAACTGATTAATTTATATCGTACCATCTCAACCATGGCTTCATGCAAATCAAACCATTTTTACGCTCTAGTTGCGATTCGAACAGGCGACTCTTGGCTTTCCAGGCTGAAAACCTAATACTCAAGGAGCTTACAGCTATTGATATAATTTTTACTCCATGAAAAACTCTTTCAATGGCTATGAAAATAGAAACTAACTTCTCTTACTTTTAATCAAAGATCCTCATGTTGAAGAAAGTAATCCTTGCAAATTTCTCAGGATTTTTAAACCATGTTTTTTAAAAGTGAATTTACTCTTCATCAACTTTTGAATGAGGCATATATCACTACTGTCATTGACAGTTCTGTTCTATCGACCCTGTCCTTTTAAAGTGCGTTCGTCCTACATGCGTTCGTAGTCGTCCTGCACAGCCGGCTGAATGAATGGGAACCGAAAAAAACCAATGCAGGGCTTTCCTTTCATGCCACGAGGGCTGGTGGGTCATGACTGCTACCATACGTGTGTGCATGTGTATGAGTGGAGCTAATCAAGTCATCGAAAGAGAGAACGCAGTTGGATAGAGAGGACTGAATTCTTCTCGTGTAAACAGGAACGAGCAATAACTCCGACCCACATGTTCAATTGCTTATATGAATGCCAGCATTCAGATCTCGTTCCCTTTTTTTAAAGATTATTTTTTTAACACACGTGCTAATTTCATTTTTTTAACTAGTGCGCTGTTTCGCAATCAATGTACGAAATCATTTTCATTTCCAAAGCGAAGCGTGTGTTTTGAAGTTTTTTCAATGGACTCAATGACCTACATGAAAATGCATGATTCCGAAATCAAGCTAAGCCACTGATTGATGGATTATTGATTTGATGTACACGCATTATTGTTGTTTATTGTGGTTTTTAATCTTTTAAGGTATATAACCCTAGACGAAATGATGACGAGTTACCTAGGCAATTGGATAGACCTCACTATTTCGTGAAATTAAAATCAGCTATGGTGCATAAGAGGATTCGTTGATAATATTGGTGCACGGATATAGGTTTGAACTTCCTCGTAGCGCTGGTTTTTAATACGAAGAAATAAACAATGTTTCAATAAATATTACCAAAGCTGAAAAATAAGACCTGCTCCCATAGTGTGCAAAATATATTCGAGATAATTTATAAAAAATAACTTAAGTTCTTCAGCTAAATATTAACTTAAATTTCATACTATTATTAATAGTGAAGATATAAAATATTATTTGAATTTAACTTTAAACCCATTTAATTACGATTAAGATTTTTATATTCAAGGGGTGTATCATTTTAAGAGTACATTTTTTGCATTTTTCGCACGCTCCACAGAGAGACACTGCATATGTAGCAATTTGACTTATATTCTTGGAAGATAATGAATTGAAAACATAAAGTTCTCAACATCACGCCATTGAAATTTTGATCACCTCAACTTGAGTTGGGCATTTATTTGCAATCAGAAAATAATAAATAATAGAAACTTCAGCGAGAATGAATAAGGATTAATCGTACGTTTCAAGCTTTTTACCACAAAAAGATTGAAAACTTTACGTTATCCCTTTTGATGCCCTTACTGAAAATCAACACAGCGGCAGCAATCGTGGATGCATTTTACCGATGCCCTTTTATTATCAAGCGCACTTCAGCGAACGTAAACTCTGCTCCCGGTCTGTTATGAAGTGCAATGCTTAGCACGTAGGGCCTAAAATGAATGGAAAGCAAGTGATTGCGAATTGATGACCACGCTAAAAACAGACAGAAAGCACACACTGCTCACTATCTTCAAAGTGCCTTGATTTACTTTGCACCACATGCGTCATTAAACTTTAACAACTAGGACATAGAGCAACAAATGAATGTGTTTATTGTACTCCCGTTAGCTATGTAAGTGCATATATATTTTGATCGTGGTGCTGCAATGAAAAATAACAATTTTATTAATATTGCTTAGAAGTCTTAGGTGGTAAGCTCCCGGAAAAATGTGAACGTCGCAGCCAAATAGGGATGAGTGCGGAAAGATAAAACTGTATTTGGGTTTTGTTCGACGCATTGCTCTTTGCCTGTACGTCTCCTGAATGTAGTAAACAATCTCTCTTCTTTTCACTATGGCCAATTACCTAGGAAAAGGCCCCATAAAAATACCACTAACCAATTTTTGTATTTCTTTAGCTTCGTAAGAAAGGAGTTGCAACCAGATGCCTATTAGGCAAACAAATACTCGAAATAACGTTCCCTATAACCTCCAGAAGTTTTACAGATTCGTCTTAAAAACCCTGTTTAGTTAACAATGAAACACCAGCTGTTCATGTTAAAGATTCATGCCACATTTTGGTATGTTAGTTGAGGAGAGCAGAGGGGCGGAATAGGTTGCAAGAGGTAATGAGGGGCGAAGGGTTGATGAAGGCCGTGATAGATGGGAGGATATTGGGTAAGCGGGGAAGATGAAGGAAGGGAATAGGTTTTACGGACGAGATGAAGAGAATTACGACTTATGCTAAGATGAAGAAAGGAATTGTGTCATTAGATAAGAGGGGTCTGCACTTGTAAAAATCCATTTAACTATATATCTAATTAATTACACTCTTATATTTAAACCTACCTTAACCGGTGGAATACCACAATGAATGAATGCCCTCCATCAGTGACCTATCCTGATATTACGGCAGTAAGATTTTATTCGGAATTCCTTAGAGTTCAGCACTAATCTATATTGAGTTACTCAAAATAAAAATACTCTACCTTTGAGCCCCATTAGTTCGGATCACATACCGTGCCCGTGCAGCCTGGGACTCTGAGAGAAGGAATCGGCGTCGGTACTCAAGAGGCAGTGCGAGTTCCCGTGAATCGTGGAGCACGTTGGCGCACGAGAAATGAACACTCGTGCGCAACTCCTGGGGTTTAATAGTGTAAGTCCACCCTCTAGCGTCGATCAATTACAGTCACCCCGTGGCCGTGTGGTCGGCAGAGCATTCGTCAAGTGAGGAGGTCCAGAGAGGGCAGACTGACCCCGAGAGTCGTCACCTAGTACGGTCCAAACTCGTCGTGGAAGAGAGAGGTCATTGCACGCATAAATCACGCACCAATGCCGTGTCCCACGTCAACGCCTTTCTGGATTACTGAGGTAATGGCCTTTAACTCGTAGAAGACATTGAATCACTGAGACTGGAGGGGATAGGTTTGGGATGGTGGAATGGTTTTTGGATAGTCCCCGCTATAACTTCTGCCACATTTTTAAACTTACTTTCTCACAACTATCTACATTCCCTTTTTTCAAGTTCCTCTTGCGATTCAAAATTTTGGCATATCTCGGATAATGCTACCTATACATACGTGGCCACCAGTCTTTGATGACGCCAACGATTTTCACATAAGGATCTACTCTCTTAATTAGCAAAACTTATTTTCATCGAAACTGTGTGTTTCATAATTGACTACATTAATAAATTTTAATGGATTCTGATTTGTCAATCACCTTTATTGATTCTAAAAATTCATTCTCAGATGCATTAATTTGATAGATTGATGCTTCAGAAAGAAGGATTTTGCACCTACAAAAACAGTCCGCCATTCTGAAATAGTTCTGAACTAAAATAATGAAATCACGATCATCTGAGTATTGAAACGCTCGCCTATTCATATCTTGAATGTGAAATGTGATATGTGCAGTGACTCCGGGTAGAGTATACACACCAGAGTGGTGCTCTGGTGTTTCACCGAAGTATTCCGGCGAAATGGCTACGCGGCGGAATCGATCGCCATGCCTGAACCAATCCTTTCATTAAATTTGTAATCACGGAGAGCTGAGGTTTGAGTCTAGACTCGTGAACTGCATCACAATCCTCCTCCTGAGTACGAGTGGCTGAGTGGAGACCTGAATTGGTGAATGCATGTGAGATAGCGTTTCAGGGTGGCAATTCCTTTCCAACCGTTACCAGGAATGTAACGGATTCTCGTTCCCAAATATTTAGAAAAGATGGTCGGGAAATCGAGGAAATTGTTCCTTAAGCAACAAAGAAATAACAATCACATTGTTTACATCTTCATAAAACCTCAGTTAAAACTAAGTCTAAGTCAAATGACAGTTTTAGTCAGAGTAAAAGAGACTCGTTCAGCGTCCTGGGCAAGGGATGTATTTATCATATGATTCCGCTCTACTTCTGTTCAGAACTCGTCGTTCTCCATTCAAAATTCAAATATAATTCCAAATTTTAATAGGAGCGCCTCTGCCACTCAGCAACACTGCGAATGTTATAGTTATGTGGCCAAATGGCACAGCCCCCACCACGGCTGTACCGTGAATCAAGTATTACTCTTTAAAGACATTATTACTGATAATCTATGAGCATAAAAACAAAACATATCGTAAGGAGCATGATACAAGGGCATTTGTAAAAGAGGTGTCCAACAAGGAAGACTAAGGATAAGCACATAGGCCAACAAATACGTGATATGAAACAGATTAGCTACAAGATTTTAAGGAGTTAGCAGATGACCGGATATGATTAAGACTGCAGTCAGCCAATCGTAGACTTATAATGACTAATTAGGATTAAAAATTAAACAAAAATAATTATTTGGGTAAACTCATGGGTGAATGAAATGGAAAATACTCTGAAGAGAAGGAATGATAGGAGTCTTAAGCCTCAACACACGGTCATTTTTCAAGTACCAGGATCTATAACCTTTCAATGATAGGGAAAGTGATAGCTTAAACTACCTTTTTCTCTACCACACGATCATTTTTGCTGAAACCGGAAGCATCACTTCCGTAATGTTTACATTCACTGTTTTATTGAAACACACATGATGCGTCACATTCCCTGCTTGCTGCTGTGTGCTTTCATTGGCTCTAACTCAATTAACACAAGTCTTTAGGGATGGAAAAAGGGATATTAATCTCGAACGTTGTCACTATCCCTGAATTTGTAATAGAAAAATGACCTTGTCACTCAGGCTTTAGGAACAAGAGGGTGTGCATGAAGCGATATACGAGTGTAAATGAAGCAAAAGAGGCATGCATGTATAGGGCAGGATGGTGGAAATTATTAAAAGCTGAGTCAGCATTTAAGGCGTACAACCGATAATTTTACTATTTTGACTGTGCCAACCCTAAAAGGCAACGGCGTGGGTATTAAAGTATATACGAGTATAATAATTTAAGGAATCCTCAATATTTCTCTGGTAAATATAACCTCCATTTCTTGATTCTCGAGGGTCCCAGAATGTCGAAACGAGAGTAGAAAGCGAAAGAGGTATACATAGATAGGGCAGTGTGGAGGAAATTATTAAAACTGTCTCTGCGTAACAGGCATATCATCGAAAATTACACTTCTTTGATAGAGCCAACCCCAATACGGGACAACGTGAACGTGCGCATATATGATTGTAAATAATAATTCCGGGAATTTTCTAGAATTCTCGGGAAATATAAACTCCAGATCTCGGTTCGTGAGGGTTCCAAAATGTCGGGAATTTAGAAACCCAAGTTGTGTGGAAGTGTTTTCCTCACTCTCTCACTCGACTGGCCCTTACCTTCCGCTCCCCAAACCCCGCCTTTTCAATCTCTCACACCCCCTCATGCACTTCGTTCCCTCCCCTGCCCCTAAATATCCCGTCCTAGGTCCCAACCCTACACCGAATCCCCAACATGCAACCTCGCGTCCGCCCACCCCTCTTCGACCCTATGTACCTACCTACTCTTACCTCATCACCCCGGCACCATTTCCCCCATCCTTTCCGCCTCCCCACCACCTTAGCCCCGAAAAACTCCAACCTTCCTTATTTCCCATTACATTACCGGCCCCTTCCCCCTCCCCAGACACACACCCCTCGCTCCAATCCTCTCCTAACTTTGCTGCCCACACTCTCTCCCTCTTCGCTCTCCATTTCCCCCTCCAACACATTCGTCCCTACTACCAACAGTAGCAACTCCTCAGGATACCCTCTCCCCCAGGGCTGTGCGAGATTGCGTTGAATCGATAGCAATGTATAATATGCCGGAGACATCGACCTGTGACACTGATCGTCCAGGAATATTTCCCATTTCTATGTTATAGATATAAAATAAAATGCAATTATGCATATCATGAAAGATTCACCGAAGTTAGAACCACGTATTATACAATGAAGTTCGATATGCGATATGATTTAAATTATCATGAGATACCGACCGATTTCATAAGAGGTGTTATTCAGTAAACCTTTCCCTTATGGCAGCGCGATATTGCGATGTTTGATACAGATCTGATTTCAGCCACTGTGATACTGATCGTCCAGGTAATACAATTATTTCGTATTTCTTTTCTGCCGATATGGGGTAAAATGTCATAATGGATATCTGAGCAAATTTATCCCTCGCGATACGCGATGGAATGTGATAATGTGCGATATGATAATAAATCGTCCAATTTTTAATGGATATGATTTATACGATAATGCTAGATAGTCATTCATATATTTCTGAAACAATCAGTTTAATGAATATATTTCAAAGAAATATAAAACACTTAAGTCATGCAGTGGTCGCACTGAGTGAAAAATGACCATTCGATGATGCACCCTACCAATCTCTTTCCGCTTCTACGATATCATACGAGCTTTGAGTTGAAATATTCCAGCAATGCCATGAGGTATTCTAATTTTTCAAATGGCTTAGTACCATCCTACCCAAAATCCACGCCTAACCCGCCTGCAACCCACCTGCATTTAGATTCCAAGCCCTTCTCAAATCCCGAGACATCCCTGCTATACCTTCACACAAGGTTTCTACCATCTCACATCTAGCTAACCATCGGCTGGAGTTCACTACACACTGAAAGCCGTATTATTCAGCATTTCTACATCCCCCATAGCATTTGTAAAATCCCATTACAAGTAATAGAATCAGGGCATTCAAAGATATGTCAGATTAGCACAATTTAATGTCATCTCATAGGTTTGACAAATAATCCAGCTGTCATCTGTGTCACTGTATCACTTGACGGACCGGTGTGTATTCATACTCCATTTATTATTATTATTATTAGTTAATCTATCAGTTAAGGCAAGTTTAAATGAAAGTAAGTAAATAAATATCCTCCGGATTTTTATACGTGCAGGGCCCTATCCACCTCTAGTATTTCTTTCTCCATCCCCGCGTACGTCCTACCCTTCTTCTATCCGTCCTTAAAACCTATTTTATTTCTTTCCCTTCCGCATTTGGCCGACATCCTTCCCTTTATCAAGGCCTTGAGCAAGCCATCGCCCCCTCATTACCTCTTCCAGCCATCTTCCCTCCCTCCTCCTGATTTCATACAGAAGTTTCCTCACCCACCACACCAAGCACTTCCTCATTTGTCTTCCTTTCCGTGCACCACACCTTCTCCATCCTCCATCGAACCCACATTTTGAACGCCTGCGGCCTATTCTCGTCCTACTTTCTCAAAGCCCACGTTTCTGCCCCATACAAGGTGACACTCCATACCAATGCTCTAACCAAATATTTTACTAGCTCCGATAATTATCTTAAAACGCCTAGATAACTACGATTTAACCTAATTTATCACAGGTCGACTTTTAGAGACGGACGTCACTTAACACTCACTCCACCTCTGCCCTCAATTGTAAATACACTTATTAACTACTGTAAAATTTGCTGAAAACTGCTACAAGCGAATGGAAATAGTGACTAAATAGGATACTAGAGAGAATGATCAAGTTTCTGCAATCCATATCTCATTAATTTCAGGTCGATATGGCGTAAGTTATTTGTTCCGTCACCATATCTGTGGGACAAAGAAAAGTAATGGAATGATTGCAATTCACCGTCGAAAAAGCAGACCCGATCTCCACCTGCCTCCCATCCACGGCGATTTACAGGGCAGTTAGGATCCATTTCATAGAAAGGTACAGCGTGCTATCGCACCGAAATTTCATTGATACTAATTAAATAAAGTAGTATAAAATTTCTGTGAAAAGCCTTAAATAATAATATGGACGTATACAACTTCTACGACGTGAATCCTAAATCAATCGAGGGTAGCTATTATTCGTAGATTATTTGCCCAAAAATTATTTCATCAAGAATGAGAAAATGTGAATACAGGAGATAATTGCAAGGCGCATATAACGTCAGGGTGTCATCAAAAACTTGAAAAAATTATAATTGATGAGAAACAAAACGCATCCACGTACGCCTACTACTCTCTCAACCGCTGAAATGTGCAAGGAATAATTTTATCTACCCCACCTTCCTGCAAGCTTTGCTCCTTGAATCCCCCTCGGAGGGAAAAATTTACCTCACCCAAATCATAAGGATATTGCGTAGCTTGCACAGAGGGGAAGGATAGCCGAACGAGGGGGTCAAACAGTTCGATTTTGAAGGGGCGGGTGACGGTAAGGGTTGAGACTTGAGAGGGGTGGAAAGAGGGTAAAGAAGGGAAGAGATGAAGGCAGGAAATAAAGGGAGGAAAGAGATACCTTAGAATGAGATGATGGCAAACGCTGGGATGAGACTGGTTGCGGCAGTATTTCTGGGCGAAAATTCCTCCATTTCTCCCCAATATCTCCCAGGTTTTTTTGAACAACTTTGGGTTCCCAATTACCGCTATAAATTGGTAGGGAAATCGGGATAATTTCTCCATGGGCTTAGTTGCTGGAGAACAGCGTAGTTTAAAGTAAAACTCTAACGGAAACGAAGCCAAAATCATGCAGTCTTTCAGAGCCGGAATGACATAGTCCCATGCTTACTAAGCTAAGCTAAGCAGTGCTTAGCATTCAGGGGAAATGATGCGCTTTCCTTCTGACTCTTCATACTTGGGGTGCTTTTCATTTACTTTAGCAAGATGCTCACGTGGTGGTTACTTTCGATTCCCTTCAGTCCCTGCGCAATAGACAGCGCACTTCAAAACAGATCGATGTTCATTATCAGTAGAGGCGTCAACCATAGGTAATTTTAAGTTTAAATTTACTGTGTGGTAAAAAGGGTTGATTCAAAAGCAAACTATTTGAGATAATTCGTTATCTATTTACTAAAAATACTGTTGTGATCATAATGTACACACTGAATGCTACAACCGGCAAGTTACTGAGCGTTTCACGTGGGGAAATCGTTCCAATCATCGTACATAGCGATCGATGAAGTGCGGCGGCGGCGGGGTAAAATCTTAGCCTGCTACCCTATGATCGTGGGTTCAAGTCCGCCTGGGTGGATTTTTCACCACCCAGGGCATGTGTTTGTGTGTTCATCCTTCATTACACGTTACAGTACTTGGTGCAAAGGCCTCATTGGCTGTTTTCAAGGGCATTGAAAATAAAATAAAATATTGGGAAGACTATTCCCTGTTTCCCAACTCATGGCGACCGACCTTGAATGCGCTGGTGTAGTACTTTTCACTTTTCCAGCCAATCACAGAAGAGTGGCCTCGAATGCATTGTGGGGGGAACTGCTTCCCTCTGACTGCCGCGAGGTTCACTTCGATCTCGTATCGTCTGTGTTGCCAAATTTACCGCAAGCGAATTACCTTGAGTTCGTGTCGTCCATTTTTTTAACTTCGCTACTGCCCGTCCAATTACCGGATCAACAGGAAGGATGGGGCATATTAGACGTCTTTGCAAAACATTAGTGGTTAACGCGACTCCTCGCCGCCTGACGCGCATGTATTCGCAGGAGTTGACAACGCTGCTCGGCCTCCGGGAACTAGAAACTGAGGTGAAAGGGAAAACGCCTTTTAATGGCTACTCGCTCCGTGTGACGTCCACCCGCCATGAGTTGGGAAAAAGGTTATCGAGGATATGATTCACCATTCTCAGAACCCGAATGTTCCATAATATCGGACAGATGGATACCCTTAGTAGAGGTAAGCAGAGGCAGAAAGCAAAGATGCCTAAGGATGAAATGATGGCAAAAGTGGGCGAAGAAAGCAGTGGTGGTGTTTTTGGATAGGCATAGGTTTCCCTTCTTTTGAAGGACCTCGTTTGGAGTATGGTTGGCTCGATGGGAGGAGGGATGTACGGAGACTTACTGGAGATGGTGGGGGAATGGCTTGCAACAGAGGGGGAGAGGATAAGGGGTTTTTGGCAGGAGGCAGTGGGGGAGTGTTTATAGAGGGGGAAGAGGAACGCGCATAGTGGGGTGAAGGAGGAAGCAAATTGGATGACCGGAGCAATGGAGAAGAAAAAATAAGGAAAAGGTTCAACCCCCGTCTACTTCTTTCTTTCTCTGATATGCGAGAGTTTTTATCCCGATAATTTAAAAGGGTTTTTTTGTTCGTAATTGGGAGTTTCCGTTCTTAACAAATTTTTAGGGCCTGCTTTTTCCTCCCTGTCCTTCTTTACCCTGCTTAGTACCTTTTTTATTCCCCTTTTTTCGAACCTGCCTCATCTTTCTTTCTTTCCGATGTCCCTCAATCTCATATCCAGGCCCCAGAGATGTGATTTACGCCCTGATTATTTCGCAAACTGGTCTCCCGCAGATGATTACGATGTACATACAAAGCGGACTAATGACGACGATTTCCCCACCAGGTGGCGATGCGATGCATATTTTCATGCGTACATTCGAAGGGAGAGTGATGGAGGAAGAAGTACGAAGAATCACCCCCACCCTGAAGACGTCCGTGGCGTTGATCGACAGCCCGATCAAATATCTCCCACATAAAAATAGTGTTTCATTAGCAGTTAAAAGAAAGGGCGATTAATAATCTCCATTTACAGCTATCAACACGTCGTGACACTTCAACCCAACTCTTAATTGACAATCTTTTTCAGTGATTCGACTTCTTGAAATAACATGAAACACCACATGGCTTTCCATTATTAAACAGCTCGGGAAAAAGTTGAATCATGAAATTTTCATCGTACCTTAATAAGTAACTACAAATGTATTTTTTTCTCTTTAACTTCAGTATAATAAGCTTTTTCTAGTTCTACATCCAGGGCAGAATTTCGTCATATTTATCTCTCAGGTAGAGATCATAAAATGATCTAAGTCACACTCTTCTAAAACAATTTCACAGTTTGAGAAAAATTGAATCATGTGCATCACGGTTTCATATCCTTTTCTTAGTACTACCAAAAATAAATTAGATGCATTTAGCTATTTCTGAATACAGTGCACTTTGTGATATTGGCTGCCAATGTTGGTGTCACAAATGGTGGCAAGAGGTCAAGGACTCACTTTTTTCATGTGGTGCCGTCACATATGAGTTTTGTTTTGGTAATCATCCGACACGTGATCACATCACGGATCAGATCCTCCCTGCAGGGGATCTACGTATGTATTAAGCTCATAAAACAGCTCTGAGCTTTGAATACTTATCGATGATAAGCATGAGCAATGGGTCCTGATCCATCATTTTTAAGTAATGATTCAATTGAATATTACCTTATTTTCCGCAGATACTCATCAGGCCACAATGATTCAATTTAGCCACAATACCGTTTCACCTAATGGCAAGAACACAGGGCTATGCGTAAATAATTCGAGGTATTTGAGCAGTTATAGAGTTTTGTTAAAGCAGTAGGTATGTATAATTCATTGTTACAAAAACACAGTACAAAATTCTACTAATTATTTTTAATGTTGTCGACCGGTTTTGACGACTAAAGCGTCATTTACAAGACAAAACAGAAGGAAATATTGCTACTGTTAGCCTTCCTAGCTAGCCTTCCTAGCTAGAAGGTTAGCAGTAGCAATATTTCCTTCTGTTTTTTCTTGTAAATGACGCTTAAGTCGTCGAACCCGGTCGACAGTATTAAAAATAATTAGTGGAACTTTGTACTGTTTTTTTGTAACAGTGAATTCTATCTTCAATCTCCACAAAGTATAGCCACAATCGATTAATTTGATCAGCAGGTATGTGTTTATTGAAATATTTTTCGACCACCGTTACTCAATTTCTTCTTCATTACTAACTTTTGCGATGCATTACCGTTTAATAATCACTTGTTTGTGCTACAATAATTACTGCCACAAAAAATAACGAATATGCGTTATAAAACTCAGCACATTAATCAAGAAAAAGTCATAACTATAAAGTTAAATTAACTAAACAGGCTGTAACAGGCCGCATCAGATTCAGGGCGATACATCAGAATAAACTATCCGCATAAACTCTATAAATACCGCAACGTATTCAACATCAGGAGAAAATTCACATCGAATCTCCAGAAGGAATCTTACCACGCCGCTTTCTTGGCATTCCACTTCCTCCGAAGTAAAATTTTCGCCGGTAACTTTTTTAAAAATGACCTCCCACCGAACGTACATCATTACAGCTATGGAGCGGGAGAGAGGGAGGGAGGAAATCCGGCCCTCTTACGAAATTTCCCATTTTCGCTGTTTTATTTACCTTTACTCCCTCCGATCATCAAATGGGGTCAACGTATTGTTATTACACCTCGGCTGCCTTAAACTTCTTCGATCCATTTACGATTCCCAAATGCCCTACCTCCCCTCAACCACTCCTCCACACCCTACACAAGACCCTATTTTTGCTCTCGCGCAAAAATTTCTTCCTTCCTCGCTCCCCATTTCTGCCTTCATCCTCCTCGATCTCTTCCATCCTATCCTCCCTTTTCTCCTTTTCTCACTCACCCCTGGTGCTTCGCTTCCTCCTTCGGCTTTATACTCTTCCTCCCACTCCACCACACCTCATACCCTTCCACTGACTCCTTAAAACTCCGTTTTCCGCATACCTCCTTCTCCTTCGACCTTTCTCTCCCACTCAGAAGAGACATGCAATGTCGACGTTAAGGAAATAAAAAGAGAAGTTGCGCCTTCCGAAATCCATGGTATCCAATAAAAATGGAGGATCTAATCTAAGCATTCTACATTATCTTCTCTGCTGAAGGCATGCGGTCCTGCGGTAATTTTCACCTTTTACTTTATAATGTACTAGGTAATTATTTACCAAGTTACAATTCGCGAAAAATATAGTTCTACAGTGTAATTCTAACTTTGAATGTGGTGGAGTCTGATTTTTATTTTAAATGTTATTTGTATATTAAGGGGGCTATGCCACCTGGCCGCCTAAAGTGACCCAACAGCCCTCGATTTGTTTTTTTCCGTATTACTCATCAAGCAAATATTTAACACTAATTTAATACTATGTAGTACTTTATTCAAAAACCGTATTTAAAAAATAATTCTAATAATATCAATAGCGTTATTAGAGTTACCGTGTTGAAAGAATGTTCATCTTAATTTTGGATTTAAATTTAACTTTCACGCTAAAATTACAACTTACAGGACGATTTAAGAGTTTTAATTCGAGTTCCGTACGACCATTATTTTTAGTTTACTTTTGCAAAAGAAAACAAAGCATTCAGCAAAACATGAACTTAACATGCATTTCTCATGGAAGTTGAAGTGCAGTATCTGTATAGTAAAACCCTAGACTCCCTAAACCCTAAACCTAAAAATTGTCCCGTGTTGCAATCTAAATTGACTCAAAAGTGCTTACATGAGGAATTAAGTGCAGACATAAACTAATCAACACAAAGTGAATTATGGGATCACATAATTACACACCTTGGCTCATCTGGCTTTGCATGCTAAAAATAATATTTTTTATCCAATAACGTCCGCTTCAATGTAACGAATGTTTACATTGCACCGTCTTATTAGCTTATATATATTCTCGATTCATTTTGGTCTATTGAAGGTCTACTGATGCAGAAGGTGCATTGATTTTGTCGTTAAACTTAATAATATCCATCCTGAACACGATGGAAAATTAAGTTAGATTATATCTAGCATACATTTGAGAGGTGTTAGCTGAAAAAGCAGAAGGGATAGGTTTTGATGTGAGTTTCCATGGTTAAAAATATACTTTGTCAATTCCACAGAATTTTAATTGAACCGACCCAGGTTTCTACAACTTATTTCATTATCAAGGCTATACCTAGAATAAAACGATTTTGCCTGACCCTACCCCGAAAGGGAACGCCGTTATGGGAGTGCACGTCAATAGGTATCTTTCTTACGGCACTTACAAAGGACTCATGGATGATTTGAGCTAGAAACCCTAGCTTCATCTTATCATTTTGCAACCTTTCTTTCCTTGGTCCTACTTCATGCTCTCCTCCTACAACCCTTCCCTTGATACCTTACCAGCCTCCTCCGCCTCACCCTCACCAACCCTCATCTCTCATTCACCCCTCTCCCACCAGAGGGAGATCATAGAACCCTTTTCACAAACCCCAGAAAAATTCCCTCTTGCTCCCCCTACCCTGCGAGCAAGCCTTACATCTTCCTCTCCATTCCTCGGCTTGCGAATACCGTACCCTGAGCTACCTTTTGCTCCCGCGGGTCAAATTCCGCACCCTCGCATTGCACAGTTCTCCCACGTCCCAAATGGGGGCAGTGCAGAGGCAGTTTCGCCCGGACCAGAAGCATATGGCTGGCTGCGAAACACGGTCATATTCCATATGAGGGAGAAGAGGAGAAAGAGACAGAAGAATTGGATATTTGCAAGTATCTATAGCACTGTTTGAAACCATGCTGCTGACACAAAATAGGTACTGTTGGTCTTCACTACTTTCCTGTAAGGTATTTACGCTTAATTGTTTTTTCTGCTGTTCCCATGATATTGAACCTACACCCTGCTGTAGATCTCTTCAATTTCACGAAAAGTAGTTTTAAAGCATATTTAAAAAAAAGATAGTGAGGTAATGATGTACAAATAAACAATTCTTTGTTTTATTACATTTATGAATATGCTAAAATCTAGTTTCTCATCTATACGTACTATGTACTGTACCTGATGGCTAGAAATACATTATATTATTTGCTTCTTAATATTTTTCTCTTTTTTCAAATTCTGTGACTTGCTTATGTATTCAATTTCTTAAGTTACCCATGTTGCATTATACAAGCTGTAATTTTTATTTATTGATGTTTTTAATATTTCAAGTATCTCGCAATTGTAATTTGGCGATGCCCGTAATACAATCATTATTATTTGTGATGTCATCTGCGCCAAGCAAATTGAAACACATCTTCACTGTAGTTCTTCTGTGTTATTATACGCGTTCATTTGTGCCCTAGCTGACAAAATTTGTGATGGCGGAGAATTGTGTGGTGATACAAGCAGCAATATCTCTATGTCTAAGCTAATTATGATGATCACTTGAAATAAATCAATACTAAAATCGGAGTTCAGTCTTTCAAGAGATGAGTTTTACCACCACTATAATGAGTGACACTCGGTATGACGATGTGTCACTGAGTAATTTCACGTGGAATGAGGTATTATATGCAATTTAATATTATGGTATCAGTATCACCAGTCGAACAGTTCGAGGATATGTTCACTGCAGTCCGCAAATTCCATTTGCCTACTGCTCAAGGCCATAATCTTTCATTCCTATTTCCTTCTTAATTTGGTTCATATATTTACTGGTCATCTTGGTTTCTCGTGGGGCTTTCAATCCTGTTTTGACCTATACAACATTTCTTACAAAAACGAAGTGCCTTGGTGTGCACCCAACATACCCGATTGTTTGCCGTAGTGTGGTGTTAAAAATGATGCAATCCTCTTCAGCTTTCGCTTAAACTTCCTCATTTAGCTCATTTTATCCGCCCCATTGGCCTTCATCACACACTTCCAGCAGCAAGTTTCGCAAGCTCCTATTCTTCTCCGACCTGTTACAAGCCAGAATCCACACTAATGATTTGATGTAGAACCTCTATTACCAATTAATCTTCCATAACTGAAGGCACCTGCTGACAAGCCGCTTTGGCTTAGCAGGACCTCAACTGCACTATTATTTTTTTTTCTCCAACTATTTTTTTCATTATTGATAGATAATTTTCTTTGAGAATGCACCACAACATTGTAAACTTGGAACCTGCTGATAAGCATCAGCTTAGCAGGATCATACTAGATAAAATCATTCATAATGAGCAGAAAAATGAAAGTATACTTGTAACTGTGTAAGTTGTAATATTTTTTGTAACCCATGAAAAGGGAAATTACAGCATGTAAGCTATTTGTAAAATAAAGTTATTATTATTAATTTAAAAAAAAATAAAATGCCGCAATTTTTACATAAGTTGTGGAAAAACCTCTCCTTCCTTCGTCAGAACGAAGAGCAACCTCCCATACGTTTTTTTTCAAGCAAGAATGAAAAGAATTATTACAGTCCTCTGTTAAAGATCTAACATTACCCAAAGCATAACATTTTGTACTGTTAGCTTATACGACTAGTCAGAAGAGCAAAATAAATAAAGAACTGAACACCCTTCTTGTACATTCCGGTTTATTCGTTAGAAATACAGGACGAAGCCATCGCAAAAATACAGGTAGGTCCTAGAAAACTTGATGAAACATTGCTGACATTGAAGTCACAATGTACATACGTAAAGGTCATACTGGGAGCCTCGTATACTACTTTACGTACCCACTGAATGTTACACGCATTGATTGTTGCCGTGTGCTCAGAAATTTTTGTCGCATTGTATACTTATAAAAGGAAAATTGTTCTTTCGGGCCTTACTAAAAGCTATGGCAGAGATTTAAAAAAATATTCTAGCTGAACAGTTTTTAAAGAAAACCCAAAATTCCATCGCTGATGTCTTCTTCACGCGAGAGAAATACGAAGTAAATATTGCCAAACTATGAGATCAGATCACCCATTCAAACATCAAGCGTATCGCTTTTTCCTTCGTAGAACTTGTGTTGGAGTCTAAGCATTTTAGATTAGACTCATAAACATCCTTATAAGACATGATGCTCAAGTTGAAAATTATTATTGAGTTATTTTTTCACTTTAAATGCTATTCTCTCTCCATTTTCGCCTCTACTTAACTATCGACTGACCGGTATGAAACTTGCTAAGAATATGCCGGAAGGCACAAAAATTATTGCATCCACAACAGCTTTTGGCCATCGGTACGCTGTGACGTGACAATTCCAATAGCATAACCGAACAGCCAAACTGTAACATGACAGCAGCGCGTCCATTTTTAGCGTGATCGCAGTGCCAGTGAACCCTCTAACGTATATCTTACTTGCTAAATGGAGACAAAATTCCCCGGTAGAGATAAGGGAGGCAACAAGAGTGCTGTGTGCCACTTCCCAATGACGACAAGATATTACGGCGCATTTCATTCCTTTTCTGTATTCGAACAGAGGCTCCTCGCCTCTCTCTTTCTTTTGCGCGATGGGTTTAAAACGTTTGTGTTGACTCCACATCCCACGATGCCCCCTATGCAATGGAGGCGAAGGCCACATCTACAAAACAACACAGAAACCGCCGCATAAGGGGCAAGGATCTCGACGTGTTACGACGAAAACTGCGACAAAGGAAGTTGGTGGAGACATCTGAGGACGTAATGCACATTTTCTCAGGGTTGGGGTTTCTCCTTTTGGCGTAAAGGTCAAGATTTTTGCCGGAGAAAAAATCTTTGAACCTCAATAAACGGCAAGGTATTATTTCACTGATTTTATTTGTCGTCGCACATTTAGGAAATGCTACATATGCTAGAGGAGAAAAGGAGGCTGACTGATAGGAGAAATCCAAATATGGGAACATAAGTGAATGGAGGACGTTGCAAGAATTAAAGGTATGCTGTACAACGTGATAGTCCAGGGTTGAATTTTGAGTAAGCATTGGGAATGGAGGAAAAAGGCGAGAATTATGGACGGTATAAAGGGAGCTAAAAGAAACGAAGAATTTCCAAAAAGCATATTGCAACGATTCAGGTGTTATATGAAAAGAATCGAACATAATGAATGGATCAGAGAATAAAATATGATTAATACAACTTGTAATTCTTTAGCTTACTCATTAATGTAATTTATAGGGATAATACCTATGTTAGGAAAATTGAGATATTTACGATACAAGTAAATAAGAACGTTAAAGGCCTAAGACTTTCATTACAAATCAAGGAATAGAACAGCTTGATAAATTCACCTATCTTGGCTACAACGTCTCTTAAATCAAACCAAAGATATAGACGCATCAAAATAACCATATTCCAACGGCTGGTGAGAACAATGAAGAATAAACAACTAATGAAGATAATACCAAAGAAAAATTTTAAAATTTAACAAAAGGATAGCAATTCTCACGCTGCTATGTGGCTCTGAACCATAGGCATTGAAATCAAGCCAAATCAAAAGCATAAAAGCAGGTGAAATGTAATTACTTTGAGCCTTGTGGCTATACTGTTGATCTCATACTAGTAGCAGAATTCGGCATTTTTGGACAGTTTTACACAATAAACTCGAACTGATTCCCGGTCTATTTTATAAAACCGTAAAAATTGCCATTTTTTCAGTCTAGTTTATAGACCGGAGATAGTTTTTTTCATGCACATAGTCGATAATTATTGAGAGTAGGCATTATAAGTCAGGATATGCTAAGGTTACGCCCGTTATCATAATTGGATATTATTTGTGCGCACCTATATATCGCAAAATATTGCGTTTATGGGGCAACTATTAAGACTTCGCTCTTTGTAGTGATAAAAACTACACATTTTTGGACCATCATAATTCTGAGAATGTGATACGATCTCGCAGGTAACCGAAATCTTAAATAAGATGATCACGGACACCCTGATTAAAACATTATGCGATAGAGCCCAATCTACTTGCCCTCAAAACATATTAAAAGATAGTTACATAGCTCCATAGCAGCGCGAGGAGTAGGATTCTCTCTACTGTCACATTTTGATTTTATCTGCCTTTATCCGTTTTTATATTGTGCCCGGTGTATTTCTTTTCATTCCCTTGAGTCGATCAACGTGCCAACGTCTACCTTCAAACGACAGATTCCATCATATATTTACCTTTTCGATACGCATTCACTCAACGCCTCCTTATCTACACAAATTATCATACCATTGGCAACCTACTTTCATCCCGTCTCAAATGATGGTTCTTTTGAGTTAGAAGGCTGGTCGAATGCGTAGGAATACCTTAACCCCAGGATAAAGCCTTCCTCCCATCCCACACCTCACCTAAAACCGTCCACCCCAAATAACTTGTTTATAGTCTGGTTTATAATATTTAAACAATAGAATAGTTGTTACTAAGTATTAATATAATTAATACTATATACTGTTATAGTGTGTAAAAGAGTGTGACTGGTTTTAATTATTTTTAGCTCTATAAAATAAGGTAAAAGTTTATAATTCCTATGGTTTTTACTTGTTCTTCTACAATTTATAAAATGTGCTTAATAACACGCACATTTTATACGCAAAACATATAATTATATAAATACATAATAAATGTATTGTATTTGGGTTTTTTTTGTTTTTATTTTGTGAATTAAAGAATTTTAAAATGCATAGTCTTTCCCCATAATAGCAAATTCTTCTAGGATAATAAACCATTTCAAATTCTAAATTCCTATCTGTACACATCCGGAGCCTCGAGGATTGTAAATTCTTTTTTGTTCTGACATCTCCCGGACGATAGGCGTCCTGCAGATGTACACTCCCTAATTTACTCAGCTAACCCGTGTCCTTAACTATTCAGTTTGCATCGCCACATATTGGAATAAAGAGGTCGCCAGACTTTAGTCCATTTCAATATAAAATCACCAGTTGTATCATGCAAAATTAACAGTCCCCCGACTCAAATGAACTAATCAAAAATAATAAACTTCGACGGCACGACCGACAATTTTCATTGCGGCTATTTTTATTTGGGATTGATACTGAAATGTTAGCTTTCAATTAAACTTCAATGAGCCAAAACAATTAACTGTATCGTGTCTTCAACCGAGCGAAGCAAATGTTAAACAAATTCGGTGAGTTGCTCGTTTGTGAAGTTATTTTTGGAATAGAGCGAGAGTTAATAATAGCTGTTAAAAAAATGTATATTTCCGAAATTACGTTTGCAAATAACTGCGATAAATACCCGATTGATAAATATTAAATACCAAAGTGAGGCGTATGACTCACTAGCTTTGATCAAGAGCACAATTAGGAAAATAAAAAAATGCAGTCTCCCTAATATTAAATAAATGCAGGAATAGGAAATATTCAAATCAGATTTCAATCGAAGCTAGTTAAAAATTAAAATTCCGGATGTTTCTTGGTTTGCCGCGAATCCATAATGTTGAATTGAAAGTTCCCTTTTTTGGGTGAGCCGTTGATTCGTGTTATTTTTTAAAGTGTTTTTATTTGGACGACATAAAAATTCGTTTCATTTTAGCCCGAATACAAACACCGTAACACACACCACAGCAACCAGCAAAAGAATAACGTTCGTTTACCTCACATATATCGATATCGTTCAATGCCGGGTCAGTTGCCTAGCAACGCCATCTACCGCTAACTCTGCTGTATTCGCTTTTGATCATTCAATCAACTCGAAATAACTGGTGAGGCGAGGACGCGAGTTTAATAACTCACTTGAGCCAGATATATATCACGGTCGATGTGTTCACCAATTCTGTGTCTTCATCATTTCGCCTTCTCCAGTTCATCCGGGTCCTATTCCATTCTTTTCTTCACTGCTTTTCTCCATCCGACTTCATGATTTTTTGTCTTTGCTTTTATTTCATTTGACGCGACGATTTTTTTGCACAACGTCCTATTTCTCTTATATTATATTTCCTTGTTTTGTTTTCATTTCCCAAGAGACATTGATTTTCTATAATATAGCAATAAAATAACTAGTTAACAAAATTCATCCTTTAGTTTATCACCACAGTAACATCATTAAATAATAATTTATCCAACACTTTTGCACATTCTATTTATTTCTGCTGAGAACTAGATAGATAATTGCTGGAATTTTAATGAAAGTAGGCACATAATATAACCATTTAACTTGAAACCCTCATATCAATTCTATTGAACCTAACACTTATTTAAAATTTCTTTCGTCTCACTTGGTTCTTGAAGAATTATTTATAGGCCGTAAAGGGAGGGAGAAATTATTTATGTTGGGAAATAGTTAACTACACATATTTATTTACAAAAACCAAAAACAGCACTACGACATTGTACACACGAAGGAATTTCGGAGCGTATACTCGAAAATTCGAGAAAGAACACGAGTAGAAAAGAATAATATGATATAACTATGCCGGAAGGCCCAGTTAAAAATAATACTTAACAATTTTATGTCAGATAGTTGTCAGCGGTGATAAAGGTCATGAATTCCAAGGGCGGAAAGAATTTGTTGACAGGGTAAGCTTGCTAGAGAGGGACTACAATGGTAAACATTAGCTCGAAAGACATTAATGGGACGATTAAGGAGTTTCCGTTGTGACGGGTAGGCAGAGGACCAGATGGGAGAACAATATTAAAAAATTGGGAGAATATATCCAATTATAATTTTTCGGAGGGAAAGAGGATCACTAATTTTGATAATCCGATAAAGAAAGCCTGTAAATGCCGTTGCCTGTCGGGAAATTATTGACATATTGTCCTGAAAAAAAGTTTTTCGTAAAAAAATAACACTAATGCACTTACGGAGCGAAGCTAACATATTTTTATTTTACGAATGGTAGGAATCCAGTACACAAAAATATAGAACCTCTGCAATTCAAGTCGGTCAATATTGAAAATTTCATTCCGTCCTTTTTCTATTTCCGGAACTATCACGCATTTCACAAGCCTGAGTCTTTTTCCGACACACTCTTCCTCAGACATTAACTATTACTCTATAATGTGGCGATGCGATTCATCATCTACCTTTACGAATTAATATTTTTTCCATGTTTCTTTATTGGACGGTCTCCTATCCCAACAATGGCCCACTTTCGTTCCTCTTTCCCTTATTCCATTCGCCTCCACATCACTTGTACTTTCTCTTGAGAGGTGCTCTTCCTTTTCACGCTACGAAATCTTTTTAATTCATGAGAATGAGGAATTATTCATCGCCAAGTCTCGCCCGAGCAAATACACTTATTTCCACTATTTACCACGCAATTAATCATTAGAGCTCTTTTTTTGCCGATTTATATCCCCTATACATCTTCACTCTATTTCAAACTTTGTGTTCTCTACAACGGGGTTCCACTTCGGTAAAAACAGTTAATATCATTTCAGAGTGTATGGATTCCTTTTCACTGTTGCCACATGTTTTCAATAGTCAGGAGCAACTCTGCCTGTCGGTTTATTGCATGGTCCTGTTTCATATAGTAAATTTGAAGTACGACTTCAAACTTCAGGTTCCTCCTAAATCCATGTCAACTTTTTGCGGTTCATTTCCAGCAGTCTGGATGACTAATAGTAATCATCAACAGTAGAGTATACGAAGACAACTAGAAATATAATTTTTCATGTGCAATCAGCTTGAACGCCTTTGGACTTAAAATGCTTCCCCCAGTAAAATAGATGAACCAATGGTGACTTTTCACCTCTGATTAATAAGAAAAGTTACATTATTTGTGTTACACACTGAGGTATTTTCGGAATTAATTTTTTTTAAACAGCTATGCAAGAGTTTGAATAACCTTGAAATAATTTGTGTGAGAAATAACCACCCGCTGCGGTCTTGGTGCCATAAGCAATGGGTTTTTAGTTTGGCATTGGAAGCAAATACTTACAAGATACCTTCTGGAGAAAAGGAGGAATGGGAGCAACAGTTTCACGCGCTATTCTACAATAGTGAAGCGTTATTTGAAAATCAAACGTATTTTTCATTAACAGGATTAAAACAAAAAAAGATAAAACTAACAAGCTGCAATACTGGAATATTTAATAAGTTATATCTAATTGCAGGCAACCTTCTCTTGCCAACAAAAATAGTTAAGCACGTTAAAACGCTAAGTTGGCATCCGGAGAAGTTCTATAATATCTAACAAACTAATAATTTGTCCACTTTCGTGCACCCTGATATGGAATTAATTCGATACCTTAGTTAGAGGCATCTTTAAGCACATGCTTAGCCCACAGCTCCTTTAATATTATATGCAGACTATCCTTTAATACAATGTACTTGACTACACCATACATAATAAAAATGAGCGGAAGAACTGATTATTATTTTCAGCCTAAGATTCAATTCCACATTGCAGTTTCACTGTAGGCCTACCTACAGTTACTTTTTGTGAAACTTCAGCCATGAGTGCAGTGATTCAAGATGAGATACAGGGAAAGTGCAAGTATACATCTAATGAGTTAAACTCTTTAAAATTTCCACACATTACATAATGTCACGAAGCATGTAAATTACAGTCATATAGACAGAGAAAGAAGTATTAATTAAAACTAAATAGTCAGGATATTGTAAATGGTATTAGCTTAGAGAATTTATGACTGAATATAAATGGTTTATAGGAGTATTCACTTCACGAATAAAATCTAATTTCTAAAAACATTTGAAACACAGAATGTCTGAATGAAGGTGAATGGATTAACTTTAAAGCACAAATGCTAGATGATTACAAAATATCTCATATGTCGAATGGAAACTAAATTCTTGGGGAATGGATAAAAAGCACTAGGAAAGTATTTTTAAGGTCTCCGTTAAATTTAGGCAACGTATATGAAAGATCCATTACAATCTCATAGATACTGTTCAGGCAAAATCAGTTTATCCTAATTTAATCTAAAACAGAACTACCGCATGAGGAGTTTAAAAAAATGATATTCCGTTATATTTCCCAACGTGATTACCGTACATAAAACATTAGTCTCAACAAGACTACAGCAGAACTGATGTTGTTTACCAGCCAGCTCCCTACGATTAATTTCCAGTTAGAATAATAATGCGGTTTACATAAAAAGCATCAAATATGACCCACAAAACAAAACGACTCGCCAAGTCCCTCCTGATTTCCCATTTATTTTCAGCGCTCTTAGCATAAAAAAACACCAAAACGGGAAAATATAATATCGTCTTGCGGGCGGCCTTATTTTAATAACAGCTTAACCATCCCTAAAAATTATACGAGCAGCTTTAGAACTTAATAAGTTTGCCTAAAAGCTGGAAAGTTAAGGAGGAGGGGGGAAGTAACTCAAAAACGCATTCATCTCCCTCCCCTCTCCTTTAGCGCACTCATTGAGACAAGGCCGCATCAAAGTGAAATTAAGTCCTTGTTTACTTTTACGCTTCCCTCCTGCTCCGCTAGTTCCGGGACTCATAGACAGAGGGCAGCGGCAATCAAAAGGAGGCTCAATCTTCTCCCCTCCTCTTCCACGAAACCATCCCGTCGCGTACGACCTCAATATCCATCTTCCACTCACACATACTCGTATTCTCTCACCCCTCATGCTGTTTCTCCTCCTCCCCACCCCATGTCTCTTTTACCCCCTCATGGTTCCTGTCCCTCTCCATCTCACCTACCCTCTCAACAATCCCCACCTTCAAATTCGACCATCCTATAGCGCCCCATCCCCCCTTCCTTCTCGGCTCCCCATCTTTCCAACCCCGCACCATCCCTCCCACCAAACCCCACCCCCCATCCATTCGGCGCCCAAATTTGTGTAGCGAGCCGTAAATCAAAGCAGCGTTAGCGAGCGGTAAATTTTGTGGCCTCTGTGGATGTTGTTTGGATGGTGGGAAGGGGGCAGAGACAGAAGCATGGGGATGGAGAAAAGGGAGTAGTGATGGGAGAAGGAAAGAGCATGGGAGAGGTTGGGGAATGGGGAGTGAAAGACGAAATAGGGATGGGGAAAACGGGATGGGGGAACAGGAAAGTGGAGATGAAGTGAATGTGCATTCTGGTCCAAGATGAGGGTGAGCTGAAATCGAGGCGAGAACGATATGGATAGAGGTATCGTGGAGAGGAGTGAGGAAAGGGTTTAGGAAGAATTTAAAAAGGCTCAGGATGGGAAAGGGATGCTGGACGACACATCGACATCCAAATACTACCCAGCGGACTGCCGAAAGAGCCTGTGGCAGGCGGTGACTAACCATGAAAAAGGGAGACAATAGGAAAAGGATTTGGTTGAGGGAAAGGACGAGAAGTGGCATGATTTGTGACAGGGCGTTTCCATATCCGGATCTGTTTTTCTTGTAGCCATTAATGGTGCGCAGGAAGTAATTTTTGCGGCTATCCGTTCGGTTTGGGTGAATGTCAGTTTATGGAAGCAAAAAACGAAGTGTACAATAGTGACCTCCTCCTGAGGTTATTATATGGCAGAGAAACCAGGGCTTAATAAGCATAAGAGTAGGAAAAATGTAGTACAAATGGGGTATTTGAAAAGTGTTTCCGGAAAAATAGGGATCGATAGAGTTAAGGGTAATGAAAGAATGTGGGCAGAATGCTCCAGTAATGAACACATAACAAATAAGTGTGCTTCGTTAGTTTGGCCATGTCGAGAAAATGGACGAGAGTCGAATAACGAGACCGCTTTATGATAGTGGTGTGATAGATGAGAGACGAAGAGGTAGACCGCGAAAGTCATGGGTGAATGTGGTTTAAGAGACTCTAAAGGGAAGGAATATCAGGAGTCTTAAGAATAGGAGAGCGTGTATGAAGCAATGCATGAGTGTAAGAGAAGCGAAAGTGGTTTTTAAGGATAGGGCATTATGGAGGAGTATTATAAAATGAGTAACAGTTTTGAAGGGCTAACGTCAATAACTAAATGCTTTGACTTGGCCAACCCCGAAAGGGAATGGCGAGGTGGGTATGTATGTATCCGTTCGGTTGTGTGTCTCTATTTTGTCGTTTCTGTCACTTCTAGAGATTTAATGAGGGAGTTATAATATAATTCTCCAAGAAATCTACAAAAATCGCGTGATTTTTCAACTAATCTTAGCCTTACGCGTAACACTTGAGGCTCAATTAGCATCCAACCCAGTCTTTCTATAAGTTTTGTCACACTTTCTGTTCCCGTGTAGAAGTTTTTAACGAATCCTGCAGCTTTTCTCTCTATTACACTTATTTCACGGATTGAAAATTTATATTCAGAGTCCTATACGCTCGCGGCTTGATCGAGGTATGAACTAACTACAGGAATGTACCAACTAACACTTTTTCACTCTATAACCTTCCTAATTAATTTATTGATAATTTCTAGTCCATAATTCAGCACCGCACAATTGTCATGTTTTCCTCACGATAGGTGTGGAGTTATGTACGAAACTCAGTACTCCGTTGAAATCATGGGAAACCAGTCAGTTATCAGATTCAGATTTATTTTGTACAAATTTCAAAATAAATTTGTGTAGCTATAAATGCTCGTCTTAGAATAAATGTTACAGTAATTTTTCTCAGTCACTATTCTGTGAAACGCTACATCATAAAAGCATCACAGTTCGTATCTCGAGACTAAGTTCGAGACTAGAGGCTAAGGGTTTATCGTATTTCAAAAAGTTCGCAGGTTCAGCGGTTTTTTCAGGTATTTGACCAAATCTGGTGCATTCATATTTAATTCCCCTTTACATAAGGCGTTCCACATTTAGCAGACAGCATGGGTTCTTACGGCGAATCGTTTCCAATGTAAATCTTCTTTAAAAGGCCAAAGGTGCGATGTTGCCAATAACTTCAGCAAAATTAAAATGGTGCTATGCGGTATACTAATATGTACAGCTAGAAGTCATTGCATATACAAATATTATCCTCCAAAGTAAATGTGAACGCTCTATGCATGTGGCGTAGATGCGACACCTTTCGCAAGAAGCGTACCGTTGTGCATCAATTTAGAGTTAGTGTCCACGATTAAGAAGCCTTTACCCCTTTTCCGAACTCATGGCCGCTGACCATGGACACGCTGGTGTACCTTTCACTTTTCCAGACAATTACAAAAGAGTCGTATGAAATGCATTGCGGGGGGGGGGGACTCAGCCTCTCTCCAACTGCAGTGAGGTTCACTTCAATCTGGTATCGTCTGTGTTGCCAAATTTACTGCATGCTAATTAGAATCCGTTGGTTTACACCAAGGAGGTTAAAATGAAATGGAAGAGGCTTGACCGTGAACGCTCATGGGTGAAAGTGAAGCAAGAATAGGGGGGCTTGGGAAGGATTTTGTGCCGAGTAGGTGTTGCCAAACCAGTCACAAAACATCGCCTGTCTGTGGTTTTTAACTTAGATTGGTCAAAAATCGAACGCGACCGCCAGACACGTAAGCCAGAGGAAGGTCTTAACTGTGCAGACTGCAATGGTGGAATTGGCTTCAAGAATCAAGTGGTATGTCGCCTCTATTTCTTTTCTAACCTCCTTTGTTTACGCAACTCCTCGTCATCTGACGTTCATTTATTCGTAATGCCTGATAACGCTGTTCGGCCGGCGCAAGAAACTGAGGTGGAGGAGGAAACGCCTTTCATTGGCTACTAGCTCTGTGACATCCATCCGCCATAAGTTATGAAAACAGTTATATATTTATGCTGTTAATAACCATACAAATTAATGCAGGGAAGGAGGGAGTGAAGACTTAAGGTAGTGAGCGATTGAGGTATCAACGTTGCTAACAGCAAGTGCGTCGGTGTGCATGGGTAAGAAACGGTTTAGTGGGAGCGCATAAAGTTTTGCCAAGGGAGGTGGAGAAAGATGGGGTATGTAGTGGGGAGTGGGATGGGAAAGAGAGATATATGAAGATGAATGGCCGCGCGTGTGAGAGGATGGGAGTAATTCTGATCGTTTGTTCTAAATCGTCCCGCAGGGTTGTTCGGGGACAGCGGTCACACGGATCCCCCGCAAGAAGCCATATAGGTATGGCCGTTGTTGATATTACGCCCGTATTATTTTTGTTTGCCTGGAGTCCATTCAAAGCGGGGGTTTTCGTCGGACGATTTCACCTGACTATCCTCCCATGCAAAGCCCAGCCTCCAACCCCTATTCAGGGGCGACTGAGTGCTCGATGAATAAGAAAAGCGAAAGGGTCGGTCGTTTAACCTCCAGGGAGGACATCCCGGGGAGTTGATCTAGGTGCGCTTTATCCCCAGAATTGCCTCACCGCCATGGAGTCAAATGCAG
Organism: Pyrrhosoma nymphula; assembly: GCA_963573305.1. NCBI lineage: Eukaryota > Metazoa > Arthropoda > Insecta > Odonata > Coenagrionidae > Pyrrhosoma > Pyrrhosoma nymphula. Next base: position 39,555,328 of record OY754337.1, read on the forward strand.
GGAAAATAATGTTCATCACGGGATGGTAAAAAAAAATACTCAGGTGTTGAAATGGAGATGTTAAAATGTCCGCAAAAGGAAAGAGAAAGGGTATATGTATATGTGTGCGACCGCTTTTAAGTTAAAACAGTCGGCTCAAATTAATCACGTTTTCATTGCAAATTCAAACCGAGTTCCCGTTTAATTATGTTTATGTTCGATTAGCACGAGCCAGAATTTTATGTTTGACTGATAAATAAACACCTTGATGCGCGTTAACGTTTGGGTTAGCATTTTATCGAAATTCATTGTTTTTTTCACTTATCTGCTTCCCACTTTTAAATAAATTACTTTTTCCGGGTTCATTTACTAAATGCTACGACCTCATAACCAAATCTGCAGAAAAACTGTTTATTTTTGGAAAAACTGCAGTAAAACTTTTTAATTATCGAAAAATCTACACAAAAAAGTAGAATAGTGATTATAAGGATTCGTATACTTTTTCTACAGAGTTGAATTCATTTTTTACACGCTTGTGTATTTCATTTAGCACTAGGAGCATCAACGTCGACTGAAATATAATTGTTGCTATATAAATTCTTCGTTTCATGTTATACTTACTCTCTTCACTTTGAGATTTAAGGATTCCTTTAATATTTACATTTTAGAGCAGTGATCAGCAAGCTAAGGCACGCGTGCCACCGGGTGGCACTCGAAAGGTTTTATGGTCGTACGCCAAGAAAACGACGGTTAAATTAAACTTTCCGATATTTATGCTCTCGCTAAAGAGTGATACAAGTACGCCTTGAAATTAAATTTAATGTAAAATGCATCACACGTATCCAGATCGAAAATGCGCTCTTCAACGCAGAAAACCTATGATCTCGATTTTTTTGTACTGCGCTGCCTAGTGCGCAAGCTCTGAAATGAATGAGAAAGAATTGCACTGCTTTGCTATGAAGTGAGTAGTGCACTAGAGCGAATGGAAAGTCCAAAATAGGTACTTCTTTGCACGATTGTAGCGTGCGTTTGATAAAAAAGTCACCACCCGTCGCAAAACTTGAAATTGACAATCAAGAGTATAACCTAAATGTGCATCAGCGAGACTTTCGGAATAAATGATTGGTGAGAGAGACACATGGCTTACCTAAAAGTGAAAAAAAGATCTGCAGTTATAATGAATTCATTACTCTTTTTGAAATTTATTATATTTTTGGCACCTTATAATCCATTGTAAACCACCATGCTAAGTAATATGTAAAATTTTGGAGCTAAAATGCTTTTTATTTTAATAGCTTTTTATACATGTTTTCAATTAAGTATGGGACGCAATTTGATATTAAAATTGACTAGGGATAGCGCTACGGGGATGCATAAGCGCTTGATAGTAAATGACGGGCTCTAGGTAGTCCCGTATTACTTTTCAAATTCAAATATTTCTACGCACGTATAAGTATAATATGCTATTCCACAATATCATCACTATCAGCAATAATCAATCCGACGATTGGTTTGCTGCAGCTCCCCCAATCAACTCTCCTCTCGGTCAACCGCTTCATTCTTACATAGTTATTCACTTTGACATCCTTTATAAGTATCTTGATGCATACCATTATTCGAATGTATTCTTCTCATTGAATGAATTTTTCTCATTAATTTCTTCTATCATTATTGTTTTCTGACGACCAAGTAGTTCCTTTAAGTTTTACAGCAAGTAACCCAGTGTGTATTACCTTAAAGTTGTCAGATGCCCATATGGTGGCTTTCAGAGCACTGAGTAGTTTATGTGCCGCACTTGAACAGTGAGGGTAGGTGGACGGTACAACGTAAAAAGAAGTGTCAAATAGATGAGATAGAAGAGGTGGAATGGTAAAGAAAAAAAATGTGGCCAATTGTTCACACTCGAGCGAGAAGTTCGTTTAATGCAAACACCTGTACCATCTTGTACATCTGAGCATCTGTGCATCTTGACAGTCCTCTGATTGAGCACCATTAAATGCCTGTAGGAGAAACTCAGTTTTTTTTCAAGAGCGGGCAATAAGCCACCTGTTCACATGCAAGCGTGCGCGCGCAAAGAACACACAACCAACGCACACACACTTAAACTTAATGAGCAAGCGAGCTTCGAGGGTCTGCTTCGCGACACCTAGCAGTGACACGAGTAATGAGAAGGCCCAGTGAATTATGAGAATGTGAAAAGACTCGCACACACTTCCACATTATACATGTGAAACAGCGGATTATCATCTATCTCATTCATTTAGTATTACTCAGACTGCTTGAGAAAGAGGATAAGGTTTTAACTAATAAAATAGCATTAAAACTTGCCGTCTGCCCACCCCTATGATATGATTGCGTATATGAGTAATAGAAAATCATTAAAAAGAATCACTGGCTTCATATTCGCCCCCATGAATTCTTTCCGGTGATTCGTAAAGACACACATTTAAGAATCACAGTTTTTTAAACTTAGGCATTTGGCGGTGATCCATAAATAATCAATTTTCACACTACGCTTCAGTTTAAACAACGCAACACTTAAATTTGCCATTGACACCACGCCTTTCTAAATATAGTCTTTATTTTTAATTAGCTGTATATCATCATCAGAAGTCTACACCCCAAAGATCAGTTATCTTCAGCTCCCCACTCCCATCACAGGAAACCTTTTGTTCCAAAATAAGTTTAGACTTTGATGCCCGAAATTATTTCCTTGGTTGAATTGGTAAAAAGCAGCGTGACATGGGATAGCATAAGTTCAACAAACATCAAGGAAAAGAGGTCAAGCCAATAAAGCAATCATAGTGAAAAAAGGTGTAGCCGTCACGGGACGGCAGAAATACGTTGAACACAGACAATGAGTATGGAGATGAATGGCATAGGAGAGTACACAGTATTGTATATACTACTACTACTGTGTAATATAACAGTTAAAGGTAGGTTATGAAGAAAGTCAGAGAACATCCAATAGACTCTTACACGTGCAGTACCCTATCTACCTACAGGATTTCTTTCTTCATCTCACGGTAAGTCCTACCTTTCTTCATCCCGTCCATAAAACCTATTACCTTCCTCCCCATCCGCGTTTGCCAACATACTTCCCTCTATCACGGCCTTCAGGAAACCAACACCCCTCATTACCACTCCCAGCCACCTAGCCTGCCAACCCTTAATCTCATCTACCAGTTTCCTCTCCTCACCAACTAGGTACTTCATTATTGTCTTCCTTTCCGTCCATCTTCTCCATCCTCCTCCACACTTACATCTTGAACGCCTTCAGCCTATTTTCGTATCCCTTTCTCGAGGTCCACGTTTCTGCCCCATACAACGCTACACTCCATATCAAGCTCTTCACCAGCCTCTTTTTTACATCCTTACTGACGGTCCCCGTCATCAGCTCCCTTCTATTATTGAACACTTCTTTCGCTAGCGCTATTCTCCTCCTAATATCTTAGCTACCATGTCCATTTTCTTCTAGCGTACTTCCAAGTAATTAAATTGTTCTACTGGCTCCAGTTTGTGTCCTCCTACTTTCATAATCAGCCTCGCTTTCTTTGACTTGGAGAATCTCATTACTTTTCTTTTCTTATGATTAATCTTCATTCCGTACTTCACGCACTGCTTTTCCATTGCATCTACTAAAGCCGCTAAAGCTTGCAATACTTTTGATAATCTATTGACACGCCGTCCGCGAATCTAACTGACTTTATCAGATGGCCTTCTACTTTCATTCCCCATGTAGCTCTTACAATTCCCTCAGCATAGATGTTAAAAAGCATAGGCGACAAAGGGCACCCTTGCCTCACCCCGCGACTTATAACTGCGCTCCCTGATTCACCGTCAGCTACCCTCACCTGGGCCCTCTGGCTCATATATAAGTTTTGGATGAGGTTCCTATCACGCTAATATATTCCTATTTTCCCCAGTATCTGCATTAGTTTCTCCCAGTTTCCTCTGTCAAACGCCTTCTTGAAATCAACAACGCAAGCAAAAACATCCTTATTTTATTTTATGTTTCTATCTATAAGTGTCCTCATTACCGCAATCGCGTCCCGAGTTGCCCTCCCCTTCCTGAACCCAAATTGGTCATCGCCTAAATAGTAATTTGCTCTACTCTTCAGCTTACTATTTATTATTCTAAGAAAAACTTTTGCTGCGTGAGAAATTAAACTTATTATTCTTTACCCCTCGCATTCTGACGCTTTCTTCTTCTTCTGGATAGGTATTAATACTGTTCTCACGAAATCCTCCGGCCATACTCCTTCATCGCAGATCCTACTAATAAGTTCGAAGAATGATTGTCTCCCCATACTAACTATTATATTCAGTAGCCCCAAAGTTAGGTTATCGGTTCCCACGGCTTTTCTACCTTCAAATCTCTCTTAATAACCTCTCTATTTTTCTGTCAAGTAACTCCGGACCAAGGTTATATTTATCTAATTTATCTTCATACTCTAAATCTAAGTTTACAGGTCTATTATCGCTGTCATATAGCCTCTATGTAATCTCTCCACCTATCCTGGATATCAGTCTGTTTTGTCCTTAACCCTTGGAATCGTTTGCCCTCTTTTACCACCCGATGACATTTTCACTTTGGCGTACGTAGCGCCCACTTCCCCCTCTTCCTGCAGCTTTTCCATTTCCTCATATTTTCCCTTACACCAGTTTTCCTTTGCCCTATTGTTCACTCGCCGGAGTTTGTTATTTAATTCCTTGTACTTCCTCTTGCCTAGGTCGGTGTTGACATTTTTCCACATCCTTTTCACCTCCATTTTCTTAATAATTTCTTCCGTAACCCACTACTTCTTAACCCTCCTCTTTTCCACTGTTCCTATTGTTTTCTCTGCCGCTACTATTATGCATGTTTTTATAATCTCCCATCCTCTCTCGATTGTTCCCATTCACTTTGCTTCACCTATGTTCTTTTCCACCTGCTCTTGGTATTACCTCCTTTTCAACCCTTTAGATGCATTAAGGTTCCACCTCTTTATCTTACTACGTTTACAAAGCCTTTTGAATCCAACTTTGCAGTTCATCATTACCAAGTTATGATCTGAGACCGTATCCACCCCTGGATAGCTTCGCGAGTTATTTACACTGTTCCTAAATCTCTGCCTTACCATAATGTAATTAATTTGGTATCTCCCAGTATCACCCGGCATTTTGCATGTGTACCTACGCCTGTGGTAATGTTTAAACCAAGTGTTGGTCACTAAACATTTATTCCTTCTACAATATTCAACTGCCTTCTCACCACGATCAATTCTTGTCCCTAGTCTATGCCCTCCCACTTCAAATCTGTCCCATCCTTCCCCACCACTGTATTCCAGTTGCCCATCACTATCAGGTTTTTCTTTACCGGCACTTCTCTCATTATTTCTTCTAATTCCTCGTACACCTCGTCCACCTCTTCCTCCCTGTGGTTGCTTGATGGCATGTATACCTGGACCAGTACGAAATTCGTCGGACGTGTCTTTATATCTACCACTAGTATCCTGTCGCTCACCTGTTCAATGTTAACTACCCTCAACCCCAATTTTGTATTCAGTACCTACCATAACTACCCCGCGTTGATTCTCATCTCCCCCACTATAGATTACCCCGCAACTACCACTCCAATAGTCACCACTATAGCTGGGAAACTTGAAAATGTTAAACAGGAAATTGAGAAGTGAATAAAAGATGCTTTGGGACAGTGTGAGGTGGTCGAAGATCCCACTTCACAAAGCCCCAAAGCATCTATTTTCCCCTTCTCCATTTCCTGTTTAATATTTTCAAGTTTCCCGACCCTCATCACTGTCCTAACGTTTCGAGTTCCTATTTTTACCGCTGCTTTCCTCCTGTTTCTCTACTTTTCCTCCCTCCCATTCCTTGTATCCTCCGATGAAGATGTTGTGCTAAGATTTCGTGTGATGACGACCGCGAAGGCTTTGCCTCCACCGCTTTCGGGCACGACACCCGCCCTATTGGGCGGAGTCCCGTAGTTGCCAGGATTCAATTTTCAGTTAATGACTTTCATATTCTGGGTGATTGATAGTTGGGAGGGACTTCCCAACGTGACACCAATACGGAACTACCTTTCGTCTGGCTCCTACCCTTCGACCTATCTGGCATGGGTAGCCCAACCAGGAGCAATAATAATTGCTTCTGCCAGTCCAGCTTTAGGGGTCATTGGAACGCACAAACTCTTACACCACGTCAAGGCTGTGGTTTAAGGAGGGAGTATTGTATATAAATAATTAAATAAATAGTTCTGTAAATATAAACATGAAAATTGTATTTATTTATTAATAATAATTACACGAAATATACGTAGACTAAAAACATTCATATGGAGTCATACTATATCCCACAAGTCATAGTACCTATTGTGAATTAACTTGAAGCGCTTGTATATACCTACGTAATCACGCAACGATTCAACGGTCGGATAAGCGAATGCATTCTGTAGTACCTCGCTTCTGTAGTACCTCGCTTCGATTGGCTATAGTTATAGCCAATCTATATTATACAGGCTGATTACAAAAGAATGGATCGGTTTCAAAGATCAGTATTTTTCAAATAGTACAAGCTACAGAGCTGCGTAACCTCTTAAAAGGATCGATATATTCTTTAGTTTTGCTGAAAAAAATAACATTACAAATGTTCAATATGTCCTTGTTGGGTAACCCGAACAATACCAAGTCGATATTCAAATTCCTCCCACACTCTGTGAAGCATGTCAGCAGTTATGACTTCACAGCCAAAGTTATGCGTGCTTTCAATTCCTCGCTGTTAGTAGGCAATGATGGCACAAAGACTTCACCCTTGACATATCCCCAAAAAATCACATCGTGTGAGATCATGTGACCTCGGAGGCCATAGATGAAGGGCGAGGTCTTGCCTTGCAGATCGACCAATCCATTTTTGTGGGTACGTCTCATTAAGATGAGCCATGAGAGGTGCCAATGGGGGAGGGGAGCCCCGTCTTGCTGAAACATAAAATCATTGAAATCTGCTTCCAGTAGAGGAAAAGGCCAATCTTAATCAATCGTACTTGTTGTTTTTACACCTCTACTTACCTCCTCCTACCCTCATGTCCCAAAGTTTCCTATAAGCGTCCCTCAAATCTGCGAGACATTCTAAAATCCACTAGACCCTCCCTCCAACCCACCGTCCCCCCTCCACCACTTTCCTCAACCTGCGAACGCCCTATGTGCAAATGCTGCTCTCACCTTCGCCCTTCCGCCTCCCCCTCTCTCAAAAGATCTTCCTCTACGGCCGATTGTACCAACAGCAACATAATCTACCGCCTTTCCTGCAATTTCAGCCCTGCCTTCTACATGGGAAAATGTACTACCCCTCTCAATATTCGCATGAACAATCACCACCATGCCACCAAAACTCCACCTTTTCTTGATCCCATCCCCAAACATACCGCCTCCTACTCCCAAACATTTGATGATTGTTTCTCACTATAAATCATAGAAGCCCTTCCTGAATCCGTCGGTAATCTTGATGTGAAAATTCGAGAGTATGCTCATATTTGGGTAACAAGGACATTCGAAAAGCCCGGGCTAAACCTAGCCTACTGAAAATAATAGCCCAATAGCCACCTCTCTCTCCCCACCACTACCCATTCGCTCTTACCGCCCCTCCCTTTCTTCTCTTTCCTTCTCAAGGGAACAGAGCCGATCCTTCAGTCTTCTACCGCCGATGATGACGGTTTGACCGTCCAAACGTCCAAGTTTTCTTTTGTAAGAGTCCTTTTTGCGTGTTTCTCTGTTTGTTTAGTGCATCGCTGTTTTATTTAGACATGTATGTATTATAATTATATTATTATTATATTATATGACCTCAACAAGTTTTTTTTTATTATTTTGCCATCATGAATCATTTTAATACTTTCATATAAAATACAATAATTGAGATTATAAGAATAATATTTTGGTTAAAAGTTAGTCCATGCGTAGTTCTAACAAACTTATAGTACAAGCTAACAAATTTTAAAGTGTAAGCTCACAAATTTATTGTGCCCAAGATAGCACAGAAGAACAGTCTTTTGGTGCATTTAAACTAATAAAATTCATCGTAATAAATTATTTGTGCTATCTCAGTTCATCTTTAAATAAGTTTCACAATTTGAAGCCGACATATTCCTTCAGCCATAGACTAGAAGTCATTAGGGTAAGAATATTTACGGCGGAAGCCTTCTTGAACCTTAAAAGTAATTAAATTCACCATTTAGAAAATTGCAGAGGATAAAAAATGTAAACGGAGGCTAAAGTTCTGGAATACTTGACATCATGAAATATTTCCAAATCCGTTAAAAACGGATTTTCTACGAAAATTCACCTGTGAGAAACGCACTACTTAATGGTTAAATTTTAAAGAGGATTAAATATTCTTGGAGTCAATAAGGATTCTATGGAGCAGATTCCATCAAATTTTCTAACTTTCCGGCACGAATCTTTTACGGGAACTCCCGAAAAACCTATGACCTCACAAAGGATGAGATGGCGAGTGACTCTCATATCCCCGACAGCGAAAGCTCCTTCTAGCCCTTTAACGCTCGGTTAAGCTATTTAGGTTCCAAACTCCAGCCACTACTGCCTACTTCCCAGAATTGGAAGCTTTCTGAAGGATTTAAGACGATCAAAGGAGGAGGTTCTCGGAAGCGGCATAAATGGTGTATGTGAGGGGCGGGGAGATGAGAAAGAGCGAGGCCGATTAGCTGTACAGCGAGGTGGATGAATTGCGGGAGAATGAGAGAGAGAGATGATTTCGTCCAAGGGGAATAGCATGGGGGGAAGTAAAGTGTAAGAATATGAGTTAGGGAGAGAAAGACGAAAAAGTTAAGGAAAAAAGTCAAGGTGACATGAGGAGAGACAATGCCATAGGTTAGTCCTTTGAGGCAATACAGGCGATGACTGAGATAATGAGATAATGAAAGTTACTGACTCCCGAAGCTCACAACTGATTACGGCTTTATGGATTTCCATTATTATCGTATTAAATCATATCATCATTCATCTGAATGCAATGAAGTAAACGAATAACAGTCACAAGGTGGAAAGTGATTCGTCATCATTTATTTTTTTTGGGTTAAGTAAATTGATTTTGTAGATCCGATTTTATCAATTATAGGCATGCTAACTGATGTGGAGATGGTCTCTCATTGATACTGTTCATGTGAACTAACTAGGAGTCAGATGCACTGATGCATGATTTTTCATTATATAACATAAATTTAAAGGCTACATAATGGCTAATGTCAACCGGACACGTACTGTTTTCACATACTGCTTCCTCGTAATTAGCCCTATCTTCATGGTAGTTGCCTTTTCATCATGAAATCTTTCATGAAATCTTGGGCTATTCTGCGCTTGGTGTCTGTTGCACCAGGATAACTATAGGTGCAAGATATTTGCTAGAAATGTTATGAAGATAACGGCCAGATTTTATTATGACTATTCAACTATATAAACACTACATTTATGTTGTACTGCAAACAACTGTAGGTACAAGCCTTTATGTTAACGCAATATAAACAGAGAGTTTGGGTTTAATTAATTAAATCTAACTACCGGTTTGTTAAAATAATCATTATAAACGAAAGAGCGTGAGCCTATTAGCTTTTATATTGAGAAAATGATTAGCCTGAGGTTATAAAACCGCGAACTCAATGAGTGTACTTCTAAATTTTAAAGCTGAATCATTATTATACTTCACAGTTTAATTTATGGCTAGGGTGTAATATTGCACTTCAATCCAGAACATTTATGAAGCATAGTTTACGATCTAAGATTTCTTAAACATATGAGGATAGGATATTTAATTTACTAGCTGGCATCTTAATTGGTCAACTTAAGAGTGAATACGTTTGTTGCGGCTCCTACATCATTCAGATGTGCAATTAGCAACATATAAGCATACATATTCGAAGACAATAATCAGGTATTCTTGGAACTATGACATGTAAACAGCCCTTGTGGCCTGTTCTAAGCTGGGAGTCACATCCTCATTTTTTTTGCGGGATGGTGGTGACTGACAACTGAAGTTGTAAACACCAATGTTAACAGATGAGTTGGTGGTTCATGGATGGATTATCTGGGAAATGCAGGTATGGAACCCTACTTCGGTATTAGCTAACTCTTAACGAAAGGGGACTTCATTTGTCCACTGCGCTACCGCGCCTCCAGGATAGCTCAAATCTCTATCGCAACACATACCGCCAGGCTACACTGCAGCCAGAATTAATGAACTTTTAACTGATATACGCCGTCGTTAATTTCACATGCTTGCAATTTCATACGCTGGCAGCATAGAGTAAGGCGAGGTAAGCGCTAACCCTGTAAGTTCAAGCGCGAAGGAGATTTGTGTGGGCCACACAAGGAGCTTAAGTGCCGAGATAATTTCTAAAGCTTATTGTGACGACAGTCTACGGAGACTTAATTCCACAAGTCTCCCACGTTCGGTCGGTGGCCTAGGAAGTATATCCAAGTCACGGAGTCCTCTCCGAGTAACGTCCCATAAATGAGTAATCGGACAATCTTTGGCCCTGGGGTCGCATAATACCTGTATAGATGACGGTAAGATGGAAAGGGGTTAAATCACATGAATTGTGGATTTTTGATATCCCAGTGAAGCATTATAAAAATAAAACTACCCGTGAGATGATATTTCCTTACGGTTCAAATGCCGATGAAACGTATATAAGGTAGCACCAACTGCTCTTGATCTCAGAACGGATAATGTATTAGTTTTGACCAGAGGTGCACTAATACTTAAATTTTAAGCAAGTATCACGCTTACATAGGCTGGACCAAAAATAGTACCAGCGGGAAAAACAATGTCAACATAATCGGCTGAGCAAGGTGTTATAGCATAACTAAGGTGTTGAACTGGGGTCGTTAAAGATATATTTGTATCTGTATTTGAACAGAAAGAAAGCTTCGGATGCACTAAGGTGTAAAAGGGAAGGATAAAAAAATCACTATTTTGGTACTTTGTAGCGCAATATATTTCATTAGCCATTTCTTCAAATAAATTTTTAACAGAATAACCCTTGAAATGTTACCAGCATGCAAAATAAAATATTTACTAAGATGATGAAGATCCAAACAAATTAATGAATTGCATAAAGAGTACCATCGATCCAGTAGGGCGATTATTGATCGCTATTAAGAACCAGTAATAACTCACCTTTAAAATAGTTTCTCCTCGCCATTGAGCTCAAGTACCCAGTCTGCTATAGCAATAACCACATGCTCAGCACTGCACAGGTAGAAGTAGATTTATACCTCGGTTCCAAATAGCAATTCTAGAAAGTCGACCAGTAAATTGCGGTCCGATCACACCTATTAATAAATACAGAAGTATTTTTATGATTCAAATTTCAATTAAAGTGGTCACAGTTACTTAAATATTTAATCAAAAAGTATTCAATGTAGCATAAAACCTTAGGCGGACTGAGTTATTAGTTGTAAAATGTAAAATTGGGCTTTGAAAAGAAAATTACCACTAAATTTTCATCTAGCTAAAACAATTAATTTGCAGTAATCTTGTTTAGTATGTATATGTAATTAATAATGAAATTAATATGTCCATGCATGTTTAAATCTGTGAAAATAATTACTAATCTGTGTTATGAAAGGTTTCCAAATAAAATTCCACACCATAGACAAGGCACATGACATTTCAATTAAATATCTGGAGCTACATTACTATTTATATCATAAAATATCCACACATGAAGATTCAGGCACTCTCTTTTGTACGAATGGATTCTTATGATTCCTAAACAGAACTACAGTGCCTAACCACCAGACTGTCTCGAACTCTGCATCAGTAGGCAAATGGAGATATTCCTGCCACTTTTGCGCGGCATGATTTAAACAGTTAAGATTTCTGAATTTCCGAGAGGCTTTAAAGAAACCACAATTAATGAGGTATATATTACACAAGGACGTGAATGCATGGTACCTCATTACAGCCTACTCTATAAAACTCTGTTCTACATAAATCCCTCTGAGGAGCTTCGGGTATCCTAATTGCTTAAGGCACGCCGAGCGGAATCGAGGGATATGGATTCGAATCACCGCCTAAATGGCTTTTGGGATGGAGGGAAGGGTTTGTGGGGAAACCAAAAAACTGTCTTTCAACCCCAGAGGTCCTGGGTTTGAATTCAGGAAATGGCGAAGATTTTTCATTGAAACTCGGTTTTCAACTTGGGTGCGTAGATCACATGGATGGCTCAGTGCCATTGGTGGCTTAACGTTTTGACTGCTCATTTTGATACGTTCAGGTGTTTTTGAAAGTGGCAAAAAATTTTAATATTAATTGTTGACTTTATCCCACATTTACTGAAAACTAGATGAGCAGCGCTCGGTTGCCTGTGGCTCTGAGCCGTCCATTTATATGCTGAAAACGACCTCATTAGAGAAAGTTGTCTCCAAAGCAAGTTCGTGGTACGGGACGCCAGACACGATGATTCAGCCGATATTCAGCCAAAGCGTCTTCGCTTAAGTGTCATTATTTTCCGGTAAAACTATTTGTGCCGCCAGTTTTTTTTAGAATTTACTGAGCACATTTGTCCGTGAGAAGAAAAAAGGTGTTCCCTTCCCGCATGCATGCAGCATTAATTTGTTGTATGGCGTGACTTTCTTTTCTTTTCTATTAGCAAATAAATGCTGTACATTTGAGAGGTATTTTAATGAAACTTCACCACCACAATGCCAGTACACCGAGGGTGATTCTACGAGGATATTTCACGAGATAAAGGGCCTCAACCATTCAAAATTCTCGAACCTTACCGTGACTGACGTCACAAAAATTGGCTTGCTTTGGTTTTATTAGCTATACTTAGCCCGGATTCCACCCCCGCCCTCTATTACATAATCATATGCTCGCAACTTGGGTGCCTATGCTATTTACGCGCTCTAAGCGTTTTCGGGGTGCCAAACGTCTTCTAAAAACTGTCTTCGGATATGATTCCCCGACGGATTTCTTCTCTGTTACGGAGGAATTCATCAGTGCCAGGAATTTTAACCCAAAACGATTACACCCCTCTATCCTTATCAATGATTAAATTGAAAGTCAGCGACAGCTACGGAATATAGATTGCAAAATGGTAACGGTAAAGTAGATATAATGCAACGCGCCGCGGCGCGCCGGTCTATACTTCAAACGTCGAGCGTTCAAAATCTACCACTGGCGTTGATGTTACTTCGTCTTCACTAAAAGACCTTAGAAACAGACTAGGTGAAACCTTAAACCAAAGAACCGAAACTACTTTATTAGATATCAGTGCAACAGAAAATCAAAAATTAACAATTAGTATTAAGACGTATGGTATTGTCATGTTAATACCCCTTGAGAAGTCCTCATTTTTTATATATAAATATCCTCATTTACAGAGAAATATAGTTGGCAACCTAATTCCACGAAAAAAGCACTCCCAATTTACCATTTCATGTAGTCATCCGTGTGAAAGATTGGACGTTAAACTTCATGTTTCGATAAATCTAAAGAGAGCTACTACCCTTGGGAGGAATTAATGACATATTAGCTTCTTCTAGCTTCTAACATAGTAGCTTCTGTTCTTGAATATGTAAGTAATACATGGGGGGCATTAAAATATATCTTGTTTAGGCTGTAATATGTGTGAAATCCGTACTCATATTCCTGAGAATGAAGCTAACTTGAGCGGAATAGTAAAATTTAATGCTCTAATGTACCAGTTACTCCAAAAAAATTCCTCTGAGAACTTTTTTAACCTTAAAGACTCAGATGTAAATGTCCAAAATTGGCCCTGCACTGACGAATTTATTTAACTCTTTCATTATTTACTAAATATGAGTTTGAAATGTGGACCCTGACAACTTCCGATCAATAATATACAATAATATGAAGCAATGCTTATGACACTCACAAAGGGAGACATGAGGTAGCGATCTCGCATGATAAGTTGAGAGCCAAATATGCGCGCAATAGTAGCTACAGACGTAGAAGGAGAGATACTTTAGGAGAGAAAGTATGAGACGGGAAAACAAAGAAAGGGAATAACAAAACCTGCGGAATCTTGAAATGGGAATTCTTACTTCGAAGTAACGTGTAGGGAACAAGTGAAAATAAATGTGTGCTATCTTTGTACCATTCTACAGTTAAATATGGGAGGAATTGAATGATAATGGTAGTTTTCCATTCACTTAAGAGCACTAATGACTTCCCAAGATAACGGCGCACTTTATTTCCATTCGTTACCGACCCTGCGCTCTAGTTAGCGCACTTCAAAAGATTGGGAGGAAAGTTGATGAGTGCTAAACAACAAAAGAACGTCGATAATGGCATCCGTGATTGTTGTCAAGTATGTTTATTTTCAGTAAAGGCGTCAAACAAATAATTTTCGTAATTCAAGTTCCTCAAAAAAAGTGTTCCCTCACCAACCTATATATTCCGAACTCTAAATGGTGACAATTTAATAGCCGAGTTCGTGCGCCATACTAACAACAGAGAAAAGGATGATTACAGAGAGGAAATACAGAGATGGGGGAACGCGGGGAAGAGATAAAAAGCAAAGGGAGACATGAAATAGCCAAAGAGGAAGCGAAATTGATCGGGGATGAAGAGTCGAGTGAGTAGACCGAGGGAGTAAGGGAATGGGGGGTTCGGATCCGTCGGAGCGAAATGATTGATGGTTTATTGCGGTCGATGCATTACGCTTGTATAAACCCATCCGCGAGATATGGTATTGGAGAAATTACGGCATATCGAGAGAGTGAGGTGGCTGTGTATTTTTTTTCGGGGCTTGGTGTGGCAGCATGCGTGGGAGAGGGGTACGGGGATGCATGAGGGAGGTTGTGTGTGTTTTGAGGGTGGATGATGTCTGAACGGAGGAAGAGAAGAGTGGATGGATGGGTGGTTGGAGCGTGATGCGGGAGAGGAGGGGGAGGTGAAGAGGAAGAGTCGGGGAGAGGGTGAAATATGACGACAAATTGAATCATGAAGCGGAGAGAGTCAATCATCGCGAACTGATTTTAGAGGGAATTACCCCACTCACCTACTTCACCTTCTCCCTCTCCCCCTCCCCAACTCCCAACCTTCCGCCTATCCCACATCGTCCCCTGCTCAACTGTAATGACCGGCGTAATTGTTTTGAAATCAGGGACTAGTAGCTCTTACTTATCATTCTGAGGTATGGGCAACCTTTTTGGTGAGTGGACAATACAGGACAACGCTTTGATCAACGGGTCAGATTGTCTATTTTTTTAATTTGGGGAGAGCCATATATTTTCTTTAATTGAATATTCCTGTCTGCACATCAACTTAATCTAAAATAAATTGCATTTTTATACTTTTGAGTGGTATGAAAACAGAAATTAGCACTCACCACCCCCATCTCCTAACCCTCCGCTTATCCTGCATCGTCTGCAGGTCAGCTGGACTGACCGGCGCTAATGTTTATAAATCAGGGATTAGTTGCCCATACTTATCGTTCTGAGGTAGGTATGGGCAACCTTTTGGTGAGCGGACGATATGGTAATATGGAACAATATTTTGGTTAACGGGTAAGATTATGTAGTATTGTTTTTCATTGAGGAATCAATATTTCCTTTAATTTACAGCTGCCCTCCACTTAAACTTAATATTAAAATAAATGCATTTTTTAAATTTTTTGAGAGATATAAAAACAAATTAAAACACATTGATCAGTATTCCCTGAAACAGGCAACCTTGTTCGGTAATAGGGCAAAACTCTTTTTTATCAATGGGCTCCAGTAGCTATATGCATAGCTACTGGAGTATATATATATATATATATATATATAATAAAAACACTTGACAGGGGGTGGGAAAAGAAAAGTAAAAAGGACTTTTTTCTATAGCTGAAGAAGGCCCTACATGCCCGAAACGTGTAAACGTGTAACGTTATATCTTTATATATATAAAAGTCAATGTATGTATGTATGTATGTATGTATGTATGTTCCACATCTCCTCCTAAACCACAGGGCCGATTTTGATGAAATTTGGAACACATGTTTGTTACTGGTAGACAACAAACACTGTAGGGTTCAATTAACCGAAACCCTATTTTTTCAGGGTTAAGGGTGTGATCCTTACTAATATGTATAAAAATGTAATGGTCTCTTTCTGTCTGTTGCTCCATCACGCAAAAACTACTGGACCGATTGAGCTGAAATTTGGCATGTAGATAGAATAAATATCTGGTTGTATCATATGCTATATTAAAAAGATCTAAGGGTCCCCAAAGGCCCCCGAAGGTCCCCCCTGGTGGTCCATGCTAAGCATTGTGTTCGGTGCAGTGGTTTCATTTTTGCTTTTTAAAAGTACATTCACTCAAGAGATAGGGCTGGAATTTTTTTTATCGGATGACTGAATCAATATAATTTCTAATTTTATCAATCGATTTTCTTCTATGCTCCGTATTTGTCTGAAATTCATGTTTTCAGTTGAAAAATCTCACATTTTCCCTGAAATCAACAATAACATATTTCCTTGACAACCAGAGATTTCATTTTCATAGAATATTCACGCCTCTAGCATTTTAATATCACGCTTTCCTGCAGGCCCATGATAGTACGTAGAAACAAAATCCGTATAAGAAGATCCTGGAGTCCCAAGGCCCCCATGATAGATTGCTTCGGGGGGTAATCGTTAAATTCAATGCATATTTAACAAGTATACTCTTCAACGTCTACTCTTAAAGTAGCTCTCAAAGGGGCATATATATGGGAGAACACTTACGTAGTAAACGTTACACATAAAGGAATTAATAGACTACACACTTAAAAGAATATATACGTGCAGCGAATATCAATGGTAATAATGCCTCTGTTGCTACAACAAACACGGCGTTGTTTATTATCGTTTGGTACTCAGGTGTATTACACATAGTGAAACCGTCTGCCTCTCAGTACATTCGCGAACTGTTTTTAGACCAATTCCCACATCAGTAACGTCACGAATTATTTATACGTTTAAAAGTGTTAATGTGCAGTTAACTTAGGTACATTCACTCAATCATCGAGTTGCCTATTCTAGACTCTCACTTGCCGCTGTGTTTCCCCTCCTTGGACTTAAAAATATATCCATCAACATGCCTAATAGAAAAAAGAGTATCCTTTCGAAAAAATCTTTTGAGACAAAATGAATGTCTTATTTGCGAGAAAATGAACCCTTGAAAGAAAAACGACACAGGTTAGATTTGGATGGTCAAAAACATGCCCACCAGCGATCTCATGAGATTCTCCCCGTGGTGTTTCTCGGGTTACGCTAAGATCCGCACAAATTTCATCCTTAACCAACATACAGACGGGTAACCAGCTCTAAATCTGGTTCAAATACAGACCCATCTGTTTCAAACCTTCAATCTGCTTTAAGATGGCGGAAATTAAAATGACGTCACTACATGCTTCTTATCCGAAATAAGAACGGAAATTCTGCGCAATTAACGACATATGTGCATGAAAATCGACAAGTGCACTAAGAATCACCATAAATGTTTTATTTAGCAACCGAAACCAATGATTATGGCTATGCCGAAGGCGCAGTCCCATTGATGGAGGATTCATAGGTCAAATAAACATGGCTTCTGCTGCCATTGCTCCTCTTTACGTGTCAACCGCTGGATTGTACTCTACTGTCCAATCCTGATTAAGATAATCAACGCACATATCAACGTTGAATAGTTGAATTAAGTCATGGAATGCAAATATATGTATGTACACAAGGGAAGCGATCAAGCTGTTAATCACTCAGAAGACGGCTCAAGAGGACCGGAGGGACGAGGTGACCATCTATCAACCGTTGCTATTTAAGTAGTAATGAGTCTGCGAGGCCGATTTTTGGGTTTCCCGTGCATGAAAGTGAACCAATAGTCACTCATCTCTCCGTGAACCTGGGAAACTGTCAGTGTGTCTACTACAACGAACACAACATACAAGATAGGTTACGAACTCCTCAAATGACCACGCATACTGTTTTTCTTCGGGCTTTGTGGTTTTATTATAAAAAAAATAAGTTTAATGTTTTTCACACCCGTTGAATTTCAACGGGTATCTTCCGCTCGTATATATATATATATATATATATATATATATATATATATATATATATATATATATATATATATACACTTTACAGGGGATGGGGAAAGAAAAGTAAAAAGAGGACTTTTTTTCTATAGCTGAAGAAGGCCCTACATGCCCGAAACGTTCCAGTAAGTCTTCCTCTTTTTACTTTTCTTTCCCCACCCCCTGTCAAGTGTTTTTATTGTTGTGGCCTATTGGCGAAATTTTCGTTTTTTTTGTGTGTGTGTGTATATATATATATATATATATAAAATAATTTCGTTCAAACAGAGGGTGAAAGAAAGAGGATAGGAAACACACAAAATTGTGAAGTCCAATGGTGGTGTGAAGATGGTATGATGGCCGATTCACAGTGAAAAAAATTCGACTAGGCCGGGATTCCCGGCCTATTCGAAAAGATAACTGCTGCCAATACACATTTTAAACCTTGAATACATCTATTTTCCTCCTTGACATCTCGCGTATTGGAGCTCCTAACTTTATAAATGACCCCTTGGATAAGACAGCTAATTTATGCCAACTCAAAATCGTCATTTCAATTGGGTCAGGAGACGATGCATTCACGACAATCTAGAAGTATATATTCGCTTCTTTTCATTGTGTGCAAGTGCTCAGGTGTTTAATGTTTTCGTTAAGATCATAGACGTGTTATCTTCCTATTTACGCATTCGCTGATAAAAGTGGGAACGAAAACATCGTGGTAATAACTGTTCTGCTTGCAATACATAACGCATTCACGTTTTTACACTTACTGAAATGCAAGTTAACTTTAAAATAATGATTTACTTCACAATTATTCCATACAAAAAATGTCCCATCATGTCACTCACAAGATGATTATTAATTCGTACATTGCAGTCATATTTCACATCCATTTATCTTTAGTAACATTAATCGCAGGAAATTAAAAAATTATCGGTTTTCATTTAAAGTTCTCCAAAACATTATTATTTTTCACTATCTATAATGAACATAATGACCAACTAATTCAAAATTTTACAAATGATAGACCAGACTATCATAGATAAGCGGGCAATAGCACTAATTCATGAATCTTTCAAAAGCTTGCTATTCCTTGAGATAGGAATTACTTGATTAAGTACTATGTCATTCAGGAACTACTTTTAGTCTTCAGAAAGCAATTTTAGCATAGTAGGTAGCATGGTCACTCGTGGCAGCAATAATTTACTTCTGGAGTAGGAGCTGGAAGATATTATTCCATATTACGTCATCGGGCACCAGTTCTGAGTAACTATCCCGGTAGGTATGAAAGAAAAAACTTTGAAAGCACTTTAATGGTGACATATAAGTATTGCATAAAAGGAGAACCTGTGCCTCAAAAACACACCATATATAGTATGAAAATAAAACCTCTCTCAATATGCCTCAAAAACACACCATATAGTGCAATAAAATAAAACCTCTCAATGTAATCGCCCGGCTATCTTGATAGCCTTCATACCGTAACGACGTTTTTGCTTTATCCACTTCAATATGACAGGTCATTCATTAAAACAATATAAAAATCATATTTCTATATATGAATGTAAAGCGTCATTCAAACAGAAATTTGAGGTTTTTTTCCCTTCGAAAATCCGATTACATTTATATGTATAGCACCAGAAACGGAAAACGAATCAGTGGTTCATCGTGAAAAATTAAGAAGGAAATGATTTTACTGATTCCGAATGTTTGAGGATTTCCTTAATCAAAAAGCTTCTTCCTGCCACGCCGCGGAAATTATACTGTGGTGTAAAACTGGTGTTCATAAAAATACAAAACTGGAATAATTAATTTAACATAGGTTAATTTCCCTTTTAGAATAGGGCAGAGCAAGGCCTATAAACTCGGAACACAAGAGACTTGTAGATTCCTATCGTCATCTATGCTGCCACATATTTATGGATTTAAGCTCATTTCAAAACGAAAATATACCATTTTATGAGTGTATGGAATAACTCCGACCTTCCAACAAAATAGGCCTATAGAATATATAATTGTTACTGTATTACACATAGGTATCTTATGAAGTCAAAGTGCATACGTACCATAATATAATTACTTACTAACTTGACTGCTAAATATACCTCATAAAAAAACGGAAGGAGAGAATAGAACTACTCCGCTTATCAAATTTTACACGCTCCATTTTCAACTGGTATAAAAAAATACCCTAGCCTGTAATGTAAAAATGCTTTGAAAAGCTAGATAAAGATTAAAATTCATTGAAGAAAATACATTCCAGGGTGGTTATCCGGGAGTAAAGACAATCTGAAATTTCGTCATCATATTTCAGATTTTCTGAAATACGTCATCAAATTTCAGACAAGATGACGCCCAGGGCTCATTTGGCAGTTCTTCGTTCACGGACCGACTCAAAACCGAAACTTCAGTGTCGACCGTAATTTTTCGGCGGACGGTGCTAGCGTCGCGTCTGAAATCAAAGAGCATCATGGGAAATCCCCCCGCCCCGCCTACGCATAAGAGCGCTAAGCGCAGTGCGCTAAACGCAGAAGAAACGGAACACAAAACTGAGCCAACGGCTCCGACATCAGCTCATAGATTCGTTCAAAATGTCGTTCGATTGGGTCTTTTTGCCGTTCATTGAATGCCTCAATGAATGAATGTCGATATGATGAACGTCGACATTCCTGGATCACTACCCAGTTCTAGAAAACATGGTCTAAATGTGATATACTGATGATTTTTGCAATAGAAATTTAAGCACTTAAAAAGGGTGAAAATTTACCTAAATCAACCATTAAAAAACCAATGGCTCTCTATATTGCTGGCAAAATGAAAGTGAAGAGAATTTTAAACTAGAAAAAAATCTAAAATTATACGGAGGGACAATAAATCTTAAAATCACTGTAACACTATAGATCAAGGTCATTTTTCCAGGCCTAGGAAAAATATAATTTCATAAAATTTCATTTTTTTGGAAGGATCACCAGCAGAAGGTAAGTATAGGGTAGTTGTACCAATGTTTATAGAAGTCTCGTCAATTAGTCACTTTTCCATTCTTCCGCAGACTAAAATACGTGTTGCCGCAATTTTTCCCCGATTTTCGACACGAATCGATGAATTCCCTTATTTTACGTCTGGATAAGCCTCGGATTACATAGAATTAGCTGAAAAATAGATTGAGAACCAATGGTGTAGTGTGAACACTTAAAGAAGTCAAGTAAAATTTCAACTTTTCCGTTCCTTAACGAACAATGAAATAAATGATGCTCAGATTTTTCTCTGATTTTCGACACAAATCGATTCCTCTATTTTACGACCGGATAAGCCTTGGGGTGAAAGAGAGAAAGGAAGAGGGAGACAGAAGCAGGAAGAAGTCGAGAGTGGAAATGCGAAATAAAATCAAAGGGTCAAGAAGGGCGAATTGCTGAATAAAAGCAGGCAAAAGAACAAAAGATTCACGTCATTTCCACATAACCCAGGTGAACAAAACGTTCTCATCCGGTTACTCACATTCTCCACACCACATTATACCTACAAACCGACCAGGGACATTCAAACAAAGATTGGTAGGGGATGAGAGGGAGTGAGAGAGGCTATCCGCGGAATGATATCTTCACCACCAAGCCCTTTTCACCCCGAAATTCCGTTGCGAAAACTAATCCCACCTTGCCCACACTACTTTACCTTATCCGTAACCCTTTACTGCACCCCCTCCCCCTTTCAACATCCATACTCATCTCCCCTCCACCGCATCACATCCAGTTCACTCCTTTCCATTTCCACAGAAGCCACGTTAAACTTTTTTTTATCCCCAAACTGTTTCTGTTCCACCCCATACAAAGTGAAGGGGAAAAAATCATGTACGAAAACGACCCCTGGCACACATCTGTCCGAGACACGATCTCCGACGAGGAGGCTTTTAATGGTTTCCTAGTCGCACAGGATTTCATGCCTTGCATATGGATACTCGCTCTCTCTTCCCCTCCCTCCCTTATCCGCGGCATGTATTTCTCTCGGCTCCCAGCAAACAGTCCACTCTCCCTCTCCTCCCATCCCTCTCCACAGGCTTTCGGATCGGGGCAGTGGATCGTTGAGCCCCCAACCCCCTAGCAGCCTCCAAAACACCTACCTCCCCCTGCCTCCCTCCATATCATCCCTGCTTGAAGCGCAGGCTGCCTTCCAGAGCAGACCCGCCCATCATTTCCCTCCAGCTGATTCCTCCGTCCGATCCCTCTCCAAAATTCCCCGTGCCGTCGGAAAAATGCCTCGAGGTTTGTGTCTGATGTCACTTTCGCTCAGTATCAGGCGCTCATTCGGAAGCTATCCTCCTCGATACGACGGCGCAGTGCAGTGAAGAGCGAATACTTTTTCGGCTGTCAATCAGCGCTAAGTTTCCGATTGCGTTTGAAAACTATTACATACACCATAATGGAAACAGTCCGTAGAGAAACACATGCAAAACAATTAACGACTTTCCCAAAGGTATTTCATGCAGAGCGTAAGTAGTATTCTGAATTCCCTATGTTCCACACAAAATGTAAATTCTTTCATTCTATTTTACCCGCCCAGCCAAAGAAATCTCCGAGATGTCATGACCTTCAAAAACCTCACTGCCTCACAAACTTTTCGTACAAAAATTGATTGATTGATTCGTACAAGATTTCTTCTTTCCACGTACCATTGTTGATCACAACAAATCCGGCGTGACACCAACATATGACACATCTTTAACGTACATTTCACTTTCGTCCTTCTCCCCCTCTTTTTTCCCCATTACCTCCCCTTTTATGACTGGTGTTCTTAACTCTCCCTGCCACTTGCCTCTACGGTGGCTCACCGAGTAGTATGTAGATGTAATATCAGTACCGGATAAATTGTAATTAACATAAGGATAAACCGACAAGGGTAGGTTTAAAAGGAATAGAGTAGAAATTCTCTGCACTTTCACTGACGCAAGTCCTATCTCCCATCACGATTTTATTCTTCAACCCAGAATATGTCTGCTTGCTAGATTGCTTGAACAATTGAGAATAGATATTTTTCAGAGCGACACGGAGAACATCCTATTAGAACCCCACTATATTTCCAGGTCCGACAGAAACGATAAATTAAGAGAGATATTTTGCCGAACGGATAGGTATGGGAATTCGTTTTTCCCCCGAACAATAAGGGACTATAATAAATGCCAGGCGTAATTTCATTAGAGCGTGTCCATTTTATATGTAAACGGCTGGTGTCCTAACACCCCCCGCCACACGCCTATTGAGGCGGCTTGCGGGGTAATATGTAGATGTAGATGTCCTACGCTTCTTCATCCAAGAGGCCTATTCTATTTTTTTCTCCCTTTCTTGCTTACTCAACATTTACACATCTGTAGCGGTCTCGATCATGCCCTCACCCCTCACACACCTGTTACGCCTCCCTACTCTGCCTCCCCCCTTTATCTCCTCCAGAAGTTTCCTCTCCTCACAGTCCATACCAAGAACTTCGTCGTTCGTCTTCCATTCCTTTCATTGAACTTTCTCCATTCTTCGCCACACTCGCATCTTAAATGCCTGTGATCTATTGTCATCCTATAATTATGCTTTTCATATTGGGTGAATAAAAACAGAATATATAAAAAAACAATTTTTAAAAATCCTCTTCACTCAAATACATTATTCTGCACCACATAACGATATACCTCATTTCAATAAAATATTAACCCAAATTGTCGTTGAAAGTAGAGAAAAATAGACCCCAATGCATACATTTCGGTCATCCAGGTGAACATACACTGGGAGTATATGGGATGGCCATCAGGATGACCGAAATAGGAGTCTAATTTCCTCTGCTCTTATTGATTTATTTTATTATTATTTGCAATTTAAATGTACTTATCAATTGTTCTCTTCTTGAATTAGATGCACTCCATACCCATAAGGCTCTTCGCTAGTATTTTCTTTACATTCTTATACAAATTCCCCCATCATAAATTCTCTCCTTTTTGAGAACGCCTACAGTGCTAACACTATTTTCCTTCAATTCTTTACGAGTATCCTCAATTTTTTCAAGCGGGCTTCCAAGGTAAAAAGGTTTCCACCTGCTAAAATTTGTACCCTCTTACTTTTACATTCCAAATCGCTTTCTTTGTCCCAGAAAATCTTTATGCTTTTATAACATGAAATTTAATGTTCAATCCTTACTTTACGTACTGCATTTCTAGAGTATGTACCAAACCCCTTCCATCCCTTGTATGATTGAGTAACGTTTTGTCGTTCGTGAATCTAACCTAATGTACCAGCTGTCCTCCTACATTGAAGCCCGCACTTAGCTCTTCCAATATCCCTGAAACCTTTCCTCGGCAAAAATTTTAAAAGCAAAAGCGGTAATGGATAACATTGTCTTACCCCGCCACCTATAACTATCCACATATTCTCTGCCAGCCACCCACATTGAAGCAGTTCGGGGTCATTTATATGTTTCGAATCAGTCTCCTATATCTTCTATCTACTCCTATATGTATAAGTTAATTCATTGTTTTTTTCCAATACACTTTGTCAAACGCCTTTTTTTAAATCAACGAAACAAGTAAAACATCATCACTTTACACTAGGTTCCCATCTATACGCATTCTTACCATCGAAATTGCATTCAGGGATACCTTCACAACCCAAAATACCAACTGGTCATCAGCTGAGTAGAAAATTTGCCCTGATCTCCAACCTTTTATTAATGAATGTGTACAAGTTTTGCCGAGTGGGAAATTAAACTGCTCGCTCAATAGCCTGTTCATTTCTGAAGTTTTCAACGTTTTCGGAATTGGGATCAAAACTGTTTTCACCAAGTCCTCATGCCATATTCCCTCTTCTTGCAGCCAACGACTTGGTTTGAAAATTGCTCGTCTCCCGTTATTTTCTAAATTCTCCCTCTTATTTTTTGGAGTTGATAACATTTCCAAAATTCAGTTACCGACCTGCGCAATTTTCACAACCCTCTTCTCCACTTTTGCATTCAAAACCATAACTATCCCAAGTTGACTTGCGCCTCTTCCACTATAAATTACCCTATAACAATTACCTCCAATAGTCTCCTCTGTACTTATATCTCACCTTTCCCTACCCCAACTAATCAATTTACCTTTTCTTTACTTCTATTTTAATGTTTCCTGGCTTCCCTGCGCTCCATGTCCGATCATTGGAATTTCCGATTTTACCACTGCTTTCCTCTTTTCCTTCGAGGTCTTCACCTTTGTCGTTATCCTTGAATAAGCTCTTGCTGCTGCTACGCACAGAGTTCGTGAGATGACAACCGCAGAGACCTTGACATTGTGATGTGAGAATTCTGTGCCTGTGTTACCCATTACATTAAGTCGGAAATCTGAAGTATTTACTTATCATTTTAAAACAGTTGTTTAAGTACCCTAGTAGGTGGGCCGAGTTCCATAGTTACTTGGATTCAACACACTTTGATTAACTTTCATATTCAGGGAAATAGAGAATTGGGTATCGCCATTCACAACGGTATTTTCAATGAGTCACCAACAAGTGAACAATTTCGTCTGGCTCTCACCTTTCGACTTATATGGCATGGGTGACCGTCCCAAGAGCAATCATAAGTTCTCCAGCCAGATCAGCTCTAGGGGGTCATAGGAATGCACAAGCCCTTCAACCGCGTTTGTAGTCTTATGGAGGGAGAAAAATTACAGGAAGTGTGAAAGCAACACCCTGATATATTGTGAGTGCATATCCGCATAGGGTCCACAAATGCCGTCCTAATGAAAATATGACTCTTCGAAATTGGGTTAATAAATGCAGTTTATCTCAAATGTCTTCCGTCAACACAATCTAAGTACATAATTTCGTTTGATATACTGCTACTACTGAAATAAGGAATTTCTTTATTTATTTTTATAATTATCGGTTATTTTTTTTAAGAGACGGAAAGCTAGCCCCATGAAATAACTGTATAGACGATTCCTACACACCACGCAAAGAACTCTGGATGGTATTTTTCCTTTAACAACTAGTGTACTATATACACGTCTACAAGAACTCCCGTATCAAGGATATATTTTTGTTTTAGTAAGAACCATGCATAAACTTTGGGGGTTGATATTCATTCAGTATCTCGATGAGTAAAGGACTAATTACAAGGCTGTGAAAACTGATGTATCATGATTTTAACGGAATAGCACGTAAAACAGCTTATTCAAAAAGAACTGATCTAGAGAATGAGGTTCTCTAATTTTCAAAGTACATTAACATAAACAACACCACCATATGCGTAGGTGGCATTACTACAAATGGGTTAGTTTAGAAATTGAGTGAGGATAGGTCCTAGTTTTCCAAGAAAAAGAATTATTGTCGACTATCTTTGAGCTTTTGTGAGACATCTTACGTCATATCCCTTGTGCATCAGTCTGGAATGAGTCCCTGCGGAATTGGTTAGTCATCCCCTGAGCAGATCATGCTTCAACCATTCAATCGATTATGGTGTCTCCTCCGGACTGGAAAGAGTCGCGATGTGTGGAACAAAGAGCTATTTTCCGATCAGTGGAATGAATGAAACACTTTTTCTCTTAGGAAAATATTACCCATCAGAGATGCAATTGCCCACGTAGTTCTCTAATCCAGAGGGGCCTGCATCAATCCTACCATCCGTCTCCCCACGGAGTACTCCTGACCCCCGGGGGGATGCAATATCCCCTCCCATCCCTTCCCAGCAAAGCCCAGGAAGGATTACCTTCATCCCTGTCCCTCATTACCGCATGCCCCCTACAGATGTCCCTGACTTAGAGAGGAGGCCCTCCTACCTGGGAAGGTTTTGTTAACCATCCCCCGTATGTATCTCCCCTTCACCCGACCTACTAAGAGCCCCTAAGGAAATCCTCAAGAAATAATTGAAAGAAAACGATGGAATCGGAATATCTCAATCAACACCGAAGACAAAATCCAAATCAAACACAAAGTAACTCAGAGCATACATTGACCGAATAGGTAAGGTTTCCGCTTCAGCGTTTTGAAAATCATACAGATAAATAAAGCACTCAATAAATTACTCCATAGTATTTTCACAGCCCTTATTCCTGACTATAAACTGCAATTTACGGAACCTTAATAATGACATTTGCTATAGAAGACATGTTGGAGAATGAAATAGGGTGTAAAGTCTTAAGTAGGTACTAATGATAATAACTGAAATTCAACACTTTTACTTTTCCACAAATTTTCCTCATTTATATGACACGTTTTTCCCACTTACGGAACCATCAGGTAGAAAATGTTGCTTGAAAATGTTTACTTATTTTTTGTTGTTCGCTACCGTAGTTAGGGTGAAAAATGAAAAAGATTCGAAGATGGATGAGAAAGGCTGGATCTCATAAAGATATTTCATTTATATTATGAATTCTAATGACTTCCACGAAGTGAAGCCCAAATGATTTAAATACAAGGTAAATCTTAATCAGTGACCTCTACCTTTTGAACTTAATTATGGTGACAGTTATAAGATTTTCCAGACAAGCTGCCCAATTTTACGTAGATACTCCGATTGATATAATATGCTATTCATCATATCACTGATAAGTTTTTGGATATTCCCTACTTTAGCTTTCCCATTTCGGCAAAAAATATATAAACGTCCTGGCACACGAGTGACTTATTTTCCCGTCTTTAATTTGCACTTGAATTCTTATGCTTCCTTTCTCTCCTGCCTGCTTCCACCGGACTTCTTTCGTATCCAAGGGATTGCTGTCAAAAATTCCCATTCTTCATCATCTTCCTCTTCGGCGGTTGCCCGGAGCATTCCTTATAATCATCCTCTTCCACATAATGTTTCCTCTCGATACGTCTTCCATCCACTTTTGTCATCATCTCCAAACCTACCACAACAACTTTACTTTGCTCTCTAACCATCTCCAACAGATCTTCGTTTGTCATCCCGACTACCGAGCTAAACCGATCGATAATTCTGCATTTAGTAGATGTTAAATGATGTTAACTTTGTGTGTATTCATGATGAATAAAACACTTTTAGAGATTTATTGAAAGGCACGACGCGTTTCACTAATCTGAGGAATAATTATGTGAATATGATTATGCCACAGAGTGGTGAAACGGATAGTGTCATTCGAAGAATTCACATTTGTGAAAGATTATGAAGTGTTTTATTCGTCATGACTATCGACAACTTCCACCAGGTCCAGTCTGCACTGTTATGTGTTTAAGAAAATTCACGAAATTTAGACACTTAGGAAAAAGGATGAGCGGAAATCTTGAGATTTGCTTTTAGGACAGATAATGGCATTACGCCGACCTGCAGCAAACAAAGATTAATTCTTTGCAAAGGAGGTTCTATCTATGAAGATAATATTCGAGACACAAAGGTAAATGTAGAATGAAAAGCTAGGTGGTAGAGTAATTAGTTGACTTATGGGTTGATAGAAAAACTGGGATGGTGGAGAAAAATAATTGGTTAATATCAGGATTGGAATTATTGGAAGAATTATTAATCAGATTAATTTATTGTAAAAACGGGCAGAAGAGACCTCATGTTCGGCATTTCCTACTTTGGCTTCAATCAAAAAATTCCGCATTGTGACAAAAAATCCATGCAGCACCCGCGTCTGGACTCGAAGCTTTCGTCTGACTCTCAGGAGTATAGGGATACCTTCAATACGGTGACGAGCGAATAGGAATTCCGGGAAAATAATTGCGTAGGAAATCTATTGAAGAAGCCTAGTTGAAAACAATCTTAACACCATGAGTTAGGGAAAGCAAAATGTGATTTATAATACCAAATTACTTTATGGCCTCTTCTGGCGAACTTACATGTTTTCCAGTTTTACACCGTGAACATATACGTTGCTACAATGGCATTGTTTATCATGTAACTTTTAATTTTCAGAAGAAATTAGTGATGCTAAATGTATTTAGAGTGCTAAAAATTAAAGTGAAATTAATTTTTATTGCTAAAAGGCTCAGGAGGACTCATCATTCCTAGTTTTAAAAAATGTTCATATTTTAACTGTTTTTTTGTGCAAACTGTTTGTATTGGCATCGTATTTCTGTTAAACACTTAAATGATAACTCATATTGTAATGTTATGCACAGATTTGTGATGGAATTTCATACTTGCTCATTTTTTCAAGACTTGTGTATCTATTACAAATGCTCAATTCATTAACCTTATCATTTAATTTGTCATTTTTATGGAAATAACCAAATGGCTGCACGCCTGTGACTACAAACGCATAAGTCATTAGAGTCTCAAAGAAAATATTCATTTGCTGTATTTTTAGTACAGCATAATTCATAATTCATCACAAGGAGCGTAAACATAGGTATTTCATGTATTTATTTCTGTTCTTCCGTGCATTATACATCCCCTTCGTCTCTTGCTCATTCAACCACTTAATTATCACTCAACGCTGGCGAATAATAATATCATCTCTGCTTTATAAAAAAGAGGCACAAAATGAACCACTGATCGTGAGTCATAATCATTACAAATGTTACTAAAATCTCTAGTTTAAAACATTCAACTTCTTCTTTGACCTCCAAAGAATATAACAACCATTTTTAAAAGCTCGCGAATGCATGATATCCCGGTCATAATCTCGCACGCTCCAAAACAAGTCCTCTAGACAACTGCTTCAGCTTTTATTTGTCTTATTCCAGCTTTCCACACACTTGAATCAACTCGGTACTCCTATCACGTCGCAATGATGACCACCATCTCCTGGTATGGTGCAAGCAGTTATTCTCCATCTCTCTCTCCTTATGTTTTATCTATCTGGCACGAACGCGAAACGTTGTATTGGAATGGAACTCCGGAGTCCACAGCTACTTCAATACCAACAATGGCATGGAAAATTGATAATATCAATGCACGTTTTCAAATTTCACCGGTTTCAAGATCGTTTCCGTCGGTCTTCCAGGATAAATATCCCTCGTAGAATGTCTTACCAGATGAATGCGTATTTCAACACAGGTAATAATAAATAATTATTCCTCATTATAAAAATAAAATAATGAGAATATGAAGACGAGAAAACTTAGTGAATCAGAAGAGTAGGATGCAAGGCAAACTGGAGGTGGTAGAAAGAATAAATATCTCTGGCTGTTAATACCATTGTGAAAACTGGTCCTAATTACAGTGATATTAACAAGAGAATTGTACTAGCAAAATAAACGTTCCACAGGAAGAGAGAAATAATCACAAGAAACTTACATACTGATATAAATAAAAGGCGGTTGAAGAGTATATGTAGTTGTGTGTGGTGCCAGACCATGGACCTTGAGACAATTGGATGAAAGACTATTAGAGGCGAGTGAGATGTGGATGTGAAGGAGAATGGAGAAGGTGCAATGGACGTAAAGGATAGTGAACGAGGATATGCTGAGCACAGTGATTGAGGAAATTGCCCAAAAATGTTAAAGTAGGCAGAATTGGTGTTTGGAACGGGCAATGAGAGGTGGTGGATGCCATGATGGAAGGGATGATGTTGGGTGGGCGGGGAAAGGGGTAGAAATACAATATTGACCTGCTGGCTTCATAGATGGGACCAAGAGAAGTATAAACAACGCATAATGAGCAGAAGAAAGAAATCGTTTTACGGAGGATGGGGTCTGAGGTTTTAAAAGAGGTGGTAGAGATAATTTTACTGATTTATCTCCGCCAAAAGATACATTAGTAGCAAACAAACAAAGAATTTACGAAAATAAAACCAAAGAGGCAAACACTAGGCACAGAAATTAATAAAATGTTAATTAAATATTCGATGCAGTGCATGACGTATTCAATACAATGTCCTCATCAGGAGCCTAATCATACATCTGATCAGGAGGATGTCTTTGAGAATTGGGTACGGAGAAGAATGTAGGGAGCAATTTGGGTATCGAGGATGGCAAACGAAGTGCTAAGAGATGGAAGATTAGGGATTTGGTGGAAAGAGATGGAGGTGACAGCAAAAATGGATGAATAACGATGTGAAATTGAATGTTGATGGAGTTGATAAAAAGTGGAGACTATTTGGTAGGCACGGAAAAAAAAGAAGAATAGGTGCATAGAAGCATACTGGGGAGGAAGAGAGTATGAGGAGCTAAAGAAATAAACCAGTTAGGAATGATAGGATGATGAAAATATGCGGAATGGATGCTTCGGTAATAAACATACATGAAAGGAGCGTGCTCCGTTGGTTTGACCATGCCGAGAGAATAAATGATAATCGAAATAAGAAGTCCAATTATCTATTGTGGCTAGGGTCAAAAAAAGGTGGGGGGATTCTCCTAATCGTCCGAGTGTTGCTGTTGCTATCTGCAAGTGGCAGACAGTAAGTTCGAAATCACCTTAGCCGCCGAAGTACTTTTAATTGAAGTACAAATACAACTGCCTCATAAAAATACTTCACAAGAATATCATTCCCCGAATTGAGTTTCCAATGACTTACATGATGTGTCTACTGTGTAAATCAAATAGGCCTTCAACCAGAAGACTGGTTTAAAAGACGAAGTCGGGTTGGTGGGGCAAATAGAGTCCTAGCATCACTCCCAGAGCCCTTGCAATTGAATCCTAAATATAGAGGAAATTTTAGACGCTCGATTTTATTTTTACTTGGGTACAAGGTAAAAAGCACTTTAAGCCCATCGTCCGATGAATATGAGACGTAAAACCATGATTCCCTAGCTGTCTTTCTTTCAATAAAAGGTTAATGCCGGTGGAATGACGGGTTTCTGCCGTCCCTTCCGCCCTACCTTCCACTTGTATCCTAAAACATTTACTCCCGGATTCTTGCAAGGCAGAGGAACTACATTGATGATAATGATTGTTCGACACTTGAACCACCAAGCGGTTATGTTTAACCCCGTAAAATTTTTTATTTGTTTATTTTTTGCGTGTTCTTAATTGGATCTCAATGAGATTTTCTTGAATTCTAGAGAGGAATAATTTAAAAAATTTATATACTGTTTATATTTATGTTCTCTATCAATTTATCCTATTATCGCAGTTGGATGACTGTTGAAAGCATTCATAATGTCTCGTATAATAATTACTCCTAATCGAGTGTAAGAGAAATGAATGAATCGGTTACACATCGGATACCAAAGAATAACTTTTTTGATCCACAAATTCTTTGTATGACCATTTTCTTACACATAGGCTTGGATGTTTCCCATAAAGATATCAGTTAGCGATTTACGTAACTCAAAATAATGTTATCTTCGAACAAACTACGGTACAGATTCAAATTAAATTCGTAGTAGATAGTTATATAATTATACAACGAACTGACGAAATGTGTTTTCTTTTTTCCATTGGTAACTGCTTACAACCGAGGTGCGCCGCGGCGTTGCGTTTTTTTGTGCTAGCTGTGATGTTTGGGTCAAATTTAACACCCAGGTGGTTTAAGGATTTATGCTTGGCGTTTCCAGTGTTAACCCTCACAGTGCTATGAGCGTACTAAAACGCCCGAAGAAATCTTTGACCTCGATGCTTCAGACATCCATATATGCCCGGTGTGAGAACAAATATATTATAAAACAATTCAAAATATAACTTGACTTTGTTTTTAACATTTGAAACTAAACAAACATTCACTTCTGACTTTGTCAGTGTCAATCCGGTGGCGGATAGCCCTAATGTCCAAGGATAATCAATAAAACAACACAAGGGTGCTAAAAATTCTTTCAGCACATGAGGGAGGACAATGTCGTTGAGCATGCAGCAGCGAAAGAGTTCATGGATGAGCGTAAATCGTACACAATTAAAATTGCACGGCAGGTACTTCTAACCTTAATGCAACTACGATTTTGCAACAAGGTCACCTGCTTAGGTGTTGAACTTGAAATCATCTTCAAGAGAAATATTTGCAACAAGATTTGGTATCCTCACAACTTGGGGTTGCTCTAAAATATGGTGGACATTTGAAATCGATAAGATTTAGTCAATAGTTCAAACACTGCACCCACAACGCTACGTTGCTGTCATCTCTCCATAAAAAGCAAGAAATAAATACATTTATTTAAATAACACCTACCTGAACACCATTTTTTCCTGTAATTTCACGGGAGTCCCAGATAACATGAAATCACAATCCGTTCTCAAAGGTTGAATCAGCATCCTTTGTACTCGTAGGTGTATCCAGCAGATGAAACCTTCGGAAGAACAAATGAAGAGGAAATAAAATATAGCTATCTGGCTGTAAACACAAAATCACACTATTTTCTATGCATGAATAGCTACATGCATATGCTTATGTATGTAGCTATGAAAGATAATTAAGAGCAGGAAAAACAAATACATATAAATGATTCTAGCTATATATAACGCAAGATATAAGCAATATAACATATAACGCAAATATGCTTAAAAAAAGTGCAATACTTCCCTTAAATTGTTTTGTACTTCCATCTGCATTAACATTATGCAAATATCCATTTCATATAATAACTTTAATAAAAGTATGTTGAGACATTTCACAAAGCAAAAATCAATAGCTCATTTATTAATAACTGATGGTCAACTCGTATCTAGAGATAGTTTGAACAGAGTACACCTTGTAACCACACCCAGTCTTCAATATGAGCACCTGTCATGTTTACATCTAAAACGATAACAACAGAAATTCATTTAAGAATTCCATTTATTCAAACCCGTAAACTCATTTTGGAATGAAAATACCCAACAACGACGTACAACACCGCAATCTAGGTCATGTGTAAAACAAATGTATGTGAAATTACATGAAGTCTCTTCAGAAACAAAGGATTTCCGTAGTCTCGTTTTCACGTTAAAATTCGACTATACAAATGTGAATGTTTTGTATATTTCCTCATAAAATAATCAAATGAATCGATAATACCGATATCTACAAAAAAAGGGTATTGAAAACTCTCCTATGTTTTAAAGTCTCTGGAGTTAATTTTATCAACCATAACTCATTTTCTAAATAAAATGCTTCTCAAATATCACTCATAACTCATGCAAATTAGCTAAGTTTTATAATGAGTAAAAATTCTTCCGTACACACTGCCTAGAAAAAGTGCAAGATTTTTCCAAGTTACATCCTCATTTAAACGGGAAAATCCAGTTTAATTAGAGACAGGCATCTAAACTAGAATATGTGTGAACTTCACAGCTCTTAATTTATTACTGCACCAAAATAATTTTCTTTCTCATTGATAATTCCTCAATGTAACGTACTTCTTCATAATCTTCCCACAGGTTTTACGTAAAAATTCCGATATAAAGAGAGTTTTATTTATGTCTCAAAGAGAGGGTAGTATTAACTCGAGTTTGAATCCCCCAAGTAGGTAACTAGAAGACGGATTGATCAAATATAAACCCACTTCTTTCATTGGTACTAGTTCGGCTTTTGCAGAGAAGAGAGAGTTGTTATTGCTCTACATGCTGTAAACCTTACTTATAAGGAAGCTGGATAGTAATATTCCGTACACGCTAATGACTCTTCCTGTCCGCAAATTGTCTCTTCTTTTCCAAATAATTAACCTTAGTCCTTCTCCGGCTCGGCTTGTTCTCAATTCAGCTTCCCTTTCGGCTCAAACCTCATTCCTAAAATCCTTTTTCATTATCTTCTTTGACCTTTACTACACTTATAAATAGCATAAAAACATTTACTACATTTATAATCTTTCGCCCTCGCATGAATGACGTTTAGGTATCACAACTGCAAGAGGCAACGACGCAAAACAATAAAGTAAAAAGCGGAGCGACTGATTTATTTCTTATTTCTCAAAGACCGCAAAGAAAAAGGTACTGAAATATGAAACATGCAAAAAGGCGACGGTACAAAAATGTTTTACCAGATTAGTTTTAGAAGAACCAACAAGGCTTTGCAAATAGAAAAACCATAAAATATCCAAGGATACGAGTAGTAGAAGTAATATGAAAAATAAATACATAAAAAAACTGCACCGGTGACCTACTGCCTACTACACAGAGAACTTTTATCCGATGTCCTTCCATTCTTCCCGCCCGATCGTGCACTAAAATATGCCGTAGATCGCTTATTAGCCATCGGGCACAGCCTGTGCTCTTGCTCCATTGAATTTCTCCTCACGCTTCGATTCATGCCGAACTGTGCACTCAGGGAAACTCTAGGAAATGCATCAAGTCACTGCGCCCCGCGGATCCAACATGCCACGCTCCCATTAACAAATCAGGTGAAATGTCATACGGTTCCTACGGCAACCATTCATTTCACTTAATCAGCTCAGCCGTTCACAAGATTGAACACAATTTTTATTTATTTTTTAAATTTTATTTTCTACCGGACTCCCGGTGTGTATAGCATTGTCAGCTTAGAAGGCCGCTTAATTAGTCGTTTTGATCTCTCTCGCTCTCTAGAGCGCATTCGAAACGGATAGGAGCCGTCGAGTTTTGCCGTTATTTTTTTCCTTGCGCTTACCGGGAGAAATTAAAAAATCGAGGAAAGTATAAAGAGACCTCCGTGCCCGCCTGCTCAGCAATCAATGCTTTGACGTGACAACATCCGAAAGCACTGCCTGATGGGCATTCGCTGCTCCCTAGCGAGTGTTCGGGTGCCTAATCGGCAAAGGGAGCTCGATACAGAGCAGAAGCGTCATAATATCTCGATTATTTTGTAAAAATGGTCTTCATTTTCTGAAAGTTTTTATTTATTTATTATCTATAATCCCGTCGTCATAAAGAAATGCATAGACCTATCAATAGAGGTATACGTTCTAAGTATATCAAAATAATAACCTGACTGATCAGGCATGCGTTCTCAGCCATTAGAGATAATTAAATATCTCATCAAAATACAGTACAAAAATGCCACAACATTAAGATAAAAATTCGCTATTTTAATAGGATCAACAATTACTTTAAGAGTAGTAAAATGCCATGGTTAGTTTAAAAAATCAGACAAATAAATGAGCCCACTCATTAAAATGAAAATTAAAGAATGTGTAAGAGTGATAATAATAAATACTTGAAAGTTTAATTGCTTTCAAATCTTTGGAGATCAAATCTACGTATCTCTCACCTTCTATTCAAGGAGAAGGCAAATCCCTAACTGAGTGAACAAAAAATATCGTTTAAAAGGACACCACAAACACGAAGAATAAAAGCATTTAAATAACACATGTATTCATGCATTCTACCGATTTATGGAATTTAATCCGATAAATGTGGGTAACAAAGCAAATGCTAGTCGGCACAAACATTACTTAAACGTTTGCTGAATGATTCCAGGATCAGCACATATTTTTGTACTTTATATGGTATAAATATAGAAGTGCTACATACACAGGTTAATTGAAAAAAGCCTCAATATTGCACGTGAAGAAAAGTTCTTTGAAACTCTTCCCGGGTGATTCAATCGTCCGGGAAAGAAAAAAAGCAAAATTTAGGTTTACAAAAAAAAACAAATACATTTACTCGTAAAATTTCACGAGTTATTATTTCCTTTCGCTTCTCAAGTAAATGCTATTCAATAATAGAATCCAATAAATAATGGTGAATTTTAGGATTCTTTGAAATAGATCGGTCACAGATCGAGTTTAACTCAACTAAAATTCAGGAGGAAAAATGTTACCTATGTAAATCGCCTCCCAGATTTTCACTGCCCAGCTTTTAGATAAAGTTTACCTCCTGCCATTGGAGAGCATAAAGGTCAGGGCTGCAAGCGGTCCTACTGGTTGGTTTTAATGGAAAAATAACTTATTTTTGCCCAAATAATGACCAAATAATGACCAAAAATGACCAAAATTTGACCAAATATAACCAAAACCTTACTGGAACCGGCCAAACATACTTGAGTATATGTTTCCTAGAGTCCTGCATTCTCCGCCAACTCGCAAACTGGCAGCCAACTGGCCGACTAAGCAATGAAAATCTGTAAAATGCACGATTCGAACACATATCTTGTACTCGCGCTTCTTCAATTCGCGCATTGCAAGGGATTTTTAGGGTCCAGTCGGCCGCCAGGTGGGGAGTTGGCAGAGAATGCAGGGTTCTGATGTTTCCTGGTACATATCGTGCCTTTGAAGAGGGAAAGTTATTGAACGACGTATGGAAAAATGTGTCAAATAAAACTTTATTCACATGAAAGTAATGCAAAATAAAAAAACTCTTACTTTCCAAAAAAAATAACTTGCACGTACTTCCTAACTAGAAACGTATGGTAACAAAATAAAAATTTACTTCGTTGAGTGATAAATATAATGTGATTACATCAGACACGTTTTCCAGACTAGAAGTACAAAGTCAAGAACACAGAGTCAAAAACAGCGACAAGTCACCCATCACACAATGTTATTATTGCACCATCCAACAAAGGTGACTTTAATTTCGACCTTGACACTAACTAAAAAAAAACAGCAAAGAATCCTTCGCTCGCGCACATAGGACGACCCCGATTTTTTAAGCGGATAAAAGTGACAAAAAACCTCGTCCTATATGCAAGTAAATACGGTATAATAATGACTTTTAGTGACTTTTTAGCATAATAATGACTTTTAATGACCAAGATCAGAAATAATGACCAATAATGGTAATAATGACCGACTTGCAGCCCTGATATAGGTGCCCTCTACCACCTGGTGGGTGACAAACGGTAAAAGGCTAGGAAATCGATTTGTGGGTCAGTTCGAGAACCCTCACTACCATCTTAGGTAACCCCTAGTTGATCTATTGTTTCTAGTGCCTTACGGCGGGTATTATACCCTTCACCGGAATAGGGTAGTTTCCTTCATCAAAGAAAACAGAATTCATTTATTGCGACAGGTGCCCCAGCATAAACGTATTCATTACACGCAAATTATTTGTATTAAAAAGTCTTAGTTTACAAGTAAATTGAATGTTAATTTTAAGTTCATTTGAAAAGGCTCGGAAATGGCGGAACAGCGGCAGCTCTTATGATGACGTAACAGGTAGATAGTCAACATTGCGAGGTATATGGAATTGTCATCGACTGTACTTACTATAGTATTTCAGAGTCCCTAAAATCTGGTGAACATGTATTAATATACCTCGATTAAAATGCTCAAATTTCGGAAAGTCTCCTCCGTTGAGCATGCCATTAAAAGAAGTTTTCTAGGCTCCTACGCTACCTGCTAGTACAGAGCTACCGCGAAGGAGTTCTTCGCGGCAAGCGTCGCATGCGCAGTGAAATGAATAACGAAACTGCGTACCTGTGACTTCGCGTTCTGTGGTGTTCCGGCCTAGATGTTTACGTTTTGATCACTTTCGTTTTGACAAACATTTCCTTTATCTCATCTTCTATTCCTTTCATTTACCATTCCTATCATTCATACCTTGCATATTTCATTAGTTACCTTTCATCATCAGTTCATTTTGCTGATATACAAAGCCACAATGTTTCATGAGAAGAAGTTCAATGGCTTTACAAACTGGTTTTGTACGGACAATCTACCGTAAGTGGATGTGGCCATGGTGGTGGAGTTCTTTAGAGAAGATGTTCGGTTTAGTGCAGGTGAAATCAGAGGAGTAAAGCAAGGTACTACTCTCTTCTGGCAGCTTTTAACCACAAAATTCTCCTCTTCTCGATTAGTGGAACCGCGACGTAAGCTTTCTTGCTATCGCTAAATGTTGTTGTGTGACACTGCGGCACAAAACAATTTTTATAAAGCAATGTTCTCGGAGGCATGTTACTGGTACTCCTTGGAGAATATGATGCTGATCAGCTGATGCAGTGAATCACGAGTTCCCATCAATGGTCTGTGATCACGGTGAGGGGTGATCAACGCATTTTAGTTGTTTTAGTATTTACTCATACATAGTTTGCTTCGAGATTTTGCCATCCATTATGCTATTGACGGTAAGCCTTTTTTGCTCATTTCATCTTCTGGCAATGACACCTCGACAAAGTGAATGAATTAAATTAATGTGTAATCGTATCATAGCTGCGGCGCAGCACCTGCTCTCCGTATAGTTATTAAGTGACGATTTCGTGCTTGCTTGCGGGAAATATTTCGAAATGAATACGAACAAAATGGTTTATTTCATGCTTTTCATACTAACTTTACCTAAAAAATAGGAGCTAGCACCATTAATTTGAGAATACATTATACTATACGATTTTCATTCCCCATATCGTAACCATAAATGTTTCATTATTTTGATGAGGTTTCTCTATGCGACTAGAGCAGCTAAATTAATAAATAAAGCTCATTTCCATTTTACACCAAGTTTACTTTTGCAAATAGTTTTTTTCCCGTCAATAAATTTATTATTATTACTAAAGCTTTCTCGGCGGACGTCGTCTGCAGATAAGCAGCGGCGGCGAACCACCTAGCGGCAGATTGCGGTAGTTGCGTACGTACCTGTGACGTCACACGTAGGATTAACCAGCATGCAATAGTTTGCCGTCGCGTTTTCGCGCCGTTGAATTTTTTCACTTTTTAATTAATAGGGAAAAATACTTAACGCCATTTAAAAATCGAACGGCTTCAAACACGTACTCCAGGGGTTATAAACTTCAGATCTAGGCAATAAAAAAAAATAGGAAACCACCCTATTGCTTCTCTGTATGCAGCATATAAAAAAATAGGAATCTGATTTAAAGCAGACATATGTAACGAAAACCAATGAAAGGTAAAATGGTAAAATGTCGCACATCTATTGAAATAAGTCATTACAAAATAGGAAAACAGGAAAATTTAACTATAAGGAAAATGAGTTTTAAGTTAAACATTACTTTAGAGTGTGAATTCCTCTTTAAATTAGCATTATCTGAGCTCATAAGAACTGCTTTTCTCTCTTGAAGGTAGTGGGTAGGGGTCACTAGGAGATAATGAAAAAAGAGGCCACTTACATTATTTAAGATTGTATCGCATGCTACATTAGATACATAGTCAGTTTACGTGGGCATTACGATGTGAGAACTTACTATATTAGGTTTTCATGCCAAGAAAATATTTAACCAGCGATTATCAAACAGACCAAAGAAAGGCTAAATACGCTAAATATACAAAATCAAGTCACACCCTTGCTCAATAACTGTTAATTACGAATAAAGAGTGTAACATAGCCAAACGAAGGCTATGTTTGGAGCCACTAGTCTAACTGAAATTTAGATAACCCGAATTCCCAGCATATCACGGAGGATGTTATTTTGACCACCCACTTAATCCCTAGAACTTACGAAAGTGGCAAAGTAATAGAGATACTTAGCCGAACTGATAGGTACATAAATTCCATATTTCCACGTACCATTAATTACTAATTAAAAACCAGATCGAGACACTAGGACACTCCATTAACCTACGGTTCACATTCATTCTTTCACTTTTTCAGTTCCTTCTTCATATTTCCTTTCTTTTCATTGCTAGTGTCCAGCCCCTGCCACATGATCCAGCGTGGTTTGTAGGGTGATACGAAGATGTATCATGCACATCTTCGTATTGAAATCTGCTTTCAATCTCTATTCTTCTCAACACGAACCGACTTATCAAAGCCTCCAGTATACGCACATCATCTTTCCACTCTTTGAACACAGTGGAGATATTAAAGGGAGGTATACAAACAGTGTTTAGAAGCGGAATCCTTCCCGCCCTTTCCAGGAATTGTCATGATTTCTCATTCCAAAATCCTTCGATATCTGAAAAGGTATTGGTAAAATCGCTTATTGAACCTAATTGTAATAAAATAGTAAGTATTTTAAGAAAATTTCAATTATAACATAAACCATGATGAAATAATACTATCAGAGCCAAAGTGAACCTGTTTATTTTCCTGAGAAAGCAATATTGCAAGCGTTGAATTCCAGTAGTCCTCAATCCAGGAACTTATGATTTTTTCACATCTGCTTTATTTTATGGCAACCCTTTAAAATAGTGGCCCCTCCATTCTGATGTAAATGTACAGTTACCAATAAAATCATGATTACTGATGATCTATGATAATTAAGTAAAAATGATTATTTCGGGAATTCCCTTGAATTATTCAATCGTAATACTTCCTGGAATCGAATCCCGAAGGTTCCAAAAATCGCGGTGATCAAGAAATGTAAGTCACAAACAAGCTTTTGAGGAGAAATAATTTATGTTTCGGGTCGAAAATTTAAACGAAATTGGTGTGAGCGATTTACACCATGCACCAGCTCATCGATTACGCTAATTGATAATCAACGAGTTTTCAATTTTCACGTGGGACATTTCCTCGAATTTAGCGTGTTTTGCTTGCAGAAACAGTGGAGCGGTTAAAAAAATACTGAGAGAACTGTTGCTCCTTTTTTAGATTGTTTTGAGTTCCTAAAAACAGTTTCCAAACATGTAGGGAGGTAAATTTTTATCATTTAGAGAATAAAAACTGTCGGAAGAGGCTAACAATGTTTAATAAATTAGAAAAAAAATTAATGAATTTTTAGCGTCAATTTTCAGGTACATGTTGTAATGGGAATGAATTGTCTCCGCAATAAACTTAAATGAATATATCAAGGTTATATGTTAGTTGGTAAACATTATGGCATCAGCCAATTCATGCCTGGTGTCCCTGCTACTAATTTGTATATCTTCAGATAGCTATGTTACAGACAGTGATAAATTTTTCCACGAAAAATAACGTTTGTGAATGGGGTTATTGGTGTTC
Source organism: Pyrrhosoma nymphula (assembly GCA_963573305.1). Taxonomy (NCBI): domain Eukaryota; kingdom Metazoa; phylum Arthropoda; class Insecta; order Odonata; family Coenagrionidae; genus Pyrrhosoma; species Pyrrhosoma nymphula. The sequence goes on from OY754337.1 coordinate 39,596,945, forward strand.
AACACATAGGTAATAAAATCATAAGAGATTTTGGGAGTAAATAAAATAACATTTGCAAGAAAGACTCAACATAGCTAATTCCTTGAGCCGCTGAAAGAAATATGGAAGATATTTGAAGATAAACTTTTAATTTTAAGTATTTTATCCTCATTAGTCACTGTGACATTGAAAATACATAAGTCAGGGAATTGTAATAGTCGTTGCGATTAAGTAGAAACGGTTCGCATTCAAAAATGTAATTGGTGTACTCCCTCATGTGATAAAACCATCTGCATTTAATGACAATTCTACCTCAAGTTTTCCGTTTTAGCCACCGTTTAAAACCACCTCGTCTCCTTAGCGGAGTACTTTCTTTGCACGTTTAACTGAAAGCGAAAATGTTATGCTATTGTTATTTTTTGGGCTAAGATTCGATTATCATGTTATTTATAATACTATAGATCTTTGCAGTGATCCAATATAATTAATGAACTTACAAGAAAACTTTTAAACCAAGATGGCCAGCTGAATGAAAACTTAAAAAAAATATCAAGACTAAATTGTTTCGTGAGTAGTGTGCTGAGCTATCCTTTTCTGGCGCAGATTGAAGAAACAATATTATCAATAATTTTGTATCTTTATGCTAACATCAAGCAATATATTGCTTGTGGATAGCTGAGAGAATAATAAGACCGGAAAAGTATACCTGCATCAGATGGACTGTAAAACGTTTCGCCCAATAAATCTTTTTGACTGAACAAGGTAGTTAGAGGTATGACTCACTCTTCGAGGGATTGATTGGTGCTCGATGTGCAATGCCGAATAAGTTCCCTTGGAAATTTGTGAAGAATACAGTTGATGAAGCGATGCAGATAAACTAACGCCAAGCTATGGAGATTGGTAGTTCATGGCGGTATCATGAAGTCTCGACTTCGATGTGCTACCCCTAGAAATACGATACGTTGCTCGATAATATAAATTTAATAATGTGACCCCCTATGGCATTCAATATGCAGCATAAAAGCGACATTTCATATGGATTTTTATGCGTTATTAAGACGTGCCGTTATGTTTGCCGTGAAGGATGATTCCGTGTAACTTGGAGAATTAAATATGGTTTTGAGTCTGAATGCCTTGAAGGGATGTGACATATTTATGTAGCTATTGTGAGTGGGTTGATAGCTAAAAAAATGAGGCGAGAAAGTTTTGGATATTCTAGAAGAGAAAAGGAAGCTGATAAAAAAATATTAAAAGGAGCCAGCAAAATAAACTGGAAGAAGTTAGGAGGGGTGACATGTTGAAACTGGTGATAGAGGGGGAGAATTATGGGTAAGCGTGGTATTGGCGCATGGTAGGATAGGATTAGTACATAGTAGGACAGGGTAATTACATGGTAGGATGGCAGACTTAAGTTTCGAAGAGTTAAAAACGTTCAAATCGTTGCGTGCGAATGGTGGAAGGAACGCAAAAGTGGATTCTCTGCAGTTGGGGGAAGTATAGGTAGGACTGTCAATATGGACTTACCATTTAATATACATTTCGCGGTAAAGAAATAAGAGCATGAATATTTATTGCACACACTACCTATATCTCAGCGTAGAACATCATCATTAGGTCTACGAACTAGTTAGAGGGTAAATATTTTCTTTTGTAAAGCAATAAGTATTGCTATCATTTCAATACGTACAGCAATTTCCACAAAGTTACACCAAATATAAAAATTAGGCAAAGACAACGACTCCAATGGGCATACTAAGTTTTGCGCGATTAATTTGCGAGTAGAATTACGTTGAATTGAATCACCGTAAATCTACATGCAAAATCACAGTTCTTCCACGCCTGATATCCATGTGCATTTCCAAAGTTGGCACGGGCACTGGAGTTGTTTTTTTCACCTACATTAAAATATTGACAGCATCGAGCTCAAGTTACTTCATTTATTACGCCAGAGACAACGAGCCACGACCCTGATCATTAAAATAGGTTTGGACTGCAAATAATTGGAATTTTGAATTTCATATAAATTTTAAGAGACTGTCATGTACTTTTTAACTTATATTACTTTTTGTGAGTTACTACCCTCCTTTTTCGCTTTATTTCAATTTATTATGTGCATCTATACAAATTGACTGGAATTGCGTGGTACAAAAATGACCAATAGACGTCGACAAATTCATCCATCTAAATTATATTGCCACTGAGACAATTTCCTAATACGCTATGCTGAAAAGTTTTAGACGCAAAATTTGCATTCAAAAGTATTATATTTCAATTCGAATATCACATAACCCCTAGAGAGTTGGGAACCAAGGCGACAAGGGGTGAGTGAAAGTATGGAAAGGGTGTGGAAGTGAACGGTAGCGGGAAGGGGGTGGGGGGTAGTTTTTGGAGAGAGACAAAACAGGAGATTGGAAGAGGAAGGTGGCGGAGAATAGAGAAGGCTTGAGTAAACACGAAAGAGGGAGTAGAATTGACTTCCACTTTGAGAGTTTACTTTCGGGGCACCGTGCATTGTTGTAGTGCCTGCGGCCTGGTTTGACCTCTTTGAGTAACCGCTTGCTAACGAATTTTAGTGTACCAGAGTGGGTGGGGGACCGGTGGAGAGAGAGAGAGAGTTTTAGTAAGGGCTGTTTCGGGGCACCGAGCAAGTAAATGGGGCGGGAGAGTTGTTGGGTGGGAGAGGGAAGGTAAACGAATGGTGGGCGGGTTCTCTCCGTGGTCTGAAGTAGTTTTGGACCAGTCGGGGGGAGGTGGGTTCAAGCGGATGTGGGTGGCCGAAGAGAGGAAGTTTGGGGGTTATAGTGCAGGGGAAAGGAGGGGAAAGGGTCATAGGAGGAAAAGGAGGATGCACTGGAGGTCCAAGGTAAATGGTGGTAGGGAGGACATGGCAGAGAGATGCTGGGTACATGGTGAACACTGGCGGATTCTTGCTTCAGCCGAGGATAAGTAATGCGACTATACTAGGCTAATATATATACGAGGAAGTACTGAAAAATAACAGTACATAAATACCAATAGTAACGTGAAAACCACACGTAAAACATACTTTCGTTTTACCTAGAGCATGTTATTCAATCGTTTAACGCCTAGGTTGGTCATATGACCACAGCAAATATTTCTGGTTCTAAATTTCCGTACTTAAAGAATTTTTAAAATTTAGCTACTTATTCCGAATTATTTTCTCATATATAAAGTTATAAATGCTCTAATTAATTTTTAACCACGTCCGGATGTATTTTCTCATATAAAAGCCAACATATCCGGTCGATTCATTGAATGCTTTTATTGCATGGCATTCCCACTGTAATGGACTGAAAAAAATTCCAGCGTTAATGTGATAAATCTGTCTATAAATTTTGAGTTTGACGCGAACTAGCCACGGCATTACCTTTACAGTGTCACCCGCAGCTGTTAACTGAGTAAAGCACTCGGCGCGATATCGAGAGATCCGGGCTCAATTTGCGGTCATGGTAGAACCTTTTTTTGATCTTTGGATTGTCACACGCGTCTTTCAGCAATACTACAGTATCAGCCGTAGTTTTCCTTTAAAGGATACAAAACCTCCTGTATTTTCTCTGTTGTTTATGATCCGCCATAGCCAAAATCGTAGAACACACCTTAAAGCACAAAGAAAGAGCAGCATAACTCAGATTTATATCGACATTGGGCAACGACACTACGCAAGCTGGAACAGAGTAGTGTACTAGTAGCACTATTACATTATTCCATGCCAGCGCCGTGTAATAGTAGGATTACTCCCACTGCGACACTACTCGTAACTACGACGAGATTGCTAGCAAGAAATTATTTCCCGTTATATGATAAATAAATGGGCACGTTTTCCATATAATATCAGTAACTATCAACAAAATACTAGAAAAGTAATTATTATATGATGAGTCAACTGAGAGATGAAGTCTTTTAGGTCATTAAGAATCAGTGGAATGAACGAAAAAGAAAGACTTATTCACTAAAATATTCTATTTCAGGAAATAATAAAGTCGTTATTGGCTGGATATTCGGTTAAGTAACCTAGAGATGAAGTAATTGGGACATTAAGAATCGATAGAATACAACGGGAGAAAAAAGCTTATTTGGGGAATGGAAGACATGAATTCAGAGTCCGTGTTAGCTTGCTTCTGTAGATATTCTCCACAGTCCCTTCCGACGGAGGGATTACAGCAAGTGAACCCCACCGAACACCCGAGTAGACTTTCAGTCCCAAATCCTTGCGACGCACTCGAGATGAGGCCTAACTAAAGCCAAGTAGCACCTTTCAATAGTTGATAACGTAAAATAGAGGAGGATATTGGAGGAGGAGACGTAGATAAAGAGTCATAAGTAACAGAATGACGTATTGAGTAAGCAACAAGTGTTTAATTAGGGATATTTACTGGGTTGGTGGGACGACGAGAGACCTGATTTCCTACCTTGATGGTCCAAGTTTGAATTCCGGAAGCGGTGAACATTTGTAACGGCATCTCTACTTCAGTGTTATGTGAAGAGCAATTCAAGTCAAGTACTCTATTTGCCAGATGAGACGTTCAAGAACTGGCGACAACGTCTGGATGAGACGAACTGGATTGGCCACATCACGAATGCTCCGCGAGCATTTGGGACCCTGCCTATAAATATTCCATTCGCAAATTAATAAAAATATAAAGGGTAAGTGCACACTTCGTTAAAAACTGCTACGAGCAAACAGAATGTGCCATAAAGTTGATGGATGGACCAGGTTTGGAATCCTTAGAAACCCAAGAGAAAAAGGCTACACGACAGGCTTATATTACATGAAAAACTCCAATAGATTGAGTTTCACTAAGATACGGAGGATATTATTTTAGCCCCGTGAATTATCTCTGCTCATAACTGATAGGAGTGACAAAGTAAGAGAGATACACTACCAAACTGAGAGGTACAAAAATTAATTCTTTCTACGCAGCATTAGTGATTAAGAAAAAACAGTGTGACACTAACTTAATTATATGTAAATGAAGTGATTCCCTTAGCGCCTCTTGATAAGGACAGGCTAATGCCTAAGCAGAATTTCTCTCCTTTCTTCTCACATTCCTGAAAATCCTTCCCTTCTGGTCCAACATTTAATGGAGGACAAATCAATAGACTTGACAACAAGCAAGTAAGCATAAACAAAATAGGGTATTTGAATCAAAGAGTCCTTTAATAATAAGGCATTAACCTGTATACCTAAATCCAAGAAAACAATTGATGAGCTGGTCTCTAGTTTAACTTGTAAACAGATTTTGTTAAAAAGTTGGTATGGAAATGAAAAGAATATTACTCCTCCGACGTGTATTTCATCAGAAGAATCTTAGACAAACTTACAGAGGGGTGCTGTTTACAGTCGTGAAATCCGGAGTGTTAATTTCGGACCCAAGACTAAGATTCAACAAATGAAATATATAGTAAAAGCCGATCGGTAAGTAATAGAGCTGATAGAAGGACTTGGTAGAGAGCGCGTAGAGACACTGATGATACACAATAGGCTAAGATAAGGTAGGTACTGGAAAAATTAGGATCTCATAAGTTTCAGGTTGACACGGAGGACATTATTTAAACCCCGCACCGTATCTACAGAACTAATAAATGTGACGGAACAAGAGAGTTACAGTGTCTGATTTGCTGTTTCAGAGAAGATAGAACTGCAAACAAGGAAATAGTATGTGACAGCATTCGTGAGGAGCGTGGCACTCAATGCATCGGAAACATGGACTTCTGGGAACATCAGACCAGAAAAGATTATGAGGTTTCGAAACCTGGTGCTGGAGAATGGACGAAGATATCAAGAGGACAGTAAAATAAGAAATGAAGAAGTATACAGAAGGGAAGAAGAGGAAAATAACATACAAAATACAATACATAAAAGAATAACGAGATAAATTGGGCACACACTGAGGCACAATAGGATTTTAAGGAATATAATTGAAGGAGGAAACAGAGGGAAAAGTTCCAAGAGATATGCCAAGGGGTGAATACATTAGCCAAATGAAGTGGAATGGACACAAAAAACTACCAGGGAGTAAGGGAACTAGCATTAGATAGGGAAGGATGGAGGACCGCAGTCAACCAAATTTAGAGTGGGTTTGCTCAAGCAAGTAACTTCCTCAAGTTTCTTCCGCAAGAGCTTGCGGGGAATTTTACTCTCACGAAACATTTTTCACAACATTTTGCAGAGACAGATTGGTTGCTGTTTGAATCGGCAACAATGAGCTCCTGCAAACGACTTGCTGAAACTTAGAAAAAAATTTCAAACGTACTTGCAAAGCAGGTTACACGTGCTATTTACGTCAAAAATCGCTGGCTGCAAGTAACTTGCGCAATAAACTTGCCTGTGTAAACGCACCAAATGACTGAATGACCAATGATGACTGTAAGATGGACTTATACAAAAATTGATTCGATCCACTCACAACTAATGACAACAAGAATAGCAAAGCGATCCACTCAGACAGTCAAAACGCATTTCACTATTTGTCCTTTCCGCCATCTTTCTTGTTCCCTCACACCCTCACGGGTGTATTAACACATCCACCACGCACCGCTGTGAAAGTTATCAGAGTAGCATATGAATTTCGGAGTATTTCGCTTAAAATACTACAGTAGATGATCATATTTTCCTTTAACTTCCTTCACCCTCAATTATGTGATAGGCGTTAAGTGAATTCAAAGAGTTGAGTACCACCTTGACTTCAGACCAAGCGTTGCGAAAAACATGCGAAACATTAGCGGCGCTGCATGAAAGGAACTAGGATTTATTATGCGAGTAGTAGAAAGGTTCTCCTATGATTAAGTGAAATCGAGATGCTGCTTTGCTAAGGGTAGACCGAATCTCGAATATGCCGCGAGCATTGGGACCCTGCTAGGAAAGATTTAATTAGGAAAGTAAATATAATACAAAAACCGAATGCTTCGTTAAAAACTACTAGGAGCGGACAAAAAATGTCACACAGCTTATAACAGGACCAGGTCGGGAGCCATTTAAGATCGGAAGCTAAACGCCTGGCTTAGATTATTTGAAAAATACAGAACAAGCGAGTTTCAATACGACACGGAGGATATTATTTTGACCCTGCGCTATAACTCTTGAACTGATAAAAGCGACAAAATGAGATAAACTTCCGAAGTGATAGGTATAAAAATTCCTTTTTCACGAGCCATTAGTGATTATAACAAAAAAGCGCCACATTAGCATAAGACACACCGTTAATATAGAATAGACCTCTGTCCTCTCTCCCTTCCTTTTTCTTATTCCCTCCTCTATCCTGGCTGGTGTTCTAACACCCCCTGCCACACGCCTCTGCGGAGGCTCGCAAGGTAGTCCTTAATTAGATTTATATTCAAACAGTAAACAGTGAGACACTAAGGCACTCAGTAAACAAAAATTTCACTCTTCGTAATAAAACTTTTGAAATGTTTTTTTTCCTTTTCCCTCTCTCCATAATTGATATTCTAATAACCCAAGCTACACGTCCATATGTGGCGGCTTTCATGGTAGTCCGTATGAGTTTAAAACCAGCTAATTAATTAATGGAGAGCTCAATAGTTAATGGATCAATTTTTTAAAACTTAACTTCGGAAAATTTTTTGGCGATCCAAGTAAAAATCTTTACAGATTCCTCACAAAATTTACTGTTTCAGGCATAAAAATTTGGAATCCACCAAACAAGGAGGGAGATGAACAACAAGCATATTGGTCACACAAATATTTTTAAGGATGTGGTTTCATCGAGGGTAGGCAAGAAATCATAAAACCAGTTACTCTTTCCCAACGATTGCAATGCACAAATCGATTGAAATTTAGGCTCGTGATGCATTTCAGTCATCCAGGTCAAATTCCAAGGACTTTGAAATTTGAACCTCGGACAAGAGCACGTGTTAACTATATTTAAACACTCCCTGCCGAAGGTCACCTGTGTGACAGAAATGCATGTATAGTAGTCTAAATTCCTTTGCTATTATTAACAATTTGAATTAATCTTTAATTTAACTTTACATGTCAATTGCTCTCTCCTTGAATTACATCTACATCCAAGAGAGTACATTACGTGTTTTCCTTAGCTAAGAAATTAAGGAATACGTAAAAAAGAATCGATGAGCTGTTCCCTCATCTAATTTGCACAACAATTCCGCTCAAAAGTCAACACAGAAATTAAAAATATAAATTTCTCTTCACGTTTACGTTTTGAAATTACTTTCTCTACACCCCCCTTCACTCATACTCTACTCTTCGACCACTCTTCTCTTTGCGATCCTTTCGCTCAGGGCCGTGTTTTTTATCCTTTCCCAAACACATTTCCTGGGATTTTCACCCCACCCCAATGCTTCAGCTCACCCTCGTCCACCGTACTAATATCAACATTTTTTTCTCCCTTCCACTCGGACTCACTTCTCGGCCCCTTCACCCATCTCTACCAACTCCCCGTTCTACCGTTTCACGCCGACCCCCCCCCCCCTTCCTCTCCCTCTTTTTGATTGCACGCCATAAGCAAAAACTCCTGTTTTTTTTCAACGAAATCATCAAAAGGGATTATTTTCCGCGGTTTTAAAATAATGACCTGAAAAAATTGGGACAGAAAAGTTTCCTGCTCCCCCCCCCACGTTCCAACCCTCCACGAACGCCGGGGATAAACGGAATGGAAATTATTGGCTTTTAATTTTCCCTCTCTGCGCAAAATGCAATAAAAGAATTAAAAAAAAACAAACAGTACGAATGTCGAGAGAGGGGTAGCGAGTGCGTGTGGCCGGGACGCACGGTAGTAGTAGTACGTACTTTTGTTTAATGTGCTTCGACGGCTAAGATTATTTCACACGGGTGGCATCTTCCGTGTGTTTCCGATGTAGGGTATTTTCGGGAGGTCGAGACGATCTTCTTGTCATAAATCTGATAATCCTTAAAAGTCTGTACACACGGAGGCATTTCAGGCGCCGGGTATGGCCAGCAAAGCCTCCGGCAACAGATGTCGTCGTCTATACCCCGGAGTCCTCTGGGTTGCCTTTTAATAACTTGGTGATGGATCAGTGTTGAAAGTGCAGTCGAGAGGATTCTGCTATGCACTCGCATCGTCAATGTCGCTATACCCCTTAGGACGGTAGAAGGACCTTGGCATCGTCAAGGTCCTTCTACAGGGGTTTGGCGACCTTGGCATCGTGTGTCACATGGTGGCATTCAATATAATCGCAAGCAAGTGTCAATAAATAGAGCTATTTTTATCATACTATCGCTAACAGATTATAGATGATGCATATTTTCATGAAATGCAATTTTTTCATTTATTTCTATATAAAATTTAGAATATTTTCAGTTCTCTACGACAATGGGTCGAAAATTCTTCTTCTCAATCGCGAATGGAAACTGAAGTCTACGATTGTACGTTTACTTCTGCGAATAAACTCGTGCGTGGAAAAAACATCGTAAATCATATCGGTTTCTAGACGCTGCTGATACCTAAATTACATTCGCAAATCTAAGTGGTGAAACCCCAGTTTTAGGGACTGTTGAGACCTTTTGGAGTAATACGCTAAACGCTTTGGTAGAAGAAAATTCATGAACCATTGGAGAAGCTTACAATTAGTGTACTCATTGTCAGTAAAAGTGCATCATCAACGACTATCTTAAGGACAGCATCTCTGACACCATTCTTAATGTTAAATTATGCCTGGCGCTATAGTTTGTTCACATCGCACAAGTTAACAAAAATAAATATACATTTAAGGTGGTTCCACCGTAAAATGACTTAAATGTCGTGTAATTCATATTCTGTCTACTTGTATAAAAACTTGTCCTCTAACTGATATGAAGAACAAAATAATACCTTTCCACGCTATTTTATTCTATAATTGAACTTGAAAAAACATTGTGTTCAATGGGGGAATGAGAGAAACACGAGGAAAAATAGTATTTTTCCATAAAATATAAATGCCATTTTCGCGGAAAACTCTTTATATGAAGGAAACAATCCAGAGAAATTGAATAAAAATGAAATATAGGCACCACCTTATGTTTTTAGTTATTAGGGAATTACTGCCATAGTTGAAGTCTAAATGCGGTAATTCGTAGGAAATAACACTGCAGTCGGCTCCAATGGCTGGAAAAAAGTGCTAATTAAAAATACATTCGTGGAATAATCTGAATTTTTTCTACTTTACTTTTGGTTTTCTGTAGGTAACGCATTTGATCAGCGAAAGCAGGATTTTTTGGACAAAATATAAAAAATGTGGAATTTAGTATTTGTTTTGTCCCACAAAGTCGCGGCGGAACCTCCTTAATGATATAAGGACACATTTTACTTGATCAATAACAATAATTTAACAAAGAAGATCTCCAAACACCTTTGGGTAGAGATATCAACAACTTGTATTCAATGATTTTGAAAGTTTTAGGAAAAATAACATGAAATAAGAATACGCAACAGAAAAGTAATCTTTAGCGAGGAAGTGTTAAAGATAGAAAGATTCCATGATTGAAGAGAGAAACTAACAGGGTCAAAGTGGTCGGAAAAAAGAGATGAGAGACGGTGAAAAGATGAAATGATATTGGAGAAAAAGAAAACTACAAATGAATAGGAATTGAAATTGGTGCGAGGTCCGATGATTGCCCTAACAAAACTAAAAAAAGTAATTACTAACTATTTCATGCATTGCGTGAAATTCACACATTCGGGAGATTGGTACAATTCCTTTCTTTGTACCACCTATGAATCCCATATTGATCTGATAACCTTAAAGTTACACGGCTTGGGACAAGATAAATTTCCCTACCCGGATATGAACCCATAATCTTATATCACTATCGGCATGTCCTACACATCACTAGACTTCCATTTAAAAATTATAGCACTGCTAATTCCCCAAAAAAAAGATACATGGAAGATACAAGTATTTCAATTTTTTTCTAAAGCCTTTAGAGGGAGTATTGAAATTTAAACATGGGTTACCATTTTTTTCACCAACTCCAATTATAAGCATGCCAAGTATGGTCGATAAAATACTCAGGGATGTAACCGGTAATCAGTATTTCACTCTGTCACAGGCAGGAGTGGAGCAAGTCAGGAAAACAGCAAATTTTTGGATTAATCACCGACGAGAGCTGAATTAGGCAACGGGAGACCGAATTCATCGTAAATTGATGATCACTTCCAGGTTTCCAAAGATAGACGATGAGGCACGGACACGTTCCGCGTTCTTTTGCTGAAATTGATCATTACATAATTTGACCTCAAGCGCTTATCCAAACTACGGTCAGGCCCGGATTAGCAAAACCAAGGCCACCAATCGGCTAACTGTCTTCCATATTCAATCTGCAAATCCATTTGCTGCGTATTGAATCAATGAATTATAGCGATTCCACATTTCCAGCTAACGGAATTCCATTTATTAGCAAAGACGCATACTCAGCTATCATGTGACGTTGCCTGTCCCATCAATATCGGGCTGATAATTAAATTAAGAAATACTATACCTAAGTGATATCATAGAATAATGACAAAACATTAGGTATTTTCATTACCATTGTGATGAAGAGGCGTTTTCAGTAGTTTATGACGATGCATACTACTATACATTTATCGATAGTAATTCAAAAATATCCTATACTATTATTATGCAAATATTATAAGTGTGTGAGGTAAATTATTCACGGGTTTTCGTCCGTTTAGTCGCTCCATCATCTCCTCTGCCGACATTTCGAAGGATCCTTCATCATCAGGGCCGTTGACGATGAAGGATAAGTCATCCTTCGAAACGTCGGCAGAGGAGAAGATGGAGCCACTAACCCGGACGGAAACCAATGAAGAATTTACTTCATCTATTCGCCGGGAGAAAATCAAACCCTTGTATGTGTGTATTTATGTTAATGTTATTCCGAGATCGGCTCTAACGATTTCGATAAAAATTACAAATTTACTAAGTTAGGGTACGAAAAGTTGATTTAGCTAAGTCTTGACACTGGGAAGACTCTTTTTTACAAGTTATTAGGCAAACAAAATTTGCATTTTTGACATTTAAAAAGGCTACTCCATGTTAGTAATACCGCTGATATACTACAATAATGAGGACAGGGAGGAATTATAGCGATGTTCTTTATTGTTGAAGCAACCTAAACTTCGTTTAGAGATATATACCTATTCTTTTGAAAATTAAAAATTAAGTTAAGTCTGAATATTTATGATTTGATTACCACATGTTAGTTACGAGTGGTGTGAGTGTGTTTTGACCGTGTGTATTCTGATTTGTAACCCTTTGTCTTTTCAGTAAGTGTTTTATATAATTTTATTATAATATGAAATTAAAATTCAATTAAAATTTTTTGTATGCTTTGCGCACCACTTTTCAAGTTATTTTACGTAATAACTGTTAGTGAATCTGTCTTAAAGTATGTAGGTAAAGCATTTACATCTTTACCTGCAACTAATAACACGTTGACTTCAACTGAGAAAGCCGGGATAGCCTTTCTCTTTGTATTTTATACCTGACGCTCTTGCGCCTATACAAGATATTGAAACAAGGCGAGAGTTCAGGTACGTGAATAAGAATTCCGAGAGAGATAGTTAATCCCGTTTTTTTATGTTAATTATGTGATTTTCTCGCTGAGAGTACCCTCCATGTTACATATACTCAAAGGTATGTGTGTATATATTTTTGCTTCATTTTGTCCTTTTGTGTGTGCACGCGCGCGAATGTGGTTAGGTCGGTCTCCAAGTAAATGTTATTTAATAATGACAACGAGGCTATTGTGTAAACGGGTTAATATGAACATAACTAAAAATTAAATTAACGTTCACCACGTACAGTGTCTTAGGTAAACATTTCCTAACGACTTACTTTCTTTTACCGAACTTTTAACCAAACATTTGATAAGTTTGGCATTGACCGACGCATATCGGTGTTTATAATTAGAATTTTATACGTTGCTATTGAGAATCAAGTGTCAGAGAAGATTATAAGTGCATTTATAGACCATAAGTCATCGGCACTCGCAATACTGCATGGGTGGAGGCGCTAAATTAAAAAATTAGTAATAACTATTAGTGATGGATAAATGTTTGACGACTTATTTGATATATCTTACATAATATTTCTAATAAACTTCCAAAAAAATAGTTCCAATGAATTATTGCTTACTATATACATCAATTTATTATTCCAAACTCAGATCGGTACCCCAGCTCGTTTTATCCTATCAGGGAAAATATTCTTTGATTATATTTACAAATATTAGCAAGCATACCTATGATAAATATTGATTAAACGGCCTTCGTTAGTCAAACCGAAAGTCCATTCGGAAGCAGGAATTTTGAGCAATGGAAACTTGAAATTACAATCGTGGTCACAGAATCTAAAGGGCCTTAAAACCACATTCACGTAAATATTTACTATTCAGAAAATACGCGGAAAATTCAATCGAGGAGAATTCACTAGAGGATATTTAGACTAGTGTATTCATGTACTTTAATGCATATAAAGTAAACACCGAGGACAAGAGAACCAATGAAGAGAATTAAACTAATTTAACTCCAAGGTTTATTCGGTCATTCATGTCGTACTCAAACAAAACCCTATCGGCAAAGCTTCGCCAATGATTTTTTTTTTAAATTGGTAAATTTATCATCTCTACCTCCGGCTAAAAGACACCTGAATCGCTCCGTAACAATAAGCATTGGATGTATGTTTGTACCACGACCTATTCTGGAGAGCAAACTAACAGGACCAACAGACCACTAGCAAAACTTCTTTTTATTCCTTCTATTTCGCCGCGAGTATTTAGCCAGAATTTGCACATATCCACTGATTAGCATCGGCGGAGGAGTATTGGGGGAAGGGTGGGTGGGTGGGGGGGTTAACGGAGACATCAGGTGACGTGACGCAATCAACCAGCGGACGACAAAACGCAAGAGCCAAAATAAACTCTTCGGGAATATTACGCAAAATATCTCTTGCTACTGTCCCGATCGACTCTCGCCCGAGAGAGAATTCCGCAGGTCCCAATCAACTTCACCGTGCTCTTGCACCGACTGACATAACGCTGGAATGTTAATTAGTGTGATACCAAGTGTACAGCTAACGCAGTGACTAATTGTTTCGAGAATTTCGGCCAACGCGCCGCCGCCGCTGCGACGGGCATATCATTCCGCGATATCAAATGGCGTAAATCAATTCGTGGCCGCGCGCATGCGAGCGCAAACGCGCGCTCGTGATGGTGAAGCAGGCAGGCCATTCCTCTCTGCAAGGAAGCAACCGCGTCAGCCATTCATGTGGAGGCTGAATGTAATCCAGTACCACTGCAATCGTGGAAGCGGAAGACAACGACGGGAATATACAAGGCGGTCAAGAACACATTCCTAAGCAGTTGAGTGAGAGCAAGAGGTCCTCCGCAAGAGATGATGAAAAAGGAAAAATTCACCAACTATTTGAAATTCATGGTTGAAAAATCAGTACTGGGACACAAAGCATTGCTCGGTACACTATATGTATAAATTATTTATAAATTAAATGGACGTACGTAATTTACTATAGTAATAGAATTTTTTAAACCTTTTCGTATATTTTATCGTAAATGAAAAATCTCATCAATAATGGCTTAGATAGGTTTTATCGAAAATAAAGTGTTCTTATTTTTAATTAATTTAATTTTATAGTAAAAGGTGTATGTATATAACCACACCTTTACTATACAATTAAATTAATTAAAAATAAGTTTATTTATGTTCATTTATGCATATATAGGGTAGGTGGCTGGAAGGGGTAATGAGGGGTGATAGTTTGCTGAAGGCCGTGATAGAAGGTAGGATGTTGGCCAAGCGAGGAAGGAGAATAAAGGGAATAGGTTTTATTGACTGGATGAAGCAAGGTAGGACCTCCGCTGAGATGAAGAAAGAAATACTAAAGGTATATAGGGTACTGCACGTCTAAGAGTTTGATGGATATTCTCTGTCTTTTATCATAACCTACCTTTAACCGGTAGATTTCTCGGATGATAAAATACAATTAATCGGCCATACCTACGCTACCAACTTTCCGCACAACCACTGCCTCTACAATGTTGCAAGTCTTCATACCATCAAAGTGGCAACAACTTTTAAGGCAGCAGCCAGAAATTTGGGAAGGAGAGAGAACAAAGTAGATGACCACAGCATCTTGAGCCGTGATTCGTGGTTGATTTTTAGAATTTAAAAATGTTAATTACTTGATCCAATTGAGATTAGATTGTTCTACTTCATCTATTTCGGCTAGTTTGACTTATTTCAACCTATCCCTAAAAATAAACTCACTCAATAATTTTGAGAAAATATTTTTGAATTGTAAGTTCCATTTGTATAGACAACGTTATAATCGGGGGAGTTGGTAAAAATACTACGGTTGTCAACGAAGGGAGGGAGAGAGTAAAAAAATCACCGAAAATGGTAACGTAGTTTATGCACGACTCCATACGTCCGATGTATAATACGAAAGTAACCGAAGTATTAGAGTCATCAACAAAGGAATAGAGGTCTATAATTTTCTTATGGGAATTGCGGCCATTATACTTCTGCATCAAATAGATTTCTTCTGAGTTCAGATATGAAACCTATGGCAATCGATTCCCCAGAATTCCTCACACAGAAAAACCTTTTAAATAAAGCCAACATTCAGGAAGATCGGATTACTAGTTTTCGATTATATCATTGCTTAGCACAGGCATACATATGCAATTATTACTAGCTTTATAGGATTCTCCTGGACTGGGATTCGAATACAGACCCGCTGATATATTATGCAATTATTGTTCTTCTACCTGCTTTTTTGTGAACTCCTACTTTTGCGGTCAGCCACGCTTTCATTGTCCTCAACACGATGAATAGTTCAATATTACGTGGCAAAAGTAGAATATAGCTTACTACTACTATAGATTGAAGTCACTATTAGTTATTTTTCCAGGGGAGTAGAAGGAAACTTATGAACATAATTGATGAAGCTGATGAGGTACTCAGTGAAAGAAGACACAAAAGGTAAATCTGAAATTCATATTTCATAAAGTCGTGATTTATTTAATTTCATGCTTGATATCGTGGTAAATCCTCCTCGCCTTAAGACGCCAATTTATAACCATCAGACCTCAAAAGTTGAAGGTTTTTAACTACTCAGGTATTTATGTAGCCTTCATTTTATGAGCAACTAACTATTGTAAGGTATTTCCTTATGAACGAAATTTCTGTGCCATTATCATTATTTATGCTTAAATCGGTTATGACTTATAATGATGAAATTTTTAAATTTAAATGAACGTAATTCGAATGATAAATTAGCATATTCAAGTCAGAGGAGATTCTTTGATATTACTATCATAAAAGAGTCTGTAAATATTTGTACGAATTGAGCCTGTAGCATAACAAGGGTTCAGAAAAAGACACAAGCAAGTCAGTTAGTCAAAATATTTAAGGAATATAATCGGAATAAACACGGTGGTTTCTCCTGAAAGAGCTTCCGGTTTCTGCTCTGATATTCATTTGTTTGCTTCGGGCTTTGGCAGTCATTGCAGGCAGCATCATCAGGAGCAGTAACTAGATGATAATAATGTATAAATCGAAAACATAGAATATATTTTGCATCCTAAGAAGCTTGACCGATGGGCCCAGAGGAATAACTTGCCGGTGGTCAAGAAGGGCTCACTCACCCTGCTAACAACAAGATTCTAGGTACAAAAGAAACAACAAGATATAGGTACTCTAGGTGTTTGTACTAGTACAGGCCGCAGCTGCAGCGAAAGGTAATTTTATTTTGTAAAATCAATGAAGAAGTAAAACAAATCAACACTATTATCTTTACTTTGATAAACAACGTCACGATTTTACACGGTTTTATTCCCTTGAAAACTAGATCATTCCCGGATTTCAGACATCAGAATATGATATCCCTATGTATAAGTAGCCTAAATAAGATAAACATGGCATTAAGATCATTTCATGGTGGAATCACAGTAAAGTGTCGACAGTCTGTAATCATGAAAACAAGACTTAGAAGTCGACATTTCAGAGGCAGCCAGAGATCAGTGTGCTGTCATGGTTTAACATCACCGGCCACCAAGTGAAATCCTTAGCCACAGCGGATGTGGACACGTTGACCCTAGCGCCATCAACAACTCTTCCTATCCCCGGGAGTTATCCGAGATTTATTTAGTGATCGACCGGAGGACTTCGAAATCACCCGCCATCGAGCTCCGCATTCCAAATAAAGTGCCTTCCCTATCCATTAACTCCCAACGGTACTTCTCCTCCCCCTCATTTCCCACCATCTCATAATAGCGATATATACACTCAACTCTCACCACCACCCTAACTCTCTCAATTTCCCCTAAAACCCAAAGACGGGATGAAAATCCATTTTTTCTCTAGGAAGTTTTAAAAAGTGGGCACCTAAAAAAATCTGGTGCAACAATGTTTACGTTTTTTATCATTTTCCCATTGAAATGCAAATTTTTTCCAATTCATGGGGAAACATATTGAAACCGCAAGTGGCACAACCCAATGATATTACCAATTATAGTTTCCTCGGAAAACGAGTTCATATGTCTGGCATGAGGTAACGCAAAAAACTTTGATTCCAAGAGGACAATCATCAAGTATAAGGACTCTTAGGGTACTTTAAGAAGAATCACTTAAATGAACAGTGTAAAACATGTCGAAGAAATAGTCACTAGAGGTAAGTCGTACTAGAAGACAATTAATAATTATTGAGACGGCAAAAGACCGCTATAATTTTAGCCACAAAAAAGGTGTTTACTCTTTTTCAATCACACAAAAAACGGGTTTTCAATTTTCTTTTTAATATTTCAGTTTTTTCAAGGTGTACATCTGTACTCATAACAACGGAAAACTTAATATCTTTTGCCTTTTGTAAACCTCACTTCATCCCAATTAGTCCCTTTATCGAGCCCCATCCTCTCAACCGGTGACTGCCACCCCAATTCAATCCGAACCCCACCCTTGCCCTCCGAACAACGCTGTAACCCAGCCCCACTACCGGGCACGTGTCCCTGTCTCCCCATCAAACCCTACCCTCTTGAGCAAAATCTGACAAAATACCACACCCTAAAACCCTGTGCTCCCCGCGTCTGGTCATTATATGTCCACACACACACCACCCAAAAATACCCTCCCCCCTGTAAACCAACCCCCTCTACCACCGAGCATTCCCGTGTTTATATATCTTCGGCAAACATTACCCCTCTACTGCATTGCCGTCATCGTGTTTGCGGGGCTTGAAAGGGTGCGCTGATTTCTACCAAAACCTCTCACTCCCGTTAGCCTTCATTTACATGACGGTTCATTAGCAAAAGTGGAGATATAACCGCAAAGTAAGCGGGACAAATTTTCGACCCCGGGAAACATTTCCCGGAAATTTCCTACATTCCAAAACAGTTTTAACCTTTTAATCCTTCCACCCATATCCGTATCCATGCATAAACTGGCCTCCGCACTGCGTTACACTGCCTTTCTCATAATCACCAAATCGGGGCACGCATTATGTTTCGGTTACAGATTAAATCACAAGCTAGGCAATTGGATCAAGCATTAATGATGTTGTCACTCCAAATATTTCTTTGAATCAACTGCTATGGAAACAATTCCACGGTGTTTTAATATCCATTTCAAAGTTTTCTTACAGTTTAATGTGGCTGGAAATATTTTAACTCAACACATCTCAATGGTTACTATTTGCGAATGAAATCTCACGATATCTATTATGGCTAGTTGATTCACTACTTAGTACACGCGTGTGTTGACCGTAATAACAATAAATCAATGCCGATTTTTATAGTTTATTCACTAATAATAATGTTATAGTAAAATTAGACAAGATTATACTTTATCAACACCACCACCAAGTGCTAAGTATTTTATCCTTTTCCTACAATAGAATTCCATAATGTATCGCCCGCCACCAATAACTTCATTTATCAACACCGTTTGATTATCACATTTATATCCGTGCGTCGTCACTTTTATTAACCTATTCACCAAGGAAACTTTTGATAGATGAATTTGGCTGATGGAAATAGACATAACAAACGCATCCCACTATTCCGAATTCCATAATCCCAAGGATGATATGAAACCCGAAAATCAAGCGCAAAACGTTTCCATCTATAAACATTTCCGAACGAGTTACTCAAGAAAAAAGTTCCCATTTCCTATTTTCAACCACCGACCTCATAAATCTTCACCTACTCACGTTAAAAACAAAAATGCTCACTTTTTCAGGACTCGTTCCCACTAAATCCCGTTCAGATATCCGTTTAGGGGGGCCCTTCCACAGTCTCCTCTATACAAAATCCTACCACCACCGTCTTCCTTTCCCCGCCTCCCCCAAATGCTCCCCACTCTCAAATCCTCAACAGCCCAATCGAACTACTAGCAGGGCATGGCACATTCATGAAAACCGGAAATTACGTGTCCAAGAGTGAAACCGGTTTTTTTTAGTCCATACGCTCGTTTTTTTTACCCCCATGGACACGTGTAAGTCAGGTGTACATTTTTTTGCTGAAGGAGGATGAGGCGGAGATTTGGGGGGGTGGGGGAAGGAAGGTGGATTATTCAAGTTCCAGAATTCTCCTGATTCATTGATGGGTTAGGAGATGGGTGAGAGTGTGGCGATGGAGTTACGGTTATACACGTGGGCTGGTAGAAAGGGGGGGAAGTTGGGAGGAAGAATGAGTAGAGAATATACGATGGGATGAGGGGAGGACAAAAAGGAAATAGGGAAGAGGGATGAGGCGGTAAGGGGAAGGTTTTTAGGGCAGAAACGGAAGGGGTAGCGGATGCGTGGAGGGCGAAATTCTTTTTCACTCGTTGGTAGCACTTTTTTGAGATACATAAATATTTCAGAGATGTATTTTAATTATTTCCCTCTCTCTTTTGAACCCCTCCTCCCCCCACACCTTCATCCCTGCAACCCTCCAATCCACCTCCACTACACCGCAAGGCGTAACCTCCCCCCCCCCCCCATAGCACCGCTTTCCCACGTACGTATCAACGTCGACGAGGAAAAGAGCAAAAACAATAACGTGTTAAAAAATTGAAAAGTTAAAACCGCTGATAGGTACGAATGCTGCCTGAGCCCGAGAATTTTTCAGAAATATCGAGTTGTCCAGAGGATAAGAAGTAAAATAGAGAGAGGAAAGGATTATATCAGCATCATGTGACGTAAATTCTTTAAAAATTCACATTTTTTCCCTTCCTCTCGGCTCATTTTAGTTTCTTGCATGTCGCATTAGGCGTTGAGTGACAGCGGAGAGAATTACTGCAAGTAGTATCACAGGCTGCTGTAAGAAAGCACGGTAGTCCTTCGTCGAGTGAGGCTTTTTTGGACAAGTAAGTTACTGTGTCACTACTGACTGACGCTGCCAAAAAAGTTCATTGAGAGCTTCTGGTTTTCATCTTTTTCCTCTGGTCCACTTTTTCTTACGGTCACTTTCATTCAATGATGATTCATCGGAATTCGCAAGAATGGATGAGCGAAGAAACATTAAAACGTCTGAGTCTCTATTGATCATTCTCACAATTTTATGCCAGTTAAGTATTGCTATACAACCTCAGAACATGTTGAAAGTTAACAGCAGGATATGTGCGAGAGGCCAAAATCCGTTTCACGCTCTTTAGCCAAATGTTAACTACAATTCCTCCCCTCTTCCAAAGCTTTGCGAAAAAAAAACAGATAATAACCGGTTCTACGCCAGATTTAATGTGACACTAAACTAGTAACAGCATCCTAGAATGTACTCAAGCAAAAATTACTATTAAATTAATAACAGATGTACCAACTGATTTTTAACTTCTGAAAACATGTTCTTCAATTAATATTAAGGATATGTACCACTAATTAACTCAGTATTTTGACTACGTTTCTTTATTTAACTGCCGGAAGGGGTCAATCATTCTCTGTTATTCAATAAGAAACTACTGAGGCCTTCTACTGAAGATAGTCTAATCAGGAAATATGTAGCGTGACTGAAAGCACAAATGTGATTAAATGAGAAAAACATGGAGCATATTAAGACTTCATTGAGATCTCGGATATAGATTTAACAGCGAAAGATTTTTAACAGCACAATGTTTGCCTATACCTCAAACCGATAACTCCACCGTTAAAATCCCATATTTGGTGGAAATCACTAGCTAACACAGATTAATGAAATTATGAGTCCTAAAGATACAAGAACTATATTTCTCTTCAGAAAGAAAGACAAACTCGTAAAATGTATTGACGGCCAAAATTTAGGCAAAAAAGAGCAGAAAATACGAGACTAGAATCTACAGCAAAGAAAGTTTCTACTAAGTGATTACCTAAACAAAACTTTCCTTCTCTAATTAGCTATCATTTAAAGTTGAACATTCTTGTTTTCGGTTACACCATTTAAAACCAATCCATCTTTTTTTCTGAAATCATCCTATCTTTTGCAACGGTTAAGCATACCATCCTTCCTTCGGCACCACTCCTTCGGCAAGAATTTTTCGTCGAGCCAGCATAACTCTGCTTAGAGAATGTATTCAACATACAGGTTATGTCATCCAAAGCTGCAGTGAACACTTGCATAATATACATCTAGTGCTGAGTGCAGTTATGTCTTCAGAGGACTAGAACCTATTAGATAGAATCAGATATTTGTATAACGTTTGTACGTACAATGTGGCCAAAGAAACTCAGATAAGGGAGTTTAAAATTTCTACGAAAGGCAGTATCGGGAAAAATTTAACATCTCGAAGAGAACGGTGTTTAACTTATCATAAGTTACTAGGTCCGAAAATGCCGTACTGGAAAAGGATTAAATTTTGCTGTTGCTCCGTGAATGTATCCAAAGAAAAACATGTAACAAAATTAGAATCGACTCTGAGAACGCTACCTCAGATACTTCGGAAGACGCGACGCAATAAATTGCTCAAGGAAAACCACCTCGTCTGAATATTACTTCAAAATGAGAAAGGTTTAAAAGAATTGAGCAAAAAAGAAGATATTTTAATTTGTCAGCAGATAAGGGAACAAAGTAATTATGCCGAAAGATGTGTATGGAGGAAAACCATCTTGCAGCCTAAGGATTCTAAATATCGAATATTTGAGAAAGATCCCAAGAAAAAATTATAACGTATGACGAGATATCTAACAAGAAAATCAGGTATACCGGAGTGCGATAAAAGAAAACTAATTCCCACAGCTTCAAAACCACTACGGTTCTACGGAATTCCAAAATTACACAAAATAGGAGTTCCTCTAAGGTCTATGGTCAGTACAATTGGATCTACTTAATTCAAACTGGCAAAGCATATGGCAATTCAACCTTTTATTGGCCTGATATAATCGTATTTCAAGAATTCCTCTCACTTCGTTAAGATCATCAAAACTTTAAATTTATCAAACATCGTCAGCTTCGACGTACTCTCTTATCACCAGAGTTTTTATTCCTGAATCTGTTTCTTTTAATAGAGCTGACGGAGAAGTCTTCCTAAAGAACTTATATAATAAACAGAATTCTGTCTAAAAAACGTATTCTTCCAGTTCCATACGAAGATACGATTTATGAGCAAGTGGATGGCACAGCAATGGGATCTCCGCCATCGTCTGGGATCGCCAACCTTTATAAGGTGAAATTTAAACAAGAAGCCTTGCATACGAGTGCTTCTTTTCTCAATCCAACTCTGTGGATGATACTCATAGTCTGGCCCCATGGAAGAGGAACCTTCAACAACTTATTAGGACACCTCAATAACCGTTATCCAACCATACGCTTCACAATGGAAGAATAAGAAACTGGTACAGTTCCCTTACTTGATGCTGCAGTTACAAGGCAACAAGACAGAACGTTAATTCACAGAGTTTTTCACACAAAGACTCATACTTATCGCTACTTGGATGCAAGTCCCACCACCATCTTTGACAAAAAGTGTCCGTAATCAGAACTTTATTTGAACACGCCAGAAGTATACCCCACCCATCAAACTTGAGGGAGGAAAATCATTTTAAATGTTTTCTGGCTTCAAACGGTTACTCCACCTCACAGATCAAGAAATTCTCCAATGTGATAAGTAGGAAGAGAGAAAATAGAGAGCTGGATATATAACGTTAACTTACATCGCTGGAATCACTGATCGTATCTATTGGCTGAATATTGAAGAAATATAAAATTTGCCGTTTAAATACTGGAGTGAGGATACGCGGCATTCATCCTGGAGCAAAAGACCAGCTCCCAATTAGTACCGGCTAAGTTGGTAATACACGAAGGTGTGTATGAAATCCCGTGTAATTGTGGAAGAGAATGTTGGAGAATCTAGCCGCTCAGTGAATGAACGTATCAAGGAGAATGAAAGGGCGACAAGGAAACGCACACTTTAAGGTTGAATGAGACTAAACGTCTGTCTAAAAAAAATGGAATATTTCCCACGACTAATCCGTGAAGCAATTGGAATATATAAATGACCGAAAAATCTCAACGGGTACAATGGGTGCCAACTTCCATACGTATGGAAAAGTATCTAAGTATCAAGTATCTAAAATTCAAATGGGAACGGTTAGTAGTCCCCGTTGCGGCAACCGCCTAAAAATATATATCTATAATTATGCATACATAGTCCAGCAGATTAAGATAGTCTATATTGCCTGACGAAGCCAGCAGAAAGGTTGGCTAAAACTCGCGCTTTATAAAAAATATACTATTTTACCGAAAGCAAGAATGTTAATCATGCAATACGCTGTAAAGCTAAATTCAAAAAGAAATTTTCATATAATTTCTAATGCATCACCCTGCCGGTATTTTCATTTCCTACACAATATTTACCTGATAATTACAATACTTTTCTACTTCATCATCCATATATTAATTTCGTCTGATGATTTTTCCCTGAAAGTTATTTCAACCAGGATGGTATCGAGATAAGGTGTATCGGACTGTTTATTTAACAGAACGTTTACGGTTTAACGTTAGCCATAGGATGACGTAGCCTATGCATTAATTTGAATGAGTTTCGATTTTGTATGTTACACAACACTGTTGTTAAGTTAACGTGAGCATTGCCAAAGAGAGAATATTAGCACCAGTTTTTGTACCAAGAAAATATTATTAGTTAGTAATATATAAAGCTACAAAACTGACTGACTGACTCATTGATACGAATTCCTGGGCATTTCTAATCGAGCTAGAAGGTTGAAAGTTTTAGAAGAGGGTTGGAATTTGGTATCAAGTTAGGAAAAAATCGAAAATTCCTATATTTTTCATTGGTTTCGAGTCCCGATAGGATTTTGTTTTTAATGGGTTTAAATGGGAAAAACGAATAATTTCCGCGTAGAGTAATATTCTTTCATTCATTAAAACATGAAATAATTGAGATACAAGTTTCATTCTTTGACCAAGATGAGGCCATAACGTCAAAACATGTAATTCTTTCAGCCGATTTTTCTCTATCGGCCGATAAATTGAAATATTTGAAGTTTAAACGCAAAATTAATGCAAATTTAGATCTTTTTTCCTTTTCGTTGATAGGCAATTTTTCCATTGTTTCCGAGACTTGCAGTACCTTAATAACTGGCTATAAAGGATGCATTTTAAGAAATTTAACATCCTCGGTGCGTATTTCAATCGCTTTTAACGATATTATGCCTTCGAGCTACACGATTTACAATGTTTTATGATGATATACATAACTTATGATCGTTTATAACCCTGTATTCTTGCAACCTATCGTAGCTTTGATACTCTCCTCCACTCGCTCATGCCTACGGCATCTGTTGGGATCGGACAGCATTCATCCATTGTAATTCTGAAACAAACCCTTCCACCTTATCCTGGGTTTCCATCTCTCTGTTTTTCCGGGGAACTTAAATCCTTTCTCCTACTTTCCCAGTGGGGAATTTAATGTCCAAAATATGGTCAAAGAACGTTCAGAGAACACTTTTAAAACAATCAAAGGTTATTATTCAAAGACATTTAATGAACGTTCGAATGGAACTCATAGATCGCACAAAGAATATTCATTGGAATACTTCATGGATTGTTCGAAGAATGTTCAGCGTAAATGATTCTCTAAATGTAAAAAATAGTTTCATCTCAGTAGGCTACTATCATAGAACCACAATGTATATCTCCTCATAACTATCGGAATAATACTGTTAACACATGCCTACCTATGACATGCCAATACATACGCATACTCGCAAATGATTTGAATTACGAAACTAGAAGTAGGTGTTATATACCTGGCCACTCCCGTGCGTCAATGTAACTATGAGAAGTAATTTTTAAATGTTAATAACGTGATAGTATGAGAAAATACCATCCATTCATGATTATAGTTCTCTGACGTTAATTAATTGAAACCTATGTTGCCACACAGGATGAATATAAAGTCAATATTACACTCGAAACCATGCAATACGTAAATATGGAAATAAGACCACTGGACCAAATGCAACACGCCGCACACACCATGCACATTTCAGGATCACATATAATACAACTGACTCCAGAAGTCAAAGGCCGGCAAAATACAAGTCAAAATAAATCTATGAAAATATTTCGTCACTACCATTTGAGTTTTGTGCAAACTAAACACCACGAATATTCCAATAATGTAGAATGAACATTGACGGTAGACAATTCAAATATACCTGGTTTAAATATGTTCTTTAAATGTTCATCCGGGGAGCATTATTGAATAAAACATTGTGGACAGAAAACTAACGATCAATGAACAGTCTCAAATGAATAGTTCACACTTGAACGCATAATGAACGTTCTGAGGTTGAATGCTCAGGATAAGTCAGTCGTGGACTATTTATGAATTAGCTCATCAAAGTCTTCTGCATGCACACAAAAACAAAGCATATATATCATGAACCCACTCCTTTTATGCTAGATTCTCAATATTATATTCTTCGGTCACCAATGCACCTCAATAATTTAATTTCCATGAGTATTAAGACTAAACTGCTTTCGTTTTTAATGACTTACAATGTATTAACATACGCTTTACGCCTTCCGCTTGCAAACTGCAAGCACCCATTTACTAGTTTAATGAAATATATAATGAAACTATGCCTATACTAATATACTGAAACACTAATACAATGAAACTAGGCCTTAGTCTTCCCTAGAAACTAGGCTCTTTCAATTAGCTTACCTCTCTCCTTCATCACTGAAGCAAAGCCCACAAATTGTCTGGGATGGAATGTTTTACCATGGCCGTACTTCCTTAAAAAAATCTTTTTCCATGACTGTCACTATGCTATACCTCTACATGTCGTATAAAAATAACCTCATAATGGAATAATTTTCAGTGCGATCCTTGCCTTGGCTATTATTGGTCACCGACAGTGGTTGTTTCAGGATTAGTACTATTCATGTTCCATCGTACTACATTGCTCTCCCATAAAACTAAATTCTACACTAGCGGTCACTCTTTTTAAGCTGGATAATTCATCTCCTTCAATCAAAGTTAGTTCCCCGTAAGTTTTATTTGAACACCTTTATCCTACTACCCCTTTTCCCCTTGTCTGGATCAACGAAATACTTTAGTTTTGCCAATACTTAAAACTGTGACATTTTATTTCAATATATTTGTAGCTTAAAGGAATATATAGAACTTACAGCATATGCATGTGTCAACTGCCAACGTATTGGCGCACCATTAGGAAACAGGAATGTTTTATTTAACGAAAATTACGATTTTATAAAACCCAAAGCACTCACAAAAAATACAGTAAACTCAAGCACCCAATTTCTTCATAATCATTCCGCTTGAAGTGTATTTTTACGCATATCGAGGACAGTAGCTTACGGCTTAACACAATTCCGAAGTACTGCGTTAAATATTCACATTCCCAAAATCTTTGTATTTACACGTAAGTGGATGGTTTAATGAATAATTCATGAGTTTTTAATGCACTTCAATCTGAATTTTTATCGCAACTTGAGAGGAATGAACGAGACCGATTAAAAATTAACAACTGCGTTCATTCTGTCTCAGTAGAAATTTTTAAATATATTTGTTTATTCTGAAATGTGTTTCACCGACGGGTACATTAGTTTTTTGGCCTTAAAACTCCATCTCTCTGCTTTAAATATAATGCCATAAATTCCAACTGCCTGCGGATATATTGTGGGTTTGTTTTATTAACAGCATTTTTTTATTTCGCTATATTTATTCTCCATCGGGATCCAATCCACGCGGTGTTATTCGAACCAGGTCAATTTTGATGGAGGGAAATTCATTTTTTCTCCCTTTTTAAAATATTCATGATTTGGAACATAGACATACGAATGCCGAACTCTGATTGAGTTGATGAAAATCTGGAGCCTATGAAAGTTTTAGCAATCGGCAGGACGCTAATAATAGTGGAAGGAACGATTGTATTTCTGCAAAATATCCAGAGCAGAATACCTATTTCCAGCAGCTTCCACCGCACTAGGTTAAGGTTGCCTATTTTTGGAACTCACATATAAAGGATAATATGTGGTAGGAACGATAATCAAATATATTAAGTAATTTGCACTAATTTTAAGGGCCTCACTGCGATACTTCACTAATGATTACCGTATAGTCGTCACTCTGGCTCAGTAAATCAATAAGTTGTGACGATGGCTTTCTTTACTTTTCCACTTATTGACTTAACGCATCTAAATCACTCAAATTTATTAGAATTATCTTCTCGTTGGTCCTCCAAAATGTCATCTGCCATCGGTTTTTCCTTCCTCACAGGAAATTAAAATAATTTTAAAAACATTACTTTTAATTCGAGCCAGACAAGGGATTCTGCTTATATTTTAAATAATTCTGAAATTAGCCTTTAAATTATTGAAGAATAATAAGCTTTGCCAAATTGAATGAGACTTAATACAGGATAAATATCTCATAAAAGCAGTGATACCTTTTAAGCTAATTAACTTCCAGCGGAAAAGAGGGACTGTATATGTGAATTTTGATGCTTATGTAATAAGTAAAAGAAACGTTAATACAGTCCGCGAAAACTTATTGTATTTTCCGACCAAGGTTTCGACTTACACAGCCATTATTAAGGCAGTTTGTGCAAGTTGGTCGACAAATTACAAAAACATTTCCTGGACTATACTAAGTTTTCTTTCACTTAGTTATGGAGTACCACGAAGTAACGCCTAAGACCAAAAAGTCTATGTTTATATAGAGCATGGGCCATTAATTATTAAATTGTTTGAGAGTGGTGAAGTTATTTCGCTCAATGTAAATATAAGCATTGTTGCTATGAACAGTCCTAAGAAAATTTGTGGAATTACGCATGACGAAAATTTCACATCAGCAGGGTAAATATAAAGCATTTTCAGTTCATGAAGAAAGCGGTGCTAATTTATTGTTATACATACGCACTCGAATCGTAATCCTTTTGTAAGACAAGAATTAGTTAACTGACCCTGAGATCACGGGTTCGATATCTGGCAGTGTAGATTTTCACGACCCAGTGCATGGTCGTGTATTCGTTCTTTGCTGATCGTTAATATTCCTGGTATGAATCCCAGAATGACTTATTTGTTGGCTTTATAAATGACGTAATGAGAGACACTGCCATAGGTAATTCCTGTTTGCTAGAAAAATATATCTCTTCCGGGGCATAAAGAGATTAAGTTTTAAAAATAGACAATGAACCAAAAACGTTACTTTTTATAACCCTATTCGCATTTTATTGGCTTCTGCAAGCAATTTTGGCTCTATTCCTGCCAACCATCGTATCGATGAATCCATGCACAATATGAATAAGTGAAAGGCGGAGCTAGTCTTTTTCTCATGGCAATTTGTCAGCCGAAATATTCGGCAGAAGTGAGACCATCATTACCTAGGCCTATCACGGAAATCTATGGAAGATTGATAGCTTCTTTGGAGCCCCTTCCTCCCTTACGTATGCTATTCTTAATACATTGCTAGGGACAAAACATCCAGTTCCATTATATCTTCAGTTGACATGAGAATCAGGAAGCGTAGGCAACGTGTTGCCCTGTGAATTAAATCGAAAATGAAGATTTTTTGTTCGATTCTTGGGACAGGCGGATAGTTTTATCCTGGACGTGTCTAAACGAAGCATTACATGATTGAGAAAGCTAATAGCCTACTACCGAATTACTTGCCAATGTAATTTTCTAACATGCAATCTTCATCAATACAAATGTACTGAGCGAGCATGTTTTCAAAGTTAAACCAAGTACATTGAAAGCAGAAAATATCAATAAACATAATTTCTCCATCATGCATTTTTACCTTTTTTAGCAATTTAAATCATTAATGACATCTACGAAGTCAATTAACTTACCATAGGTAGAATTATAAAAGGTCGGATGTCACCGGAAATAATAGTTCATTTTCATTTCCCAATGCTAAAATATTAGTCAATGGCACTTGGGTATTCAAAAGCACTTGGAAGCTAACCAAGGCGCCACTTGTAGATAGAGCTTCTAAGTCCTTCACAAGTGGATGAATGGGCTCTAACTGGCACATTGGTTGTACTGGTACTAACTCTGAGCGACTGAATGGATGGAGTTCAGATTGTCTCCAAGGGATACACGCCATGTGTATAGCACATGAATCTGATGCCGTTAATCACGCCACCGCCCATAACGCCACTGGGCAGTTCCCAGCAGCGGGCAAAGCCTTTAGACAAGTCACGCTCTACGCTTGACCACGTATGTCACCCACCCACTTAGGTCGGCTTCATAGCTGGTGTGCCATGGCCGCATAGCGGCCGAAACAATCTTACGAATGAATGTACGTCTTTAGAAGTGATGAAGCCTGACTGCTGAATACCGCTGATTCGCCGCAAAAGATTATTCCCGGCAGAAATTCCCGGTGGTGGCCGCGGCCAAGAAGAGGGAAAGCCCGCAGCCTATTAAAAGTGTATTCGTTGGATGTTGGATGATTACCTGTTGGGCCAACCAATGCATGCAATGACTTCATTTTCTGCGGCATACATCTGGGGAAAATAGGATTACATGATGCCACTGCATCTCTTTTCTTTAAGTCGACTTAAGTGTTCACTGTGCAATCAAGTCATGCAGACATGATGACAATCAAAGGAAAGGTAAAAGTATGAATGAAAGGATACTTAATAACACTACAATATCCACTAGTTATTTTATTTTTTATTAATAAAATTTTATTGAATAAAGTGAATTCAAATTCATTAAATTCTTTATATATAAACTTTACCAAATATATATTTTATTAAAATATTAAATAATGATTATAATGTGGCCATTGGAAACTACCGTGTTATATATTCACCTTTCATTACAATGATGAAAAATTTGCATACAGCTACGCCTGAAACTGTTATCTATCAAATGTAAAAGTGGCTTTTTGCATGCGTAGGCTCCACGGTTTAGTGAAATCGAATAAACAATGTTTCCTGTCGCCCTGAACTATCACAGTATTTTCGCCATTCAACAATAGGTTCTCGTGATACTAAATTATTCTTTTTTTTTTATTCTCCTCCAAGATGCACGTCTAAGATTAATAGGGTTAGGGTTTTTAATTGGCACCACCACTGCATACGGAACGTATTTATTACAACCAAATCTTTTCATGAGTTACAAAAAACTTGAAAATATTACATGAGCCACTGTAATTTTCGCACATCCTACCGCAAATAACAATTTTCAAACGAATTCATAATATGGAAAAATATCTATTATTTTTATAGCAAACACTTTACTAGAAGACGTGTGGAACATATTTCAATGTCATTTAAAGAAAATGACAAAGGCATTGCCTTCGATGTAGAACGAACTTTAGAGTGATAAAATACGAAAATTGAGAAAAATATTCACGTAAACATTTCAAATAAATCGCTATACGCCTATATACACTAAACTGCCGTCCACTTATGTATGAATAATTCCTCAATCATTCATTAGTAGTGCTTAGCTCACCTCGGGAAGGACAGATAAGTATAGCCCGCGAGAGTACTTATTTAGGCTGATTGGCGATCACCGGAGATAGCCACTAATGGAAAAAACCATTGAAGAGATTAAATAACGTAACGTGACCCTATAAATAAATATTTCATCGATGATAAAAAAATGATGCTGCTTTCTACTAGCAATATGGGGAACCATATCCTGATATCTTATAGTTATTAGACACTTATTAGGTAAATATTCACGTAAACTTGGGCATTTCTCGATAAAAATTATAATGGGTTTACATGAAACATATCCAACCATTCCTTGTCGGCCCTGGTGGCAGAAGAGTTAAACCCTCGCTTGCTTACCTTAGGGTTAGTCCCACTTGGGTGGGATTTTTCACCTCACAAGGTAGTTAATTGTTGAATGCCCTTATACTAGGAGGCCTAGGGAGATGTTTTCGGTGGTTGTGGAATATGAAAAAATATAAGTAACTAAATAAAATTAACCTTTTCTAACAATCAAGATTTTTGAACTGGAAACAGTAAAAATGCTAATAACTTTTTCAAATACAATGAAATCCGCCAAAATATGAATAAAAAATAGTATGCCTATTTAAACGACACATATATCCTCAGAATCGATGCATGCAGCAAAACTGGTGTTCCTAAAAGGCTCAGCACAAACTCAATTCACGAAAATCGGTGTACGCACGCAAAACACAAGGCCTAGTAATAGTTTGTTCCTTCAGCCAATTAATGCGAGTATGCAACGTCTACATTTCACCACCACCACCGTCACCCCCTGCCACTAAGCCCACGGACCAAATCCTGTGCACGCTCCTCTCCTACCAATTAACCTGTCTCAGTTCTCAGGCACACGACACATGGAACGTACTGCATCCCTATCCATCCACCCCCTAGACAAAACAAGCGATCCCCAGACATATTCTCCACCCCACTCTCAATTATTACACCCCTAGCAACCGTCAGACGTAATGCTAGGAAGGGCAACTTATTAATACACCACGCACAATAACACTCGTCGGTAATATAACAGGCACGCCTTCTTTCTCCTTGACTTCCCCTTTTCATCAATCCCCTCGAGTTCCATATTTCGGCCGTTTATTCTTCCAAGAGTTGGAGCAAATATTGATTTCGTTTCCATGATTCAGCGCACTCATCGTCTCGGAAAATCGCTGTGTCCACTTTGCCTCATACAATAAGTGAATGAAGGGATGTGATTGCTGTGCTGCACGGGGAACCGGCTTCCCCTCTGCAAGATTCGAAGCTCGAATTCCTGCATTGAAGTTCGTCTAAGGCAATAGCGCAGTTGACAGTTTAAAAAACCCAGCTAATCCGTAAAAACGTTCAACGTCGTCTGGGGAAGCGAATCATGTGACTGAAGAATCCAAGATGGTGATCTTAGTTTACATTATATGATCCTGAAAAAATATTTTACTTTTCATTATTTTTTAAGCATGATCAGTATATCTCATCGAATGTTTGCATTTAAAGTATTCTTTAGTGCTGTAGTAAGTAATTAGGCGTATTTTTCTTCCATATTGACGCGCCATTCGACGCATTGAAGTCCTTATTCCTACCGTTCATTGAGAATATCACGCGTTTCAACCACCAATGGAAAACACATGAGGTCAATTATTTTGCCAAGAGGAAAAAAGATTAAGCAATTAAATGAAAGTAATTACACTCTGCTCGCTAAAACAATTATCTCGTAACTCCATTATTCTAAAATATTTAAATCAATTGTCAGCAATGGGGATTTTTCGTGAAAATTTTAAATTATATGCTGATCCCAACGACCACTTTCTAAATCTGAATTTATTACGTGGGTTTCGCTTGAATTAAAAATAATTATAAATTACATAAAGTTTCTGAGGGTTTAAAACAACAACGTCTTCGGGGATCATTTAACATAGCGATGAAAATAATTCTTTGAATGATCATTGACCTTAAAATATTAAGTACAAGTCATAATTGTATAAAATTTTCATGCATGCAAAAAATAAAATTATGGTCCAAAAAATATATTATAAAAATAATGGCAAATATAAAGTAGATGACAAAATTGAAGATTGTGTGAGTCGGTAAGAGATAACTCTAATACAGAGAAACAGAAAGTAATTTAAACTGTGCAAAAAATCAAAAGTGAAAATTATTTTTGCTGGGAATAAGAGATCAAGAATAGGACGAGGCTTTACGTATTATCGGACAATGCAGTTTCCATGTCCTTTCCTAGCCCTCACAAACCAATCTCGATAACTATAAATGTTTTTTCCGTAATATTTGAAATTTTTTCCTAAAATCCAGAAATACGAAACAACTTAAGAAACATTCCCTATATTCGTCAAATTCTGAGGGGTAAAGATCAATCAGTGGTATGAGTACGTACGTTAGTGTAATTTAAGAAGGCAATAAATCAATGCGTAAAGAAAAGCACCCGAATAAAATAGGTAGTAATGACAGCCTCCGTAAGGAAACTTTTCCACCTTTCAGTGAATTTTATCTAACTTACAGAGGATATTTTAGTAATTTTCACATAGACATGCAACTTTTAAGAAAATGCGTATTTTTACTCCATTTCGTCTGTTCCTGCGTCATAGTTCTTTTAAAGCAATATAGATTTTCGCGACTAACGTTTTATGGCTCAGACTTTTTGTCGTATTGTCGGTTCATTCGAAAAAGGGTAACTGTAACGTCGTGCAGCGTCGTGCCTTGTCGGGATCCATTTTTATTTGTTTTGTTTGACTTTGTGTATTTGGTTTCGTTCGTTGTTTTGTTTTTGATGGTATTGATTTGTATGTTAATGTTTTAAGTTGTTTATTGTTTTGTTTGGAGAGAGGTTGCTATGGATCGTTGATAAAGGGAGGGGATTGTTGGAGAGATTAAAAAGAAAGAAAAAGGACGTGGAATAAAGATGGGGCAATGCCCTAATGAGTTTTAAGAACGTTTATATTATTTGAGGGATCCCGACGTCACAGTAACATATCTTTGGAAAAGGGATTTTTCCCATGTTCTTCAAGATGTTATCTTTCATTTTATCAAATCCGCAGATTAATAGTAAAAGAGTCCCAAAAACTATGTGGTTCGTGGAAAAGTTGTGTGTAGTTACATTTACAATAGAAAATTAAAACATGGCGCATTGTTGGACCTTTGATGACTTTAAAGTCCTAAAATTGATATTTTACACCATAAGTTTTGGAACTCTATTCCCTTCCCTAGAAAAGAGCTTTTTACTCTTCCGGACACAGTGATTCGAATCACAACGATAACTATATCATGTAGCACCGTGTCTCCGCAAAATAAACATAAGCTCAAAAGATAAAAAATATGTTTTTAGGTATAGGCTATCGTCAGACTGGTTTAAAATTATTAACGAAGTTCAGCAGTTGACAACCTATTGAAAACTGTAAATTGTTTTTAAAAACTATCTAAATCATTACACATTGTGTGGAAACACTACGAATATGGCGCTGAATTATAGCGTTAATATTATATTTCTCAAAACATAGCCAAATTAATATCTTTTCTAAATAACAGTTGTTCTGCCCATGTTAACTAGGTATACCTATATTATAAGCAACACGGAATTTGGTGAGGCTAGATTTTTTAATTGGCATGATCAGTAAATATACCTACATATACTTAAAATACATTTTAGTATCGCCAATATCGCATCACGCAAAGTTAATTTGATTATTGGTTTGAGTCCCTACTCACGTCAAGCATGAAAAAGAGGAAACATATTCACCCAAGAAAACTACGGTTCTTTTAGGCTAAAATAATTTTTTTCTTCTTAGCAACACCCAAAATACATACAAGCCATCCTCATGGCTTGCCAATGTATCTTCACCAACGCATTACGGCCAAGGCATTGATTGAAAACTATGGAACTAAATGCCTCAAATTGGGAAGCAACTTGCTGGTGTCGCTGAATTAGTTTTGCGCCTATCTGAAATTTGACACAATTACGCGTCTATAACCAATAAAAAATTAAATACTTTAAAGTCTAGGGCAGAGTCATATGCATCATTATGCTTGGCAAATAAATCACTCATCCAAAGTAGGGTCATATTTTTACCGCAAAACCCAAAAAAAAATATATTGCATTATGGGGCAATAAGACCCGTATCCAGAAAATTGTACGTCATTTGAGGAAAATGATTGCGTTGGACGATTTTAGTCGAAATCCGAATTACCTACTCTTATCTCGGATTTTAGTGCCAGCAATAAACATGGGTGAAATGCCGTCCCCTTTCGCAGCAGCACGCAGCGGCCATTCTACAGAAATTCTGCGCTCACCCAGCAGACTTTCCTCGTTCTACGTAGCAAACTGCCCCCTCCCATCGTCAGAAACCATTCTCCCCCACTCACGATACATTCAAGAAGAACAAGAAACCCCCACCTTTTCGTCAGATTGTGTTTTTTTAACACAGAATGAAATGTGGAACAGCCGGCTAGCAAATCACAATTTCTTCCGCAGGCGTTGAATGTGTACAGAATTTTTTAATTTTAGCTTTTCAGTGTGTTGCGATTTTAGTTCTTGCTTTCGGTAACACTGATTGTACCTAAATAAAACGAGAGCTTTTGCCGACCCTTCTGACACCTTTTGCATTGCCTAATGAAGCCGGCAGAAGTGTCGGCGAAAACTCGTGCTTTACTCATATACATACAATCAGTGTTACTGAGAGAACGTAAAATTGTACAGAACGTTCTATGAAATAATCGATCGTGGGTCAATCTTTTAATTGCTTTAATAATACTCCAAGTTAGTTAATTAAAATTCTAGGGCCATATTTCACTTTAGTACATCTGTTTATTGGGTGCAAGTCATTATACATGCAGTAGTGGAAATGTTACTAGAATTATATTTTACATTTTTATCTTAATTCAAATATTTTATGACATGAGATTTCGGTGAAGTATTCGAAATTTTGGCGAATATTTAAATGTTTTTTTCGGATCTTTGACTAAACATGACACCTTGATACTCGTATACAAACATTATAATAGTATACAATGAATTATTTCGCTCTTAGAAGAAAATCTGTATACGTTTAATCGATAAATTTCGAAATAAATCACATATTCCATCGGACTACACGTTAAAATAGCGTTGAAATTCCCAAGAAGAGACAAATGGGTAAAATGCAATTTTTGCTTTAATCTATAGATATCACTAATAAGAAAAATTATGCAAAGTTTCACGCACATTTGTTCATGGCCATAGATCACTCCAACCACCTTAAAACGACAGAATATTGGGAAATTGGTGCGTTATTTCTTCTGCGAGAACATTCTGCAAACTCATAAGGACATGCGGACATTATCTTCTGTAACGAATTCTTAGCGAAAATCGCTATTCTGAAAGCTACTTTTAACTTTGAACTCGAAATTATCAGGCACAACTTGGTAAAAACTAATGATGACTGAATATAGTACAGTAACTTCGTAATGCTCACAATAGAATTCTTTGTTTTCCACCGATTTCATCGCAAAGATGGCTTCACCAGAAAAAATAACAAAACTATTATTTTATAGATACATTGCAATTTTCATCGGCAACAACTTCGGTATGAAGCGGATAACTTCGTTATACTGTCTCTAAAAACTTAGTCATTTAGATACTATGGCTTAATCCTAAAACACTTTCAATGAATGCTCACAAGGGTTACTGCAAAGTCAGAGCACAACAAACATATTGTTTGGCTTTGTATTCCACTTGGCCACGGCTTTAGCTGACTTGTATAGAGTCATATTCTCCGTTCAGTATGCTTAAAAAATTGGCGCGACAAAATTAGGAGCCGGAATTTCGCAACTGTAATTGTCATGATTACCTGACGCTCAGCTCTAATGCATAATTGTGGTGACGGTGAGAGATATTCATTGGAGACGATTTTCAGCACCAATGACCTGACGACGAGTTCCTAACCCGTTAGAAAAGGGTACTACTAGCATATTGGTAAAACGACAAGAAGCAGGGCGATTTAATTCGGGAAATCTCAGTGCGTAATCACATGTAACTACTCCACGTTCCTATCCCCTCCCAATTTACAAAAGATTTTAGGTATATGAAAGGCGCGTATACATCACTATCCTGATAAATGCATGTTCTGTACAATTCCAAATCTATAGAAGACAATGGGGAACATTGCCACCGATGCTACCCAGTGACTAGTTGGCTACTTTCGTAAGTTGAATTCCTTCCTCCTCTCTGGTTGTGTCACATGAGAAATTCTACCACAAGCTATCGAAAAGTTCAGCAATGTACCTCTCTTATTACGCCGCTTCAATTAATTCCAGAGATGCTCTGGGTCAAAATAATATACTCCGTGTCATCTTGAAACTCGTCCGATTAAAAAAACAATTTCAAGTAATCTAAGTGTACGTTGTAGCCTCCGAGTCTCTAGTGTCTCCCAACCTTGCCCTCCTATCAGCTGTAATATATTCTCTGTTTAATCCTAGCAGTCTATTAATGAAGCTCAGGAATCAACCAACACCATTTAATCGTCGCAATTACACTGAATTTTCTCCCGTATGACAGTAAATCCAGCCGTAAATAAGGTACAAAAAGGGAGGAATCAGGCGAGATGTTGTGGAATATGAACATAATAAGAACTTAGAAGATGCAATTTTCCACAGATAAAAATTTTAATTCGACCCGGGTTTCGATGCACTTCATTATCATCCTGATGATGATGCAGTACATCGAAACCCAGGTCGAATTTACATTTTTATCTGTGGAAAATTGCATCTTCTAAGTTCTTATTAGTAAATAAGGTGGTACAACTGGCCCTTAAGTGATAGTAAAATCATGTTCATATAACATATCTGCGAAAAATACGTATCTCTGAAGTCTTGTTCGATCATTTTATTCATGTTCCATCCAACGGTGATACTTGAATGAACCCCTATCCTTATGGGCCCGCCTGCATTCCGCCTCCGAATCTCTATCGTCCGCTCCCATCTCCCAAATATCACTGCGCCGTACTCCTTTCGCCCTCGCCACTTCCCTCGCGTCTCCGCCCACAAACACATTCCGTTTCTCTCTTGCTTCCTCCTTCTTTCTCCCCATATCCTTGCCTCCCCACCCACCCACCCCCTTCCCGCCCCTCCCCCTCCATCACCATGGCAACAGCCGAACCTTCTGCTCCCTGGCACCGAAGCCCGGAGTAATTGACTCCGCCAATAGTCTTCACCCCTCCCCCGCCATTGCCCCATTCCTTATACTCCCCACAGCCCCAAATATCCTCACACGCAACGAATTGCGTGCTCTCTGTCGGATCCATTGTTGTGGGATCGTCGTCGGTGGGGGCGTTGGGGTTAGGGTGGTTGTTGCTGATGTGGGGAGGCGGGACTGGCGGGGGGGAAGTGGTGGAAAATGCGGGGGTGTGGAGGAGGAAATGTTTTTTTCGCGTGTCCGTCATGATAGGGACCCGACGGTGGCGGCTTCACCGACTTTTTTTCCAAAGCTCCCGCCGTTCACGTTACTTTTCTTTTCTCGGCTTCAAGTCTATCGATTGCATAGTCATTCTTTTCCTCCGACATGTGCCCTCCTTCACGGGCCCTATGCGCGATCACAGCACTCATCTTCTCAACATGTGAATTCAAAAATACACTAATTCATCCGTAAATATACTGAGAAATAATAACTGTTAGGTTGATGCATAAGTTAGCTGTTTTTTTGCTGTGATAAAGGTTTTTATTGAAGATGAATATGATACATAAATTAATCAGTTGATTATATATTCTCATCCATCGTTAAACTCTCTGCCAATGCTGTGGTAGTTTATCTATTCTACGTGTAAATAGACCTGCTGTTTTGGAACTGAAGAAATTGACATGCCAAGTTTGTCAAGCCAAAAAACGCCATGAACCTTGGCATCAACCTAATATACAAGGATTATCGGTCAAGGAGATCAGCTGATGTGGTGACCTGAGTAGTGGCTTCCAATCCCGAGGACCCGGATTCGAGTCCCGTCGGTGGAGGAGAATTTTCAGAGGAATCTCGATACCTAATTGGGCACCTTATGAAGATAAGGTATATTGCGGTACACTGTCCGTCAGATGACATGTTAAACTAAGCAGAAGAGTAACCAAGATTCCGGGCGTTAAGTCCCCTGTCACTTTTGGAAAATATAAGGCAAATGCATCAAACAACTAAGCTATAAATAGGTCCGAGTGATGCACGCCTACTCTTATGGAAGTTCTGGTTTTCAGGCAAGCCGTCAACTAAGTCTCATGTGACAACATACCTACACACATATATACCCATTACGCCATTCCACCCCGGAGAAGGCAAACTCAGATAACTTAGTTATTACTGTTAGGCTTTCTCGGGTTAGGCTATAGCTCTCTATTAATAAACTCAGTAATACCATATCCATGGATACATCTTTCTCTTCAGTTACAATCATGTATTGTTTCATGTACGCTTTCCCGTTATTAGCAACCCTAATATTCCTCCCCTTCTCTCTCCCACCACACTCATTCATGGCTTTCTTGGGCTACCCCTTTCTCTCTAGTAATTCGCTCCACTACAATTTACCTGTTTCACTGTTCAACTCTCATCCATTCTCCTAATAGGTATGTCCAAACCAACGAAGTATTCTCCATTCATATGTGTCCGTTATCGGAACATCCAACCCACATTCTTTCATGACCCGCTCATTACTAACCCTATTCATCCTTATTCATCCGCAAAAACTTCTAAGATATGCTATGTATTGATAATCTAAGATTCCACTCCTTTAGCCGAATCTCATGCTTATCCTGACATACCCAGGTTGAGGTGTAAAATTAACTTCAATCAGAATTAGTATAGCTGTATCGTAATGTAAGTATAGTTATCAGTAGGTATATTGAGGGTTAGGCAGGGGCGGTCCAGACCAGAGGTTGGGGGGGTACAGTACAAGTTGGGGGGGGGGGGCAGAGGTTAGGTACCAGCGGCTCTTGGGGTATGGAATACCCCCCAGGAAAAGTGGGGTTCGTGGGTCTCGTCTCGGAAATTCGTAACAAGCTTTGTGCAAAATGGTCCCTACTGCCCCCCTTGGGGCCGCCAATGGGGTTAGGAGGGCATTAATAGCAGATTAACTGCACGAAATTAGCATTTAAGTACGTACTCACTGCGTTTTCTTTTATTCACTGCGAAACTGAAATGAGTAGGTAACTGTCATTGTAGCCAGCTTGTTTAAAAAACTTATGACTCGGTTAACGCGATCAGGGTCGTCATCTAGAACGTATTCAAGGTAAGCACTGATCCCTAGTGAGCCGGGCACTAGGGGCGGTCCTAGTTACACTCCGTCAGGTGTGTCACGATAATAGGAGAGAGACTTTCGTCAAAGTGAGGAGGCGCTTTGTCTTCAGCGAAGTTAAAAGAGTGGGTCAATGGTGTCTACCCTACTCTTTCCTCTTCGCTTACTTTTCTCTGGTTAGGCCGCATATAGGATACGTCGTGAGCATTTGGCACCCATTAGAGAAATATTTTATTTTCAACGTAAATAAATATACTAAAGGAAGCCGCAAGCTTCGTTAAAAACTGCTACCAGCGAATGGAAAAAGTAACTCAAACTTGTCGCAGAGCAAAATCCGAAGCTGCCTCTGAATATGTACAATGCATGTCTACCAAACGGAGTCTTCTGCGCTCACTGGAAGACAGCTCGTTTAGTCCTCAACAGCAAAGGAAAAGACGATCCCCAGCTTCCGTCGTCATACCACCCGCGGCGTATGTTGGACACTGCCGGGAAAGTGTAGGAAAAACTGTTAAAACCAGGGTGCTGTCGGCGATCTTCACTGCTGGCAATAGTTTTCAACAAAGTCTAGTAGAAGTTTGGAGAATCGATACTACATGGTGACGAGCGTCTTTGATCACCTAACGTCCGTTAACTGCATTTCACCTCCCAAAAAAAACGTCTATGCGGCTCGCAGGAAAGTATGTTGATGCAGAAAACTCTCAAGCGTGTTATGATGGTCTCTTCTCTCAGGTATCTCCTGATGGAAGAAGCCCACGCTGGCCTTACAGATTTGATTACTATCAGTAGAAATTAGTCATTTTTTTCAATGGATGACCGAATCGTACAAATTACTTATCCTTTTCCATCCTCTATCCCACTTTCCGATTCCCGGCAAAACAATGACAATAGGTATAAATGTCGAGATAAATATATGAACATAAATACGTATGTGGATGATGGTATCTGGATTGGAAACGAAATATATTACATATAATTATTATCGACGGGTAAAATAAAATGTTCATACATTAAAAATCACGTAATTTGAATAAGCGACTGAAAATCTTTAGTCCTGGTTTTCTTATCCCTGGTTCAATAATTTCTCGGTACGAAAATCACAGTTCATACGTTTTCTCATCGATAACTCTCACGTAAGTTGACCGACAATATTATGTATTATACAAAACCTTAACCTTCAGTTAGCACCAAGGCTACGTTACCTTTCGGTTAACGTCAAACAGCCATCATAAAACCACATAGAGGTTAAGTGTTACCATAGATTGC
This sequence comes from Pyrrhosoma nymphula, assembly GCA_963573305.1. NCBI lineage: Eukaryota > Metazoa > Arthropoda > Insecta > Odonata > Coenagrionidae > Pyrrhosoma > Pyrrhosoma nymphula. The sequence continues at coordinate 39,638,359 of OY754337.1, forward strand.
ACATAAGGGCGTCTTGGGTGAAAAGTTTTCAGCGTAAATATTTTCGAAATGGGTAATTCACATTTTTCACCTAATCCCAAGAATGTTTGTTTTGAATGAATTGAAAAATCTTAGTTTAGATTCAGCTTATCCAAAATCAGCTTAAGCTGATTAAAATGTTTTTTATTACATTTGTATTTTTCGCAATCCTGGAAAATTTTCCACTTATTTCCTCATTGATGAGACCACACAGAATTTGTTATTTTATAAACATATTCTAATGGTTCCATATGTGGGAAAAATAACGGACTATAGTTTATCAACTAGTAAGTGCACTCTTTAACTACGAAGTATGCCAATACATTTTTTTCATCTGTAGTAAGATTACCAACTGCGATTAATGTTCATGGACCTGGTCAATTGAGACTATATAAAGGCATTCCAATTTCTTCATCAGCTTCATAAAAGTCAAATAAAATATAAATAGGCACAATAGGATTGACTATCTACGATGGTATATTCATGTATCAAATTAGCCGTTTCAGATCGCGAATTTTAAACATTTCCACTGAGGTAATAGGCACGATTCCACAAAATTTTCTTACCATTTCGCGTAGAATTGATTATATGAATGTGAATGAATTATGATATTATTATATGAATTGAATAAATGTGAATACTATCGCATTTGGAGTCGAGGTCGCACTCCAGTTTTGAGAAGTAACATTTTGGAAAAGAGTAATACATATAATTGACTTACTTGATAACATGCATATGTTTTATTGCATGCATATTTTAGGAGAATAAATGAAACTTCGTTAATTTATTCTCCTAAACTATGTCATTATTAACTATCATAGTTTATAGGTCATAAAACAGGACTTCTGGTTACCGTGTTGACTGATAACCTTTCTCAATATTTCAACCATAAACCTATTTTTAATGTAACCTCCTTGAAGACGCGATTCAAATTCGAGAGACTTTTTTCAGTTAAAAAAGTCGTGTCCTCGATGCCAGCAAATTTAATACGAAAACACAATCATGTCTATTCAAGGCACACTATGTGTACAAGGCAAAAAGGGTATTTTTTCTTTCCTATCTTCATATACTGGCTTATTATCTCCATTTAATTCTTAATGAGAGCCTTCTAACACCAGAGGGAGACACACGCTAGTACATTTGACCTAGCGGACGATAAAGTTAATGCCACATCATAATGATGCAAGGCTTTGGAGGGTATGGGGCAGATGTGCACGGAAAAGTCATTTATTGCTACCGGTGCTCGAAAAGACTACATCTACATACAAGGCGCCGCAATAAGTAGAACATGGCCATTGTCGAGGGTCATTCTACATAATATGAGCGTCCTGGTGTTTTGTGATCCTATACAGCTCCTTTGGTACGCCCTTGTGAACAATGAGACACCAAACTAACCTTTTGTTACGACATCTGCATAAAAACGGGTCTATAGCTGGAATTTAAACGATGAATTATACTAAGATTTTTATGATGAGCCATTTTATAAAATATTAAATTTAAATTTTAAAACAGAAGTTAAAATTTTAAGATTGGTGGCAAGAGCTACGATTGCGACAGAAGAAGCAAGCTACTCATCTACTCTGCATGAGTTGGTACTGATGTTACCTTAAGCATGTGTTATAGGTCCATGCCTCCAGGATTCAGGAATATTTTCAAGATATGTATATATTTTTTAACATATGACATGAGTTTATAAGAAAAGACATATTTTGTAGACCAGCAATAGGGGATATATAGAAAATAATCGAAAGCATTTGTTGAAAGAATGGATTAAAAAGAAAAAGCATGAATAATTTTAAAAATAATCAGGGTCTCAATTTAGTTTTCGAGAAACAAACATTCACAGCATGTGATATTTATTAATGGAGGTCGTAACTGATAAGTTCGTTGTAAGACAGCGTTATTATTCTAATTGTAAGAACAAAATAGAATGATAAGCAGAGACAGGAAACAGTCATAAACCTCATAGTCATAGGTTTTTATCATGAAATAGCCGATTTTTGCCAAAAAGTCATGAAATGCTACTTTTCGGGTTAAACGTGGTAAAATTGAAGTAATCACCTCAGGCTTAAGGATGTGGAACCTCTCCAGGTACATGTATCGAAGGGTAACAGTAAGGAAGAACATTTTCTGACAGAAACGTAGGGAACTGAAGGAAAAGAAAGAAATGGGATACGATAGTGAAAGGAATGAACATTTAGGAAATAAAAGAAAAAAGGCGTGGGATACTTAGTTTTGGAGTACGGAAAGATTGAAAATTACGAAAATGAAGATATTGTCGTGATACTTTGACGCCATAATGCGATGTTTTTAGAAATTCCGGAAGAGGGATACGGACTAATTGTATATCTAATATATGGGCATACCCCACCCCACAAAAAGGTTGCGGGCGTATGGAGTGAAACAGGGGTGCTAGGGCGGGACGGTACATGGCCTGCAAATGGTCATTTTCAAATGCGAAAAAGGCATTTCTGGGTGTTCAGGAAAGGCAAAATGCAGTTTTGAGAAAACGTGAAGACGGAAATTGACATTTTTCAGTGGTGAAAAACGGGGAAAAGTGATGAAATGGGCATAAGGAGGTTAATGGAAATGGCCATATATTTAAAAAATTTCCCTAGTGGGTTGGTGATTGGAGGGTGGTGTAGTTGTAGTGTCGTAAATGCTGTAGCTTATTTTTTTAAAGAAAAATATACCCCGGAGTGGGTTGGTGGTTGGAGGGGGGAGTAGTTTTAGTGTAGTCAAATTTGTAGCACTCTCTCAATCAGTGATTCAACCCGAAGGTTGGTTTGAATAGTTGAGGGTAAAGCTCACTCCGGACTAAGCCACAGGCATGTGAATTTCACACATTCAGGGAAGGGGGGCCAGTTCCTTTCCCTGGGCCACCTCGCACTCCGAGGATTTTTTTGTTTAGCTGTTTTGTTTATCACTTTTTTGATTAGTTAAAGTTGTAGCATATTGTTTAAAAGAAAAAAATCCCTCGAGTGTTTTGATGATTGGAGGGGGGTTTAGTTGTAGTGTCGTCAATGCTGCAGCGATGTTTTTTAAAGAAAAAATCCCCCGAGTGGGTTGGTGATTGGAGAGGGGTGTGGTTACTGTGTGGTCAAAGTTGTAGCGTATTTTTTAATAGAAAAAAAATCACATGTGTGGTTTGGTGAATTGAGGGGGGTGTGGTAGTAGTATGGTCAATGTTGTAGCTGAAATGGTTGGGGAAGAGGTTGTGTAAAACGTGTCCTAAAGTGGGGGTAAGGTTTAAGTTGAAGGCTGGAAAAGTCATGGGTGAGGTGTTGAATGCGAAGAGGAGTAACTGCTCGAACGTGCGTTTTCTCGGGGAAATAGGAGGAAAAGGTCAGATTTTCGAGCATGTCGTCGAGAAAGAAATGCACTTCACAAACAGGTTTAAGAGAACGGTACTGGAAAAGAAAAGGGATAATGAAGAAAATGAAAGGTTAGTATAAATGCGAATATGTAGCATAGCAAAATCTGTGAAGTAGGTATTTCAAGGTGACCGGAATGCAGGTGAATTTGATGAATTTGCAGACTGGACGCTTCGATACAAATACCCCTCATCATATCGGAAAATAAAAATTACATTTTGTAATGGTCTGATAAATTGATTTATTTCTAACGACCCGGGTTTCATAACGTAGTGACATCTTCAGGTACATTAATCATTGTTACATCCGCATATATACAGAAATCCTGGTGCTTAGGGGTAAGAGGGGAAGCGAGGGGATACTTTCTTTTGAACCACTTACCCTATAGTAACTATACGGATGATAATATAAGTTTTAATTTTACAGTAAAATAAATGTCATACTTTTAGCTAAAACGTCACGAAATGACCGAATTAAAAAAATAGACATCATGGAACAGGAAAATAAAAGTCATGAAAGTCATAGAATAAAGGTCATGAAATGGAAAAATAAAAGTCATAAACTCTGGTGATAAGTAAGGGGTGAAAACGATATACAATTGCTTATGGTTTTATGGTAACCCTATCCCGTCTCTGGTGATAAGTAAGGGGTGAAAACGATATACAATTGCTTATGGTTTTATGGTAACCCTATCCCGAGAGAATTTTTTTTATTTTAGGATTGATACGGGTTTTAATGAAAATATGCATTTGAATGCAACATGACTTGAACAAAGATTTGGCTTGATAATTGAAGTTGTCAACATTACTCGAGTATTCCTCAAGCCACCGAGTCCTAATAGGTCATTTCCGAGCAAAATACAAAAATTCGGCCGAAAAGAATAAATTCCTTTCAGTAGTAGTTCTACACAACAGCAGTTGAATTATTCATTTTCGTTTTCAGGCTTTCCTCTGGTATTCGCCTGATAAGGTATTCCGCAAATAAACAGAGTTTCTGCGGAAAATGAAATTCGACTGCCCCAAAGCGTTTCCAGTTTTTACCTTTTATTTTCATTGCACGACTTGTATATTGTAAGCAAATGTTCTTTTCAAATTACGTTTATTCGAGCGTTGATGCTCCTTCACCAGAACACTCTTCCTTTCAGAGAGGTTGGTTTGGTAACATTAATGGGTAACTCCCGATATTTATTTCCTGGAGAATTCTAAATTCTCATTCTCTTATGCATCACAGAATATGCTAGAGGTATTCCTAAGTGATTTTTAGAAGCATAAAATCGATATTTTTCTAATTGAATCATTTATTTTATACTGATTCCCAAAATTAAATCAGGATATCCTATATATTGGATGCTGGTCAAGAAAACAGAGGCGATCAGAGGATAACAAATGAGTACTTCTGTTATTAATCTTTCATCTACTACCTACAAATGAAACTAGGAAACGATACTGTATCACGAGCGATGTAACAACGGAAATAAAGAACCTGCTGTACTTTTCCAAATCAATGAGGCCTCTTCTTTCGTTTGATTAGACTAAATTCCTGCTTAATAAGGGAACATAAGCAATAAAAACGAAACTCATATCTCCGAGATTAGCTTCATAGAGAATCTCTACTGCTGAAGGATTATTTCAACTGAGTGATTAGTCTAGGTTTGCTGTTATGCTCTCTTCAAATAACCTCTTCCGACTAACTGAAACTTAGTCCTTAAGCCATATACTTATTGCATTTATATGATAAAAACATGAAAAGAATTGGTAGCTCTCGAAGAAAAATATGTTATTTTAGAGTTTAAAATTATGCATCCCTCTCAAAAAAATATATAGCACCGTCATCGTAAGAATTTGACAATCTACCTTTGAGCTAAAGATTCCAGAAAGTCAACAACTAACCAATGCATTCAGTTTTGTATCGAGCGAACTTCGATAAAACTAAGCCCTTTCACAAGTAAACCCCTTTTTCCATGGTTTCTTTAAAAAAAATAACGGGCAATATCACAAGAAAAACTATGTTTTATTGGTGCATGGTTGGAATTATAGCCTCACTTAAATCTATTTAACCGACATCCTAGGAAAGTAGGTACTTGGCCATATATAGTGTGGGTTAAAATTTTATAAAGTCAACCATCAACTGATTCACTTATTTTATAACATTAGAATTTCGATGAAACGAAACTTTTTGAAGGAAAATATACTTTATCAGAAATATATTGAAAATATAAAAAAGAACGAGTAACATGGAAAGAAAAAATTGTTATTTGGTAGTATATTTTTAATCCCTCTTTGCCTCTCGTGGATAACACCCTCATTTTAAGAATTTTGCCATATTTAGTTTCCATAAGAGACATCAGGAAGTCTACAATCAACCTATGAATTCTGTTTGATGACGGGGGAATCAGTTTTAAAAAAACGTTCCAAAGCTCGCTACCATTCGTGTTCCAAGTTTTCTCGAAATCGATTTGACCTTCTGTGTGACGGCCGTTTGTAAATGCCTTAGTGCGTATTAATGCATTTTTCAGAAATCGGAAGCTACCAGACTTGGGAGGATTAGCTTGGTTGGGGGAAAGCTTCAATTTCCGGAGGCTATTGATAGAGCCAGTCAGCTCAACCGCAAGAATTAAGCGGGAAACATGTGTGAATGTTGGATGATACATTTTTGATACGATAGTGTCTACAAAAAAACATACTTGGTAAACACGACCACTCCCTTAAAACTGTATTCCTTGAAGCATCACAAGTTGTACATATTCGCAGCAGAGCTTAAAAAATATATATAACATCATAACGTTATGCAAGGTGAAGACGTTTGCACGGTAAGCAACATTTATAACTTCTACTTCCACATTTCATGGCTCATGTGCTAGCCAAAATATATTATTGCTGCACAGAAATATTAATGCTGAGGGCATCCTGTTTTTGATACAATGCTAAAAATGTTTGCTAAAAAATAAAGTCTGTACGTTTACGAATAAAATACTTAATGACCTCGAAGCGAAAAATCTACAAGGCAGTTTGAGAAAAGTATGGGAAATACTACGATGAAATTTCCCTTTCCTTCAAAACTTACACTGCGAGGAACCTTGAGAACAAATGTTTTGCAACATGAGAGAGCATATGAAACGATACATACCATACTTTAATCATAAGAAACATAATATTCTTATTACTACGATCTCTTCGGTCAAAAATCTGGCCCAAGTAATAGGTTCCTCAGTAAAATTCACTCACGTCAACTCCTTCGAACTTTAAGAAACTCATACCTACATACAAACTCTCTGACTTATAATCATACTAATATATAAAAATTGAATGGTGTCTGTCTGTCTGTCTGTTGCTCAATCACGCAAACACTACTGAACCGATTGAGCTGAAATTTTGTATGTAGTTAGAAAATGTATTGGGATGAAACATGGCTATATTAAAAATCCGTCAGGGTCCCCAAAGGCCCCCCCTGGGAATCCCTTGCGGTCCATGCTAAGCATTGGGTTCGGTGCAGTTGTTTAATTTTTTTGCTTTTTAAAAGTACTTACGCTCAAGATAGAGGGTTAAGAATTTTTTCATCGGATGGCTGAATAAAGGAAGTTTCTAATTCTTTCAATCGATTTTCTTTTACCTTTCGTAATTGTCTGAATATCATGTTTATAGCTGAAAAATCTGACATTTTTCTCTGAAATCAACAATAGCATATTTCCTTGACAACCAGAGATTTGAATTTCAAAGGATATTCACGCATCTGGCATTTAAGTTTTCCTGCCGGCCCATGATAGCACGTAGAAAGAAAATTTGTATAAGACGGGCCCAGAGTCCCAAGGATAGATTGATAGATTGCTTCGGGGGGTAATCGATAAATTCAATGCATATTTACAAGTATACTCTTCAATGTCTATTCTCAAAGTAGCTCTCTTAGGGGAACTGCATACGAGAGAACTCTTATGTAGTAAACGATACACATAAAGGAATCAAACGTGGAAGAATATTTACGTTCAGCGAATAATAATGGTAATAATGCCTCTGTTGCTACAACAAACACGGCGTTCTTTATTATAGTTTAATACTCACATGTATTACACGTAGTGGAACCGTCTGCCTCTCATTACGATTGCGAACTGTTTTTAGACCAATTCCCACATAAACTTTACGAGTTATTTACACACACTTAAACGCGTTAAAATGCAGTTTACTTACATTCACTCAATCATCGAGTAGCATATTCCAGTCTCTCACTTTCCGCTGTGTTTCCCCTCCTTGGACTTAAAAATATAGTAAATAAGGCGTTCACCTCGATCTTGAGCGACCTTATCCTACACCAAGTCCAGCCGGTTTGGGAGGAGGTGTACGAGCAGAGGGGCTCAAAGCGGGGAATCGCGGGATGCAAGGACAACCTGCTCATTGATAGGTGCATATGCCAGGATGCCATCCGGCATAAGCGAAACCTATCAATGGCCTGGGTGGACTACAAGAAGGCTTTTGACACCACTTCGCATGAGCTATTGATCGCCATGCTGAAGTTGATGAAAGTCCACCCTGAGGTTGTGTCCTGCATCCAACGCCTGTTACCACTGTGGAAAACGCGCTTCGTTCTGACCTCAGGCAAGCGGTCAGTTTCCACAGAGTTGGTAACATACCACCGTGGCGTTTTTCAAGGCGACAGCTTGAGCCCCCTACTGTTCTGTATTTCCCTCCTACCCCTGTCCCTTAGGCTGCGACGAGGTAAAGGATACATGTGTGGTGTTCCAGGTGACAGGAAGCATAAGGTCACCCATTTGTTTTATATGGATGACCTGAAGCTGTATGCTTCTAATGCGAAAGACCTTCGCACTGCTCTGGACACCGTACTGGAATACAGTGAGGCTATAGGAATGGAGTTCGGATTGGACAAGTGTGCATCCATCCACTTGGTGAGAGGAAGATTTTCGGAGATCAAGGAAGACGTGCAACTTGTTGACGGGAGCGTCATTCGTCACCTCGAGGACGATGACAGCTATGAATATCTCGGCGTCCCCCAGCGCCGAATGCAGGAGGTTACAGCAGTGAAGGAAAGGCTCACCGCCAAATACAGACAGACTCTCAGGAACATCTGGAGTTCTGAGCTGTCAGGCAAGAACAAGGTTCTTGCCACGAACATGTTCGCGGTTCCTACACTGCTGTATACCTTCGGATGCATGAAGTGGAACGTCAACGAGTTGCAGAACCTCGATAGGGGAACGAGGAAGATGATGACCATCTATAGAAGTCTTCATCCGAAATCTTCCGTCGCCAGATTGTATCTCCCTCGCAATGTAGGTGGTAGAGGACTATTGAGTCTGGAATGTCTCCACAACAGAGTTGTCCTGGGTACAGCTTGCCGAGTTTTGAAAAGCAGGGACCCCCTGCTCAATCTCGTGAGTGATCACGAGAGTGCGGGAGCAGGGGCGTTTCTCTTCCAGGCGGCAAAGAGGGCAGCGGACGAAACCGGTCTCGACTTCGACCCGTCATCCGACGGAAGCGACAATGACACGACCATCTTGTCATTGAAGGCAGACGTCCTCAAGCTCGAAATAAAAAAAGCCGAGCAGAAGGCCTTGCTCAAGGTGCATACCGATAAGCCCATGCATGGAGGTTTCTATCGAAACATCGAAAAGCATGGGCTATCGAAGGAGCTAACGTTTGCCTTCCTACGCTCCGCCGGTCTGAAGTCCGAGACCGAGGGTTTTGTCCTCGCGTGCCAGGATGGTGTCATAAACACACTCGTGTACCGCCGCATTATATTCAAAGCGGAGGTTGCGGACACGAGATGTAGGGCGTGCCGAGCCCAGCCGGAGACTTTGAGTCACCTTCTCTCCGGCTGTAGTTATTACGCTAAGTCAGCATATTTAGCTCGGCACAACGCGGCCCTACGGGTGTTATACTTTCATCTTCGACACCATTATGGCATCGACGAAACGCCTGTGCTGCCCTATGCCCCTGGAGATATTGAGTCCGTCGTGGAGAACGATAAATGCACGATCTGGTGGAATTACTCCTTTTCCACCACCAGACACTTGGAGGCGACCAAGCCTGATATCGTTCTCCTCGACCACCTCACACGCTCCATGTTCGTGATCGAGTTTTCGGCTCCGGCTGAAACTAACATGGATGCGAAGGAGGTGGAAAAACGGACGAAATATCAAGACCTGCTTTTCGAACTTCGACAGATGTACCCCGGACACTCTGTGAAACTGGTGGTCCTCATCATAGGTGTGCTCGGTGGAGTTAAGGGCTCGCTGCTAAATAACATCAAGTGTATTCCGTCCTGCATGGCACAGGCGGAATTACTAGTTGCACGCATGCAGAAGGCCGTCATCCTGGGGTCACTCCGTTTACTGCGGACGCATGACCCTACCGCAGCGTAGCCACACATCCGATGGGCGTCGGACGTGGCTGCGATTACTGCCCAACCCCTCTCGAGTCTTCGGCCATTATGACGGCAATGAAACCTGATGCTTTCCGGGGACTCGGAGGGAAGTGTTACAACAGTAACAATTAAATAATAATAATGCCTCTGTTGCTACAACAAACACGGCGTTCTTTATTATAGTTTAATACTCACATGTATTACACGTAGTGGAACCGTCTGCCTCTCATTACGATTGCGAACTGTTTTTAGACCAATTCCCACATAAACTTTACGAGTTATTTACACACACTTAAACGCGTTAAAATGCAGTTTACTTACATTCACTCAATCATCGAGTAGCATATTCCAGTCTCTCACTTTCCGCTGTGTTTCCCCTCCTTGGACTTAAAAATATAGCCATCAACATCCCTCACAGAAAAAAAGTAACCTTTCGAATAAATCTTCTTAAGTAAGAGGAATGTCTTCTTTGCAAGAAAATGAGTTCTTGCATGAAAATCGACATATGTTAGACTTTGATGCTCAAAGACATGTCCACCAGCGATCCAATGAGCGTATTCCCGTAGTGTTTCTCGGGTAACGCTAAGAACCGCACAAATACCATCCTAACCTAACCTACGGACGGGTAGCAACCTTTAAATCTGGTTCAAATATAGATCCATCTGTTTCCAAACTTCTATCTGTTTTAAGATGGCAGAAATTATAATTGCGTCACTATATGCTTCTTACCCATAAGAAGAACGGGTATTCTGCGCAATGGACGTCATCGGTGCATGAAAATTGGCAAGTGCACTAACACTGATCACCATAGATTTTTAATTTTGTAACCAATGATTATGATTCAGGAAACAATGAATATAGCCACCCTTTATGCCGAAGGCATAGTCCGGGTATTGAAGGATTCATAGGACAAATAAACATGGCTGCTATTGAAAATGCTCCTTTTGACGTTGTCAACCGCTGGATTATACTCTACTCTCCTATCCTGATTAAGATACTCAACGCACATATCAACGTTGAATGGCGGAACTCAATTAAGTCATTGGATGCAAATATATTCATGTACACAAGGGAAGTGCTCAAGCTGTTATTCACTCAGAAGACAGCTCAAGAGAACTTGAGGTACGAGGTCACTATCTATCATATCTAGGTGCTATTTATTAAGTAAAAATGAGTCTTCGTGGCCCATTATTGGGTTTCCCGTATATTAAAGAGGACAAACAATCACTCAACTCTCCGTGCACGAAATGGAAAACGAAAGAATTACAACGATCACAACAAACAAGATATGATAGGAACACCTCAAATGATCATGCTAGCAGTGTTCTTCAGGTTTTGCGGTTTTCTTATAAAGTAAGTTCAATGTTTTTCACATCCGTTGAAGTTCAACGGGTACCTTCAGCTAGTATTACCTAAAAATTTCATTAACAGAACGGCAAACAAACCAGCATCAAAAGTACGATAGAGAAACTTCAATCCGCTTGTATAAGTTCGCACTCCGTTCTCTTCCTCTCACAATGAGCCGACTTCATAACGTATTTAGAATTAAAACTGTTATAAAATCACTGATCATAGAAAAAACTAAAAGGTAACACACATTTTTAATGTATTTAATATTAATTAGTTAATATTTTTTATTCCCGCCACATTATAATTCCAGCGCAAAGATTCTTACTCAAGTTAACATGATTTCTCAGTCAGCATTTGTTTTCAAGTTCCGTTTTTCCGGTATAAATTTTAACCAAAACTTATATTCCCTTTGTAGGTATTCATTAAAAACATTCGTGCTTAAACCTAATTTCTGAGCAAAGCCTATCTTGTAAAGTTTCGTAGTTGTTTTTCTAAATTTTTGAAGTACCTACATACATTTAGCAGAATTTAGACTGTCTCCTAAAATATATTTCTTGATATGTATATTTTTTTCAAGAAATATATCAGGAAAAACGTTCTAAGTGAAATAATAGTGTTTTTAGTGGTAGTATAATCCAAACAAAACTGAAAGCTTCAAATGTTTAGTCCTCTTCCCTTTCCGCGTAAGATCTTCATAAAATTATTATATGAGTGAATCTATTGCATTTATAAGACTTCAACGCAAAAAAACACTAGTTTCTTTTAAAGGTCTCAACTTTGTTTTGAATTGTTTTGATCAGCCAAAACGGTCGAATTGAATGATGTAGCGACGTCGTTTACCCCTGGTTAGGTGAAAGAAGCATGTGAAATCATGCAGGAGTGTGGAGGATGGAAAGCAAGGGCGAGCGAGGGCATTATACGAGGGCTGTCCAGAAAGTAACAGACGGTTTGAAATAAAAAATAAACAAAGTGAAAATAACAATTTTTATTATATACATTTTGAAGGTAAACTCTTAGGCTATTTTATAGGCTTTTTTATTTTTTTAGGTTATTTTATTTTTTTACAGCCTCACTCGGCTTTCACTCATTATTCCTTTGCCGTACACATAAAAAATCTGACGATAAATTTCAATTGGTTTTTTGATTTTTCACAAACAAAATCCTTATCACAGGTCGAAATTCACAACTGGCGGGGTTTTCAATTGCAGCGCTCATTTTAACACTCCACTGTATATGTAAGTTCGATAGACACGATGCGCAAGCTACCACGGCTGGTTGCGTACTGAGTGTAGGAACACTCATACACCAAGATGGCGGCGCTAGTCCCGCCCACCGCCGCGCCATGCCAAAACGTCTGTTACTTTCTGGACAGCCCTCGTATAAGGACACAATTATGAATTAAATAGGGGCCTATAAATTTTGGCCAGGAGATAACTAAACGAACTATAACATAAACGTCTTTGCACTAATGGGATAGGAGATGCTTAGGAAGTTAATCTAACTTTGAAGTTAAAACAAATATAACTAAATAAAAATTTCATGATGATAATTTAAATCAATTGAAAATTATTCGTTAAAATTAAAAAGCATACGAAAGTCAAGAATTTTTGGCTAGTTCTGGAAATCTTGCTCCAGAAAACAGGTTTTGAATATTTTGCAGAAAGCCTTTCCAAAAATCACTGAAATATGTTCTCTCGAGTGTATCAAGGCCATTGCCTTTAATTTTAAAAAGTTACCGATTACAAAAGCTACACCTCAAAGGTTTACTCAGACACCTTAACCACATCATTTTACCAGAGTAAAATTATAGTACATGTTCATATCTAAGACAAAGATATATAAGGAAAAAGGTAACAAATTAATTTAAATTTTGGAAATTCACATGCATGCAATTGAAGAGCTTTAGACACAAAATAATAGGTATAGAATATGGCTGGATGTTGTTGAACGAATCGAATTTGCCCAGCTTTCTAAATGTCAGTATCGTATGTTTTTCAATTTCACCCGGGAATAGGTGTATAGGAATATTGTAAGGTTGTCTTGGTTCACCTCCTTTCATTAAAATGTGGTTAGTTGCTACTTCTCTCTCAAATAGTTTTAAGATTTTTATGGTTTTTTACATTATTTTGCCTTAAAAATGTTCTTTGGTATAATATATCGTCGAAGCCTCTAACAAGAATTGCTGAAACTAAAAAGGTATTTCAAGCTATATTCCACTGAGAAATTTGAAACGCAATATCACACAATGGAGAGGGTTTTGCATACTTGGTAAGTTCAACCGAGGAAAAAAACTATAAGATACGTTAAGCTGGGTTTATAATATAAGATTGGTTATTTCTGTGCCGTCAACTGTTTAACACCAACCAACAGTCAACATCTAACAGCCCAATTAAATCGTCTTAATTCTGAGCTCCGATTCGTATTCCAAATTCTTAGCTCTGTTGGGACCCGGATAGTTGGATCAGACAACAACCCAGAAAAATGCATTACCCCCCCAAAGGAAGAAATTCAATAAATCCCGTGGAGCTTAAGCACTATGGCATTGACTTATCATCATCAGTAGTCTTAAATCCGTAGATTGTCCTACAGCACTCCACTCCATTATTCCATACCTGGTCTTCATCCGTAATTCTTCCCATTCATTTTTAATTTACCTTATTGTTTTCAAAAGGACAAATATGTCGCAAAAGGTGCCGAATAAGTATGCCTCTTCTTCTTCCCAGAGTTTTCATTATAATTGTTTTTTCTCTCCGTCCCTTCATAGGACTTCATCCCTGGTGATACTCTCCTTTGCCTTTAGTTTGATATTCATCATTATTTAATAAAAACGCATCTCCATTGCTTCTTATCTCTTTTGATCTGCAACTGACATTGTCCAGGCTTCATTGTCACATTATAGCATGCCCCAAATACATGCTTAGAAAGTTATTCCTTACTTCGAGTGTTTTGTTACCTGCTATTAGCAGATTCCCCTTCCGGTAGAATGAGTCTTATCCTGGGAAATTTCGATTACAATACCTTTAATGCAGCTTTCAATCAGAAATCAGGAAAGTTTGGCATCAATATTAAAGATTCCCTTTTGAAAAGAAAAATCCCAAGCGCTTGTTAAAACCTCACATTCAGGGCTTGGTGGTCTGTCCGTTTCCAAGTGCCATCAATGATTTCCTACGTAATTCAACGCGGTATCCAGTCATCGCACTGCTAATATGGTTGTTTAGGAAATCGATATGCATCACTCGGAATTGAACCGGGGACCACTATGGTCTTCGACTCCACTCATTGGACAACCACATCACCAATGTACGTGATTACACATCGTGTGTCTTAGAAAACATCACGTTATATGAGATACAGGCTATTCCATTCGTTACACATCGTGTGTAGTAGAACAAAATGTGTAAATTGTCATCACGTATATTTCTCGTTTAAAATTTGCAAGCACACCAATTAAAGTACATTTCTAGGTACTATTAAAATCGTTTTACCCTATGCGTTCCCTTACGACGTAAAGTCAGCCCCCGTATTTCCATCCCTCGAAATGGACATACACGGCTAAAGAAACGGAGATACAATACTACGGAATATGCAAAACCTTTCTCTTCAGTTTATTCTTAAGGATACTCTCAGGTACCAGCCCGTTAATTTTAAAAACAATTTGTAGATCGATCGTCCTTGTTACTAAACAAAACATTGTGCGCAACAGTTTCCCATTTCCCATTTTGTTTTAGAACGTAGGTGTATACCTGCAGGTATATTTCCAAATACATATTTCCTAATAACAGAGCTACAATCTATTTAAATTTATATTAGATCTTTGTGTTTTTCAGTCACCGATATCCATGTTTTTAAATGGGAACTCGAGGGCCAAATTCATGTTGCCTGAAAATATAGCCCCTGCTGTCATTAATTACTATTATCCCAGCAATGTCCTCAGCCTAGCTTCCGATGTCGCAATATCTAAAGCTTTTGCTGACATAGCAACTCTACTACTGAGGGAATAATAGCTGTTGATTTGTGTATATCCATCCTCTCTTCGAAACTGAATAGTCTGTTCGACAAGGTTCAAAACGCTGAACAAACCTTACCTTATTTCTTCAAAACAGAATACTTGCACTTTGCGCAACCGTTCCGTGAATAATGTGATGAAAAGGTGCTTGCTCAGAAGAGCAGTGAAAAGCTGTTTTTAATCGTTCACACAATACATTTCTACTGGTCATGATACCTAAACACTAAGAAATTATTAGAAATTATTAGAAAAAATTAGACACGAGTTAAACGATATTCATAGCTCCTAGGCAGAAATCTAGCCGGACTAAATAGCATGTAAGTTTGCAGATAAGAAAGAGTTGCTTGCTTTCTGTTGCTTAAAGAACAATTCCTTCCATCACAGAGTTACTGCCATTCCTTCTGCTTCTGTGACTCCATTTCTGCACCCGTTTAATTAATCTCTCACGCTGTTTCAACGTCGATCCATTTATTTCTGCTCTGATTCACCCCTGCCTTCATATTTCATATTCACGCAAGCAATATTTCAACGACTCTTTAACGTTGGCTTAGTTTTTTCCCCTCTCTTACTCCACCAAAAGTTCCCTGCATATTGTCACCTAATTCCATGCTCAGATGAGACGTGAAAAAAAGAAACATCACAAGCATTCCAAACTCCTGAAACAAACTAAGTTTTCTTCTAAAAAAACGCGGGGAAAACGCTTTTTGGTTAAGTGAGAGTTGGCGTTCATACTTTGCGCAATAATTAAAACGCTTGTTTTCGGAATTCTATATATTCAATTTATGAAATTTAGTTGCACTCAAATTAAAAACTAATTAGCACATTTATCACAATACAACACTCTCTCTCTAAAACATGAAAAAATCATGGTAAGAAAAACCAACTTTGTAGTTTCCGAAATTTGTGGAAACTACAAAGTTGGTATTTTCTTAACATGGATATCCATCATTGCCATGATATCGATGCCTGCCACGATGCATGATATCATCAGTTTTATTGAAAAACATTTCACAGTCGGGGATTCGCACCCGAATCTCCTATTTTCCGGACAGTTGTGTTGGTCAATGATACCTCCAAGGCTCCTTAGTGCAAGGTTATTTTCAGGAGGATTTATGAAAACTAGGTGTCATAATAATGCCAGGTGATTACTTCACCTAAGTACGAAAAAACCGAACCTCACATGAAAAGACGTCATATTGTTGCTAGTGTTACAGTTTCGTGACATCATCCCCGGTTTCCCGATGATGTGGTGCTTCCACGACACCATGGTACAAGATTGTATTCCGAAAACATTCTTGCTAATGCTCTGTATATTTAAGAATACGTACTTGAACTAGAAGCTCTCAGAGTAAACCATCCAACCAGTGATGTAACCAGGGTTTCGTTTCGGGGGAGTCCATGTTTGGTAATGGGGGGTAGTCCAGATATCATAATGACTGAAGAGTAACAGACAATTTTCTTTTATTTTGCTGAGCTAATTTCTGAAAGAACACAATATACAGTATTTTATACTTTAAAATGAAATGCAATTTTTAAGAAAATATTTCGATGGTACAAGATTGTTTCCCGACAATATTCTTGCTAATGCTCTGTATATTTAAGAATACGTACTTGAACTAGAAGCGCTCAGAGTATACAACCCAACCAGTGATTTAGCCAGGGTTTTGTTTCGGGGGAGTCCATGTTTGGTAATGGGGGATAGTCCAGATATCATAATGACTGAAGAGTAACAGCCAATTTTCTTTTATTTTGCTGAGGTAATTTCTGAAAGAACACAATAGACAATATTTTGACACAATGCTTGAAAATGAAATGTAATTTTTATTTTTACACAATTTAATGAAAGAGTTTTTAAAACAATCACACCTAAAATTAACGTATTTTTACTTGCTCTAGTTTTTAAAAACGAATTAAAATATTTTGGGGAGGGTTAGGACCCCACGAACCACACCCGTGGCTAATATTTCCAGTTCTTTGCTCCAAGGTTAAAATATTTTATAATGTTTGCGTGGTTTAAGGCAGTGTGTTCAGGGAAAAGGCCATGCAGTCACATTACTTCTGTGCAATACTGCTTCGATGAAAATGCATTTGACAAATACTTTTAAACTAAAGACGATAATGCAGGTATGTGGGGACTACGTCTTTATAAAATTTGCCCATTGTGAGTTTCATCTGCGTTTCAAGCAAATTTTTAAAAATTACCATTTCTGTGTACAAATATTTTTTTAAATGAAAAAAAAAAACGTAATATTTATTTATGTGGCATGTTTTCCTTTCACCATCCTTTAAATTAAACTCACATAACCTAATCACAAATTAATTTACTGCTAATTAATGACGTATTTCAAAATATGTGTCGAAAGTCAAATAAATAATATTTACGGTAATTCTTCAGGTTTCCGCGATTTTTATTAATTTGCTTTAAATTATTCCCTGGTACCATCGCGTTTGGTTGCTTTTTTTACGTTTCGCCTCTCTTCCTGGAGGCGTCGTCAGGTAAAGAGACATGAAAATACCTGACCTTTACCTGACGGCCGACGCTCCAATGCTTTTCGTGGAGACAAAACCGCGTGCCGTCCACCGAGCGGCCGCGATCGCGACACCGGCCGGGAGGGGCTCGCTCACTGGGGGCGGCTGGATCGCAGAGACGGTGAATGTGACGTCACAGCGTGGGGCCCGGGTTGCGTTTCGCGGATTTTGTACTGCTAATATCTCGGCTCGTAGGACACGAGGGCACGTAAAATTTCATGGAATTCGTTTTTTCACTTAAACCTTCGAACATGCCAATTTTGAATTAAATCGGCGCGTTACACTTAGTTAGTGTTCCAGTAAGTCGCTGGACCGGGATTCCTCTGAAAATCTCTATGGCTCGCGGGATTTAAGCCGCGGCCCTCGGTACAGGGGAGAATGCACTGGCGACATCACCAGAGGAGAGGAATTCTTCATTCGTGTAAAGGAATCTCAAATAATCTCTGACTAAATTAAGTATTCCTGTTACCGGAGATATAATTCGTCGGTCTCATAACCTCGCAAAGCGACATCCATATCTAGAACACCGACTGTTATTTCGAGGAAAGACTGATTAGGATACAGGGAAATCCGCCTTATATCGGAAACCATTCATTCTGTCAACCTCTGTCAACTCTCAATACACGCGTGTGCTTCTTCCTAATGCAACTCTTCCATTACGTCATTTGCTCTTATTTTAAAATAATCAATAAAATAAAATGAAACTTTTTAATATACCACGTTTTTAACACTAGGAGGACGGGAGTTTCGCGCTACCTAGAAGGACGGCTTGGGGTCATTTGACCCCAACTTCGTTTTGTCAAATTAAAAGCCGTTTTTTCTTCCCAAAGACTGTTTTACTGTAGAAATGTTCATACTCTTTCTTAAAAAAACACATCCTAGCATTTATTATGGTAGTCCAATAGTTAACAATACATGACTATCACTTCTAAAAACCATGAATTATATATTATTCAGTGGCCATGAGTTTCAAATTTATAGCCACTCTAATCACGAAATTGCATTATTATTTTTAATTAATACAAAGGTGTACTTCAAAATTTTATAATGAGCATAATGGTTTTTCATAAATTGCAATAAAATATACAAAAAAATACTTTGTTGTATATTTCAGACACAAGGTTATTTTTCGGCGCACTTTCCACAAAATATTTGTTTGCATTGAAAACGTACATTGGATGATTTCTTTTGAATATTTGGATATATTTGGCCCCTTTTCCTCTTTTGTGCTCTTAGGGATAAGGATGTGGTATTTGAGGAAGTTTTTTTTGCTTGATTTGAGCATGAAAGTATGGGTTCCGTCGGAAATGAGATTCCCAACTCTCATCCGAAAATTTTAAAAACTACTCCCAATATGTTTCTGTTGTAAAAGAGGATGGTTTTTGGCTTTCTTTTATGTGTCGGAAATCGTGACATCTGAGTGCATGGTACTAAGTAAGAGAACATTCTTATTCTTTTTTGCTTGGAAATTTGTGAGAGTATGGCCTTGGGTGTTTTTATATACTCTAGTTGAATGAATTTTATTATTCATGCGGACAGGAGGAGGTAAGTATCGCCTGTTTTTTCATAGTTCCGACAAGAGAAATTTTCCTTTATTTTTCAAGTTTTCAGTCAGATGAATCCAGTAAAAATAATTGTTGCAGGTTAGGTACGTTTATGTCTGAATTCTTATATGGATCAGTCAATCTCATTACAACATATTCACCCAAAGCTTGATTTGATGGCCTTTCTTTATCTTCCCCACAATACGGAAATTTTTTTGACAGTATTTAGATTACACGTCAGCCAAATCTCAGTACTTGGTTCAGAATTTCTCCGGTTTACTTGGCATATAATGTATGAAAGGATACCTGCATTTCAATGGATAGAGCTGTTCATTTACGCTTTCACTTGGATTGTAGCAGATTCGGAAATTAGTGAGCAAATTGTTCCAAGGTTCAGAAGCCAAACGAAATTTATCTGTCCTTAGTGCTTGACTATGAGTCACCCTTGTATTGAAGCATAAATGTTTCATTATATTCAAGAATCGATCCATAGGCATTGCGCTAGAAAATATTTTTGAGCCCCAGGTATTATCTCAGCAGCATTTTATATACATATGCTGCTGTCCCAAGATGCCTCTTGCATATATCAATGCGAAAAATATTAGAAGTTCTTCTCTCGATGAGCACCAATCATGATTCAGAAGGTTGAGAGACAGGGAGCATCCCGAATGCATGAAAAAGGGTTTTGACGAATATTTACGAAGTGCCAATTGCAGTACGAAAGGTGGTCGCCCGACTGCCACCCATGTGTTGATCCTCCTCTTACAAGAACTTGCCCTAATGCTTCTTCTTCCCCGTTCAAGGAAGGTATTCCATGGGTAGGAAATGCAATAGAATATTACAACTTAGGCAATTCCTCTGCTCTCCCTAAAAGGGGCAAGGGTTTGTCCCAGGCACTCGGCGGGGGGCCGGACACCCGGCAAAAGAGCAAGGTCAGGTGACAATGCAATCCAGAAAGAGACAAAAACAGTTTTTCGAAGAAGAGGATTTGGGGTGGATGGGCAATAATAATTCGCTCCGGTTCTCAAAGGCGTCCAAACCATGGCTGAATGACGCATGGATGGATAAAGATACGCATATCAATGGGAGTGCATGTGATTTTCGTTGTAAGGTAAAAAAAAAAGATTTGCGAAATAAGAAAAATACCATTAGAAAAAGACCATTGGTGTGCGAAATTCACATAAAGTAATAAGGGGTGCCACTTGCTTTCCCTTTTCCGCTTGTGGATTCCCGAAAGATCGGGTACAAAAATGTTCACTTTGCTAACGTTTTGATATTGGTGTCCAGAGGCATCTCCCGGCATTGAACCGGGTACCCTCTGGCTCAAAACGAAGCACTATACCCACTGGACTACCATGTCACCAAGTAAAAGGAGCTTCATAAAAAATTACGAGCCTAAGGGTAAAAGGAATATAAAGATACAGCGCCAAAACAAGTTTTGGGTCAAATGACCCGCAGCCGTCCGTCTAGGTATAACCTCTTGTAAAAGTTAAAAAAAATATATTAGAGTTATATTTGTGTCAATTTATCTAATTTCAGGTAGAAATGAAGAAAGTCAAAAAGTTTCGAAAGATTAAAAAATGTTTTACACAGAGAAAAATGAATTTGAATTCTGAAAATGGGTCAAATGACCCCTGCCGTCCTTCTAGTGTTAAAACGGACTAAAAAGTATAAAATAATTTTCCCTGGGCCCTTCTAAATTTTTGAGGGTGAATTTTTAGTGGCTCTAGAGATATTTGTAAGATTTGAAGAGAAAAAAGGGAGCGCAGGCAGTAGATAATAGAAGTAGATAGGATGAATTCACAACCAATTTCAGCACATTGCAAATGGTATTAATCGTGGGAGTTTGCTCAACGACACCAGGTCCCTTTACTCCTTCTTAATTATCATGGGTTGCCCATGTTTTTCTCTTCAAGTCTTACAAATATCTACAAACCCACCAGAAATTCTCCCTCAAAAAATTAGGTCCCAGGCAAAATTACTTTATACTTTTTAGTCCGTTTTAAAAACGTAGTATATTAAAAAATTGTTTTTATTTAATTAATTATTTTCTACTTTTAGTCTTATGCCCGGGTGAAAGTTTCCAATCGATTTTATACATCTTGATGAGACTCTGACAGGAACACATAGGAAATTCAATATGTATTTCAAATTCTGTTCAGCTGACAGTGTGTGGAATTGAAAAATATTATCTCTCCCTACCTATAATACTTCAAATTCTGTAAATCTTATTATCCTGAAAATTAAACCAAAGGAGCCGGTGAGGCGCGTCACACTCAGCTAGGTATAGGTGTTTATTAGTTAACCATGTGACATACACGACCAAGTTGCAAAAAGAATATTTTACCATGAGTCATGCGCATGAGGAACTATCAACTGTTAGATCTCTATACGTTCTAGTAAATGCGTGGGGTATAAAGCTCTATACGCCGTCCTTATTATGTCCAGAAGTACTTCTTTATCGACTGAGTATGATTATCTGTCTAGCTAGAGACTAGCACATATTCAGACCTTGTACCATACTGAGAACTGGGTCAGTAATACCCCGAATGCGTGAGGCTGTGGTGAAATAGTTATTTATGCACCTTGGCCGTCATGGCACATGATTTCGTTCGAGACGAATAGGTAAATTCAGCAAGAGTCGTCCGAGAGCGCGAAGCTATGGTTAAAGTTTCAAGGCTCTACTATAAAATCAGGAAATTTGTTTATCAATTGATCGTTAATTAATTAATCAATTAATTATTGTAACATAAAGCAAATGATGCATTGGCATCCAGTTCCGAGCGACGGTTAAAGTTTCGAGCCTCTCCAAGCAAATCAGGAAATTTTATAATTAATTAATTGTTAATTAATAAATTAATTATTATAACATGTAGCTAACATTTCATTGTTACCCACTTCTGAGCTATGGTTAAAATTACAAGCCTCTACTAGCACATCAGGAAATATGTTAATTAATTAATTGTTAATTAATTAATCAATTAATTGTTATAATAGATACCTTATATTGGATTGTCATCCACTTCTGAGTAATGGTTAAAATTTCAAATCTCTAGCTGATCGGGAAGTTAGTTTAAATGTAATCCTTACTGATAATCGGAATACTTGTAATCGATTACTTCCCATTCCTGCTGAATGATTTTTTAATGGATATCGTTTCCGATCGCTACCATCATTGTACAAGAATTGCTCGAATTTTTTTTCTCAGGTTTTTATTAGTTCGGTTTCCGTTATGTCTGGCTGTCCGGGTGGAATATTGCAACCGAGTTTAACTTACTCTACTTTTAATCGTCACTTCTTTAATTTTAATTTTACTTGTAATATTCTCCAAAATTAATCATTACATCTGTGTAATCATTGCTCTAGGGGTAATTCTTGATCTTCGTGTCAGTGATAATTTCGATTACTCTGTATTTTTATTGTTTTGGACTGAAAAAGCAGTTTTTCACAATCCTTTACACCGGAAATTTTTTTTTCAACCACTACTCCCTCCAGCGTACTCTCAAGCCGGATCTCCACTAGAAACATTTTCCGCGTAATTTTTCACGATTTTAAAAAGCTTTATTGCAACCTAGCTTCTAAATATCGGCTGTAGCGGCTGATATTCTAGCCTGTATGCCGGTACTGCTCTAGAACCATAACCGACTACGCGTTGAGGTTTAAAATAACGCTTTGGAGCGTATCGCTCGATATCTTGGTTTTCAGACCGATATATCGAGCCGCAACGTACGGGTGGGACAACCCCGAGATATTCTAGGCGCGGTTTGTTATTAATTTCTTGTTTCTGAATGGGTCATTTGAGCACGATAGCAAGAAAGCCCTCAGACTGATACATAAAGAGGAGATTTGTTTTCACTTCTCATCAGACGTCACGACGCGAATTCCTTCTCCTCCTCTTCTCCTCAACCGTCGCGTCGCTGCCCGTTGGAATGTATTGACCTATCTATCGCCCGATATGCGGTACTCGATAGGCAGGAGCCAAACCGATGCAATCCCGATATCCGATATTTAGAACCTTGATCGCAACATTCTCATGTGCGCACAAAATGTATGAGGTTTCGAACACCCATCTGGTTGGATACTAAAGGCAAATTTCCGCAAGCATCCTCACTTTGCATCGCAACCAGTGAGTCAGTCGGTCAATGAGTTTTTCAATTCACGGTCAAGGAGACTTCTTTTTAGGACATTTTGAACATAACACTCCCTGCCATACGCCTCTGCGGCGGCTTGCAAGGTAGTATGCTAGTATAAATAAATTACATTCATACTGCTGCTGACAGCTGGACCCACTTTTGGAAATCATATCTGGTAATGACAGCTCACTGGGTAGATTCACAGGATATACGCATCTCGAAATTCAGCAATGCTTGGAATTCGTCGGGTGATAGGACATTAATACTCACCAACTTTTAGGTTTAGCTATACGTGAGATACATAAAGGCTTTGGTTTATATTTTATAGTAATATTATGTGTCACTAATAACTGTGCCAAATTCGTGATATACTCGTGTGTGTGCTTATTATTTCATGTGATGTTTCATGCTGTTGCCATTAGATTAAGTGCAAAAAAAGGAAAGAAGCAAGAGGACTACGACTATAAAGCAGTGACTTGGTACAATTAAGATTCTTGATGTATTGGATATTTACTTAAGGAGCGTGCACTTCATGTAAGGCTGAATTTCTAATGATCATTTATAGTATTTTATAAATCCGACATCACCATTAGTCGAGATGCAGTGGTTGGATTGCTTTTACTTGACGAGCACAATATGGTTTAGTTGAAATATGGTTTTATACGTCGACGTCGTAATAGTAATCTATTACGACGTCGAAAATTTGTATTGAAACCGAAAGGTATATAAAAGTTAGTCTGGAATCAAATATCATGTATTGATTATTTGATGCTCTCTTGGGAATAATTAATATAAGAACTCGGCTGTGAGTTATGCTGAAATTCATTAAGATAAATATCTTTTTTTTTAGGTGGAATGGAAAAATTACAATTATAGATTTTAAAAACAGTGTAACGCTCTTAGAATTCCATGCTGTTGTAACCCTAGAATTTGCGATTACATGGGAAATAATTGTAATCAGCTTGTTAGAGTACCTATTCGATTACCTTTTTGGAAAGTAAATTTAACTTTTAATTGATAACGTTTTCGCGGGGGTAATTTTAATCTATCCCAATTAAATTATTTGGGTAGGTACTTGACCCAATAATGGCGTTCAGGTTATTTTATTTAGCGTGCCATTGAATGTAAGTTTTAGTTTTTTATAAGAGATTCTGTAATTGTATTAAGAGTCAGCAGTAAAGTATTGAGAATGATGATGATTCATCTCAGACTTACAAGAATACTTATTTAAAGTTAAGAGTACATCTAAAGATGAGTGATGGCAGAATGCATTATTGAGATATTATTATACTACATTCATTAGTTGGTAGACATGGTTATGCCAGAAATGACGTGTGTTGTTCTGATTGATAAGAATCAAGAGTGATTGAATTGGAAACTTATAACTCCTGAAACTTAAGCCGCAGGTCAAAATAAATTATTTATCATTATTACTTTGCCTCCATCATTGGTATCGTGGTTACTTTATTACCTTTTTGCCATGAATAGCTATTGTTGATCACCATGATAACTTAGGAAACGAAGAAAAACCTGCGTTTTGTAGTAAAAAAGATCTCCTTATCTTTTAAGACATTCCGAGTAGTGGCTTAAATTTCTATAAAAAAATAAAAAACTATCTATATCTACCGCTTCGCAAACTGCATACAATTAAAAACAAGAAGCGAAGTAAATCCTCATAAACAAATCTGATACCCTCGTACGGCAGCTCTTCATCTTTAAATATTTAAGCTGATATTTCCTGTCTTCACTGGATAACTCAATAATGGAATTCACTCTGTAGTTTCATTGGAAAACATCGAGAACCTGATGGGCCGAGAAGTAGACTCGATTTTTGTGAATGCTACACCGGTTCTGAATCCATGAAATTTTCGTCGTTCCGAGCCTCATCTCCCGCAAACTATCTTTATCAATCCGTTTCAATTGTGAATGTTCACTCGCTCATTTTTGCAAGGGTTGAATGTTGGCCGAAACTTTCGCATTCCCGAAGTAAATCTGAGGGGGGTGGGGCAGAGAAGGGAAGGAAATGCCCAACGCATATTCTAGCATGGTCATTTTGAAAAAAGGTTACGAGAGGTATATTCTGGATTTGCTGAGAGATGGCGCATTGGAACGAGCTTCCCCTCCTCTCCAACCGGCGTTATTTCATCGCCGAATTTTCTTTTCTTTTTTTTTCATTATTTTTGTCAGGGGATCAGATCATAATTCGTTCCCATTCATTCCGCTACCCTCCCTCATTCCCCTTGTTTGCCAGCCCATCCGTTGAGCGACGCACCAGTGGTCGGTTAGGTCCATATAATTAACCCCTCAAGGATTTGTTAAGGGGATAGAGTAGTGGCTATAGGGGTTTTGTTCGTACAGGGGGGGGACTAAGGGTTGGGGAGGGGAGAGGCCAGCGTATTGCGGCAAATGTGAAGGGAGGGGGAGTTTTTCAAAAAATAAAACGTAGTTCAGAAACCCTGCGGGACAATTGGAAGGACAACTAGGAGTTTGCTTCTCGTCGTGTATTACATGACGTGCATAATATTTCCCCTGAGCACTTTCATTTTCTCGTGAAACATGAACCTCTTGTCTTATTTTTCGAACTGCAAATCGTATCAGCACTCCCATTTTCTCTCGTATACACAGTAAACCTGTCTACTCTATGACCATGTCTAGACGACATGCCGCCAGGAATGAAAAAGCCGTATGAACTTATGATGATGGCAATATACGCCCAAAGATTTTATAACCCTCATGGATGGTGACTCCGTATATCCCGAATCATATCACGCATTCATTGCTGTGGAATACATATCAGTGTTTATTATTATCACGAGGGTTACAAAAATAAATTTTCATGCGAAAGATGATCGAAAAAGTAATTCATTGCTTTATCTATTTTGCCACGACACAATTCATTTTTACGTTATAATACATTTCACGACAGAAATATATCCTCTTTCTGAATTATCTAGGCATTATAGGCAGCAACTTTCAAATTTACGGTTTCAAATGTTTTACTAGGCCATGGATTTTGATGGTATTTCGTTTTCGTTTCTTTTAATATCCTTAGAGATAGTACATTTTGTCCGAAGACATATTTAGTTCCATTGAGGCTTGAGAAATAGAATTCACTCAAAACGAATAAATTGTGCCAATAATGATTAGTAATTTATTTATAGCTTAAGTTCATTGATAATCCTGGTTCATTAGTAATCCTGGTATAGCTTATTAACCATGAAAGCATAGAGCAGTAGTATAGAATGTTTAGGTTATCAAAGTAATGTTTTTTCATAAAATTATTTTTTCAGGGATTGTGATACTTTTGAGCGATGGATTAGCCAAAAATATTAAATGGACACCCCTTTGAAGGTCCATCGAAGCAGAGAACTCTTTTCACGGAGAGAAGTACCCATGACAATCGAAAAAGGCATTCTCGTGAGTGAACAGGAGCGTAGTTTTGAGCGTGGTCATGGTCAGCTGCTGTGGATGCAAATGAGTCATGGAGGAATGAATTTTGCGCGGAAATAAATACGGAAAGGCGAGGCAGAATTATGGTCTGCCTGTAAGTGGTACGCATTCAGTAGGGAAAGATGAGAAGATAGGTGATAGGAAAACGGGAAGAAGTTTTGACCTCGAACTTCTTTTTCTGGCGTTTTTTAGTCCTAATAGCTGGAAAAAATTAGTCTTGATGTACTCTTTCTGTAATTCATTGTTCAATGGTTTAATAATCAGGTGATTAGTAAGTCATCGAACCCAGATGAATATGTAATTAAGAAATAATTATGGAACCTAGAGTATAATCAGGTTTTTTTCATGTTACGTTGATTTTTAAATGGCGTTTCACATTTTGAATTGGAAACAATGATCAATTTACTCGTGAAAATAGGAGAATATTGAAGAGAAAGAAGACTGAATTGAGACTTGTACATGGATCAGACAGCAAAAGATGGGCTATTATAGGTCGTGGGATAAGGATGCCTTTTGTCTTCTTTGCTTTTTAACATTTATTCCTAAAACATGGTAAGTGGGGTATGAGTACACCTAGACCTCGGAATAAAAGAAGGAAGATATCTGATAAAATCGGTTAGATTCGTGGACGTCCAGGCGTTGTTAAGTCGTTCATCTAAGGGATAATAAGCTTCAGTAGATGCATTATAAAATTATTGCGGGAAATGATGAATGAAGATTAAACATAATAAAGCAAAAATAATGAAATTTTCTAAGGCAAAGAATTCGATGCTTCATAAAAGTGTAGAAACACACAATCTGATACAAGTAGAACAATTTAATAACATGGTTAGTACATTATATTGAAGATTTGTGGGACATGTTCGTAGTGACTCCAACTTCTTCAGAGATTGCTGTCACGAGGTTGCATTTTCCGAAAATGTTTCCTATAAAGACTATCTTCAACCTGAAGACGCCTCCCGGATAGGAAACGATGTCGGAAAAAGCAACCACTGGGCAATACTGGAAGAAGATAGACCCACTTGGGTATTACGGTGGAGGAAAATGGGTATATTTTCTGGGATATAAATGGGAGATATGCGTTAGCGACATGGGCGTTCAGCAAAAAGAGAGAGCTAAATACGTGGCTTTGTGAATGAATATAAAGAAAAGTTCGGCGAAGAGTTTAATGAGTGTAGTACTCTCTGAGGAGAGGTAGGTGTACAGGTGTTCGAGATAGTGGTTGTTGTGGAGAATGAAGAAGGAAAAATAAGAAAGGAGGACAAACGAAGTTTCGTGACATAGTGAGTGGAAACTGCTGAACGATATAAGAGAAATGCAGGTGAAAGGAGCAGGTGGTCGGGGGTAAGCGGATGCTGAAGGACTTGTTAGAGGAGGATGTTGGGTTGGAGTGAAATGGGATGAAAGAGAATAGGCATTATTGATGGAATAAGGAACAGCAGGGTACCTAGGGAGCTTCGTAACAGTAATGAAAATAAGTGCATTGCGCTATTGCAGCTTTATTTTGTGCCATCAACCACGTCTCCCGGCAATTCTTTAATGAATAATCTGCCGGGAACTCGTTTTTTTAAGCTATTGCTTCGGAAAGCATATTTCAATTTTCAGTAGCTGATTTTTAACTACATGTTGAAAAATCTCTTAGCCGATTAAAGAACCGCATTTTAAGCGAGACAGCTTGTTTATTCACCCTTCTAAATCATCTAATTTGGTGTCTAGACGCATATAATGAGTTAGAGCCGCATATGATAAGTTTATAGCTTAGAGATCTCTGAAATTCTAAAACCTCGCCTATCAAGTCCTGTTTTAACTTAAAAAAAGTCTAGATTTTAGCCCGTAAGTCGAAAAATGTCTCATTATATGGCAAAAAGTATAATTTTTAGAAAAAAATACCAATATCTACTTGTTTTTCGTTGCAGTCAATGATTTTTGTTAATAAATATAACTTATAAGAACTGCGGCAAGTGGTTTGCACGTTATCAGTGTTCTTAATGGTCGCATAAATATCTTTTTAAAGCCCTTTTGCAGGAGGCACTGAATTGAGCAGTTTGGTGATCAAAAATTTAAAAAATTAAAGAAGAGGCTTTTTTCTTGTCTCTCATTTACGCTTTTCCGCATTCATTCTCGCAATTCTCCGCTTTCCAAGACGCAATACTCACTGCGCGTAATTTGGGAGATGATGCGATGCTAGGCGTTATCTTAACTGTAGATATGAGATGAGAAAAAGGAAATTGCTTTAGGACGCAGGGTCTGCGGCTGTTTGAATGATAAATGAAGGAAATCTTACATGCATCTAACCATACCTAAACTGGAAGGTTAATGATATAAAATATGTTTGAGAATTCATTTTCTCGTCAATGAGCCATCGAGGATAGTTTCCTTCGTATTCTATATTTTGGGCATGATTGGCGGAAAGCTGAGAGTATTTAAACGTTGATTAAATTGGTTTCCCTTCACTCTTCATCCGATTTCCAAATTTTTATAATCTTTCCGTCCTAGATGCTAAGCATTGCAGAATTTAGGGAAAGATATTACTCCATATAAATTTGGATTAAGGTGGCTCTATACTGGGGCTAAGAAGCTTGTTTCAGACGTTTCCCTCTAACCCAATAACGGCTTTTCCATGACAGCTGGAGACTTGAAATGTTTATCTTCTGTAGATGAAGAGTCATTTGTTGATTTAAGTGGAGTAACTTTATCATGAAGTGGTTGTGTTTTTTTATAAAAAAATAGCAAAACTTTTGTTTTTACGAAATATTTTTGTAATATTCCGGGGCACTTTGCGAAGGCTATATTCCGAAATGAAGATTTTCAGCCCACTTAAATCAAAGAATCGTCTTTCATATACGCAAAAAATCAACAACCATTGATGCTGTTTTCGTATTAAGGCTATAGCAACGTTAACCGTTCAAGCCTGCATTAAAAACGGAGTAGACCTTTTCCATCCCCACCCAAGGATTATCGTTCCCCACACCATTTTTGTCAGCGCCGCCTTCACAGTTTCCCGTTGGGATTCTACCACCCCAACAGGCGGGTCGCCACCACAGGCGGCGACCGGTAAATTGAGGCGGCTTGGAAGTATAGACCCACCTTAATATGGCCCCATCTTCATTCCATCATCCCTCATCATATGCCCCATCATCTCCAACTACATTTTTGTAATAATACCAAACCATCATCTACTAAATGCATTGCTTTGCGAAATATTTTTCTAAAAGTAGAAGCCGTTTACTTAGGAATACGGACAGTGGGTACTAAAAAGGTATGAGGAAGTTCTGAGGCATGGATGACGCCAGGTATACAGTGTGTAGTGGTTTTATCCATTGTTTATTAACATTATTAATCATCGTATCACTATTTAAAAAATCGCATCTAACACTTTCGGTTGTGATGGCTAATTCCAGCGAGGTGCGTGAAACACATATGTCATATTTAAGCCTAAACCGTTTATATCTAGCTAAATGCTTGGAATAATAAATTACTTGGTCAGTAGTAAAAAGAACTTTCTTCATTGATTCTACGTTATATAAAATGATAATACTACTTCTGCGACGTACATATGCAACGCTCAACATATTCCAAGATCCCGATGTCAAACAACTTTCAAGCTCTACATAAAATCAAATGTTGCCAAATCATAAAAGGCTACTTTTTGCTAGGGATGGGCGATTATTAAAAAATAATCGATACTTTATAAATCGATTAATCGCAAGCAGAAGATTAATCGCGCCCGATTAATTGCTTTTACTAATCGATACAACGATTAATCGATTCGATTATGACAACATCCAAAACATACCTTGCAAGGTTATGGTCCCTCCATTAATAAAGTAAAATGTTTCATATACATTTTATAAGGTAAATGTTATCATAAGTACAAATTCTAAAATCTAGGTAAACTTCCAGGAAGCGTGTCAGGGAACAGAGTTGTGAAAAATTTCTTAATTTAATTTAAATTTTGGACGATTGCCAAATGTTTACGGGAGCTGAAGCTAAAACTTGCAATTTTGATAAGTAGGTACTGGTAAGGCGGCTCCTCAGATCAGATTGTATTAGACTCATCTCGGAAAAGAGTCTCTCTGACAGAACTGATGTTGCTACTCCTGGCAGGTACTTCCTGGTTACCTGATATAAGTGAGGGTATCCAGTTTTCATTGATTCCCACACTGAAAAAGGATTCAAATGGCGGTCAACGACGGGTTGGTTGAGGAATTGCCGTACTTCAAATGATGTCCCACCGGCAACATCTTCAGTACACAGGGTTTTCTGTGATGCTGCTTCAGTGTCATGAAAGCTCCAGAGGTCATCTGATGGTGCTGCATCA
Organism: Pyrrhosoma nymphula; assembly: GCA_963573305.1. Classification (NCBI taxonomy): domain Eukaryota; kingdom Metazoa; phylum Arthropoda; class Insecta; order Odonata; family Coenagrionidae; genus Pyrrhosoma; species Pyrrhosoma nymphula. The sequence goes on from OY754337.1 coordinate 39,669,453, forward strand.
CACTCAGCGGGTGAAAACATCTGCAGGACGTTCACCTGATCCTCCTCGTGAAACATCTCAGCCATCACAGCGATGGCGGTGCTCATGGCATTGGCTACAGCGATCGGGCTCTTGAAGTGAAGTTTTTTTAAACCGTGGGTCTAGCATCGTGGCGATTGCATAGTGCTTTCTGGACTCAAGAGGATCGAACCGACCAGCTCTGTCCAGCTCCGACAGAACCCGCCTGGATAATCTGGATCTACTGCTGATGGCTCACTCTCTCCAGGTCTGTTGTTTCTGCTGCTGCTTGTTTCGCTTGTTTTTTTTGCAAGAAGTTCTTCAAATGAGGTACGTATTGTTTATTATGTCAAAGTGTTATATTTCCTCCTTATCATGAGTGGCGGTGGATCGAGCGTAGCGTGGGCAGTCAGGAGGCATAGCTCCATAGTATTTTATTACTTTGAGTATGTTCTTAAAAATTCTAAAACCTGCTAAAATTCGATGACAAAATTAGTGAATTATCTCTATTATGACTTTTAAAAACTCGCTCGAACTTCTTCATAGCGCAAATTAACTACGTGGTTTGTCACATCCAGAATAAGCCGAAAAATTACCGTTGCACAAATGATGTGGTACGCAGAAATGCACACAGAAAGTGTAACAAAGCATGACAGAAGTAGTAAGAAGGGAATATGATCTACATGCAGGAGAGAAATTGGAATATACCGACTTGTAATAAAGTAAAAGAGAGGAAAAACCATGAGAGGAAGAATGGGTACAAGGGTAGATGGCCGGTAGAACCGGAAGAGAGAGTTTACATACATAAAGCGAACGTGAGTGGCTGCCCTGGAGAGTTATTTCCGCACCACTGATCCACATCCTTTCAGGGCGTCTCCCGCAAACTTCTACCCATCAACCCCCATCCATCCCCCACTCCCCTCGGCGGGCCATTCTCCCTTTTCAGTCGTCTGCAACCGAAAAAACACACGGGAGACCTTCTCTCCATTTATCAGCCATACCTGCCCTCTGCGCAAACGCACACACTCACACAAGAACACATCTTGTGCCTACCAAGTTTTTAGAGACGCTATCGCCCGTTATATCTCCTTTTCAGAGCCACCCTTCGGCCTGATACCACCTGAGCCACTTCTAATGCATGCGAGATGCCCAATAACTCTTTTCTTTCTTTGTTAAACCGGCCTGCTCGACCGATAAAACCTGACCAAGGGATGGCTGGCTTCGGTTGCGAGGTTTTTCGGGCTTGAAGCAAGGAAGGGTCAGAAGTGAACGACGATCTAATGAGGTGAATTCGGAGATCATGATTGGGAAAAACAAGAAATCGAAAAAACAATGTCAAAGAGAGAGAACACGAATGAACACACGCTAAACTGGAAGGCATTGACTGCCACGTGATCTCGTCTCTATTTTTCGCGATTGCCGCCCGCTTCCCCGCCATTTGAAGCACCGCCTGATGTCCTTTTTTAAGAGATGGAAGGAGATCGTTATTGAACAACTTCGCCGCCGACGAGTACTTTTCCCGCAACATTTGAGTTTATGTTTCAGCACACATTCTGATTTGAAACATAGTAGCCATTGAAAGTCCAATTTCAAAATTATTGAGTACCCCAGTATTACCAGGAGCGAAATCACGTTCTTCAAATGTGTTGCAAAAGCACAGCGACGTAGGTTTCTGATAAATCAGAATAATTTTATTACTTGCTCGACTACCTCTCTGAAACATACTGATCATGATTGACTTGCATGTTACTGGACATGATGTGACGACATTAGAACAAGAACAATGAATGAACTATGTAGGTATTTACTTATGTCTACCGAAAGGAGTCCGTATAACATCCTAGACTTGGCATGTACACATTTGTGCAGCAAATAGGATTTCCTCTGAATGGCCATATTTTCTAAGATATAACACATTACATGCAAATACTCTGATTCAAGAAAAAGCAACAAAATAATGAACTCAGGGTTTAATAAGAAAAATTTGTTCAAACCACATTTGGTCGAATATTGGCCAAAAGGGTGATTTCACGATTGGAAGTGAAACAGAGTAAGATGCCTTAAAAACATTATTCAGGACAAAATTCGCAGAAAAGCAAAATTACCCGGCGATAATCCTTCTACAAGAAAATCTAATATAATCAAAGAGGAATTCCAATATTATGCCTCATTAGTACATTCAAGGGAGAGCGGTGGCCTAGTGGGTAGAGCACTTGGCTACTGATCGAAGGGACCAGGGTTCAAATCCGGGTGAAGACTTTGAACGCAATGTGCGCGGTGGCCCAGGGAAAGGAACTGGCCCCCCTACCCTGAATGTGTGAAATTCACACGCCTATGGCTTAGTCCGGGTTGAGCTCTACCATCAACTATCCAAACCAACCTTCGGGTTGAATCACTGAGTGGGTGAGTACATTCAACGCGTGTGTGATATGGAAAGAATTTCTTCCAAAAGAAGTTAGTTTTTTTCTATTTAAATATCCTCCATTTAAAAAACCAGCCGCTGTTCCTAAATGCCTACCGCGTAGCTATAACCCCCACCACCGCTGTTCCAGAACTGTACCCGCGTTAAACGTGTTTAAGGAGGATTCCTGAAATACTTCGAGGAGGAGGAAATTTTCCTAGTTTTCAAGGTTTTGTCAGGAAGATTCGTCGAATATTTATATTGATACATGAGCAGAAAATACTGAGTATTCAGCAATGGGTAAGCGGGTTTTCCGTGCAGGCTCCACCTTCTCTTCGGGTTTGCAAACCTTCGCTTATACCCCGATTCGAAGAAGTGTGCGGGAAGTTGGAAGGAAAAAAGGAAAGGGAAGAAGGGTATGGGAATGGGTAGCTTCCAACTCCAGAGTCATAAAATAGGCTAAGGGGCTAAAGACGGAACGCGAAACAACATATTTTCTAGGGTGTTTGCTACATCGAATCCTATAAATGTGGAAACGACGGAGTCGCAACCGGTCTTCCTGGGCCCGATCCACCCAAACTAAGTATTCAGCAGCCAAATTTTTACAAAATACCAAAAGCATCTCAAAGAAGGCTACAGTCAAGAAAAATTCCGAACTAAATTTGCTTAATTACCAACCCTATTTAATGTAGGAGTAGAGGATACTTGGAGGGCAAATAAAGTGGCATCAAGTCATTCATTACAGATGATTTTCATTTCCCATCAGCCGTCGATCCAAAGATAGGTTTTCTAAGGTTACCACTTTATTTTCTCTTCACTATATAGGTTCGCGGTATATGGTTCGCAATTTACCACGATTTCCACATGAAAAAATAAGAGCATCATTTTCCGGATCCGCGGTTTCTACGAGAATTATCTCTACTAATTTCAAGTATGCATTGGTAGTACTTTAACATTTTCACACTAACACATTTTCCGGATTAATACATTTTTACTCCTGGCTCCTCCCATTGCCAGTTTTAATAAAGATTCTCTTCTACAATTACCGACTCTAGTCCAGATTACAAGAGACAGAAAATACAAATGTTACCGATGAAATATATTTTAGTCAGGGATAATCGTTAGCTTAGGGATTAAACCCTTATTTTCTAAAAATATTTTGCCATGCTCCCTTCAAAGCCAATTCATAAATATCGGATAAGCCGTATCCACATGTTTGCTTTCATTTTTTACGCTGGAAAAAATCACGAAGGATGGGATTCACACTTGGTATTTTATTTAAAGGAACAACATGTGAACACTACATAGGTAAATAGAAACAGTACAAGAAGAAGCTGGCAATAACTGTATAAATAAGCACGACTTGTTTCAAAGAAATACAGAGAATAAATATCGAGTAAAATCTGGTGGCTCGGCCCCAGAGAAATCTGATGAAAAGACGATAGTAGTCATTAGTCGTGAGCATATCAGGACCCCAAAGAAACACGAACGGACAGAGGTATCCGCAAAGGCAAAAAGTATACGATGTAAATACGTTTCCTACGAACAAAAAAATTGAAGAAATCACCAATTACTCCACTATTATAGGAGCCTGGTAGAGTGTGTACGGCAGGCAGGTCAACGGCCACCCGAATGCTAATTTTCAATATAATCAGTCAAATGGTTTTCCCGTGAAAAGCGGACAGAGAAAGTGCTATTATTGCATATGAATAAATGGATTAAAGATAGACAATAAAGAATAAAATTACTGTCAAAAAGTTAGAAGCCGAGAAGGAAGTAATCACATAGATTTATGATCAAAGTATGTATTCAGAGATACAAAGAAATTGAAATAGCAAAGCAACGACAAGAAGAAGCTGTCAGAAAGTGATAATTACCGAGTGATCAAAGCAAGCCTCCAAATAACGGTAGAAGATACATTAGCACAGTAATCATGCGTTGGATACGATATGAGAATTAAAGATCATCTTGAATTTTAAACATATGAGACAACATATCGAAACTAACACACAAAAAAATCACAAAACAAGAGAATCAAAAACGTTAGTGCCAAGAGAAATAATGACAGGACTAACACCAAATACGAATTATTTACTCCAACCAATGATGATTATTACGAATCTCAAGATGCACATAACAATGGCATATGTTTTTCTATAGGCTTAATAGAGTACAAAGCCATAGATGATGTTTTTTAAGTGAGAAACAGCTCTTTTAACCACTATTTCAACTCTCATAAACCATATTTCACCAAAAAAAACAACCCAATTAGCCTAGATAAAAATAATCAATAATAATAACTGAATCCAAAATATGAAACGATTCCCTTCCATAGCACTGTCACTAAAAGGAGGTTCCACAACGACTGTGTGAGTCAAAACCAATACTAGATTCCACCTTTTTGCTTTTTTGGTAAAAAAACTGCTTTCGGCGATAACCTGCGTTGCCTATTGAAACCCACAGATTAAGGTAAAACATATGCAGATTATTCCGCGACAATATTTTAAATGAGCACTTTTTCCATCAATAGGAGCCGATTACAGCGCTATTTCTATGGAATTGTCGCATTTTGATCTCATATGTCGCAGTAATTTTTGCTTTTTGTGGGGAGCACATATAAGAAATATTTGTGGCAGAGCTCTGAAGAAGCTAGGATTCGTCAAGCGTATTGTGGGAAGATTTTCGGATGAAAAAGTAAAAGAGAGGTGCTATTTCGCACTCGTCCGGCCACACCTTGAATATGCAGCGAGCATATGGGATCCGGTGCAGAAAGACTTAGTCCGGGAACTTAATAAAATACAAAGGAAAGCTGCGCGAATCGTCAAAAACTGCTACGGGCGTACTGACAGCGTTACACAGATGTTAAACGAATTAGGCTGGGAACCGCTAGAGACTCGGAGGCTACGCGCTAGGCTTAGATTGCTTGAACAATTGAGAATAGATATCTTTCAGAGCGACACGGAGAACATCATATTAGAACCCCACTATATTTCCAGGTCCGACAGAAACGATAAATTAAGAGAGATATTTTGCCGAACGGATAGGTATGGGAATTCTAGTTAAAATGAAAATGCATTCATTCTACGAAGTAAACTCGCAGACCATTGATTTTTGTATGGGAATTCGTTTTTCCCCCGAACAATAAGGGACTATAATAAATGCTAGGCGTAATTTCATTAGAGCGTTTCCTTTTTATCTTTAAACGGCTGGTGTCCTAACACCCCCCGCCACACGCCTATTGAGGCGGCTTGCGGGGTAATATGTAGATGTAGATGTAATTGGCTAATAACTAAAATATAAGGTGCTAAGATGCCTATGTATTATTTTTATTCCATTTGTCAGGATTTTTCCTTCTTGTTAATAGTTTACCGTGAAAATGGTATTTAAAATATGGAAAAATGTTTTTCCTTGTGTTTCTCCCATTCTTCTATTGAGCACCATGTAATTCTGTAATTCAGTTCAGAACACTCGGTAAATCAGTAAAAAGTTCAATTAGAGAATATAATATCGTGAAGAAGCTTTATTTTGTTGTTCATATCAGATAGAGGATATGTTTTTCCGCTAGTGGGTAGTGTGTGAATAAAATGACATTTAAGTCACTATACGGTGGAACCACCTTAAATTTTTAATTTCTTATTTATGGTAAGAAAAATATTTCCCGGCGTGAATTTTTCGAGGCAAACATCTAAAAATATCTCGACGGTACAATTTGTGACAGAAAATTGTACAACCAAAAAAAGACATTTACGAATGAAAATATCGTGTCCTTCAATGCAAAACCGATTCGATAGTATTTTTTTGCTAAGATTTAAATTATATACATTGAAATTTAGCACATTTATCTCAATTAATCACAATAAAAGAGAATTTTAATACAAGGAATTAACAATTTTTATGAACTTCACATTAAAATTACGCTTTTTGTTTGATGAAGCGTTGAAATCCCACCGGTGAAATCAACTGTGAAGGCATTTTGTTTGATCTTCAGGTATAATTAAGAAATATTCAAGTGTCTGCGATTTCCTGTTGGGAATGAATGGCTCTTCATTTGATTTCCAATACTGATATATAAAAACAGATATGATTCGGTGTTTACGCAGCAGCTAAAATTATTTTTATTATTTCCTCATGACACATGATATTAAATCAAATGTTGCATAAACCTAATTTACAAATTAAAGGAGAATGAGACATTTTAATTAACTTCTTAAATAATAACCATCTAATAATGAACAGGCATAATTATAAGTTCACCAGAATGAAGTTTAATGTGAATAGCTTTCTAAATAAAAATTTATTTTCAAATATTTCGTCGCATATTCATCATGTAGGTAAGTATTCCCATCAGAGTAAATTAGTAGAAAATTCTTATTTTTACAGAATAATAGTTATGAAAATCGTAATTTAGCAAGGTAATAGGTTTTCTAAGTTATGTATAGCGTGGCCTTCACACTTATATTGCTAAATTACATCCATACCTTCCTTTAATCGTAACATAACCCCCAAGATATCTATTTCCCTTTTAAAATTAGCAAGTACTATTTGGTTATTTTCAAGCATGACTGTTTGATACAAGTTCACTTGAAAATTACTCAATGCGAGTACATAGATTCTTCCTAAAATGGTATAAAAACGATAAATCCTGTCACTCCTTTCGCGTATTTAAAAATAATTGAAATAAAAACTGAGAAAAGGTGAATCATATTTTTTTGTAACTATCCTAGTAAAATTCTACATCCATAATTTTAAAAAGTGTATACTACGTTTCTCCTAGTTACTAAACCAAAATAATACGACTCCTTATGTTCTCCAAAAAGATCTAATCGTATTTGTTTCCAAAAAAAATGTATTGTGGGTACAAAAATATACCTATTCAAATGACTAGCCCATACTTTTAACGATGGGTACTTCTTCAAGACTCCTCTCAGCTGGAAAAGTACACACGCATACGGCTTTTAGAAAACCCATGCATTGTTTCTTCTATTTCTTTTTAGTGTCGATTATGAAACTTGTCACCTACAAAAAGTGAAAAATCAATGGGGAAAAAAGAACGGGAAAACTTATTTTTTTACTTTCCGGCTTGTGATTATACCATTTTTTTAGCCATTATCGCAACAGCGTTTGAGCGAAAAGAACCGCAACGACACAGAGGCAGAAAACTCGTTCGTAAAAACTGTGTCCTTTACGAAAGTACCGTTTTGGGCGAAAGGGCTCCTCTCTCTCGTCTCCTCAGCTGAACTTTCCAAACGCATTTAGTGCTTCTCTTTCCCTCAGGGTCATCCCGCCAAGCATACTCCCATTTTAACCCGTCGAAAATAGTGTTGAGAAAAACGTTTTTCTAAATTTAAGGTATAATACCAAACTAAAAAAATGTCTTGTATTGAAAAGCGTTTTTATCACTTTTTTATATATCACTACATTGAATATTAAGTAAGAGTAGATGAAAACGTAGCGGATGAAGCACCAAGCGTACTATTATGGACAAAAATAACTATCATAGATTCCGCCAATTACGTCAATGGTAACAATAGGTTACGTCTTTTTTGCTCTTATTTATATTAATTTGCGTTTATTTAGTTTTCTATAATTTCTACCAATCAACTCTACGGAATTAAGCAGAATTACGACATACGAAATCAGAGTTACAGAGCAGAAACCTGGATTATTGATAAAGTAACTGAATTAAAGTTAAAAGCAACTGAAATAGAATTCTGTATGCGAAGCTGTTGTCTCATTATTGCAGGCAGTGCGAAGAAATCCGAATGAGAATGAATGTAACAGAGAGAATACCAAAAGGATAGGCCAGAAAAGTTTGATATGGTATGGAAACTTGCTTTAGATGGAGGAGGACAGGTTACCACCGATAATATGGGGACGAAAACAGAAAAATCGAAAAAGTCAAGACCAAAAAAATGGAAAGATGTCACCCAAAAGGCCATACAGCTGAATGAAGTAGATTGGATAGACCTAAGTAAATGAAAATCGGGATGCGAGAGAAAGCCGCAAATGCTGACAAGCCCTCGCTAGAATACATTTATTAACACCTACAGCGGTTTGGGGATCGGGATTTTGTGGTTACTAGATGACTAGTTTCCCATACCGAGGGTTCTGCTTCGATTCCCTGCAGTGGCGAGGAATTCTAGTCACAAATTGTGCAGAGTTCATTACTCTATCCGTCAAACGGAACGTTAAATTGTGGACCCCTTGGTGACATCCGCAAAGAGTAGGCTAATGCCGACTTGGAATTTCCCTATAACCTCACGTAATTTCCCAATCAATCCTTTTTTATAATCCTTCCCATGTAACCCTCTTTAATGCCAGGTGTTCGGAATTCGGCACATCTGGAGTCACCTCAGCTCATGTACCAATACACAAAATGCCGAATTGGGTTCAAAATAAATTCTAAACTATTTTTAGCTATCTTTTAAAAGTAGTTACTGGTTCCTGTACTTAACCTCCATTTGTTACCTTTGAGGAGGAAAATCTCTCAGTCTATAAAAGATTAATGGTTGTCGGGTTGTAGGCGATTGGAATAAACGACAGTAATAAATACGAAACAAATTTTCACGTTTTTTTCTTTCTATTTAGAACAGAAAAGGAAAGCCTTTTTCAGAAATGAGATTCACAGCGGAAGATAAAGCATGGATAACTTATCTGGTTAGAGCATTTGCCGCAATATCAAGGGATCTGGGTTCGAATCCCATTCCAAGTGAATGACTCTTTTCACTCTGAAGTCCACACAATTGTTTATTTAATATCTTCAATACGTTCGGATTTTTTATTTGAAGGTGCCCATCTCAATTTCCCGTCTTTCCCTTTCCCACAACTCCTACACACAGACTCTATATTCTCAGTTAAATTAACACGCCGCAAGGCTAGGTCGACCAAGCAGTTAGCGAGGTTTTAGACTGACAGGAAAGGAGGAGAGAGAACCAAATTGTGGTTAAAAAGAATGCATTAGGCCAAAAAACACAAGAGTCGGACCATAAGACGGAAAGTACCGTGAAAGGGGATAGGGAGAGGCTGTAGACCAGGGAATATGGTGCTCTCTCTTCGGACCCATTACTCCCTCTTACCATCCACCCCTCGGGGTAAGAGCAAAGGGTTTGAAAAAAGTAAGAAAAATTACCATCGTCCCTGAGGCGCCGTGTATGGAGAGCGCCGGTTCCTAATTACCCCTTGCGCTCTCTCAACTTCGCTTGTATTCTCCACTTTCCACCAGCCCCATTTGCATACACTTTAAGAGCAACACTGGGATTACATTCATGGCACAGGTCACCAAATCAAACCCATATGTTTGGAAAAACGCAATGAATAAAATCATCTATCTTGAACGGGATTCGAAACCAACAAGGTTTGGTATGATAACTCGGCTCGGCTCTTTTGGCCTGTTTCAAGCATAATACATAAGTATCGAAGAGACTTATGGTATCAATAAGCAAAGGAATTAGTTAAATATGTGTTTCGGAAACATTCCATAAATTCATTGGCTACATAAATGATTTAATAGTTTATTACACCATGAATGGTGTTAACTTAGCTCCTGAGCTTAATTAACTGAGCTGCATGGGTAATCAAGATGGTAGTCTGGTGATGAACCGTTTGTAAGAGTTATTACTTGACAGAAGAGTTATTCTGCAACGGTAAATGACTTTATGTATTCATGCTGGCTACATATAATGAGAATAAGTATCATTATCCATGAATTTTAGCTAGCGGTACCAAAATTATTGAAACTATCGAATAAAGGTCTTTGTACTTGGGAAATTAACGTAGTTAAATATTGACCAATAGTTGCATTTCCCAAAAACTCTTAAATCTCTTCAAAATAATAAAGTGAATGCTTACAGAACAAGATTTAGTATGAAAGACCATTGAACTGTGGTTCTAAGAGGTCTATAATCATCAGAATCATTGACCTCTCACATTTACCCATTTACCTGCCTGATACATCTCTCTTTCCCGCCCACAGCTTCCCTCTGAGCTCCCGGAGAGCCAGTTACTTCTTCACTCAAGCAACGTTAATACACCTCACCTATCCATTATTATCGCATCTCCACGGCATGATTTCAAAACTTTGTGTTTCCTCCGCCGCCCTGTCGCCTCTCGAGTCGAAACCGTGATATCACTTTCAGGGTTTATTGGGTCTGCGTCCTGGATGTCTGTTTTTCGAACCTCCTAATGGATTTTTTTCAGCCGCATTAGTTCCTAAATGTTACCGGAACGAAAATCATGAGTTTTATTTCAAGGACGAAATATTTGTCATTTTTCTTTCTTCACTGTGAGAATGACTCCGGCGAATAGATGGGAGAATAAGAATGTATGGTAAAGATGCATCGTTCTCCACTGCATGAAAACCTGGAACGGAACATGTAACTCATTATTTATATCCTTTTGTCGTTTATTTTCAGAGTCCAAGTAGATATCAGCGAGACAGATTACTTTCTCAGAGAAGTAATGCAATAAGAAAATGCAATAAGAAAATGCAATAAGAAAATGCAAAGAGAAAGCGTGGACTTCTATCATTCGTCAGCTAATCATGAGGATAAACATTGGCTGTTATGAAAGTAATAATACTTTTAAAGTATTCAAAACTTTTACTGACATTATCTCTCACGGACACTTTTTTATTCATGTTTTATTCTGAAAAGTATGAAATTAGCAAATTAGCATAGTAAGCTACCGCGTAAATGCAACTAATTTTAGCACTCGTTCTATTCATAAATAGAATAATATGCTCTTCGATCGACCTTTAACAGATTTTTTATAAACATTGGGAAAATGCCAAAGGTTAAAATGTAATTATAAAAACTAAAAGGCTAGATATTCGTAACAAATAAGTAATTGCCAAGCAATTTCGATTTTAAGTTTCCCACCGATTTATTTCACAGAAATTATACGAGTAGTAAAAGATAAATTACAATGACATACAGATGCAATTTCAGAAGTGTTTCACCCCACTCAAAATCGAGGAAATTTCAAAGACGTCTTCCTATATCTGGCTATTCCAGTATATCATATAAAATCTCTGTGATACATAAATTTATATTGAGGCAAACATAATTACTAGAAACGACAGAAATTCACGAATGGAGGTCTGAATTGATTACATGACAGACATAAAGCTGCCCACTACTTATCTACATTCTTCTTCACGTAAGCCAACCATAGTAGGACTTTAGCAGACCCGATCGTCAGACAGTAACTCAAGTGCAGAGTGTACAATCTCCAACACCATTAGGGAGCGAGGAATTTCAATGATGCAAGACACACTATGTGTATTCGATTCATTCAGTAATTACCCACCCCGTTCCTCGCCCTCCCAGAAGGGAGATATCACCTCGATGCCTCAAATTCTCAACCACCTCCTCCAATCACCTTAAATCATTTTTGAGCTCTGATATAATATATTAAACGTCGTCAAATATATTATGTTTGACGTTTCCCCTTTCCCAGCATAAAACCTTTCAAATGCCATTCCTTCCAACCAATCCAGAGCTTTTCCCCATCCCCGTCTCCTTCTTACCTCTGCCACCATTTTCACCACTTAATCCCTAGCCATAACTGAACCACCACCAGCCCCCTTGTATCACCCATCAACCCCCGCCCACCGTAACGAGCCCCCCCCCCGACCCCCATTACCTTCTTATTCCTTCCAACAGAAGCAACGAGGAGGAAGCAGAAACCCCACTACCATCCACCGCTGCTGTATCGCAACGCCCTCAGCGTCTGGCCCTGCCCCGGGGTCCCTTAATGAAGGCGTTTCGATGCAATGATCCTTCTACTGTTGGGGATTTGCTCCTCCCGTTCCAACTCCCAGAGCTCTCCTTGGGGGAGGTCTATAAAAGACGGTAGGCAGGCAAGGAGTGGAGGAGTAGGGGAGCCGTCTGATGTTCGCGCCCCTAGGCGGAGAGACGCGGAAGCTGCCACAGCCGTGCAGTAAAAGAATCGTCGGAGAGGGCCGCGGGCGAGGCATTCAAAATACGGAATTGAGAAACGCCGTAGATATGAGGAGATGGGACGAGAATGAGCATGCGAGGAGCGAAACTGACAATATAGGGAAGCGAGGAAAGCTTGATGTACAGTCGTGAGTAAAATTAACTCAACATATTCGGATAGCCCCTATGCAGAAATTTTCGAGAATCTTTGACGCGCATTGAAGGCCCCGATATATTTTGCTGAGAAGGAATAAATGTAGTAAGGGATTCCCGACTCATTTTTTTTAATTACTCAAAAAACAGTCTCAGGTTCCGTAAGAAAGATTCGAGAAGAGGCCGCATACACAGCGCCATAATGTTGCGTTAAATGTGTATCTACATGATTGTACATTGTACAATGAAGGGAAGGCAATAAAATGAACAATCCGAATATTTTATTATTTTTTTAAATGAAATTTTACGAAAATGGACAATATTACGGCAGAATACATCTCAGAAAAAGATGGATCTGGGGCCCTATCCACTAAGGCAATCTCTCGGATAGTTCGCGGTTGGTTATCGGAAAGACGTCATCATTTCGGAATGAGCTATCCACTAGGGTCTATCCGAACTTTCCGAAACGGAAACACGTCCGAGAGCGTCCGATGTGAAGGAGGGTCTCGGAAATTGACTTTCCGTTTCTAGGAATCGGAAAGTGATGTGCCAGCTGGTAAGTTATGGAATTTTTTTACGGCGAAAGTGGTTCTGCAGAAGCTGGTAATAAGTTATAAATAATTTTCAATACTGGCACGGTATGTGCACTAAAAATTATGGTAAATGGATGGTTATGTGCGGAGATAGGAATTAAATGAAGTTTGAAGTGAGGAAAACAGTTGAAAGTTGAAAAGCGTTAATGCCTTGTTTACTTTGGATTTTGACGTTGCATTTGGATTTCGACCGGCTAGCTTTTGGATTACTGCTTTTTGGATATTGACGGACCTCTTGGACTTACTCTTTTTTCGGAATCGGTATTGATTGACGTTTTTTGGCAAGGATCACTTAACGCTTTGACTTCGCACCGTTTGGACCTTTGGATTTTGACGTTACATTTGGATTTCGACCGGCTAGCTTTTGGATTACTGCTTTTTTGATTTTGACGGATCTCTTGGACTTACTCTTTTTCGGAATCGGCACTGATTGACGTATATAGGCAAGGAACACTAAACGCTTTGACTTCGCACCGTTTGGACCTTGATTTTCGTTTAAGAAGTACATCGTACTCGGAACATCTTGCGAGGTAAGTAAAATATTTGACAGGTTATGATTGATTTTTCGAGAAAGTTCGTTTTCCGCGGGAATTCGTGGCGTACGTCTGTTACTGTTTGTCACATTTGTACTCTACTGTCCTCTGATATTTCCTTGACGTTGACAATATTTGAAACGTTTGTGCGCTTGATATCCTCTTACATCGACGGTAGTTCTTTACAAGGTTAAAAGGAATCACAATTCTCAATTGTGATCAAGCATGTCAATTCTGTTAACAAACAAATTGCAATTAAATGACGTCCATCATTTTTAGATGAACGAAATACAGGCGTTGGAGTTAATCAGGGAGAGGAGAAGAAGGGAGTTGAGGCTGATTAACAGGACAAGGTTGCGCCGGCTACGAGACTTGAGTGACCCTTATCTCATGCCTGATGCCGCTTTTCAAGGGCTTTACCGGCTGAATAAGGCTCTGACAAGGGATCTTATTACAGAGCTAGAGCCTCATATGAACCAGGCCGAGAGAAGCACAGCAATACCGGTTAAATTAAAGGTGAGAACACATATAGATGTGCGCAACATGCCTCTTGTTATTACAAAATGATATATCTTCTAAATTTCTTCTAGGTCCTATGTGCTCTCCATTTCTTCGGGCAAGGCAGCTACCAAAAGTCAGCTGGGAGTGACTGCCACCTGGGCCTCAGCCAAGCTGCTGTCAGTCGAACGATTGAAGAAGTGACTGAGGCACTGAATACTCCAGAAGTCTTAACTCGCTGGATTTATTTTCCAATGACCCGCAATGAAAGGCGACAGGCCATACATGAGTAAGGCATTGTCGGTTTATCTCACAACATGCATGAAAGGAATACTTTGTGCCACAAAGATGAATTTGCCCATTATTTGAATATCCCTTAAATTGCAATTCTAAGTAGTTACTAATGGAATTCATAGCAATACAAATTTATAGCAATTTGTGTTATGGGAGCCTTAAATTTAGTGTCAGCCTTTACTGTTACACTCTTTCATTTAGGCATCTTCTGCTCCTAGCAATTTCTGATAACAATTCCATCTTCCCCAATCCTTTCCATTGAAATCCACAAAAGAAATTCATGGTTTTATAAATGTAAAGAAATAATACGGCATGTTCAAGGGGTTAAAGTATTTTATTTTGAAGCTTGATCATTTAAAACTATGTCTGCCTCCTCAAGTAGTTTAGGTATCTGGAATAAAAAATATATAGATATTAATGCCAAAGAATTCTGATTCACAACAGGAATTACCAAGCTACAGGATTTCCGGGTGTGCTGGGATTTGTGGATGGCTCACATGTGGCGATAAGAGCACCAGCAGAGAGGGAATATTTGTATGTAAATAGAAAATCATACCATTCCATCAATGCTCAAATTGTAAGTTTCATTTCATAGGTGTAAAGTATTTATTTATATGGATATTCAATTCATTTTTCCATGTTATATTGCATTCTCTAGGTGTGTGATAGCAAGCTACAAATTCTAAACTGTGTAGCTAGATATCCAGGAAGCACACATGACTCCTTCATTTGGAGCAATTCTGAGGTGTTCAGAGGGATGAGGACTGTGTGGGAAAGTGGTGAGCGGTGCTGGTTACTAGGTAATTATGACTTCTATCAAATTATTAAATCTTATTCTACTAGATATGTACCTATGGATCGAATAACGTTGAAATTAAATGCCTGTGCAAGATAAGATTGATAGCTAGGTTGTAACTATTGCATGGTCTACATATTATGCTAAAAATGCTTTTATGATTTAAGCAAAACAGGAATAGTAAAAAAAAGGAAGTTGGGAAGCAGGAATTAGTTTGGAATTCAGTAGTAGTTGAAAAATGTAAGGTTAAAACAGTGATATAAAATAGAGTTTAAAATAAAGTTTGTGTTAAAATTGAGATAAATATATATGGTACTGTGCACATCATTGTATACTCCAACATGGGTTTTTAGCCTCCTGGCCCATCATCATTCACAAAGCACACTGCAACTGAAGATATCTATGTGAAAGACTGAAACATATGATGTGAAATGAAATATTGTGGACAGTACCATTGCATTTAATTTCATTCTCTTCTGTTACCCCTAATCCAGAAGGGGTCAGTTTACTTCATCAAATTTTGTTTGTTGAGCAGCTGAGGTTTAATTACATGAAATGCTTTTTCAGGTGACTCAGGCTATCCACACCAGCCTTGGTTGCAAACACCCATATTGGATGCTGCAGAAGGGTCACCAGAAGAGAACTATACCAATCTTCATGTGCGGGCTAGGAGTGCTGTAGAGCGATGCTTTGGGGTACTAAAATCAAGATTTAGATGCCTTCATCGTGCTCTTGAGTATGCTCCTGCCAAAGTAGGACGAATAATTAATGCATGCTCAATACTGCACAATATGTGTATTAGGCATGGTTTGCCCATACCAGAGGAAGAAGAGGATATTGGGCAAATACCAAACATGCCACCAGAGCCTTTTCTTGCCCACCCTAGGGCATTATTAAGAGAGGCAAGGACTGTGAGGGAGTCAATTATTCACCGTCTGCAAATATAAATTATGTCAATGTGTTTCAAAGTATTGTGTCGTGCATGCTGTTACTGTCAACTTACTCTGTTTTTATATCCCTCAAGGTTTCGCAAAGAAATTGCGAGGTTTCTTTAAACGTTTCAGCCATTGATGTTATGGCAGCAGCTTTTGCTGTACTGGCAGCTGCCCTCTCCTCAGCTGCTTTGGCCAACCTCTCCTCATATTGTTCTCGAGGGCTGTCTGCAATAGAAATTGCATCAGAAAATATTAAATAATTAATTTATTTCTTTTCTCCTACATAAATTATTTCAACTCATGAATTATATTCATCTAGGTCATACTTAGATCAGGTTTAGCATAGGCCCCTTCTAATTTAAAGGATAGTTGATTTAAAAACACTCTATTCGATTACTTGCTGGAGCAATTGGAGAAGATTTAAAGGATTGGTAATATTACGTACATGTTTACTGATGTTTCATTTTTCCAATCTTCAACCCTCCTTGAGTAAGCATGCCTATGCAACAATGTATAAATGATAAATGTAAAAAATCAATAATTAACCTTAGAGGTTGAAGTTGCTGGTTGATCTGTTTAGGCATCTAATCCATCCCAGTATTATTCAGAGTAGTATCATTGTGCAAATATTCTTTCATTAATGCATCTAAGAGTGATTTTGCATTCTAAGGAATAGCTTGAAGTTGCCCCTCTTTAAATGAATTCATGTGTTCTTACGAAGTAATACCAGTTAGCAATGGCTACAACAGCATTCCTGATGTAACTTTCTAATTTTCAGGTTTACTTACTATGGGTTACTGGTCTTTTCCTTTTGCGAGTCTTTTGTTGTGGAGGTGATGTTGCCAGTAACACATCCTCTTGGGGGGGCTGAGGGCTGAGATCAAAGGGCTGGTATTGGGCACTGGTAGATGGGGTGATGGGTGGAGTGGTGGTAAAAGGTGGGGTATTCAAAGGTACAGTGGGGGTAGGTATGATCTGAATGGGAGGCAGAGTGGATAAGTGGGGATTAGAGGTGGGAGGAAGATTGAAGGTGGAATCTATAAGAATTTCTATTGGGGCATCTTCTGCCCGTTGATTCAACACCTGTGAGAAATAATATAAATGTTATGTTATGTGAGGCCTTAGATTTCTTTGATGGTTACAATGGTGAATTCATGTTTGAATAAAATTCTTTTGCATGTGGCCTCTAGGCTATATTTTGGCTTATTGCTACATTCTAATATTCCAAGGGAGTGAAATACTTTTTCATTGATTCAGTTCAGTATTTGACAGTTTTTATAAGAACAATATGTCTATTCACTTAAAAGAGCCAGCAATATTGAAGATGAGGTCAGACATCTGTATTCAGACCATCAGAAGTCTTCATTACTCATTATAAATTGCTCTTGTTTCACTAGTGGCTGACAATAAGTAAGTCTATGCTCCAGCTATTGCTATTCATTTTTTTTGTTCCCAAGTATTCCTTCTGAAGTGAGGTGGGCTATCAATTCTCTAAATATCTCTTCTGTTGGGCCAGATGAGATTCCCTCAAAGGTCATTAAAGCTTCTGCTAATGTTATATCTTTACCATTGTGTGATATTATCAATCAGTCATTCATTTCTGGGAGTTTTCCCACAACCCTGAAACAAGCAAGAGTGATACCAATTCCTAAAAAGGGGTCATCAATACAAACAACAAATTACAGGCCTATTTCAGTTCTATCGGTCTTTTGAAAGATATTGGAGAAACTCGTCCATACTCGCTTAAATAGTCATTTGTCATCCTTTGGGCTGATGAACAACTATCAATATGGCTTTAGAACTGGAAAATCTATGACAACAGCCGTTTTTCAATATATTGATGGTGTTCTCAGTGGAATTAATGATAAACACAAGTGTTATGGGTATCTCATTTGATCTAAAAAGTGCAATCAATAGTGTAGATCATAATATAATTAAGCTTGAACGCCTGGGAATATCTGGCAATAATTGTAGCTGCCATATGTTTTTTTTGTCTGATAGATCTCAGTATGTTAGTTATAATCATAGTACACCCAATGATCCACTATTCATCAATTCCAGCCCAAGGGTAATTAAGGCTGGGGTTTCTCAGGCTCCATTCCTGACCCTCTTCTTTTTATTTTGTTTATTGATGATCTTCCTGAATGTTTTACTCATAGTATACCTTTTATGTATGCTGATAACACTTCAAGCTTAATATCCATCAATAAGAAACTTAATTTGAGTGAACATGTTAATGTAACTTGACGATGTCCATGTATGTATGACATCCAATGGAACAAAAAAACTTCTACTTTACTTTGCTTATGGTATGTTTTTCAAAGTGTCCTAGAGTGACCTTATAATTATCTTGGCCAGTGAAAATGATATTAATTGCAAGGGTGATTGTTTGTTTGCTTGCATGTTTGACTAACTATGAACAGTTTGATCCCAAAATTTGATAATACCAAGGTAATAGTAGGAGTATGTGATTATATCTTGTTCAGTGGTTTCAGGAGATAATTGAAAATGTAAAGGATATCTATGTCTAAATAAAATAATCACATAATACCTATGTCTAATCAAATGACCACAATATCATCTATTTGGCTATCTGTGAGTAGTCATAGAGACATGTTCCTTACTGGTTAGCAAACTTGTCTTTCAGGGACCATTATAAATAGATTTGTTATTATGTATTAAGCTCTTAGAACTAATAAACTGTTAATATTCATTGATTTCTGTTATTCTTCCTTTTAATGAGCTCCAGTTCTAACAACTTATTCTTTCACTTGTACTTCTTGTACAGGAAAGAAAACTTCCTTCGAGTCTCAAAGTTAGATAAATTAGATAGGGCGTTAAATACTGCTTTCATAAGTACATACTTAATCTTCAAAGAGATAACTGGTTGTTCATTCTAAAGTGTTTGTTGCATTTGCGGTCACAAAATTTGATAGACATTGGATAAGGTACAAAATACAGCCCACGTCTGAACTTCATACTAAATAGTGATAACAATCTTTTCATCTAATGAATCGGGTTTTTATTTCTAAAAATCTCATCGACATACTTGATAATATACTGGATGCCATTTGTCATTAAAAGTGATACCTATCTTCTCCTTATAAATAGTTCATTGTTGTTTTTTAATGCTGTAGCCAATACAGTACTCTGACAAGTATTGATTGCCATTGAAATTTAACTTATTTTTGGTCGAACACAACTCAACTACTCATGGGCATGAGAAGATATTGTCCATTCCCCTAATTTTGACCATATTAAATTGAAATACTTTTTCGTGTAAATAGGCTGTAACAGTACTGCTATGGTTTGGTTTTGGATGAAAGAGTTGACGAAAAAGGATTAAATACTATTAAGTATCTCTATCTATGTTGTTCTGTCAGCATTATCTAGCCAATGCATTCTGTTTTCATTTATTGTGACTGCTCAATTAAAACAAATTTTGGCCTAAATGCTCAATTGTATAGGTTTTTACTATTCAGCAAATAGTAGTACCTGCATGGAGTCGGGTACGTCCAAGTGACCCTCCACTGCCACTTGGCCCAATATCCCCAGCAGTCTCTCCTCGAGTGGGGTGAGGGCTGTCACTTTGAGGGATGGTCCTCCACCTGTCCCTCTGGCATGTGCTTTTATTCTGGCAGCTTTCTGTTTCGTATCGCAACGCCAGTCCTGCCAAACCTGCCAATACATATTTCCCTGATACTGTTAATAAAATCATGGTAAAAACAATGTTATAAGAATAGTTTAAGCACAATATCACCTTAGCCCACTTCTCCGGTGTTTTAGTAGCACCACTGGAGCAGCCGTTAAGTTTTTCTGCAATTTTTGCCCAAAGCCGCTGTTTCTGGGCAGCAGCTTGTGGGCCAACGATTCTGTTGGTGGCCAACCCCGGATTTTCTAGCATAAAATGCAGGAGCTCTTCCTTCTGCTCCTGTGACACCCTGGGTGTCACCCGCACTGTAGCACCACTTGGGCCACTATCTGTAGAGAATTTGGTAAACTTCAGTTATTGAGCAAAATATGATATTACAAAGACTCAGAGTTAAAATTAGCTTAGGTCACAAGGAAAAATCCATCTAAATATTAAAACTAATATCAAGGAAGTAACACTTTCCTATAGGAAGATATTTCACATAGATGTGAAACCTTTATCAGTTCGCTGCTCAGTAACAAAACGTTGCATTTTAAGCAACAATGTTTTGTTAACCAACGATGGAAAAGTATAACAATCTGAAGAAAATAATTGATCACCAGAAAATACGCAGTCTCAATGTCGTAATGAGAGGAATAACGATTCAGGTAAATTTGTGCTTTACGGCCGAGAGAAAATCGTTATCAATGAACAGCGGATTATATTAACCAACTAAGACGGTTTCTATTAGGGATCAACATACTCCTGTTTATATTTAATTAATGTTATGTTGTACGTTAAACATAACTAAAGTTTATATTACTATGTTTACCTTCGATTTTCATCCATACCTGTCGGTTGTTGAAGGTGAAATTACCCTATACCAAGGTTAAATATTGCGATTTCGCTACTTACGGATAAAACCAATGCTGACAGTATTGGCCAATATAGTTGCCTGCGACCTAAAACAACAATAATCATTAAAATTGACATTTTTTCACTTACCTCCTTTGCGCTCCATTTTCAAAGGTATTGCTGGATCAAACAATTGCCGGATGATATTCAGCCATTGGCTCAGGGAAGATACGTCATGTATACCGTGACGTAACACGGAGTAACTTCGGCAATCTCCGCCTCACCTTCCGATGAAGGGGGGAGGGCTCGGAATATACTCCGAAAAGCATAGTGGATCGCGTAAAAGAGCTTCCGAGTTACGGAGACGGAAACGGAAAGTTCAGAGACGGAAACGGAAAGTTTGATTCCGATTCGTCGGAAACGAAGAGACGTAGTTAGTGGATAGGCCTCCTGAGTACTGGAAGATATTACAAGATTGGTATACAGCGAAGTAAAAGGCTGCAGAGAGTGTGTTGCAAAACAGAATAGTATTCCAGGGGTTTACAGTAACACTAGCAATAGTTATAATTGAAGAAAGAGCAAAATTTCATTTTGGATTTCATATCTTAGAAAAATACGAAATTGAGAAATTCAGGGAAGAGTTTATGTTTATATCATATAGATACAGCCATGAACCTCTGAAGGAATGGAAGGAATGGCACAGTTTCAGAGAAAAATCCGTCCGCAAATTAAAAATAACTATAACGGAAAGAACCAAAGAGTATCTCAGATACTCTTTGGTTCTTTCCGTTATAGTTATTTTTAATTTGCGGACGGATTTTTCTCTGAAACTGTGCCATTCCTTCCATTCCTTCAGAGGTTCATGGCTGTATCTATATGATATAAACATAAACTCTTCCCTGAATTTCTCAATTTCGTATTTTTCTAAGATATGAAATCCAAAATGAAATTTTGCTCTTTCTTCAATTATAACTATTGCTAGTGTTACTGTAAACCCCTGGAATACTATTCTGTTTTGCAACACACTCTCTGCAGCCTTTTACTTCGCTGTATACCAATCTTGTAATATCTTCCAGTACTCAGATCCATCTTTTTCTGAGATGTATTCTGCCGTAATATTGTCCATTTTCGTAAAATTTCATTTAAAAAAATAATAAAATATTCGGATTGTTCATTTTATTGCCTTCCCTTCATTGTACAATGTACAATCATGTAGATACACATTTAACGCAACATTATGGCGCTGTGTATGCGGCCTCTTCTCGAATCTTTCTTACGGAACCTGAGACTGTTTTTTGAGTAATTAAAAAAAATGAGTCGGGAATCCCTTACTACATTTATTCCTTCTCAGCAGGAGAGCTAAAATTGGAGTCTCGAAAAAACAAATAAGGCTTCTAGAATGATAAAGAGGACTCTATTTTAACTTAGACATTGAAAGGAGACCCTCACTCCACCGGTAGATTCGACCACGCAGATAAAATAAGGAAGTTAGCCAAAGAATATTATAGGTAGGTTTTAATAATCCTTTTCTCGACGCACAATGATTGACGTGATCGCAATGGAAATATGTCAAAGGCCCAAAGAAATTTAAGAAAACATGATTAGGTAGGTACTAATCAAACGCTTTAATTCATTCGCAACCATACAAAACGAGCGATGCTGTACCACATGCTCTTGTGGTGGCTCGTACTGAAATAGAACGCTGAGGGATGCAATGGCGATGTAAAATTTAGACGGTCCGGATAAATGTGGTGGAACAGCATTATCAAAAATCAAAAGCAATCGATAGAGTATTATACACTGTATTTTAAATTTAATACACGTGTTTCGGATTTTTTACTAAGCCATCTGCAGGTGGAGTCACTGTACCTTAACTGTTAACTCTACCTATCACTGTGTCTGAAGATGGCTAAGTAAAATAGCCGAAACACGTGTGGTAAATTTAAAGTTAAGTGGGCAGTACCATATCGATTGCTTTAAATATTAGACGGTCATTTGCGTGAGCTACGGCCACAGTTGCGGCAAAAAATACATAACTTATGTGGTGCTCTGAATGTGAATAGGAGAGCCTCTACCATTTGGCATTAGTTCAGGACCCACTACATAAGTTTATAATTCTTTACCTCTACAATTTTGGCAGGGGTGTGCTGAGTAACTGCACAATGAACAGTAAACATTACGTAATTAGTGTGCTTTCTACATTATCACTTCACCACAGTGCTTGCAGATAACAGTGTTGCCGTCTCTCGTCACTCACTCTCATGATCCCCCTCACTCTCTCGTAACTTTCACTTAGATAATGGCTCTTGTTTTTCCCTTAAGAGCCGAACCCGTCAGATACAGAATGATTGCCTGCGGAGGTATATGTGTCAACCATTTTTCAATCACTATAGTGTTATCCCTTAGACAACGGTTATCGTACTGCATGTCGTTGGTTGTGGACTAACTGCCCCCGAAGTAATTAAGGATTACTCAAGCACTATCATTCACAAAAAGATTAATCAGAGGTTTCAAAATAGTAAAGTTAATATGCTTTTTACGCCTATGATTCCAGTCGGACACGCAAAAAAAACTGCCACTCAGTGCCTGTCCATAAAGGCACAAGCAGTTTGAATGACAATTACAGCTGTGCTTTTTGCTATCGATTCGTGAACTTCTCAAAGGTTATGGCTTCTTGTCTCATTAGTCTGAATGCGTTATCAATTTTGGTTTGCATCAGCGCTTTTCCATTTCATAGGCTAGTGGAATTTATAAGGGAGAGATAAGGTGGGAGAAGGAGAGCAGCAAAAAGTACAAAATGGCATTCCGACGGTATGAGTCCCGGAAAAAGTTTGCAATCCAACAAAGTGGGCCGATACGGAAGCAGTTGCAATAGTTAGGGTGGAAGGAAGAGTCAACGGCGTTCTCACGTTTTTTTCTCCTGGGTGACGGGCGAAGAGCCAATTATGCCCAATGCATCTACTTCGCGACATCGCGTCAATAGGTACCTCACTAACTGAGAGCACTGAGGGGTTAAATGGTGCCATTCCGTGTCAGTGGGCTAATGACAAAGCCTTATTCACTCGATTTTTTTCCAAACCTTCTAATTTCCCTAATTACTACACTTCCTACGTACTCCAACAACCCACCAATTGGCGTATGTTGTCCAAGTTTCATTACGCCAAAAAGTATTACCAAACATTGGTATTTTCGAGAGTTATCCTGAGCTTTAACATTTAATCTATGCTATAATAAAGGCGGTAAGTCTGCATAAATGACATTTTACCCTTCCACAAGCAAAAAGAGGTTAAAGAATAAAAACGTTTTCTCACTTCGATCAAATTTTTACCTGACGTGAGAAACTAAGCGTCGCTGCAATTATTTTCAAATTTGATATACGTACACTGAAATAGCCATTACAGAGCGCGTAGTTGAAGCAGGAAAATTATCATGAGGCATTCACACCCTCTTTATCAATGATGCTGCGATATAAATGAGCTGTTTTTCCCATAATACATATTATCGTGTTTCCTCTCCCTCAAGAGTAAAACATTTACGTTGAAAAGGTATAAAAATACTAGCAGGGATTGAGGTAAATATTTTGCTAATTATAAAAAATGTTAAACTCAACGTAATGAAAAACCAGCCATTTTCATAAAACATTAGAGCCGCCGCAAATTTCACTCACGGAAACTTTTTGAAAGCATCAACGTTTGAAAAATTCAAACGGAAATCAGTCATGCAGGCATTTGCAAAATAAAATGCCCGAAGCAGAATAAATATTTGAAAACGTATTAAACGATGATGATGAAGCATCAGGAAAATACAGAAACGTTGCCTGATTGAGGAGCGAATGAAAATAAATTCCTCCCGGTGTATTCACACGTTTACATGGCTTTAAAGACCTCGGAACGACGTAAATTAAAACGAGCTCGAGATAAAAAAACGCTCGAATTAATGAATAAATTATGGGACACGGGACTCCAAAGGCACAGAAGGCTTCATTTGGGAAGGAGGTGAGAGAAATGAATCGGAGGGATGCAAGGAATGAAAAAAAACAGAAGAAGGCAGGGCAGCGAAGGGAGGTACGAGAAGGGTTTGGAAAGACCCGACTGCATCCCATCAGGGGGAGGAGGAGGTAACGAGGGGGGCGTAGGAGGGGGGGGAATACGGCTACCACGGCGTTTGAGCGAGAAGTGTCGTAATTGGAAGGGTCTGGGAGGCTGGGGGGAGGGGGAGTTTCCTCGCGTTTCCTCGTCACTAAGAAGATGGAAATAAGAAATTCCAAAGCTGAGAAAAAATTTAGGATTGGCCCCGATATAGGTTCGGTCGATCGATACCAATACTACCGGCGCGGCGTACCGATACTATCAGCGAATACGATACCGATACTACACCAACTACGGCACCACCGGTACATATACTACCGTCGACAATCATCGTATCGGACCAATTCGATAAAACTTAGAAAATATCTACAGGTAAGTGTGTGAAGTTGTTCATGTCTGCCGCAAATACGGCGATGAAATACGAACATATTGCCATGAGAAAAAATCGGTCTGGAGTCGGCCGGGCCAATGCGCACACCATTACGCTTCCCAGGCTTCATAATTTCCATGGCAAAGATCCCTTGTTCGATTCCCAGTCAAGGCTGGATTTTCCTCGTGGCAATTTATACGTATTTCAGCGACGTATTTGCAGAAGGCATGAATAACTATCTACTTGGCCCAGTAAGACAAGCGCTGGTAGAGGATGCAACCGCATGTGTTGTGACTTCTTTAGAGTCCTCTTCTCCCTTGCGTTGCCATACTTAATGGACCGCAAGAGCTTAACATCTAGTTCCTTTGTATCCTACAAAATTTAGTACGGGAATTATAAAGCCTGGGTAGCGTAGTGGTTTGGGCATTGGCCCGGCAGGCCGAAGGTCCGTAGTTCGATTCCCGGTCAAGATAAGTGTGCCTTTGGGAGCCATGTCTTTTTTTTTGCAAATTATAAGTTTAGTTCGCAGAAGCATTCCTGTACCTGTATTTTGTTTTAAGCTTGATTAATGTGGGTCTATCCTCTATATTTCTCAACTAAAAAACAGCATACATGATTTTATTTATTACGCTTTAAGCCTTTAGAATAAGCATTAACAAGCATTTTCACTTCAACCATTGTTACTTCCAATGGCGCATGTGGAGGTAAATAATGCCACGATAGAATGAAAATCCAGCCTAAGGTCCGTGGTTCAATCACGGTGCACGCGAAATTATCCTTTAAAGCAACTTCAACGCATCACATGGCTGTAACTTCAGCACCTTCATTTGAGTTGGTAGAACTAAAGCGATTTAAATAACTACCATTAGATTGGTTAACCCCTGAATGATGATTACATCTCTTTCCCACCAACTACATTCTCGAGTACACCGTACACTGAAAATTAAGAAATGGCTCGCTACGGCATAAAAGGATAGCAAAACATTTTCCGAAAATAATTTTCTTCTCTATTCCACCACATAATGTTTTTCTTATAAAAAATAACAGCATGGTGTAGGCTATACTTGCTTACGTCGATGTTATAGCTCTTTAATAATTCTCTTTCGGCAAGTTACTTACGTAATAAAGTTACCAGTTTAATCCCAATTTAAAGGAAGGTTGAAATTATACATTAATAATAATAATACCGTTTCATACCTGTCACGCACTGCAAAACACTGCAGCATGTTATTCTCTAAAAATCAACCGTAAAACTGCAAAGTTGATAAAACGTGCCATTTCTTTCCACCCAAATGAGTATCTTCGGAATTTCTAATTTTTGCGCATCAAATAGTAATTTCATGCTATTCAGGCGAATGTACCAGTGCGTAGACCACTGCGATCCCCTACACCAAGAGCAATTATTTAAGAATCTATGAAATCTAGTTTCCGAGTGCCGTCTTGATCCGTCAATGATGATACTAAGGCGTAGTCATTTATTTTTCCTTAATAATTCTAAAAATATTCAGTGAGTAAAGTAGTACATCCGATGTATCGTCTTTGGACTTTTTGGCGTTTGTAAGTTCAAATGGAAATTAGTATTAGAAAATTGAATAATTGCAAGCAGACAGGTAAATTACGGGTATGTTAAGGTTAAAGAGTTTAGGCATGTTAAGATGGCTGTAATATTATAATTATATCACAAATTAAATTTAAAGCAGCATATACACAAAACCTACATTTCATAGGAAAATCTGCAATATCGTTAAAATTCTAAGCATTGATGTAAACGATAAATTTGTGCACCGTCAATATAAGGATGTCTCCAAGTAAAATACCGGAATCAGATTGTAGCTATGATATGTGATTACATAAATATGTAGTAGTTAAAATGAGGATAAATTTAATAAATATTATTTAAGTGCCTGAGAAAAAATTGGAAAGATTGTTTAGATGAATATCAATGATGTCTGATTGCTACATCGCCGGAATCGGCGCAGCAGTATGAGAATATCGGTATCGTATCTCAGAATGAAAAGTTGGTATCGGTCCAACTCTTTAAAAAGTATGATAAAATGGATGGATGGATAGGAGGAAGCAATAAGGAAAAGGAAAGGCTCAGGAGGATAAGGCAGAGAACGGGAGGGAGGAAGATTTGAAGGGGAGTTGCGGACGACAAATTGAACGCCGCTGTGAATATTTTCATTATCTACGAGGCGCATATCCCAGCCACCTTGAGGTGCGAAAATTGGAGGATAGGGGAGAGACAGCAACCCACCTACCGCGCTCCTTGCTGGAAGACGCGACGGGGGCGGGGGGGGGGGGGGGGGGGTGGGGGGGGGGAAGTTTTCAAGCGGGCGGAGAAAGGCAGTATTCGGGAGACGTAATTGGCGCAGCATTACGGAGGAGAAGGAATGGTTACGGTTTGTTATTAGCTCTCAGTGATAGAAGGCGCGCGCGTGGGTCAGAATGAGAGATTCCTTATTGTGTGTGCACCCAGCCTTTCTTTCTTTTTTTTCAACATTCAGTTTTAAAGGGAGATTGCGCCGCCCTGGCGAAACCCGTTTCCCGGAGCGTAACCCGAACGAAACAAATCGTAAATCCAAATTAGGAAGCGGATATTCGCTTCGTATACGCTCCCTTGCTTCTACCTTTGGCGTTAACGAAGCGGAGGGAAGCGACACCTTCCGCTTACGCTCCCCTCCGCTTCGCTTAACCATCCATGCTTCTTCCTTTAGCGTAAACGAAGCGGAAGGAAGCGACACCTTACGCTTTCGCTCCCCTCCGCTTCGAATTGCGTTCCTTGATTTTTTTGATTTAGCGAAAACGTAGCAGAAGGAAGCGACACTTTAAATTCATCCTATGTTGCATAATAGATTTCAATTAATTAGTACGTGATAACTGTTATTGTGATTGAATGGTATTTCCTCAAACTATTACGGTATTGACATTAAAAAAAAAATATTTCTCGCAGTAATTTGATGGACGGGAATGACCTGGTGTATACTATTTTCTTGAAGTTTAACTTTCAGTTGCGAGTAAAAATGACGTTGGTAGGCATTATGTAGGAAGATATGAGATTTAAGTTGTGCTGTGCGGTCGGGTAGGTAGTTGGTAGGAAGTAGGTGATCGTCCATGAGTGTACTCTGTAAGTTGCAGAATGTATTTCCTTTTTTAACATGTCGTTGCTAAAACACCTTACGCTTCGCTTTCCGCTTCATGCATTTCTCCTAACGGTTCATTTTCCGCTTAGTGAGAGCTTCCATTCGGTAAATTTTCCGATACCATACGGTTCATTCTTCGCTTCCTTACAGTTGATTCTCCGCTTCCATACGGTTCATTCTCCGTTTGAATAACGGTTCGTACTCCGCTTCGATACGGCTCATTTCTTCCGCTTCTTTGTCTCTATTTACGGTTTTTTCCGTTTCCTCTACGCCCCATTTTCGCTCCGCTTCCGCTTTCCTTTCGCTTCACTGGCTGTTCCGCTTTGTTGACGCTTCCATTTTCACCAGGACGTTTTTTCGCAACTCTTTTATTTTTCAGGAGGCATTCATGTTAGTGACACTCCTTATCTTCACCGTTTAATTTAAATAGGCACAATAATGAAGCCGCCAATTCTGACGAACTACGAGCGCCACATGTAGTCCTCCAATTGTATTCAAATGTGAAGGCTAGTTTACTCGTAGTAACGCCAGGTAGGCCTGTCTTTTAAGGCAATAGTTTGCACTTACTGACATTTTTAAGGCTATTAAAAGGTATTTGTTTGTAAATGAGTAAACAAGTAATGCGATTCTTATCCAATAATAAGGTACATTCATTTTACCCTCTTATAAAATCGAAATGGCGTGAATCTATACCATGGTATAATTTCAAAGGTTCCTCATCCATCAAAATGTTGGAACTGTAAGAGTAGCAGATGATAAGTATTTTTTGGTCTTGTAACGCTATACAATATTTCAATATTTATACAATTTCAGGACAGAGGAAAGTTATGCGGGGTCACCCGCATCTAATTCAGTGGACAATGATGAAAATCAAGAAATATCATGGCTGTTACATTTTTGCAGCTGAAGTGATTTCATGTTCTGTGCATGATATATGTGCATCACATATAAATTTGTGATGCACACACATGCTTTGAGATATTTTACCCAGTGAAAACGGACGTAGGTTTAGAATTGTGAGATTGTTCAAGTTTTTTGGGAAAGATTAATTCCAAATATATCCTTCTTTAATATTAACTATGATCACAGTAAAATATTCCGGAAAACAATTTTCATTAATATTTGTTAAAATATCATGCTACTATTTTATTATAACATTAAACCACTTTATTCTTTAATATATTAATAAAAGCAGGCCTTACGCTATGGTTCAAGTATGAGCAAAAGTGATTAAAGAAAATTTTCTGAGTCACAACTAATTTAATTTAATGCTGTACAGAAGTTTCTACCGTGGGCTACTAGTATAAGACGTTATTTTCATTATTCATAATTCATTTTGAATCTTCATAGGGTTTGGTAACACTATTTAATTAATCGCGGAAGTATATAGCCAAAAGCTGAATCATTAAAGCCGTCACAAACAAATGCAGCCTGTGATAAGCTATTGCTTTTTCATGTTTAGCGCAGTACAGCAAGAAACAAATATGGACGAGTATTAGACCAAAATACATACGGAATATTTTCACTGACAGTGAGAACGATCATTTTTCTTCTTCAAGTTACCAGCAAAAGTATTTGTGTTGTTTATGGAACTATATTTCAAAAACACCTTGCCCCACAACCTTTTGCTAAAGTAGTTTACACCATTAAGTTACCAACATAACCTCATCCTTGTATGGAAAACCTTGAAAACACCTATTTTATCCTCCTTATCCAACTTTATGCGAGAAATGTTTGCAGTTCATTCATAGCAGATGCTGTATTAGTCGCATAGTTCTCTAACTCCTCGTTGTATGCGTTCCATTGGAAAAAATACTATTGCGGTCGAATGGTTTATTGACTCAGATGGCCCGTTAAGTTTCAAGAGCTGGGCCAATGACGATTGATCATGGGATCCTCTCCCATATATAGAAAGAAGATAAGGAGCCAGAGCAGTCCAGACAGTGCATTTTTCAATATGAGGCAATAAAGGAAGCGATCTACCTCCTCATTGAAGCTATGAAGTGATATTTTTAGTTGAAAATTTATTTATACACAATGCCCTAACGCAAAAAACAATGGCGTTGAGAAAATGCTATGTTATCATTCGCAAAACAAAATGAAAGAGGCAAACAAAAAAAGGGAAATATTTCGCTGCATCGGTGTTTCACTCCGGGTCGCGCTTAATGAAAAAAAGAGAGAATAGGAAAATATCACATTTGCGTTCGGCGGAATACCTCTCTCTAATTCGTGTCACATAATGTGGCACAAAGCCATGATTAAGTAACTCAGGGATGGAAGTAAAATCACAAAACTGTTATCTTTGCGCTAACTGCAATCTAGCAGGTGGGGAAAGGTTTCCAGAGGTTTTCAACGTGGAAATAACAGTAATTTTATCATGCTTTTGGTTTTATAATAGCTGGAGTCATTCTAAATATGGTTCTTATTAGAACATTGCTCAGTACAAAAGGTTTCGGGGTAAAGTTCGACATCCTTGTAGAATAAGTGACGTACGGTCTGGAGAAAAGCAGCAGCGCTCAACACCTATGCAACTAAGTTATTAACGTGGTGGTCCGAGCTCTTATAATAAGATAATCCAGACGTATAGTAATACTGCCTCTTAATATATTTTTCTAAGAGCCGCTTACTCCATGTTTTGATATTGCTATGTTGTACGCCCAATTTAATGCACTGTCTTGGACCCTGGGTTGGGACCCTGGTAGCTTTTAAGCATTTCACAATTTTTTTGCACATTTTAATTGTCTCGCCGTTATGTATTGGGTCACATCACGCCTCGCTGAAGGACTACAGATACCTAATAGGTAACCTTACTTGGAACTCTAATGGTGCATCCAAATTTCTATCTTAAATTTAATGGAGATGGCATGCACTTGCTTGCCCCTTTGTCCAGATTTTAGTTTGTAATAGACGATTGATCAAATTTTATTTCCAATTGCAATTCCGTGAGGCACCTTTGCACCATGCATTTCATGCCGTATAAAGGTATGACAATGCGCAATATAAAAGTCACTCAAAAGGAAACTTAGATACATGCATACTCATCACGCCATTCCTTTTTGGAGTAGGCACAGTCAAAGATTTTAGTTACTGCTGTTAGGCCAAGAAAACTGGCCCTATTTTAATAATGTCCTACATAAAGCAATATCCTTGCAAACCTCTTTCCCTTCTATTACATTCATTCACCACCTCATAAACGCTCTTCAAGTCTTAAGACTCCTCATATTCCCCATCTTTAGAATCTCTTCCTTTACATTTGCCCATGATTGTCTTAGTCTAGCCCAACCTCTCTAAATATTAACCCCACTATCATATATCTTTTTCGTTATTCGGCACTCATCCATTCTTTCCACATTGCCAAACCAACGAAGCACACTCCTTTCTTGTTGTCCATTATTGGAGCATCTAATACGGATTCTTTCATGGCCCTCTCATTACAAACACTATAATTCCTACATTTGCCGCAAAGCCTTCTCGGATACTTCATTCCCTCTAATTTAGCTTAATCTCATGCTTCTCCTGCCAGAGAAGGAAAGTTTCCTGTAATTTTTTTCAAAATTCGAATAAGCAACTGCCAACAGCGATCACAATAAACTAATAATTATAGATGTTAAGCCTATATTTAATCTCAATTTAATATTTTCCTTGCAACATCTTGGAATAAAAATTATGTCAAACAAATATCAAGAATTAGACCCTTAGTAATACATTTTTGGATGTCTTAAGCAAAAGTTGTTATGGCCCTCATTGCTAATGCCTTTATTGCTATTGTCTTTATGATGGTCGACGAATAATACACCGCAGCAACAAATTCTCCAACAATAATTATAACGCAAACAGATTGAGAATCATGTTCAGAGAAGATTATTCTTACCCTAGGGGACCGTTAAGGATATCGGGACAGGAGGAGATTATGATTTCATTACCAAGTTTCACCTCCTGAAATGAGATTTCAGAGAATCCAGATTTTAGGCGCTTAGCTCCACGTGCTAGCCAATCGCTATTGAATCCCAACCTCAAAAGCGGTCCTTCCTTGCATAGTGAAGTCGCAAGACTCAACTTGATCCCCTTGTTAAGAGGGACCTTACACAGACTCCGAGTGACCTCGCGAACTTTTGCCTCGTCATAACCTCAAAACGACTAATCCCTTCTCCTCACACCCAGGTTCATCCCCTCTTATCCTACCGCCGACTTATCCTTATCCTCAATGCCCCTTGCTACCACTTTCCCCCCTTTCAGCAAACCCCTTCCAGCTCATGGGGAGCCTCGGGTCTCCGTGCATCCGATGAGTGGAAATTCTATCCCCTAGTCAATTATTATCTACCGCAATTTTCCCCTTAGCCTACAGTCTACTTATCTATATTAACCTCTGGATCTTCATTATCCCGGAACACATTGGCGCAGTGGTTTTATTGTTGTATTTTATCAGGACAACCTACCGATTGTTTGTTTAAATGGAAGAGAGTAAACATCCTCTAGATTTTTATACATGCATACCCTTACCTACCAACATAATTTCTCTTTTTATCTCGGCATACGCCCTAACTCCCTACATCTCGTCCATAAAGGTTATTCTCTTCTTTGCCCTTCCCCTTACCCAACGTCCTCCCTTCTATCACAGCTATTAGCCACCCTTCTCCCCTCATTTCCTCTTGGAACCACCTAGTCTGCCTCACAATCTTCTCACCCACCATACCAAGCACTACCTCGTTTGTATTCCTTTCTATCGACCGCACGTTTTCCATCCTCCTCCACGTCTACAGCTTAAAAGCCTGCAGTCTATTTTTGTCTTCCTTTCTCAAAGTCCACTTTTGTGCCCCTTATTTATCTGCAACAGCGGTTCTAAGAACCTTTTCAACATGAATTTTCCATTTAACTGCAATTTCCCTTAACAAAACAATACAAGTTTATCGCATGATTATTGATTAACGTTTTTCACAAGTCTCTATCCTATTTTTTCCTCCATATTTAATATCCTTAAGGCCATGTCTTTACCTACTCCGTTTTATCAAGCCTTAATTGATCATACTCTTCTTTTTCAATCTGTTTTCAATTTTAGAGCAGCCTCAGGAGTTTTTGAATCACTCGTCCTTTCAATATATCCTGACCATCGTAATTCTTTGTCCTCGAAATTTTCTATTTAACCCTGCTTCCCATTCATAGTGTCTTTCGTATCACTCCTATCACTGTGTTTTAGAGGAACTGTGGTGTAAAATATTTCACAAGGGTAACAAGTATGACTAATAACTTAATTCATCGGTAACCGCGTGAAATCTCGATATAATATTGTAAAACGCTACATGAAGATTATAGAGAAAACTACTTTCTTCAATTAAATAAGGCCAAAGGTGATCCCTACGTTTTCTCCATAAATCAGGCAAACTCTGTTGAACCGACGACTACGTTTGACCTTTCTCTCAGTTAGCAGATAAAGACACTCCTTCGCACACAATATTTTTAACTTAGATTCATTAGTTCACATTAATTAGTTAATAGTTTGAATTATATCGAGAATGCTTATATTAAACTGGTAATAGATAAAAGTAATAGGTAAAAATAACACAATGTGCTTTTATCTAATAAATGTATAGATTTAGATTGACGTTGCCGCGATTATCGGTAAGATGCATCCCTCTTCCGAGCTCAAAATGGCCTAAATCCTCTCAGCAAGTGGCTAAAATTTAATGTAATATAGTATACGTATTAGGTGTATCTATTAGTTGATATGCATCATTAAAAGGTAATGAACGAAGTGCGGATTAATAATTTTAGTAATAAAGAAAGAAGCATTCAGACCAAATTGGGCATGGGAAACGTTCCATAAATGTATCCCAACCATTATGATGACTTTTTTATGCCATTAGATTCCAGCCATATATTTCTTTAATACAATTCATGACCATAAACTATTTTATATATTGGCTCCTATAGAAATTGGCCAAAGATAGGAGGCTTAATTCTTGATTTACGGAGAGAATCAAATAAGGATGGGGTAGTGGCAGACGAAGCGCTGTGCGTGCGCAGCAAAATGAAGACGGCTACTAGAGAAAGGAATGAAAAAGATATAGTCAGTAAGAGGCGAGAGCTGCTAATTAAAGAAGTACCGAAGGTTATCTCTAAGGTAAGTGAAGGCGTTGCGTTGAGTCACTTAAAACGGGTGCAAACTTAATCGAGGATGAAATGAAAAGGAAGGAATCCAAAGTTTCTTTATCATTCTCACACACACTAAGTCTTGGGTTTCCGGTTAATAAAAAGCCCCTGGATCTCTGGGCTTTGGAATTACTGGGTGTTCACCCCACCTTCCCCCCTGCGTTCCTCATTAATGGAAAGGTAGTGGATAATCACATGAAAGAGAATGGGAGAGAGCGAGAAGAAATGACATAACAAGACGTTTAATTGCGATCCCAATTAGATTAAGATTGCAAGGGGACCTCAGGCGGTGAGACATAAGGCCATAATTATCAAATATAAATCCCACCATGATTCGGTAACTGGGACAGAAATCATACGCTCAAATAGCAAATGAACAGCAACTAGTATTAGCTAGCAGGGTTGAACAAACTGCATTTTCCTTTGGATTCATAGGATAGACTGAATTAAGCAAAGTTCCAAGATAATGATCACTACTATTTGTAATTGTAATTGTTGCACAGCATATTCAAGAATACTTGGGAGTTACTTCTAAACGTACGATCAATCTTTCATCCTGTCTTTTAAAAAATTAGTATGTACTTTGCTTCAAAGAATGTACCTACTTTTCTTTCTCTTTATTGGTAAAAGATTCAGGAGTTAAATTACATTATTTTTCTAAATAAATGCACTTATGTGTACACTTGCTGTTCTACATGCATTTTAAAGGCACAGCTAAGTAGATAAACCGTACAATATGACAAAGATAAAGAATTACACTATTTTAATCATAGAGGATCCAAATGCACAGTGAGATAATAATAATTGAACATATTTATTACAATTAATTCTCCTTAGATATATTTGCGGAAATTCATGAAAAGGGATGTTTCTTTTGATGGACTTTTTCTTTCACGCACAACTTTTGTGCATAATTCAAAGCAGAAATAATATTGTTTCTCATTGATCATAAAATGCCTCCGCATGGTCGAACTATTGTAAATGTAGGTAAATTATGAATATTACCGAATGAAACAATTTTTCAAAATCACAGAAATATATATGGACTCAATTTTTATGAATATTGACCCAAGTAAATAAATTTAAGGACACGGCTTTCCACTATTGAGTCAAAGAGATGAAATACTAGGTGGATATTGTAAAAAATGTTTGATATTAAGGACTAATGGGATATAATTCAACAGTAATGAACACGGCCAGGCTATAAACATGGGATTAACTTACCGAAATATTTCCTGTGCATAGTGCACCCAAACAATTATCAGATACATTTTTATAGCGGTGGCTAATTTAGTCCGTTTGCTGTATAATAAATATATGAGAGGTGGATTGCCAAGAAAAGAGTATTCATTTATTTTCCTGTGGCAGGCTTTTTCCGCGATATCTCTAAGGCTGAATAAATTTGAATATGAGATTTTACAGTTAGAGCCATCGTAGGCGACGATGATTTCTCAATTAGGCAGTAAAGTAGAAAACTACTAACAGTGACGGCAGCAAAACTTTTCCCGTATCGTGGATATTCAACATGATTTCCCGCAACATTAACCTAAACTCTTATACCATTAGGTTTGTGTCCATCAACGCTCCAACGCCAATCTGCCAATGAAACAATCAAACTAAGCACGATGATCTTTCTACGAAGAGGCACCAAAATTGGTGCGTGAAAAAAAAACAAAACATGGGTTAGCAGATAGCGAAAATGGTAGGGATGAGAACAACGTCAAAGGAACGAGGGTAGGAGGACAGGGGAAAGACAAAAGAACGACGCTCCTACGCAAACAAAATAAAAAACGGAGTCAAGAGGCGAAAAAGTGGAACAATTTCATACATGTACACATGTATATTTAGATCCTCAGCGGCTCATCGCGATGAAGAAGAAAAAATAATATGATAAACTCCCACAACACGCAAACAAACATTCCTTGAAAAAATAAAACTTGCCGAACAATAACAAAAAAATCGAGCGGAGAAAATTGAGGGGAATAAGGGATAGGGGAGGAATACGAGAGAGATACGGGAAGAAATGTTAGATGGCGCGCATGTGTGAGATGGATATGATAAAAGGGAGGGGGGACAGTAAGGGAATGGGGGGGAGGTGGAGGAGAAGCTGGGCAGGATATGCTGTGGAGGGGGTAAATCGGGAAGGGAAACAAACTTATAGCCCGAGATTTGAATTCCAACTCCCTTGGTCCAGTTAACAAACACTTTATGGATCGTTTTGTACGCCATTCCCAGCCTTGTTACCAGAATTCTAAATCCCTTGCAAAAAATATTTTTTCCTGGGCTAAAAAAAAACGAGGCCGGAGTGGATATCTCTCGGTGCGGCTTTCCACTGACGTCCCAAAGGAGTCTTTTATTCCTACCACATAAAAAAACCAACCAGCCCTTCCTCTACCCGACCCACGATCCTATATTTCCCCTTTTCCAGACCATCTGAAAAATATTCTCCTCGTAAGTTCACATACGTCCATTCTTCCCATTCCCCTTTTCTTACTAACCTCCTCTTAAGCGCTCTGACCTCCTCCTCCGATGTTCTGACCTCCCATGTCTCTTTTAACAAAATCATCCTTGCTGTAATACTGCTCGATTTATGGTCAACTCCAACAAATTACGATAGGTAAGGTCATAAAAAATATTTATATTTCATAAGAGATGAGAATTGAGACTTGCAAACGGAGAGTTTTACAATTTAATTTTCTCGCGAGCAATTGCATGCCGTTAATGAGTGAAATATATAATAATTGATAGACAGGTTGTCTGACAGGTAGATACCACTAGCACCTCTCTTAGGTTTTTTTTAATAATAAATACTTCCATATCATTTCGCATGTCTACTTCACTTTTCCATAGCTCAATACATGTTCGTGTCCTAAACCCACGTATTAGCCACAAAGTAACTGAAATAAGGATGCTAAAACATTTGTAACACAAAATGCACAACATGTTTGTAGAACAAGTATTACACACCGTCACGTACAATTGAGGTAGCTTGCAGGCTTCGTAGATTTTTATTTTGCCTGCAACGCACCACGTTCAGTCAATTTGTCACACACATCAATAACTTATTCTGCACGTTGAATGTTTAAAATACTAAGAGAGGATTTAATTTTTTTTTCATCATGCTAATGTCACATTAAGGTGGCATTTTCAGGTAGCTTCCAACAAAGTGACGAAATCGGTAATGCCACAACTATACCATGGTAGACTTCTCCCAGCTTGTTCCCGTTTATAATCATGAGATTTCGTAAACTACAGCCTCAAAATGTCGAAATGAGATCATTCTGTGACCCCTGCAATATCAACGCTCCCCTTCAATTTTTTCCGAACGCATTCATTCTTCTGCTTTTGCGAGTACTTTTCAATTCCTACCTTTTCCAAATGGGTAGCAAAAGTTCGTGCAACTGTTTCGGTGTTTCGTTTTGCTGAAGGTGTGAGGAATGAGTCAGAGCAAGAATGAAGTGATAAGGTAGAATATATTGCGTTAGAGAACAAATTATTTATGTCACTTTTGCCGTGAAGGCTTATCTTATTTATAGGAGAAAAAGGTGTACTCGGTTCATCAGCGGAAAAATGAGTATCGGGTATCCCTTTTTATGATACGATAGCATCCTTAATTAACCCTTATTCCTCTTGCTTATCGACGCCATATTTGTGTCAAGTTGCTTCTGGACCAATAGAACAGTCGTTTTTCGGATCTCAATCTGCAAAAAAAAACATGAATTTTTCCGGGACGCTAGAGCTAAAAAATGAGGAATGAATAGAGCTTTCATATGCCACTCTATCTCACAGTTGTATCACGGAGGGGTATCAACTTGTCTATGAGGTTAATAGCAAGGGAATAAAGGCTGGAATTCTAATTACCAAGTCATTTAAATTTTTTGCACAATTTTTTCTTGACCACTGAAATCGCATCTAAATATTTCTCGACCTTAATACTCAAAAATAATTTTGGGACAAAATTACTCCATTGCCGCATCGCAAAACTTACTTCATATTTCAAATTTTTCCATACAGGCATAAATTCTACTTCCCTGTATAAAAATGTATTGTCATGTTTGCTTCTGAATTCTGAATTCACTTCGCTATACTGAAATAAAAAAGTGACTCTCAATGACAAAAAATTAGATCGACATATTATGACATGGAAATGCGTTCACTGGAGATGAATGTCCCGAGTTGAGCTTAAGGATGATGCATGACTTTTTACCGATCACTTTCATGCAACGATCGGTTCACATCATACTATGGTGTATTCCTTCAATAATTTCATGGATTATTTATAATGTATTTAATTTACGATTCTCAAGCTTTATGTACTCCATGCTCTTAAAATACATTTCAAATGCACAAAATGGTTTAGGTGGATGGTGAAAATAAAATATTTCATCGTATTTTCTAGGTTTATATGGAATTCTGAGATGTAGGTGGCCCTTGATAAAGGCTCCACATAAATTCGAGCGTGAAAAATTAATTAATTCAATATATGGCCATGGGTAATATAATAGAGCATGAGATAACGACTCACAGGAATAGAATAATAAGCGTGATGCACCGCTAATGGTTCACGATTCCTCCTTCAAACGTCATGATTCACCTCATCCGTCACTCCATGATTAATCTTCTAATGCCTATTAATTTTGCAGTACCGTCTCTTCGTTACCCTCAGAGGCACTTTGCAGAGGAGGTCATTTGCACAATTAGGCGCTAAGTGTGGATTCCAGGAATAATTGATGGGGCACCTAGTTACGGCAAGATGGGAATGGGACAGAGTTCGGAGGAACGAGGATAGCGGGAAACATGGTACACTAACATGAACCTCTCAATGAATAGCACCGCGAAATGCCTATTTATACCCTTTCCTCGCATGCGTAAGCGCATTCTTCCTGTACTAGCCAAGTTCCTAAGACTGAATATCGCAGTAACTGCTTATTGATGCTATCAGGTTAATCATCTATTTCGCCAGAAATTTTCAAACATGCCGGATAGTGGAGATGATGCAGAGCAATAAATGCGATATTAATGAGCTACTCTGGTGATGAAAATTTGCAAAACATTTTCAAAATAAAACATGCGATTTTAGTCATATGCACCCTAAACTATACGACATTTGTATTCATCATTGATGGTGAATGAATTCAACTTAATTCAAAAGTAATATCGTTACATCAAACTTTCACTTCATGACTTTTCACTTGCTTATTGTCTTTCTCTCTACTGACGGGACGTAACAATCGCGCGGGACGAAAATTGAAAATGAATCTTCACAAAACTCCTTGAGCTGGATTTAGATACAAACGGTGAATTTACAA
This sequence comes from Pyrrhosoma nymphula, assembly GCA_963573305.1. NCBI lineage: Eukaryota > Metazoa > Arthropoda > Insecta > Odonata > Coenagrionidae > Pyrrhosoma > Pyrrhosoma nymphula. Next base: position 39,709,134 of record OY754337.1, read on the forward strand.
TCGTAAGAGCCCCCAAAAAAAGTTTACAGCTGTGTGTCTACATAATAAAAAATGTACAATATAAAAATCGATCAGGGTGAGTTATCATAGAGAGAGTAGTTTATAAATATGAATTTGACATAAAATTGAAGATCATGTACTCAACAATTGACTCTACTAATGAATTAGTACTCTCAATTTACATAGGTGAATCCAGAAATATTTTTGTATTACGGTCATCACACGACTATCCAAAACTTTTTAGTCCTAAGTATCCCTTTTTCATTTCAAGAAATAATTAAAATTTCTCCATGCATTATGGGATCATTAAAAAAATAAGTTTTCCCAGTTTTAAGGATTCCAGTCGATTTTTAAGTGTGAGCTGAATAATTCCACATGTCAAAATTAAGACAATAAAAATTAAAGCAAATGATACTACCATCTGACATACGAATGGGAACAAAACATTTCCAACTTTCGAACACATCCAAAGCTTAGCCTCCCCAAAGGAATCATTCATTGCTATTTATCACAAGTAAAATGCATACTTTCACATAATTACCAGAGGCAGCGAACAGTTTTCACAGTAAACCATTCCTCACCTCCACTTCTGACAATTTCTAGTACACAGATATATCAATTTTGCACTATTTGAAAAGTTACTCTGAATTTTAAAGAGCTAATTATTTTAAAACAGAGCTCTTTATAATAAAATATTTAATAGTGGCTTTAGAAATAGATACGAGCAACACGCGATTTAAAAAGACGGTAGGCTTATCCTAGCATACGTATTCCGTGAATTAAAAAATAACAATCTTCATGCAACACACCAGCATAGTTTCAATCCTGCCACATATCGCGTGATACTAGTACGGACTCATCTCTCGTGATATGACCAACATCACACTGGAAGAAGAAATAGACAACTAGACTTGAAGAGGAACCGTATCCAGGGTATGCGACACGCTTGTCGCCACAGAGCATTATGTATTCTTACATGACCAGAGAACTAAGTACTTTCCAGCTTTTAATACTGACGGGCACATCAGAAGCACCAAGGTTTAGGCCACATAACTGTGGGAAAATTAATATGCCGCATATAACCCTATGACAGAATGAAACTGGGAAGCAATTTTTAAACGAATAATGTATACAAATATGGCGTCATTCAGGCATCATGCATTTTTAACTTACGTCTAATTTTGTGATACAAATCACGCGATTTCAACAAATTTTATTCAAACTAATAGAAAACTGGTGTTTAGGAAGTGTTGGCATATAATGTAACCGCTGATAATTGTTAAAAAAAATATTTCTCCGAATCACTCTTTCTACACTAAAATGTTCGCGTATTTAGCAGTAAATTTTGGGTATTCAAAAAAGTGGGACTGCGTCGACAAAAACTATTCAAACCAAATCTGGCGGTGATGTGTGATATTGAACACATAAGACGGATATCTTTCGGAAAAAGGGCGTCGTTTAAGTCGGGAAATACGGTAAATCAAGCCCTGCGCTAAAGACATTAATAAACCAACATCACACCACATTAGGGTGTACTTCTACCATTGCATTACAAAAGGTTAGCGATTTATATACAAGTAATACCAATCCCGTACTTCACATGAAAGAGGGTTTTATGTCCAAAAATTCCCATCCAGATGGGCCAGGGTTTAAATCTCGGCAGTGGCGGTGTTTTTAAGTAAAATCCCGATCTTCAATTAGATGCTGCGAGGAAATTACTTCAAGCCTCAGTGATCCGTCTGAAGGATGGGGCATTAAGCAGTGTACCACTTGACATCTTTCGTAGAGAGTGCGATAAAGCATACGACGGGTCTCTCACCATCCTTCCTCGATTCCACAATAAATCCCTAAATGGCACGCACTGTAACTGGGAGTTACCGTAACTTCAGACCTAGACTGTGGGGGAAACACGCAAAATTTGCAGTGTTGCATAAAAGAAACTAGGATTCACTGTAGGAGTGAAGAGTAGGGAGGTTTCCGGATGAAAAAGTCAGAGATTCTGTTCGGACTGATTACGCCTCATATTAAATATGCTGGTATTGGGGGCCTGGCACAGCTTAATTTAATTCTCAAACAAACAAAATACAAAGAAAAGCCGCTCGCTACGCTAAAAACTTACGGTCAAATAGATAATGCAACAGCTGATAAAAGCACTAGAGGTTCTAGAGACTCGGGACGCTACATGCTAAGCTAAACATACTAGAAAATTTCAAATCACGTGAGTTAAACTTTGTCATAGATGATATTATTTTGACCCCATGCAACATATCTAGAACTGATAAAATGACAAAATAAGAGACATAAGATAGAGTAACAAAAGTAACAAAATTTGGTAAGTAACAAAACTTTCTTATTTTCTTGTGGCATTAGTGACTATAACATAAAAGGAACCTGATACTAAGATACACTTTCAACACACAATTCACCTTAATCCTCTCCCCTTCCCTTAACATGGCTGGCGTCCACACACCCCCTGCCACACGTTAGTGCGGCGTCTCACAGGGTAGCAGGAAGGATAATGCAAATGACCTCAGCGATCTGCCACGTTTTCAAAATAACCGAATTCACATGAAATTTGAACCCGCATGCTAAAGTTGTACGGAAATTACCCTCTTCTGACATGTCCCTTACAAACCAGAAAGGAGAAACTGGACTACTGGGTTAAGTAAAAAATTGATTTTTTCCACAAATAATTAAAAATTTAATTATAACTTAGGTTTCGATGTCATTTATTTCATATTATCGTGAAATCAGTCTGAAGAGCTTTCAATTTCGGGCATTTTAACGGGTAACAATGGACGAACACATTTCCTTGGAGGTTAAAATCCTACCCAGGCGGGATTCAACCTTGGATTGGCTGGATTGGCCCTTGGATTGGCTGGCAAGTTTGACACTATATCTTAGACTGGAGATGATGTACGAGCATCGAAACCTATTTTGCAATGAAAGTTTTAATGTGGGTGAACGGGAATAGGATGCAGGTACTCGAGATGTAGGTGCGGAGGAGGATGGAGAAGGCGCGGTGTACGGAAAGGAATGCAAACGAGATGGCGTTTGTTAGGGTGGGTTAGGAGAGGAAAATTCCTGAGGATATTACGAGGAGGCAGGGTGGGTGTTTGGAAGAGATAATTATGGGCGAAGGGTTGTTGAAATCCATGATAGAGGGGAGGTTGTTGGGCAAGCAGGGAAGGGGAAGAAAGAGGATAGGTTTTATGGACAGTTTATAAAGAAGGTTGTTAAGAATGCTGAGATGAAAAAAGACATTGGTAGACAGGGCCCTGCACATGCATAAATCCAGAAGACTTTTACTGAATTCTATTTCAACCTACCTTAACTGGTAGATCTCCTGATAATAAATAATAAAATTTATGTGGAAGATTTTCAATTGTTTACTTAATCATAAACTTTTATATTCCGCACGATCTCGCCTAAATCTTATTAAGATCTTCCATCCAGGTAACATTTACCTTTTTCTTTTCCCTTCACTGGACACCCTTGAATTTTCGTATGAATCTTCTAAATTAAATTTTATATCTTATTATTTCTTCAGTTATCCCCATCTCTTCTATCTCTTTATCCCTTCGACCCAATGGTTGTTATTCTTGCTTTTATAAACATCATCGAAAATTAGTTTGGCATATATAGTGTTGCTCATCCTTATTATGTTAGTCATATCTATTTGCGGAAAATTGAAATCATTTACTTAATCGTAATGCTGAAATACCTCACCTTATCACCTGAATCTTCTGAAGATTACTGGACTTGAAGAGGAAGCGTATCCTCAGTATTGCAACCTAACATCAATCAAAATCTTTAACCTCACATGAGCACAGTACTAAAATCGAGCACTGCGCTACAAACAGTTTTTGGAGCCACATTACCTCGTCGCTCGACGCGAATCCCTCGGAGGAATAAAGTTGTCCACTCCACTTGACCCCTCCTCTTGATTTCTCCGAACCCCAAGCCCTGTCCCCTCACGTGATTGCCCATTTCCCTATCCACCATTTCCTTTCCAACCCTCTACACTCCTGTGCTCTCCCCAGTTCCTTCATTGCAATTTCTTCCTGTTTTCAAGCCCTTCTCCCGTGTATAGCCCCTCTCCCCCCCAACCACCCTCCTCTTCCCCCTGGCTTCCCTACCACTACTCCACACCGACCCGAATAGAGCCTCCGCAAAGTCTTCCGCCACTTATCGTAAAATTGGCCATGTGTATGCAATGGCCGACTCCATCCCTACGACTTCTCTTGGGAGGCTGAGAGGACGTGGAGAAAAAAAAGGAGTTTTGAAAAGGAGTGGGGAGGGGCTTGTAGTTTTCAGCTCTCCACGATGTACCCTCCCTCTCTCTCTCTCTCTCTCCCACTTCAGAGGAGAAGGCAAGGAAAATTATTAACAAAAAAAGGAAGAACTACATAAATATAAGGATGTCTAGCGGAGCATAACGAGGAGGGTATGCTTATAGAAGTAATAGGGTCTCCGTGTTGGACGAGTAAAGCGATAGTTTCAGGGGAAACCATCACAGGATGGGTGCACGAGGCAGCCTAGGGTGGGAGGAAAGAAACCCTGAATTGGGGACGGTGAATTCCGAGGAGTATGAAGGGAAAGCAGGGGTGTTAGTGGGGAAAGGCGGCGAGAGACCGGAAGGAAAGGGCAAAATAATATGGAGAGAGTGAGGGAGGAAAAAGATTCCATGCTCATGTTGTGGAATTGGAAATCGCGCGGAAGCGATAAATAACGCGGGGAGAACAAAAAAAACAGTCGGGCTTTTGTGAGAAGAGGGTGGCGAAGGCGGTGGAATAGTAATGGACAAGATACGAGGAGAAAAAAGAGGGCGATGGAGAGAGAAATTCACTACGGCAAACGAAAACAAGAGGGAAGAAAATAGGTGGGCAAAACGGTGGAAAGTCCTCAAGCGAGCAGCACCCCAAGGAACAAGGTGAAGAATATTTAAAATACCAAAGTTTTCAGACGAGACTCAGAGAAAAGACCCAGCGTGTAAAGAAAAGTGTGACATCTTTCAGATTTGACCTATTTGGCTACGTCTAAAGAGATCAAACGCCCACTATTCTAAAGTAAATTATAAGAGAATTTTTTTTCATGCTTTGTACTCAATAATTTTTTCTCTCGTGGTAGAGAATGGGGAAAGACAAATAAAAGCTATGTGCATTATTTCATTAACAACCAAAAGGTCATGCATCATCGTAAGATAAAATTTCAAGGTAATATGAGACTGATGAGAGAAACACATCGCAATTACTTGATAGAATAAAAATGAGAAACACAACATTACATACTAATAAAAGACTAATATTCTTGGGACCTGAAATGCCTTCACTAAGTTGCAAAATATTACTATGCATTGCAGATTTTCAATCAACCCTTACCCTAATATACTGAATCCTCAGTACTTATAATTCCCTCCGCCGAACATGACACTACCAAGGGAATTCTAGTAAATCAAGCACTATCCAGAAAAATAGCAACAATACGACAAAAAATTACATACCGCGAAAATATTTCAAGGACAGTAGAACGTGAACGATTTTCTGAATTCAACAAAGATTTTAATCAAAGTTTCCTTCGTTTAAGGGAAAATTATCTCATTTAATTCCATATCATTTCGCATAGTACAGAACTGGGGGCCATTCAGGATATCGTCACAATTTGAAAAAAGTCACTTAATACCAAAATGAAAATCCTGAAGAGATATGTGCAACGGTTAACTACCACTAAAAGTCAGCCATTTAATTCTTGCAAAGCCATTTATACCCTGCCTCTAAGACATAGACATACTAATACCTCATTTTTCATTTTTTTAAAATTGAAAATGAGATAATGAAGACAATCTCACAAAAATTAGGACCTCAGCCCCAACCATCGGAGGAGAAAAACTCAAAAGATCAGAAAAAAGCATACCTTCCATATATCCAGGGAACTACTGACAAGATATCCCGGATATTACGGAAATACGAAATAAAGACAATATTCAAACCGAAGAAACAAATACGAGACATTGTGAGGAATGTAAAAGGGAAAGAAAAATTAGAAACAGAAGGCGTATATTTGCTAAAGTGTAACACGTGTGATAGGGTCTACGTGGGGGAGACTGGACGGACAATTAGAACGAGAGTCAGAGAGCATGCGGCTGCAATACGCCTCGGACATCAAGATAAATCAGCGGTCGCCGAACACGCAGCAAAAGGCCATGAAATCGAAACAGAGAAGCCGATCATCCTTGCCAAAGACCGGCACTTTAAAACAAGGCTAGTTAGAGAAGCCCTAGAAATAAAGAAACACCCCTGCAATTTTAACCGTGACCAAGGACAAGCTACCAGCAGTTCCTGGCTTCCAGTTTTAGCGAGAAATAAAAGAACCCAGAATGTTCCACAACTCCCTCCCCCTCCTCCTCCTTCCCCCCCTCTCCCCAAATTCGTATAAATAGATGCATAACCGGAGTGGTCACTCAGTAGCCCTGAGGAAGTCTCCGGCAAAGGAGAGGAAACGTCGGCCACCTTCGAACCAGCTAGCAAGACGCGGAAAACCCAAGAAACATATATAAGTCAAACTATTTTAAGTCAAAAACTCAGTTAAGAACATAATACTGCATGCAAATGTCAATCAAAAAACCTCCCGCAAAATGCAAGCTAATTAACGAATTTATTTAGATCCCGACTATCCGACATTCCGACCGTTGGATTACATGACTATCTGTCCCAATTTTAATAAAGCCTCTAAAAATTATAGCCCTCCTCTTTCTATACATTCCTGGACCTTCCTCCCCACCATTTCGTCGCTGCGGCCGTGTTAAAGTTTACAAAATTGCAACATTTCGCCCACACACATGGTTTTCCTACAGCAAGTTATTCAATTACACACATAGCAGTGTTGCATTATGGTGAGTTCCCTGAATCTCCGCTCAGCGTTGAGGCGAACCGGACGAATGAGCGTATATTTCTTCCGTTGTTCCGTTCTTCTTCTTATTATGTCTTACGAAGGAGGGGTATGAGATAATCTTACAATACATTTTGTTTACTCGTTATATCGTGCTTGTATCTCCATTTTAATAATCGTCGTCTCCTAGTTTTAGAAGTGCAATGAGTAGTTTGTTCAAGTGTGCGTCAGCTACCTTGAGCCGTGTCTCGGAAGATAAAAAAAGACGCGAGGTAAAATGGTCCGATCGACATAGCCTCAGATTCCTCGGGAAGAGCGTAGTACGTTGCGATTATGAATTTTTACGCTTGCTGCCAGGCAAATATCGTAAGTAAGGATGTTGCGATACTGAAAAAGGGACGCTTTGTTCATCTGATAAGAAGATTTACAACTGAATGTTCCACGAATTGATTCGTATTCAGCATACGTATTCGACAGACATTATTTTGAGTAGGTGAAATGTTTTGAAGAAGTAAACAGAATGTAATAATTGGCTGAAAAATAAATGGTAGGAAAATAACGAGTATTTCAATGGAATATGCGCAACACTCGGAGAAAGCATGGGACTGAAACCAAGTTCATAACCACTAGTAAAATGGACATGAACGGATTATCTGCCACTTTCGATATTCCGATTGGGCTTCCTCGTCCATCACTACGGATAATTGGTGCTCTTCTGCATGTATAAACTTACTAAAAATTGAGTTCAGTATTTTTAGGCTGTTTTAGGATTCCGTTGATTGTTGTTCATTCTGTTATAAAATCATAAATTACACGTAAGTGTAAATGCATGGAGATTTAGAGTTTTGTAAATTGTGGGATAAAATGTCCACACAGAAAAATATTAGCTGCTAAAAAACCAAGCTAAAAGTAAAAAAAATGAAATTGTTTAAACTCTTAATATACTACGACCGACAGACAGAGGACAACCGGCTACTTTTATCATGAATTAATGGTCCACTCGGCGTAAAGTAGTCACCACCCGGGGAAAAAATTTCGGGGGCCTGAAGCCCTCTGCTAGCGTGCCTGCTTCCACAGTCGTCTAAACATACTTATAACTAAACTGAGCTAGTCCACACTCTGCATAAAGAAAATGATCCTTATTCACATAAAATAAAACGCTATTTACTCTTGTTCCATATATTTTGATGCTAACTCCAAGGGTCTCACACACACTTCCTGGATTCACACCAAAAGTTCCATCTCTTCCTCAATGTTAGTTCCCTTGATCTCTCAGTACGCCTAATTGATTTTCACGTTTGGATGCGTGTTTCCTGTTTTTTTACAGTGCAACGGGCACGAGTTCAACCTGCCATTCTTTTTCTCCAAAAATGCACATTTCCTGCATGTCATTCCATTCCGTTGATTTAAATCTAGGCCATGGACAATGGAGTAGAATTTACAGAGGCTACTTATAGAACACATTTTGAGCTCACGAATTCCAACCGATGAATTTCCTGTTTTTTTACAATAATTTCACAAGTGGAATTTTACTGACCTTCCAAATTGTTTTCAATGAAACCGCATCAATGCTACAGAAAATCATCAATTTATTGAAAATATGCAGTTAATAACAGTAATAATCTGATTGAACTACGGAATACTACTGTTACATTAGTAACTGGAGTGCATTTTATTACCTTCTATATTACCCTTGCTTTTATGTTTCGGAAAGTCACAAGCAGTTTCAAATTGCAGTAGCATGAGTGGCAAATCACACCACGGAACTAAAACTGGCTTAACACTGGTAATTTGCGTACCATAGAGTAAGCAAATATACTTACTCTATGATAGTACCCAAAGCGACCCAGATTTTTTCACTAACATCACCCTCAAAATATCAGTTCTTTTTTTAAGCACTCCTGCAGCTACTTAACATAGTTACTGGTAAAAATGTATATTTTGTCTCACAGTATTCTCCAAAATTGTTATTTTATTTTTCTAATCTTTAAAAAAATATTCACAAGTTTTATAAGTTTCAACAACATTTAGTTTAACATTTTAATCTTCATTCTTTTGTGCCTTAATTCCTCATGCCCTATTTTGAGATCCCATATGTCAAAATATATAAATGGTATCTCATTTCCCTACCCTCTCCTGTATTACAATTAATCACTTTCCGTTAGCTTCATGGAGGAAAAATAACAGAATGTTTTTCAAGAGGTAATGCAGTATGACTGAACCCCAATGGTGCATTGGCAAAGGACTAATAAAATTGACAGACAAGGAGCAATCGTAGTGGCACTTTATAAGAAGTTATGTTGTTATCCAAGTCTTTCAAATATAGAGACTGAAAGAAAAGGTTTGATGAAGAAATCCAAGTATTGGAATTGGTATCCAGCTTGTTCATATTCTATGCAACCAACCAAGTGAGGAAGCCATTTTAGCTGGGTGCTACATCTAACTGCATTGAATCGTATTTAGAAGATTTTTTTTATGAGGCTCAGAATATCGGAAAAATATCAACCACTATTAACTTATGAGGGCCTTCCGCCGACCTCCATTTTGCTGAAAAGCTCTCTGGCTTTCAAACCTCTTGGCTGACTGATCCACTTTGATGTCTTGACGCAATTCGTGGGTGTCGTAAATTTGTTTCGTAATTCACTTAGTTGTCTTCGTCTGGCCAATACTGTGATGTGGAAGATAAATAAGTGAGCATGTATTTTATGTGAGATTTTTTGTTAACGAGACACCCAAGTGCCTAAGATTGTTGCATTGAGTAGAGCTGATATTTGACCGAACGTTCTGTTATCCAATAAGAACTGGATGCCTCACCTAATCAATTCATTTACGATTTTTTAAAGTTAGTGTAAATACATTCGAAATTATCTCAAAGTTTTATTAAATCTAAGTCAATTACTAAAAGCTCTAATCCGCCAATTGCGTGCCTGCATGGCATTGAACTCTTCAGAGCAATACGTGAAAGCAGTTACGAGGTCCCTCTGTCCAGGCTACCGTTAATTGAAAACGTACAAAAGATTCCACACCTGCTCCATATGTAACGGGAGAACCAAGACTACGCTTCCAACGAATCGAAAAAGCAGACGTCGCGCAGCTGGTGATCAAATGGCATGAGGCTGGCCTGAGCATTTCCTTTGTTCCTCCGTCTGAGTCATTGCAAATATAATATACCAAAACGATCCGCTAAGTGATGAACTCAACATTTTCTTAATTTGAATTTCAATTTTTTATAAAACGATTATTAAATGGCTGGATGATGAGAGTTGTCACTATATCTCTCATTCATTGGTTTTTGAAAAATTATGGTATGCACTTTAACAACATCTTTGTCGAGATACTTTGTTTCATGATAAATTTAGGCATTATTATTATTGAAATAGAATTAGTTGAATATTATATATTGTAACTGTCCACAAAGTGAAGCCTTCCACAATCAGAAATATATATTGTACCCAATAGGAGGCAAAGTAATGTGGCATGAAGTCAACGGACTCCTTACAAGACGTCGGATTATTCAGATGGGATAGCTGTCTATTATGATCTTTGTAGATAGCCATCAACGACAAATTTGGACTGTTTCATAGGAGAAGCAGACGAAAGCAGAGTCACTCAAAAGCATGAAACATGTAATATGAACGCATTTAAGCTCAATAATTAAAAAAAAAACTTCGAGAAGTATACTTTTCATTACCTATTTCCCTTCGGCATTTCAGTCAACGACACCTGTGGCTTTGCCAACATATGGTAACAATGACGTTGTGATGTAGGTACTTATGTGATGAAGTACTGAATGTATTCGTCGTGGATTATATACATTTGCACCTTTAAAGCTTTTAACCTTCCGCTTCCAATCCAACCCAATTCTTATGAACCATAAATCCTCAAGCCAGCCGATGCTACTTTTGTAGAAGTCCAAGTAATTTCAGTAAGAAAGATAAAAGGTTCCAAACTTTTATTTAGTTCTTACTTTGATCACAGCTCACTTGCACCTAAATCTTAATAAACCGATTCCATATATCCATATAATATACTAAAGAGTGGATTTTTAAAATTACATTTAAAACAAAGGATATTTTATTTACGGCCGCTGGCTACCATCATGACGATGTCTGACTTGCAAGATGCAGTTCGAAATTGTTCCACTGATGTTGCAACATACCATTTCTCAGATTGGTAAGCCAAGAAATTAGGAACTTTCCAACTTTTGCTACAGTGATTCGTCTATCTGGATCTCATGCATTGCTTAAAACCTCACGTAAAAATGTTGTCAGTAGTTATAAATTTACCAAATTACGATAAAATGCGTGTCAGTCTCGCAGTAATATTTATTCAAAGCATTGAAAGAGTTTGATTATTGCGTTTGCGTAGTAATAATGAAATATGGCATTTATATTCAGTTATTTGCTCAAAATAACAATTGCTAAACAGCATACTTTTTGGCTGCTTGTATAAAGGCCTCGGAAAGTTAGTGACGACAGCAGATTAAAAGAAGAAATTTCTTCATCTTCTAAAAAGTTTACTATGCTAGATTGAGGATGTCATCATATGATATAATATGTGTTTATCCATTGAATAAGCATAACAAGCACACCTTTACATTTAAAATAAATAAGGATACATTAGGAACCCCTTTTAGGCTTTGCCTGTAATTGGGATGCCTCCAAACACTTTACGTTGCGACTAATTGAAAAAAAATAAACTGAGACCAGAAACGTAAAGAGTTTAGAGTATAAGAGCGTGTCCCATCAATATATTTCACTAACTAAACTAGTCCGAAATACACCTGCGCAAGGTAGTGATTACTACCAAAGGTTTACCAGTGGAAAGTGCATTGGACCAATGCAACTTCAATTCCATTTTCCTTTCTCCCCTGAGACGGCGTTCTACCGACACATATTGGTATACATCTCACTTTGTCGTAGAGTACCACCTGTGTCTTTTGAACCAACTTAAAATCCCTTGATGCGCATTTATATATCACTAAAATAAACTCAAAGAATACGGGGCCATTACGCCTCCTATAACCCTTATATAAACCGCTTTCTCTTAATTCCTATAATACTGCCCGATATTTCAGAGTTAAGTTTTATTAAAAAATTCAATGAGTTGCAAATGTAAAATTATACCTGTACTATAGCACGTGGCCAGAAATTTCAAAGCCACCAAGGATAATCCGCCAAGAACTAAATTTATCCGAGGAAAAAACGTTCATTTTAATCACATATAGGTCGCAAATTTCGACAGAAAATCTTACTTCGCCAAACTTCAATATTCCAACACTTATGAAGCGGAATTTACGGGTAGTCCAAGAGTAATTTTCTCGTGATATTATTTCATTAACACTGATTTCCATGAAATATTTTCTGTGACCAAAGAATTTTGAAAAAGTTCCTAAATATGACAAGATACGACGTACTTTGCTATTGCGGTTTCGGATAAATTTCAAAAGTGAAGTTTAAAACATTATTAGGGAAAAATACCATCTTTAGAGAAAAACTACAAAGTATCAAAAAGGATAGTTAGAACAATAAATCAACAAATATTTAAGAAGAAAAAGTTATCCCAAGGACCATAAAAATGATATTTACTTTTTTAACATGAGAGGCAGAGGACAACAATCGATAAGAGTATTCATTTTTGAGAGGAAATATGTAGAACGATGATTGATAAAGTTTAAATGAATACTTCGAACATTCAATGAAGAAGTTTTGGTAGAGTTTAAAAAAAGGGACTAAACTAGCTAGTTGAATCAATTAGGCAAAAAATCTGCAAATTTAAATTTGGCGGAGACAATTAACTGAAACAGTTGCGAAGCGTCATGAGCTCTGGGATGGATACTTATATGGATTTTTACAGGGGTATCAATGCGCATTGTTTCTTACAAAATTCGTTACCCTTCTGTAAAAGTGTCTCCTTGAATCGGAAAATAAAAGCTCGAATTCCGACCAATCGCTCAAATCATCCAAAAAAATCGCATTTCTCTACCTTGGTATTTCCATTCCACTGATCTCACAATGGGAATAGGACAGACATGCAGGATCACGTTATTTGAATCGAAGCTCGTCGTGGAATTTTAATCTAACTATAGGTATAAATAAATGTTTTGGCCACCCAGAAATTATGAATTTCGATCCTGATAGGACTGCATACTAACGAAGAACCTGGATGCCTTCGTGAACGTGAACCTGGATACTTTTGAGAGGTAATACTAGTACTTGAGTAATTCTTTTTCCAATAACACTGGCTTAACATGCTGAGTGAGACAAAAGACTAGGTTTTCTCTACATTATTTAATTAATAACGGGCCATGGTTTTGGTAATATGTACCAATATCAAGGTACATACATAACCCATTTCTTAATACATTGTGCCGAAACCATGGTATGTAAGAAATTAAAGTGTGGAAATAATCTAGTATTTTCTAAATCAACAAGTTGAACGCTTAAATTTTCTACGAAGTGACAAATGATATATTTTCTAATGTCACTTACTTCGTTTTGCTTCCAAATGTCAGTTTCCAGTCAGCAGCCAACACTAGACCATAATATTTGCGACAGATTAATTCTATGAAACACCCACTCTCACGAGGAAGAGTAGACCTTGTACTGGCTTTTGATAACATGCCATCATTATTAACACCTCAGTCCGCTTGACATGTTCCCCATGATTTTGATTCCTGCATGAATTGGTGTCTCGTATAATTCATGAGTTAACAGCATTGGTAATGCTAATCAGTAGTTGTATCTTAACCAGTTCACTGCATGTTAACATGTTCGTCTACTTAGCACTCTCCTAGTTTCTGGTTTAACCACGCACTGTTCTCCTGTTTTTGTATCTTCGCCTAGCGTCCGGGGGAATGCGCGCGGTTCTAATTTCAATACGGACGAGTACTGCATTCTCCATGTGGAAGCATCCCTTGCCACAAACCCTAGTGGTGGCTTGCACAGTACCTACTTCGTAGATGTACACCAAAATTGTTATAGTTCATGGAGAATTGTATCGGGTCGCGGATGAAATCAATTTCACCATGAATTCAGATTTTCTCCTCCAAAAAAAAGCGAAACGGAGATCGAAAACGCTCACACTCACCTGAGAAAGACTGTGAGTTTTCCAAATGCTTCCACATATTGAATTAAAGGTGAACGTATTATTTAGTATCGTTGTATAGACCTTTAACGCTTAATTTTTTATCATTTTCGTTCTGAAAAAAACAGTAGGTAATAACGATGTGATGATTACCCGGATGCATTAAGATACACACGATATTTTTAAAATATTTCATTAAGCTTAATTCATCAATCCTTCGTTTCGAAAATGCCGTCAAATTTTGCATTTTGGCGGCGCTCGAAAAGTATTCTTAGATACTTGAGGGAACAAAAATGTGTGAGTAACGCAATCCAAAAAAACGATCAGAATAAACTCTAAAACTCTCTTCTATTTCTACGGGTATTCTGTTTTTAGCAAAAATTGGATGTTTTATTGGGATGAACGGCATTGCCAAACGCAATAGCCTAAGATCATTGGCAACGAGATATATCTTTAGCATATCAGGCAACTTATTGCAAGACCAAGTGAATAATGACAAACATTTGCACTAGGCTAACGCTGGTGAATTTTGGTTACGGAATAAGGAATTACTTCGTGGAATGAGCCAATGGTCACCGCGTTGCGAAAAAATAACTCTTTCTACGATTACACATATATTTTCATTGCTATATTAAACAAAATTGTCTAAAACATATAAATTGAAATACCGTTAAGGTACCTATGTGAAGTCGATTTTAAGAGAAAATGTATCGTATGAAGGTTGTAATAGCATTATTTTCATTATTCTAACCAGACTTTTTTCGGATTTAATCCATAGAAATGGGTTCTCACTTTACAATTTGGTACGTAATATGTCATAGAATGAAGACGATGTATGTATTTTAATAAAGTACAACCAATAAACAACAATCAAAATTGATTCGACAAAAGAGCGACACGATTTCTCATGGGCTGTCGTACTGAATGTGAAGAAAGTCAAATTGACGTAAGAGAACTTCGGTCCCAAGAAAAACATGGTCGCAAATCAATAGAAATACTTTGCCCACCTAGGCATTCCCCCAAATGTTCTTCCTCTTCTTCTCCGACTCTATCTTCTGACAGCGACCCTCCCACGCAAGGACAGTCAACTCACTCCCACTTCATCTCTCTCTCTGTATTGTGTGTGTCCCTTATCGATCTTCGCTTTCTGCCCGATTGGAATCGCTCGACGCTTTCTATACGTGAGCAATCCTTGCATTCCTCCCCTTCCTTCCCCCCCCTCTCCCCCTCCTCCACGACGAACAATCTTTCAACCTTTGCCGCTTCCACACTTGCCCCATCCTCCAAAACGTTCTCCTCACGCCACGTGTTCTTTCTATATTCCTCCATCGCGGACACCTAGCGGCAGCCAGCCGCCTGCACACGCGGAATTCGATGAAGCTGTCTCCACCTCCTCTCGTCCCAAAACCACCCCCTTACACTCCCCTCCTCCCTATCCTTCTCTTTCGACTTCCCAACAGAAGAACTTTGCGATATTTCGATGCATTGAATCGAATGAAAATATCGATTTAATTTGACATATAGCTTCTCGAAATCATGGCATAAAGGCAGCTTTACCAACCGAAATTACTTATATCGTATTATTTATTGTGCGGAATAATCAAGGTCAACACAGTTTACGGATTTATTTCTCACTAGCACAACAACCTGATAGCCAGGGCTACATCGAGCTAGCCCAGACCTCAGACGCCGAGTGCCTGGCTCGCTCCACAATGATTGCTTCCTCTCTCATACTAACAAATGAATTACCAAATTACTCAATGCACAGCATCACTACTTAAGTTACTTAATACTCAAGAATTCCTAATACATGCATGAATAAATATGCATATAAATTTTTCAGAAAAAAACACTTAATAACTTTTTAAATTTTCATAATATTGCATAGTTAGTTGAATTCCACCTATGTGCCATGTTTCAAAGTTTTAAGTTGTTCGGAAATGGGTGAAAAAGAGATCGTAAGATTTCGCCCACACCCACAGACATTTCGGTGAAGCTGAAATAAAAGGGTCCAAAAAGCCTTATTAAACGCTTGCTAGTGGTACTTCGTGGCGTAAGCACGTAGTTTTATGGTGGTTTAGCTAGATAACGGTTGTCATCGAAAACGCTCCACACTTTCACGGAAAATGGATTGGAGAATCCTACGAAGAATTGGAGCGAAAAGAAGAATAACGGAAACTCTGCGGAAAAGGAGAGACAAGCATATTGGATTCCTTTTTCGACATCACAGCATTTTGATAACGGTACTGGAAGTAGAACTGAATGGGAAGAATTTCAGAGAAAGACCAGGAATTGAATATATCAGGAAAATTATTAAGGACAATAAAGTGAAGGGAGAAATTGGGGAGCTGCAGCAAACCAACCTATGTATTGATGACTACTGATGACGATGCTCTCGATATCGTAGAGAGATATTCAAATTCCAATAAAGAGGCACAGGGCAACACAAATTTCATTGTATTTGTTCCTTGTTTTCACGAAAGTTTTTAATTTCTTATTCTTCCCTTGACCCCTCAATGCCTCGATCCATTTAAAGACCACATAAAAATAACCCAACGCATTACTTTTCGCTTCTTAAATTCCACTTATTTTCTCGCTCTGCAATAGTTCTTAAATTTCATGTATTTATTCAATATTTGATTTACTAAGGTCCCTCTCCATTTTTGCGCCATGGACCTCCAAATTGGCCAAAAAGAAGTCCCTCTAGAGAAACATCGATACTTACATCGAATTTATTTCGATATTCTTTCGATACCGCAGAGAGAGATTGTAAGTCCAAAAAGCGGCAAAGACCAGCAAAAAACCCGCTGCATTTTTTCACTCTTAAAGTATTGTTTATATATTCAATATTTTTGTTTACTGGAGCCTCCATACACTAAAAGAGAGTACATAGCGTTTTTGAGTCACGGGAGTGAAACCTGATTTTTTGCAAGAAATGATTCACCTAACATGGCCACTTTATCTAATTCGTCCATAAACTTAATGAATAATGAATTGCTCATTTGTAAATTATTTCTATGTTGCTTTTTCATACGTAAATCGTTACGGTTCCGCGGAAATTCCGCTTCATAACCTCTGACGTCTACGTATTAACTTTACAACTGAACAATTGAGAGGCTACTGGGTCCCTATGCCTAAACCGAATTTAACTGCCAAATTCTATCAAAAAATAACCTGTCTGTGTAAATATTTAAGGTGGATTCATCAATGGACATTGACCGCTGACAATATTGCAATGTTATTGAAAAGCGTATGTACCTCTGACCATCTCATGATGTAAATCAATCCTTTATTCCATTATCCACTAAATTAATAATTTTACGCTCTGTATTTTTCCTTTTTACCTAATCTACGTTAATGATGATGTAATTTGGTCATTCTACAGCAAAATGCTTAGTTAAACTTAGCCTAAACACAGGCCAACTGCCTTATAGGCTATCCAAACTTCCTTTTAATGTAAATAGAAAATGAAAATCTTAATGCCGGGAAGAGTATATATTACCTATATGCAATGTGGCAGACTGCGAATTTTAATGCCCTTAATATTCCCGAGGGCTATTGTACCGTATTGTTTCATCTATTCTCTTCTTTATTCTATAGGGGCCCCACTCAATATTTTCGTCCAGGAAAATCTAAATTTTAAAAATCAAAAAGACGACCCTGGAGAAAAATATCGATATATCGGATTCGTTTTGATATGCTCTCGACATCGCATAGAGAGATATTCAAATTCCAATACGGAGGCACAGCCCAGCACAAAATCCGTCAAACCCCTTCCCTCATGCCTTATGCTATCCCGACCCATCATTCCCTCACCCTCATTCACTCATACCAACTCCTTCCCCATCCCCCTCGGTATCCCCTCCTCCTTTAGTATCCTTTTTCATCCTCTTGCTCTCGTCTTTTCCATTCTCATATCTTTCGCTTCCATAAAAGGGGGATACCCTCACATGTCTCTCTTACTATTTCACTCCTCACGTAGCACTGCCTGTTTATCACGCCCGTTCTTTCTCTTCAATTCTTTCCTTTCTTCGCCTTTTTTCTCATTAATGTATATAAATAAATAAATATAAAGAATTGAAGAGATAGAACGGGCGTGATACGTGAGGAGTGAAATAGTATATAAAAGTACACATACATTGTGTCTTTCATTCCCTCTTACTGCTGCCTTCCCAACCTAAGATCTCAGAGATTTATTTTCCTTCTCTTTTGTGTAAATATTTCTACCCTCCCTCACGTCACTTCTAAGCACATTTATTTCGATTCTCTCTTTCTCATAAACTCACCCTTCCTCCACGTCCCATGTTATCGTTATTTAGTTTAAAAAACACCTTTGTAGCTCTTAATATTTATTCTCTTTCGTTGTGAAGACTACATTAGGAGTCCCTTGAGACTTACTTATAAAATAGTAAATTGTTCACTCAATGATCCACGATTACCGCTCCTGTCATCTTAAGCCTCGATTAAATGCAAGCCTAGTGCAAGAGGACGCTTTGGTACCTTAAGTCGGCACTATATCGAGGGGTCTGGATTCCAATACCAGACGGGGGAATTATTTTTTCTGTGAATTTCACCCAACTGTATGATCACTAGCGGGTGACTCCATTAATGTTACTACGTGGCCAGTTCTGAATTTTTTTAAATCAAACTTTATTATGAAACACGGAGTGTTCCTTGCCATGCACGTATTTCATAAAAGTAACATAAAATGTAACAGAAAAAATAAAATGGTAATAATGAGAAAGCACCAATCCATCTGTTTTTTGAGTTAATTGCAAATTGCAGGAATTGGAGTCAAAATGCGTCGGTTCATTTATATTTGGGCTGCATACGTTACTGACAAATATTTCTCATTTAAAATTAAGTGTTCATGATATATGCGGCATACAAGTTGTCTGCGGTCCAAAATAAAATATATTAATTTGGTGAAAGAATAATAAAATTTAAATTTTTTAACCAAACTCATATTTTTAACAGATATATATTATAAACGAAGAAAAACATTTAATAATTCCAATATTTAATGAACATGTTAACTGAATAACAAATCATCACACGTTCCATTCAACTTTCAATCAGATCCGTGTTTGACCCTGCCTTGGTGTCAATAATGTATACTGCTAGTGGTTAACCATGACAATCAGTACAGACAGGATGTTACATTTTTGTTTGTTTTCTTAGACATTGGAACAAAACACAGACAATTTTCTTCTTTCTATATATACAGGGTGTTGCAGGGGGAATGTGCGTAACTTCTGGAGGAGGTATGGTGATTTTAAGTATTTTTTTGTTTTATGAACATGGGGTCGCAACTCCTTAGTTATAGAGCTATGGAAACGATGTGAAGCAGAGATTATCTCTAAGGACTAACTGTCTTTTCTCAGGCGCTGAGATTCATTGTTTAAGAAGTTAAATAATCTAATTGATCCATCTAATCTTATTTAATTTCATGAGTTAGCCTTGAATAAATCTCGATGAGATAAGAGTTTAATACCAGGGGTATCACACCAGTATCACTTAAAAATCGCTTATGAATGTAGTAAAAATATGAAGGAAATAAAAATAACTAAAATTAGAGACTTTAGATGAGATTTTAATTTTCTTGGGAGAATAGTGTTGGCAAATAGTTTATTAGAGAGTCACATATCGAACACTTATAATAAATTTCCAAAACTTTCTTCACTAAGATCGAAAATTTTTATTTTTTAGGGTAAGGCCTTTACGTTGCTCTTCTAGGTTCATTACCGCTTTCTTCGACGTGGGTCAGTGCGTCCATGATGAGAAGTAAACATGCATATAATGTATAAACTTAAGGTCGGTGCCAAAGGCTTTTCATTCAATCGAAGGGTTAAAACTCATTGCAATTTCGATCGGGATAACTCTGAGATCAGTTTTAAGTAAAACCAAGAGCAATCAAAAATCCAGGGAAGCACTCATTTAGTTGGTTGACTACAGAGTTTGAATGATGAGGAAGGCATCTTCAAGTTGAAAATATGTCTGCTCTCTCGTGGCTTACGGCACATTTCCTTGCAGTAAATGCAAATTTCCTTTAAAAAAATTGATGGCACACCTTTAATATAATACAAAATCACAAAATAAATGTACCTAGTACCTGCTAGCTGAGTATTCCAAATCAAACGTTTACTCAAAGCTCCAGTTGAAAGTTACTTTCCATAATAGCGTGGAAATTTTTCTGATAACCAAAAATGAGAAATAATGTGTACCGTCTCTTTGGAACTGTCCTTTGTCGGTATATAGGATGTATCGGTAAAAATGGCGATTGCCATATAGCCATTAGTTAAACTCCAGCTGTCTGGCAAGCTTCCTAAGTCAAAGATGTTGAAGTCGCTGTACATTAAAGAAATACATGCATTCCTTTAGCTATGTTCTCCATAATTTTGACTGAAAAAACCCTAAGACACAAGCATACCCTTCTTGAACTCGCTCTAGGATTACGCGATGACTACGGCAGTTTTCTCTTGGTCATTCAGCCCTTGTGGACCAAATGCTTGTGAGACATGAGAGCGCAGGGAAATTGAGTGCAGCCTGTGTCACAATGGTGTTGAAAAAATTGAGAATACATGCAAAAACTCGGAAATCCGTGCGTCGTAAAACGATGTCAGGTATTCAATGACAGCATTTCCATCACAAAACCTACAGTGTAAAGGTTTTCACCATATTCAGCACTTGTATACTCATGAGTCATTGGTAAGGTTTCGCCAGAGCGTATCAAAATGCTATGAGCCCAAACAAATTTTCACTCTCATTACATTCTAAACATGTCCAAGAATTAATAATTCAATTGATTAGCTTAGGCTTAACCTTAAGGATAGATTAAACCATTTAGCTTTTTAAACAACGAATCCCCACGCCTGAGATGGACAATCAATCCCTGGAGATAATCTCCGCATAAGATCCTTGTTGGCGCTTGATTGTTTACTTCATTTGGTTCACAAAAATACCTCAGTTTGGGTTTCAGTAGTTGGTTATTCTTTTAAATGCGTTTCAAAATAAGTAAGCAACCTCATTAATACCAATTCCGTGTATGGAAAAGGGCCGTTGATCAATACGCTCATGTGACGTTACCATTTAAGATGCCATATATCTGCTAAAAATTAAGATAGGAAAATAATTTGACCAAGTTTAGAAATTAAATGAAATTTTCTATGGTTTGTATTACTTAAGTTTTTCGTATCCCTTAAAATAAAAAACCTATAGAAAATAATAATTTTTGAAGACCCAAAAAATTTGCAATTCCGGGTACCATCTTCGAAATTGGAATCAATAGCGAAAATTTCGGATGGAAAAGAAATATACAGACTTCCCGATTTTCCTCGTTAGTATCGGTGGATGCCACTGCTGTTGGTCGTTTTCATGGTAACTGCATAATTCTTCAGACAAAATGTATTCTTTCCCATAGCTCCGTAACTAAGGAGTTGCGACCCCATGTTCACAGGACCAAAAACCCTATCTCCTCCAGAAATTACCCACATTCCTCCTGAAAACCCCTGTATGAAGAAGGTTTGTGTGTTTGTTTTTATACCAATCCACAGTTCTATTCCGATCATGATAAAATTTTGCAGACTAACCTTTCCAAATAAGAGAGTTTGTAATTAACATTTCATTTTGAAAACACTAACCCCACCCTCCCTTTCCAACCTCTTAAGTAAAATTTTAACATGCAGCTTTGCGGTTTTTCACGGGTATCACGAAACATTTTGAGCAAAGTGAAGAGTAATTTCTTCAAAATTGTTTTTCAACTCGTTCCAATAGCGCAATTAGGCTCCAAGTAATTTAATGTCAAAGTTGAAAATTCATTCCAACCCACCGAGACGGGATTTCCGACCCTTTCTGCGAATGTCCGGCTTCTTTCATCCGTTCCCTCGTTTTCCCATGGGAAGAGTTCACATTATCGACAGGTCTTTGCACTCGTCTGTAACGGGCACGAACAGAAAGAACAACGACAACGTAGACCATGTCTCAATAATAATATTATATACACATATAACTGAATGAACCCGCGTAACGTATGCGCCTAGTATTTCCATGTACAGAACAACAATATAATCGTATATTTTTCTATCAACAACGTGAAAATACAAGACGTTATGTTTAAGATAAAATAATTTCCTGTGAACGCACGCCATTTGACCACTTTAAAATGGCATAGGTATATTTACCGATAGTAATATTCAGTAATTAATTTTTGCTTTCCCGAAAAAGAGAATGTGAAATTTCTCACTTGTTTTGACTTTAGCATTCATGATGGTGTAGCCCTTTCAGTTCATGGTATTTTTCTTCATCTCATCCCGATTCTCTCCCCCTCTTTTGTGTCCGCTTAGTTTTATATCCTGTTCCTAAATGTTTTCACACCCTCCCTCCCTCCCTTCTTGCATCTTCACATATTTTTCGTTTTTGTATTGCGCTCGTTTCCTCATGGGTTAACCCATGGCTCCCCAATCAGCTCAATCATTTTTTTTTACTTTCTCTCCGCGATTCCCAAATTTTTTTATTTAAATCAATTCCGTTTCCTTCCTTCGCCATTCCTCTTCCTTTTAGGAGCATGTCAATAAAGTATTGGGTAAAAATAACCTCCAGTCAATCATATGAATCATTTGCAATATCAGTTTGATTTATCTATGAAAATGCATAATGGAAATCATTTCCAACAAAAGCGCTGCTTTTTTCACAAAATTCATGAACAAGTTGGGCGCGAAAGTCATGTCATGTGGATAATTTTTCGAAAAAAAAAAGTTGTGACGTAGCCAAGGGGAAGTCCATGGAGTCCAGACCCCCACCCCCCGAACTTTTGAATTCGCGTAAGTAAAGGGCACTAAAAGAATTAGTAATAATGTTTGTTAATTTTCTACAAATAGTGTTTATCACATATCTTCTTTATTATGAAGAACTGTGTCAATTAATATGTTTGTAGTTTTCAAGCACAAAAAGGGGGTATTTTATTCTTTCAGACATTTTCACAGCAAAAACTTTAAAAACCTGCTTTTACTCAGAAATTGCAATAGCACTCTTATTTGCATGAACACACAATTTTGCCCCTGATTTTCAAAATATTCTGCTCCATTCCTACCCCCCCCCCCCCAAACGAAATCCCGGTACGTCACTGAAATACAGGCTTCACTCTCGTGCGCAAAGACGCCATCAACTCTAATCTTAAATTTATGGTTGCGAATTTGGCCAAATTTATTTGAGCAAAATTTTGACATGGGAACATCGGCTCAACTCTCCAGCGGCGTGACAACAGGCGCATTCGAAAAGCAGTGTGCCTGTATTTCGTCGCCAAGTCACGACCTCTCCGCCGCGCCTCCCATGAACCTTAGAATCTTTTGTGATAGCGGAGACGGGGAACAGGTTTTAGGGTGCCTCTCACCTTTGAATTCGTGTTAACCTTTTTATTCAGCTCATTCTCAATATTCCAACCGCTTCGCAGTCCGTCTCCCGCCGCGTACCAAAAGGGCATTCTTGAGGTCGGCTGCAGTATTTCACCTTCAACTATGACCAAGTTGTTCTTCATTTATTATCGACCCCACTTTGAATCGGCCTGTCGCCATTTTCGCCACCCTACATTTCCTCAACCTAGTCGCGTCCTATTTTTTTAGTCTAAAGTTCGTCTGAAAATACGAATTGATGATAATAAGTGGAAATATTTAAAAACGTCGCCTTAGCTAAACGCTTTCGGAGGCAAACTATGTTAAAGAAGTTATCAAAAGAGTGTTGTATAGAGAACTATTATTATATAACTAAATACCCTCTTAACAAAAAAACACAAAGAATGATTTGGGTTAAAAGGAGAATAATAATTTGGCTACTAAGTGCCAAATGTTAATAATGGGAAATTAACATGTAAATATTTTGTAGCGTGAAATGTGTGCACACCGACAATGAAGGTAACCACAAATGTTGGAAAATTGCAGTGTAACAATGAATGTTTGTTTTTATTGTAACATCACTTTGCAACTTAGCATTGTAACTGTTTCCTTCAATGTCTTCATAATTATTATTGTTAGTTCTTTTGAATAGTTTGCACAAAATAAACGCAATCTCTACTATATGTTGACCGCTGTACTGAAAAGAGCACCCCACCATGCTAGATTTGATTTTGACTTCAATAGCCAGTACACAACATACTGTATCACTTGTAATATTAAACTTATGCTGCTTTTCATTCTGATGTTCAATCTTACGCCTTGTTTTGGGAATTCAGTTGCCGCGTGTCTATTTTGGAATATAATTAGAATTATATTTTTCCGACCACAATTCACTTTCCTTAAAGCCGTTGCCTAAAATGCTCGTGAACTTATCTGCCTTGTGTACATGTCTCGAAAGCTCCGCTGTTTATAACGCAAACAAAAATATATACATGATACTCCCTTTTTACGACAATAAATATGGCTAGTCCTCTTTGCACGTGGAAATTTTGGGAAGTTATATATTTTCAGGCGTATAAAAAGTATCACACGAGTGAAAAATCGCTCTCCTGAACAATTAGACGTTAAATTCCCATTCAAAAACTAATTTTTTAGTAGATTAACAGCTGGTTCGCTATCTTTAACCTCCTTGCCATGTGAATTGCCATACCTACTAAACCTCATCTGCAAAAAAGTCCATTGCTTCTCTTTCGCCATCAGTGTTATACAGATTGAATTCTGGACAGTCCCGACATAGATAAAAGAAAATAGGGATGTACATGGATAAAGTACCACTTAGCCCTAAAAAAATTAACGACCACCCAGAGATATGAATTAACGAAGCTTTCCGAAAAAATCTTGCTACATGCCTCATGCAACTATCTCAGTAACCAAACGGAGTAAAGC
This sequence comes from Pyrrhosoma nymphula, assembly GCA_963573305.1. Classification (NCBI taxonomy): domain Eukaryota; kingdom Metazoa; phylum Arthropoda; class Insecta; order Odonata; family Coenagrionidae; genus Pyrrhosoma; species Pyrrhosoma nymphula. The sequence continues at coordinate 39,733,940 of OY754337.1, forward strand.
GTGAAAAGCACGAGCTATGTGAAGAATAGATTCAGCAGACCATGAATGAAGGGTGAAAAAATGCATAGGCATGAGGGAAATGGGGATAAAGCGAGAGAAGAAATGTAGACAGGAATCGGTAGAGGGAGAGGAAGTGGGAAAAGAGAAGGGAGCGTAGGCAGCGGAAAAGAGGGTGGAGAGAGCTGATATCCATAGGAAAAATAAATCTCCTTGGCTCCGATATTGAAAACGTCGGAAGCAATGAAAAATATGGATCCTTACATGTCTGATTCTTCCTTTATGAAGAACCCGGTGAGGGAACTTGAGCGTTCTAGGGCCGCGCGAGCGAAGTGGGCACCTATGCGTGCTAAAACAGGGGATGATACCTTAATGATTGGACCATAAATTGAAAGAGCCAAAAATAAAACTTTTCGAGAACCATCAGTAAATTCAAAGCACGAGGAGCTCAGGAAAATTAGATTTATAGCAAAACCTTTTGTCACGAACACAGTCATTGGTTGTGCAGATTAAATTAAGTTTGAGATAGGGCGTTTAAAGCTAACACGCAAAGTAATAGAGAGCCAGAAACATGCCAGCTTATTTACTAAAGAGGAAGATTTCTAAAATATGAACAACATTTATGGAAGGTTTTTAGGTAATTAAACGTAATTCTTCACCGAACGGTCACTGAGAAATAACTATTTTTTCTCTACGAGTGATAAAAAATTAGTTAACGAACAATGGTTACATAGAGTTTTCTTTGATCTTTTCTCTCCACTTCATTTACTAAATATTTCCAATGAAATCTGCTGAGAATGCAGCAAATATAATTCCAAAATAATCTAAAAATATTCTTAAAAATGGTTCATTGATTAAGACAATAGCTTAGTATTACCTTTACTACCATTTTTCAACTATGGTCAGCAATTATTATTAGTGAGGATGATTCTAAACTATCGTTTTAAATAATTATGACTTGGTTCCACAAGGTTAAACCTGAATCAGCGTCCGAAATGTATCTTCAATTTTCAACCAAGGTTAAAACTCAGATGGAAACTCAATATCTGTTTAAAAAATTTATAATCATTATTGAAGCATTCAAATAATTCTATCAACCGTACTTCCGCCATTTATATTCTTAGCTCTTCCGCGGAACTACGCATTAACAAATGTGTCACATATACCCTGAAAATTAAAATTCTATAAGCTCATTATGTTGCTCAGAGATACACATTTAGATGCTCATGTTAGTTCAACTTTAATTTGCAGACAGTGGGTTAGCATCTCGTAAACCTGTTCCTGTATCACTCCTATCTAAATAAATTTATGCTTGTGCGTTGTGATAAGTAGTGTATTTGGTGATAAATAAGTCGTAGTTAGTAATCAACGGCACTTGGTTAGCATAGGCAGCCATTCCAGGACAAAGATGGCCACAGAATAGGTATAATGTAGCCTTATGATGGAGAATTGAATTATTGAATTGCCACCAACGACCAACAGCCCACTTAGGTATAAGACGGATATCGGAGCAGAATAATTTCTTCTAACGAGTACGGTTAGGATCAAAAATCTTGTATTTCTTCAGGTGAGATAACGCTGCTTACATACATATTTGTACCACACCATTGTGGCAGTCAACAGAAATAGTAACCTTGAAATCACTTTACAATCATTTAGTAGGCCCTTTATGAACAGCTAGTCCCAAGTTTTTGTGTCATGGCCCAAATAATACTCATGAAAGAGATACTCGTCCACGTATGTTATGAGATTATTTCAAACTGGAAGCAAGAATCTTCGAAAAAAGTTAAAAATTTTTAAATCGATAGGAATATGCTATGCATGTAATAAATTTCATAAAAAGGAGAAGAACCCTTTGAGCACCAGCCACAGAGTTATACCCACAGACAAATTCAGATCTTAGTTTCAATTACTCGAGAAAATCATTTTTGCATTCTACGTTATTGTCATTTTCAAGAGAAAAATAAAATATAATTTTGAAAACGGTAGGTAGGGAAGGTAATGATTGACTAGATACATTTACCTCGAATTTTCTATTTCCTCTCCTTCCGTTCTTAATAAATTAATGCGAGTAAATTGGGATTCTAAATAGTTCCGGAATAATAAAAAACAGTTCGATGCAACATAGCGAAAGACCAATTTTGGGGACATAAACTGAAACTCATCCGAGATACCTACGTTGCTTAACACAAGGATTCAAACTTCGGTGAGAAATGAAGAGAAAGAGGAAGACATCTACGAAATAGTAGAGGAAGTGACGAATAAACAGCAGAGAATTTGAAAAATAAGAAAATTTAGTAGAGTGGAGTATGGATGACAGAGAAGGCAAAAGAATGACAGTGAGAAAAACATGAAGTAGGGGAAATGAATAAAGAAAGAGAGACAACTAAAATTTTACAGAAAAATGGCCTTATGAAGGGAATCACGTTTTTAGGAGACATCTTCAAAGAAGCAACATATGGAAAATGACGGGAAAAAATTGCATGAATAATTAACTGTGTTATTTTTTACAGACAGAGATATTATAATCAATTTCAAAGACAGAAAGAGTTATTTATTCGTGGATATGAACTGTGATTTAGTTCTGACTAAGCGTTACCTTGAATCCACTCCATAGCTGAATAGGGGCAATAAAGAATCTCTGGCAGACAAAAAAGATAAAAGCCTCATAAATGAATTCAGGTTGGTCTTAAAATATGCTATAGGAATTTATAGCACAATAAAACGGTTAATTCCTTAACAAATTTATTATACGGGAAAATAATAAAGATAAAGTGTGGGTAATGAATGAATGAAACTATTTATGCTCTGGGATAACCCAATAGAGCAAGTAAACTATACAATTTGCACGTTCTGCTCAAAAAACATAAGACACACATCAAGAAAGGAAAAGTTTATTTACATTACATTGAATTCTACATTAATATTAATAGTTAGACATAGAGTCAATTTTTACACATTTATTTATGAGTTTTTAAATAACAAAATAACTTTACTTTAAACGATTAAAGGGATGAAGAAGATTTGACATGGGAGGGTAGCGAATTCCAAAACTTGGAAGCAGTGGTGAGAAAGGAATTGAAGTAGATATTGGTACGGGCTTGGGGAATGTGAAGGAAGGTAGGGTCAGATCGGGTTAATATTTGGGAAAGTCTTATTCTGGGGGTAAATAGATCGTAGGGGTAGGTAGGATTCCGATTATGGAAGAGGGTGAAAAGAAAAGACCCCAAAAAGTATTTCCTTCAGAAATCAAAAGGTAACCAATTTAGGTCAGCATAATCTTTTGATACATCTTAATACATATGATAATCTTCTCTGCGTAAGTCAAATATAAATCCAACACAACAGTTTACAAGCCGCTGGAGACGCTTATCAAGAACATTAGTTAAGTCGCTGTAAACCAATACAAAATAATACAAAACTGGAAAGATAAGACAAGTAACAAGCATAACTCTAGAGGAAACAGGAAGATTGTTTCTATGCAGCTTTAGAAGATAAAGAATCTTATTTCCCTTGTTACAAATTTCCAGAACATGCTGATCCCATAACAAATTGCATGGGAGGGTGAGTCCAAGATAACTTCAGTCTTACTAATCTGAACAATTGTAGTACCAACACATACAGAGGGGAGACGATCATAATCAAGGCTGTTTAAGTCTTTTATTACCAAACATAGTTGCTTGAGTTTTTATTCGGTTTAACTAGAGATAGTTTCAGCCCAGTCGTAGAAGAAGAGATTTCAGCGTTAACTGCGTCAATACAATGTGGAAGATCATCTAGGGAGGAGTGAATATATAATTGCAAGTCATCAGCATACAGAACGTATTTAGAATGTTTGAAGCTTTTAACTAGATCGACAGTGTATAAATTAAACAAGAGAGGTCTGAGAACAGAGCCTTGTAGCACACCGCATGAAATCGGGAGCCAAGAGGATATCTCGCCACCCGAACCCTAAACTATTTGACTTCTTCCTGACAAGTAGAAGTGAAACCAGTTTAAGGCAGAACTGGAGAAACTTGGGGATTTCAGTTTAAGTAGGATTAAAGAATGGTCGTCTCAATCAAAGGCCTTGCTGAAATCGAATAGTACCATAACCGTAACCAATTATTTATTGATAGCTAGAGGAATGTAATTTGTGACCTTAAGAAATGCAGTCTGGGTACTGAAACGCTTACGAAAGCTAGATTGATATGGATCAAGTTTACCATATAAGATATTCTGTAACTTGAGAGTGAACAATTCTCTCCAGTGTTTTCAATAGAGTACACAGAATTGAGATAGGTCTAAATTCAGTGGCAGTGTCGGGCTAGTTGACCTTTTAAAGTGGCGTAATAAGACCCTTTTTCCAGGCGCTGGAAATTGAGCGTGGGTTAAATAATAATTGAAAATTTCAAGGATTTATGGAAGCAGAAAATGGTCAAACAGCTTATGAACAAACAGCATTGAAAATTGGTCATATCCTGAGGAGTTAGACTTAGTCAGCATTAAGTACTTCAAAGTACCCTCAGGTGTGATGTATTGAAAAAAGAAATTGATCGCAATGAATGGGATGAATAAGTCCACCAGTAGAAAAAGTAACGTTGCAAGGAGAAAAGTAGCATTCACTATTTCGTGCATCAATGATAAATAAACAAGCGTAATGAGAAAAAAGGTGCATTACTCTAATTGGCAAAGCACTAGTCGTAAATAGCAATAAATTTAACTAGCTGTTTATCATGAGAACAAAAGAAATTATTGACGAACTATTTATTCAAAAGATCTGGAAAACGTTTGTTACAGAGAAAAGTAGAGGCATCTAATGGGAAAGGGGGAATTACTACAAAGCAGCTTCAGCAAAAGGTATATCGTTATGAATACCCATGGTAAGAGAAAAGCCCATACATGGGGTAAAAAGATGAAAAGTTGAAGTGATGTGAGAGATGTCTTCAGAAGTCGGAATAGATAAGAATGGACAAAAGAATAATCAAAGAAAAGGGATGCAGTTGATTATGACAAAATGGAATTTTCTGGACTGATTTTTATTGAAAAAGCTATACATAAAAGTCAACATCCACAGAGTTGGGGAAATCCATTCAGAATTACGGGAGATAGATGAAATAATATCCAGGGTACTTGTTGCAACAAAAGATATCAATTTCTTCATTAATACTAATGGAACATATTTTGTCAAATTCCAAGAAAACTTGACTGTACGCATTCTCCAGTATTTAGAAAGTAGACAAATTGCAACAAAGATCCCAGGCATTTGTCATAGAGTATATAACGGAAATCAGTATCCAATTTTTATTGCTTTCAAATATTTGAATGGTGCATTTGATTACTCTGGCTGGAAATAGAAAAACTATACCATTTTAGCTATAAAGGAGTGATAAAAATTCAATATTCAAGGCAGATGACTATAATCAAATGCATTACAGAAATTTCGAGTTTGAATATAAGTATTGCCATGACGATAGATTTAAAAAATTAAATATCTATCACACATTACCCAGGGAAATAACAGGAAGGTATGGCTGCATTAATTGTAATACTTAAAATGTTGGCGGTAATGACGGGAGATTGGCCAAGCGTACACAATTATTGGTGCAAAAGGAAATGGGAAGATATATACAAACAAAACCAAGCTTATAAAATTTTGGCGAAGAAATTCACACGAAAAATTGTAAAAAAATTCATATCATGCTGGAAAAATTATGTTGGTCTCCATGAATTGGAGCATATAATTAGAATGGATACTGATGACGGAATCATGAGTGCTACCTCAGCAGAAAACCAAACATAACATTAACCACTCTTGATAAAATTAATGGACAATGATACAAATATATAAAAATGTAATGGTGTCTGCCTGTCTGTCTGTCTGTTGCTCAATCACGCAAAAACTACTGAATCGATTGGACTGAAATTTGGCATGTAGAGAGAAAATGTACCTGGGAGTAACATAGGCTATATTAAAAAGCCCTCAGGGCCCCCGAAGGCAATCGATCAAGCTGTTAATCACTCAGAAGACGGCTCAAGAGAACCGGAGGGACGAGGTGACCATCTATCAACCTGGGTCCTATTTACGTAGTAATGAGTCTGCTTGGCCCATTTTTGGGTTTCCCGTAGATGAAATAGGACCAACAGTCACCAATCTCTTCGTACACCTGGAAAACGGTCAGCGTGTCTACTACAACGAACACAACATACAAGATAGGTTACGAACTCCTCAAATGATCACGCTGACAGTATTCTTCAGGCTTTGTAGTTTTTTTATAAAATAAGTTCAATATTTTTCACACCCATTGAATTACAACGGGTACATTCTGTTAGTGTAAAATAAAGAGGTTTGACGACTTCTGAACCCCTTCCGTATGCTTTGAAGAAAAATGTGAAGAATTTCAACGGATTGTGCGAATCATATTTATAATAGTTATTTTCCATTAAAAACTCGTTTCTCAATAACTCACCACTATCTCCTTTATAACTGAATCAATTAATGGTCCCTAATATAAAATACATAATTAATGACTACTGAGGTACTCAAAACTAAAATATATAAATATTGATCACTCACAATACAAATTCCCCGTAACAATTAAGTTTGCCCAACATGCTTGAAATTCAAATTAAGCACACCAACGTATAGTGGTCACTATTTCAAGAACATACTCGAAAAAGAAACCTTAATAAATTCTTGGTGATCTGATCATCAAATGTTGAAAATGTTGAACAATAGAGGACGGTATTATTTATATTGATTAATTTAAACAAAAAATTATTTATGTTTTTATCCATTCTTGTATAGTAATATCACATTTTTACTCTTGAATTTTCCACTTCAGGTGATCAAACTTTGCATACGAATGTAAATTGCGCTAGGTCTTCTCACCGAGTCAGTTCTTACATTGCGGCCGACGTTTCGATGGGAGACTTCCCCATCGTTATCAGAGGATATGAATTCATCACCCCTGAAGACGATGGGATGGTCTCCCATTGAAACCTGACCCGGTGTGAATCCTGAGAGCAATTTTTATCAGCCATTCGCCGGGAAAGCATCAAATACGTTGTATATGTGTTTTCATTAGTGGTATCGATGGATAAAAGTGAAAAAATGGCATAATTTTTGGCATAATGGGATTTGAGTTGTTGGCAATTCAATGCTATTTTAACACCTAGCTTCATGCCACATGACATGTCATTCGTAATAATTCGATTAAATATGTACACATTTTCTCCTAAACACGAAAAAAAAACATTTCTTATCATTATAACTGTTGCTTGCAAATATCAAGGCGTCACATCATGTCTATTATTCGGAATAATATTTTAATAGAATTTGGCCCAAATTTTGCATACGCGCCGAAAACGCCGTCGCCGAGCCGTGATAGCTTGCTTTAATTTAGGTAAGAATGTAAAATATAATTCAAGTATAATTTCCATTACTTGATGCATGATGAGTTTCAACGCATATACAGATGCACTTGAACCATGTGTGGTCAATGAATTTAATTTCTGCTTGCTGGAAAAATTATTACAATGTACACTTAATTAACCACGATTACTGCTCCATCCATCTTATAAAACATTTACTGTGGGATTTCTTCGGAAGTTCTCGCAGGCTCCTGAGCAAAGCATAAAGTCACGGAACATTGATAAAACTGTAAGGTATAAATATAAGAATTGGCGCACGAATAGACCTCTTTTCTTTCAAATAGTAAAAATAAGAATAATTTCACCACCGTTCTTCCTTTTTATTGCTCCTATCCCTTTCTTCCATCTCCTTTCCAGCCCAGTAACTTCCCACGATTCACCGAAAAGACGAACTACTAGGTCACTAAGCAAAGTGATTCAAACTGATTTCAATGTTCAAATCTATTTCAGCTCACAGATACTTTATGCTTTTATTTTTTTCCTACTCTTGTATGCCACTTCGTGTAGGCTATTTCAATTAATAGACGTTGTGTATTACATCGACCTTTGCTATTTCCACTCCACACTGCTATGTGAGGAGATAAATTTAAATTTGTACTATACCATAACCAGGCTCATGGGTTTTGAGCACGACTCTGTGCACGAAATACCTAAATGCGTTTATTTAACTATCTAAAGTCTTTTAAGAAATTAATCACATGAAATAATCCTTCTAAAATTCAACAAATTAACCACGATGACCTTCATATAATTGGCCAAACATTTAATAACGGAAATCTCTTGTATTTCTAGCTTTATAATTTCTGTGATAGGTTTCCCAAGATGGTTTTTAAATCGTTCTCCATTTTAATACATATTGATTACATTATCTTGTTTTTACTTTATTATAAAAAATGTACCTTTAAATGAAGTACCACATCAATTTCATGGCTATAGAAATGAAAGTATTGACTTTCACAAAAGTTAAAATTAAGTTAAGGCGTCTACATTTATCTTTCCTTTTGATAATATAACGCATATGCATTCACTGAATATTATATTCTATTGAATAAAAATAAATATATATCTTCTTATACTACGAATTAATGCTACTTAAAGGGAATAAAAAAATAGCTGTCCCCATTTTTCATCAAAAAAATGTCCTGAGGAAAATCCACACGTACGTGACGTTTGTTTTGCATTTGTTATAAGTCCGATGTGAAATCTCGGAAAAAAAACAACTACTTTTCACTGTACGCGATCAAACCAATATTATTGTGAATACATAAACAGGAACCAACCACGACTGTCTTGCAAGAACTACAGCCTCTGAGGGGTTATGATATAATAGATCAATATTGGAAGTAGTCATACATTATGTACCTACATATAGTACAAATAGTTACAGCCAATGAAAATCTCTGCGATTCAAAATGCAAATGAATAGAGACCTAAATAAAAGTACCCCAAGACACTTTATTACGTAAAATATGTCTTGACGGATGCTTTAACATTAACAGATATGTAATGAAATACACGTTCATAATTGTCCATGATTTTTCTAGTGAGAAAGCACTATGTTAAAACATATTTGAAGCATGCCCTTATATATGACAGTAAAGCTAAGATAATAACGGTTGTAGAGCAGTAAAGAAAGCAGGAAATGTACACGTAGCATTACAGAAAAAAATGAAGAACTAATGAAAGGAAAAATGGCCAATGTGGACGTATGCAAAAGAATTGGAGAGAAAAAACGTATACTGAAAACTATGAGAAGGATACTGAGAGAAAAATTATTGGGCACACTTTATGACACATCAGCCTTGTGAACAAATAGTAGGGTTATGTACTAATCTTTGTTTTATTTTTGCAATCGAAATTTTATGTATAAAGGACATACCGGCAGTTATAATTATGAAAAACGTCAAATCAACTATATAACGCTATAGAAGGACATATTTTTACGTTTAGCTCAGAAACAAACGTCATTAATTTTGACGTACCCTGGCAGTAAACATAAAACATTATCCATACTAAATTATACACTTTGTATTTTTTCTACAGTTTTAATTAGCGGTAGGACGCGTTTCACCGATCCCCACAGTCCTCCCCACTCCTTTCCGAAAAACTAACTAAGAAAAATCAACTATTTAAGCCACCTATCCGCGCCCACACTTCTAAGCCACGGTATAACCGCCATCTCCCTCACTCAAACCAACCCCGTAACTACGACAACATAACAACAGTCAATAACCAAACAATCTTAAATATTGTACCGTCTTAGCGCTAATTAAAACTGCAGAAAAAATACAAAGTTTATAATTTAGTATGGATACTAATAATTTCTTCAAAGTAAAGCCTAAAACCATAGAGTGTATCAAACATTATCACTATCACACTGCTACACACAGACTATGCTCACAGACTGTTTTTTGAAAGTAAATATTTACTACTTATGAGTTTGCCATCACCACCATAATCTAGGAAAAAATCAATTTTTCACTTTGTTTTACAAAATAACGCAATCCTATAACTAACTTTGGAATGTCATTAGAATTGGCCACTGCGTAACCACAGTTTACATTTCTTGAAGCCATCACTGTAAAGTCTTGCAGGATTACTCGCCTTATGCGAGAGCGTCCAAGTCTCGACAGTTCCGTCACAAGAAATAGAAACAAACACACGTGAAACTGCCTAGTTACGTCAATAAATAAGGCACCCAAGTTGATTTTTTATTTATGGAATGTTTTGCGAGTTTCGCCATTATTTCTGAGTACGAAATGTATCATGCATTATAAGTTACAATTCTCGTAAATGGACGCAATTATTAAATTCAAAGCCTTAAACAACAGGAAATTAATAACTGTTTCACTACTCTCATGGGAGGATAAACGGATGGTAAGAATCACCGAGGAAGACCAAGGAATAAATCCGGAAAATTGTTAAAACCGTCAAAATGAAGTCTTTCGTAGGAATAAAGCGGTTATTTGATGAGAGAGATGATTTGAGAGCTGCAGTAAATCAATCTTCGTAATGATAACAGCTGATGATGATCATTTGTTCATGCATTATGTTTACATTTATTCATGTACTTATCTATACATGCAAGCGCGTGGTCACAATCCTCTTCCTCCCCTCGCCATGCTTCCTGGATGGCCCTTATTTCATTTCTCACACACGCACAAGTGCAAGGAAAAAAAGGCGGGCTTGGTAAGACGTTCAATTCGTACTCTAGCCTTCTCTTTCTCCTTCTCTGGATTTCCTCTCCCAGCCGGAATCCCTAACGTGGCGCGAAGAGCGGCATGTCCTGGCGAGGCACGCACATCCGAAATCCTGGCGACGGAGCATCAAACCTCGAAAACAACCCTGAAGGGAGGGATGCGTGTTCCAGATGTCACGGCCGGGGGAAATATTGTGGTCTGCGCCCACGCGAGACCTAACAACAACGCCACCCAACAACCGACCGACCCGCCCATATCAAAGCCAGCCACCCGAAACTGACTCCCTCTCCATTCCTTATTCGTCCCTTCTCAAGCCAGATAGAGATGGCTGCTGCTGCGATGCTCCAAGTTTTATATTGCAGCGGCTGCGATACATACTTTATACCGTAAAAAAACGTATAAGGTTGCATATTGAATACAATTGTGCACTCCTTTTATTTTTACTATTGATAGTTCTGGTAGAAAAAGATAAACTAATGATAATAAGTTGTAATATTTAAAACGACAAGGTGGCCAATAAACGCCTGATATGGATTCATCTCAATGCTGCGCATTAAAAGTCATGTGCTCCTATGTTGGCTTAACGTCACTTGGCAATAAACACAGTATTTTACACTATTTTACTATGAACATTACACCTATGTATATATATATTGTATGTGCACGTTCAAAGTTCAACCTTTCGCCTTTTTTGAGGATCTCTGTTGCCGCTTAATAACAGGTATTTATTTTGGAATATTAATAATATTGGCCATTTCCTAGTTATTTTTACTTGAAGCCATTGCATCTAACTCTTGTGAAGTTATTTGCCTCTTGCACATTCGTGCATTTCCCGGGATGTCCGTTGCTGATGATGAAAATAAAGACGTAGACATGCTGTCTAGTGACGCCACTATACATGGAGTCCACTTGCGCTACGACTGCTACGGGAGCTCCGAGAGTAATAATAATTATAATAAATAATTTATTCCTCAACATCTTTTGCATTTATCAACAACATAATATTGTCCAATCAGTTAGGAATATAGGTACTCTTCTAGAGAAACCCCGTTTTTTTGTTTTTGGGTTCATCTAAAAAACAAAAATAGTTTTATGAATATGACTTTTTGCTGTCGCATTGTTTACATGAAAATTGTCTTTAATGCTGGTATAGTTCCTTGTTCAAACCAAACAAATAAACAAAGCAATAAACTTAGCAAAGTTTTCATATCAATAAAACTTATACAAAACTAAGGTTTTGGAACGTTTGTGGCAAAGTGTCATGGCTGCCGTTTGTTGTTCGGAAAGAAGGAATAGCTATCTGCATCGGAATGTTTTTGCTTTGTGACAAATTTAATTCTTTTAACGATCAGGTTGCGCTTTTGACATTTTTGAGGTCAATGACAGAGACGATGACTATTATTTTTATGATAACGAGAAGAGAAAATTGGGGTTGCACTGTATTCAATATAGCCATTGGCACTCAAGTTTTTGAAATGGAAGTCATGCATTTGGTTATCTACTTACAGCTTGTGCATACACTACTTTAAAACAAATTAAAAATTATGTTAAAATCATGCACTTTTATTAAACTCCCTGAAGTTTGCTGGTCCTGTGATAATTTTCTGAATGTGATTTCCTGGAATAAGATTTCGATAACCTTACCTAATGTCAGAGAATCGACCTGAAAATTTGACTCATAATTATTGAGACAAAACTGATGATTTATATTCATTTCAAAAGATTCCAGGGATATAATTGAAGTGAAATGTAATATATAATGAAGTAAGGTGAAATCTAAACCTATGAAAGCCTATGAAAACCTATGCTCAGACTGTGCTTACTCTAAAAAAAGCTGAAAGGATAACTATATGTTTTAACTGCTATATCACCACATCAAGAATCAAATAAATTATTTAAATTCCATTCCCCATTTATCACTCATTCGCTTTACCATGAACTCCTAATGAACTAGTGAAATTTAAGAGCTAAGAGATAAAGAGAAGATAAATATTTTGATTTTATTTTTATTTTTTTAGGATAGGGGAGAAGGAGGAGTACCTGTACCCCTATCCTGGCCTCCGTTTCGAACAACCTCATCTCCTCTCATCATTTACCCCTTTCCTCTGGTGACACGTAACTACAACTACCATAGTTACACAAACAAAACATGAATACCAATGCCTGATGATGATGATTACTCAACGAAACCCGGGTATGTTATTAAATGAAAAAGTGGTTTTGTAAAAGTTAAATTATTTAAAAATTAAAAATTAAGAAATATTTTGCTCCGATGGCCGTATTAAAAAAAGAAATAACTATAGTTGACTTCGTTAATAAATTAAGAGCACGACAAATATCATAAATATAAAAATATTTAAAATAATAATTGACATTTATAAATTAAGAACACTAGAAGTATTGTACTCCGACGGCCGTATACGGTTCACAGCCATTGGAGTACAATATTTCTCTTGCTATCATATTTGAGGACGTAGAAATCGTCAACCTCGTTTTAATGTGAAATTATCCCAATAAACAGGATTCAGAAATATCTATCATTCCGGAAGATTGTTAACTATTTTAAATAGCCGAAGAACTAATTACATTGAGTGGACCTAATCCTTGTATATATCCGCACACACAACGTTCCGAACTGTCCACTTTGAAAGTCCGCCATTACCATGGCTCGCTCACGCTGCCCCACGTCTCCCACGGGAGCGGCTGAAGCTTGGTGGAAGCGAAAGTGATGACATCGTCAGTGACGTCCGTACTGCTACGGGAGCGTTCTAGACCAGCTCCTCCATACAGGTGGCGTTGTCCGGTGCCCCAAGTGGACCGCTTGGGAGCTCGAAACAAACGTTCTGGCGCTTTTAGAGCGTCAACTGGGGCGCACCCATGGCAACCCGTTTATTCACAAGTAGAATATTTTGAATCCTCTGCTGTTTTTATCTGGCGTACGAAATGTTTTCACGTTTTCCACTGCGTTAAACTAAGTATTTGGGCCCTTAATTTCAATTTACAGCCCAAATTTCTTGCCAATTACCGTCGGGCTCTGCAACTTATTGTATAAAATTATATCGCATTGCTCCACATCACTTCGCATATCACCATGTATCGTATTACATCGCATATCGAGTTTCTTCGCTTTGCATCTTCATCGCCCTTGACAAACCGCACCACCTACCCGAAGCTCTCTTCCTTGGCTACTCCCTACCCTTAATTTTTTTTCCCTCTTTCCACCGATAACCGCGCAGTACAGAAAGTGCGCCATGTTGAAATTTCAAAATAGCATTGCGGTACTATTTTTGATTAAAAAATGACGCGTTTTATGGATTATATCGTAGAGCATAGCATTAAATCGCATATCAAATCGCAACTCAAATCGCATTGCATATCGTGTAGCATCTTAATACATTGTATAAGTCGTACAGACTTGCAATATGTCGCGTATCGCCTTGTATCGCATTGAATTGCACTTCACTGTATTAAATCGCAAAATATATTTCATTATCATTTGATCTTGATTATCGTATCACATCGCATTAAATTGCACGGCGCTAAGTATCTCATTGGATCTAATATCGCATGTAGCACTGTCTCACATTACATTGCATATCGCATTACAATCCATATTGCATTCCGATGTAATGCGATTGCATAGCCAGGAGGACCAACTACGCCAATCGATATGTCCGGCATATCGCAATACCATCGCAATATTAGACTGCCCTGGCACCCAGACTTCGGCTAGTCCCCTTCAATATCGCCTTCTCTAGATTCCTCCTTTACCACCTTGCCCATTCCCCACTTTTTCTCTCAACACATCCTCCTGACTTTCCCTACACCAACTCTCTAAAGATAAATAAATGAATAAAATATCCCCAGGCGCTCACATATTTGGCGCAACTTTGCCCACTATCCCTCAACCAATCCATTCCTCTTTTCTTTCATCTCTTCCTTCTCTCCTGTCGCTTCCCTATTGTGTTTTCCCGAAGACATGGGAAAGAATTCGCATAAGGAAACCGGTGGGCCTCAAGTCTGCTTTGAATGAAGTCGTCTATCATTATATTCTTTCACGTTCTCCACAGCCGTGCTGCGATAGCTGAAAAGTTGCGGTACAGGTAGAGAATTTAGAATAAATACCATTGGCAAAAGAGAGCACACACAAAAATGTACCAATGACGTCGCGCCGTTCCCTTTCGGGATAGGCACAGTCAAAAAGGATCTCGGTGAGAGGCCTTTAAATCTGACTCTGCTTCAATAATTTCCTCCATGCGATCCTTCATGCATACGTATTTTCTTCAGTTACCTTCATGTATTGCTTCATACACTCCCTCCTATTCTTTAGACTCATTCCTCCTATTCAAAGTATCCTCCTCCACATTGACCAATGGCTTTCTTGGTCTACCCCTTCCACTCACACTATTCACAACTAAAAGGAAGTTAGATTAGTTACGATCAATCAGCCGTTTCAAGGAAGAAAATAAAAAACTTATTCTGCGATAGGATGTAGAGTTTAGCTCTTTTATATTTCAAAATTATGATTTCCTAATATTAAACTTCGAATAATTGCGAGCATATCGGTAATTTTGGGTACGTAAAAAGTGAGGTTATTATATTCAGCTTATTATGTGGTCTCTAGTACACCTTCTAATGATTATTTTCCTTACTTCAGAGGAATTTTAAAATTTACACGCATATTCTCCCTTATATCCTCGCTAATCAATAAATAAAAACATTTAAAACAGTCTGGAGATGAAAAATGCGCGGGAGAATATCAACCAATCGACGATATCATGCTCGAATATTATAAGAATCTGATGAAAAATGCAGCTTGTCGTGACTTATTTAGTGACTGACTGCCTCAAGATTTTATCTAAGTTAATAATGTGAAATAAATGGGGAAGAATCATTTTATAAAACGCACGACGGTAAATTGATAATTCCAGGAAATCTCCACGGTAAAGCTGCGATTCGGGAGATATATCGATTTTCCTGCGACTTCAGCTTATTATTCCTTTTAAGACCTTCTTCCACAGTTTATCACTCCTTTATCTCTGCTACGCAAAGAAGTAGAGCACTATACATGCCAAAGAAAAGTCCTTTCATAATGGCTAAACGGCTTAATAAATCATTCTCAGCATTCAAAGGCAAAACGAGAAATATTTAAGTCATCATAAAAAATCATTTTTAGATGTGAATCTTTAACGCTTATTTTCTGCGTGAGATTAAAATAACATAAAAAGAATTTTTCGTTGGGCATCTGCTTTTTTAGTGAATAGAGTTTGTCTCCTCATTCAAGAAATAAATTATTTCAAATTGTAACTGCAGCTTTAGAGCCAAACAGAACTTGAGTTGAATCGACAATTAGCGATATTATTTCATGAAATAGAGGAAACGCAAAATCTTGTTCATATCGGTAGTGCCAAGAATCTGTAAATATCGACATTTCAAATAGAACAGTATTGGTAAATTTTTTCACAGTATATTTTTAAAAACACAGTTCAAACACACCACCGACCAAGGTTTCAGAAATTTTCTCAGAAACTCCACCATATATACCCCGGCATGGCGGCGAGGGGGTGGGGGGGGGGGTATTAAGTCACAGAGGGGAACACAGTAGGAAAAAGGAGGTGGGGGTAGAACACAGAAAAGCCGTTGGTGGTGAAGGTCAGGAAGCATGGTCATAAGGTTGTCGGACGGGAGGGAGAACAAGGTTTATATATATATTGTTTATATGTACTGTTTATATATATACTGTGTGGAAATTTACCAATACTGTTTTATTTGAAATAGACAAAGTATTTCCACAAATTTAAGCCTGATACTCTTTTATAAGTGTAAATGTGGATATGAACATTCCATTTAGGAGATCGAAGTCTCAGGATACAATAGCTCTATCAATTAATAGGGAATAAGTGAAGGGTGTAGTTAACTACTCCCGTTTCAAGAATTTTTGATAGCATTCCTTAGATTTTATCCTTTCATTTCTATCTGGGATTGATTAAATATTAACTTGTTCTGTTCTAACTTTGTGGAATATCATTGTAATTTTTAATAAATTAAACTTTTGCAGAAACCACTTCTTCATTAAATAACATACACGACCCCGGTCTCGATGAGTAATCATCATCATTAATACGAACGCCTGATGATGATATTACTCATCGAAACCCGGGTCGTGTATGTTATTAAATGAAGAAGTGGTATCTTATAAAAATTTAACGATTTAATATTACCATAAATCCCAAAAGTTATGGAGTTTTGGTCTTTCTTATCCAATTCACATGTCAATAAATCGTTGCCTCCAATTAGTTGATTTTAATTAACTTCATCGAGGTTAATATAAAAAATGGAACATATAACCGAGTGTTGTTTAATATTTACATTCATCCATTTGAGTATTGAATCTATTCAAACGTATTATATGTCGATAAGGTGAATGATTTTCGGCTTTGAAAGGCGAGTAAATTTTTATCTGTGGAATTTCGCACTTACATGCTGATACATAAGTATGGCGTAATTATAAAATTCATTAAAAAACTAATCTTTAATTTTCAACTTACAAACAAACTTTTTTCTAAAAAAGAATTAAAACCATTCACCATTGATATTGCAATAACTTTCAAATTCATACATTCAAAATACATGCAAGATAAATACAGGTGCAACTCTGAAATGAATGAATGTAAATACTTAATGGCAATGTGTTTTTGTTTACCTTTATCTGGTATTTTTAATATCATCACAGAAAAATTTATATAAATTAAGTATAACTATATAACTATTCACAGGAAACGATTTATTGAGTTGTGAAAGAACCGAACCCATTAGTTTTTAAACTTAAAATTGCGGTCGCAACATGGAAGAGGATTTTGTAAAATATCACTATCTGAAAAAAAATATAGCACCCCGGGAAAATGAAATTATTTGAAAATGACTGAACGAAGTTATTTGAGTCATTAGTGAGGAAATTTAAGTATGTATTTGAGAAATTAGTGCCGAGTACAAAGCACCGTAGCAAATAAAGTAAGGAGCCATCCTAGTAGATTGCGGAAATTAAAATATTAAGTTCGTTCTAAAATCGTTCATTTGAACAGGGACAAAGGTACAAGGAAAATAAAAGGAAAGCTAAAATTGAATTACTTTGGAACTGTATCCACAGTGACGAGGCAGATACTCAATATTTTGAATTTACAATTTTCAATCAAAATATATTTAACATAATTCACCGAAAGCATATCGATAAAAATAAAGTTCCTCTTGCATCAAGTATGAGAAGCAGCAGGCTTTTAGGTCAGAACTTAGATTTCGCTATTATTTCATATAAAACATTTATCTTTGATAAAACATTTCTCAGAAATATTTTAAATGCTTATTCACTAAACACAATTCATGACTCAAAAATCGTCATTGTAAAGAAATTTTCCAATCATTGCGATTACACAAATGATGGTGCGAAGATTTACACCAAATACGGTGAAATTCGCCATGAGAAAATCATTTGACTTGACCGGGATTCAAAACCGGACATCCCAATTGCCGATCAGGTGTGTTGGCCGGTTACACAACCAAGCCATCTTAATTCAGTGCGAATGTCAGCGGGGGTTTATACGCACAACCAACACGCCTGACCGACAATTGGGAGATTCGGGTTTGAACCCTAGTCAAGGAAAATTATTTTTTCACGGCGAATTTCACTGTCTTTGGTGTAAATTGTAAACAAAATATAAAAACGTTTTAAGAAGTGTTGGCTAAAAAGTACTGGAAGGAGAACGTTGCAAGGACTAGTTGAAAGTAAATAATGCAATCTGAAACCCTAAATTCATGTGCACGTGAAAGTGCATGCTGAGAGCAAACGCTTATTTATTCTATAATGACAATGTTTTTAACAATGGCGTAGTTGCATTTTTAAGCGAGATCTCTTTCTTTTGAATAATTAAAATTATTTCTTAAACAACAGACCTATTTTTGGGAGCCTGATATGCTACTATTAAACCCTTTTCACCCTATATACTTAATCAAAAATGAAAGCAACTTTGACAATTTAAAGAAATCGTGCTTCCTTAAATGAAATCTCTCTTAACATCTACCCACTGCCCTGGACTTAAAAGCATTGGATCTTCAAATTTATGGACTTCTAGTAAACCATGAAAAGTATCGAACCTGAAGGTGGAAAGAGTAGCACTGAAAGTTAGTAGTTAGCATTATAAAGATATCGAAATTGAAAGTACGATTGCAACCTAAAAGACTTTCTAACACTTAGACACATTACCCATTTCACCGTCTCATAAATTCAACTAAAATATAAGCAAGTATTTTGACGATTGTTTATTGTATATCTTCCTTCGAACATAATTGCTATTTAAATATGTACAAGCCAATTATTTTGACGGTAATATCGTGAAAATAAAAGGGTTAATCAAATAATGAGCGAGATAAGAACATCAAGTGTTAGTGTGAGTAAACAGAGTGTTATAACACTTACGTCAGTAACTTGTGAGATTAATTAATATTAGGACTCAATTTATAAGCAATTAGAGTTATTGATGAATTACATGCCCTTACATTTAAACCAGTCATTTCATTAAATAAAAAAGCAGCGTAAATTTCAATTCCAGGACATTGTAGCAGAATGTCAGTGTATGTACGAAAACATCATCGCCTACAGTGGTAAAAATGTATCCAAAACGTTTAAATTTTAAAACGATCGGTCGCCATCCTAAATTAACTTTCCTGAACAAACACTCAACCTTGGGAGTATATTTTTTTATCAATAACCTCGCGTTTTATTCATTCCTCTTCCTCAAACCTGTTAGCCGGCTCGCAGCGGTGGATAGTTGGCCGATGAGATTCCCTGGGGCAACCATGGCTCCGGAAGAGGAATGTTCAATTTACCAAGCAGAAATAAGCAAACAATAAATAAAATGTTCATAGGAAGTTACAGAGGAATTCAATATTAACAATCCCATTTCACTTCTATGGACATTTGAGCAGGAAGTGATGATGCATTTATATTTCGTGTCTGTAAACGCTCGATTAATTCAGCTCCATTTTATGCTAATGTATTCACTCTCTATGGTTTCACTTTCAGAAGCGTACATTTCTATTTTGAAATAAAATTGGAGTAACAGTGTATCATTTGCATCCCTTGAATGCTAATATTGTTGGCGAAAGTAGATACGTTAATATTTTGGGGATAAATGAGGCAATGAAGTCGTAGCAGAGCATTATTCGTTTGGAATATTAATAAATTCATACGTCCAGTATCAACTATTTCCCAGTTATGAATGGAAGATTTCACGAGGAAACTCCGACGGAGATGAGATTGAAAAAAGAGAAATAGCGATAAGGGAATTAGAGAGGGAAGAGTTTTGATTCACGCATCTACCATTACCTCGAAATTACAGAAACTGCCGCAATAATATCATTAAAATATTGTAAATGTAAATCTTTTAACTCCTCTAACACTTTGGTGCCTTTTTTTAACTGCCCTCTTATGCCAAGCATTGTCTTGTAGAATCAGAAAACACTGATGCATTAACTTTTCAGTGATTTATTCTAACCATCCCAAGAACTTAAAAATTTCCATAAATGCTATCTCCCCGTGCTTGTAATGCGTGAATTAGAAAAAGGTAGTCTTTTAGCATTCCGCGGTTCATTCCATTATCATACGCATTCCACTAGTTAAATAAAAGATCTAAAGTCCGTCCTTTTCATACATTCCTCGATCATAGGTGTCTCCACTAGCTAAACTTTTTTCTCCATTATTCTAAATCTCTCATAATAACATTAATTGGTTATAAATTTCTCTTATATTTTGCTTATATTTCCAAATTACTTTTCCTCTCTCTATCCAGCCTTCACCGCACTTGTATAGCAAATCCTGCAGTCCACAATCTCATTAGATTAAAATAGATAGATAAAACCTATTCCGAAGTTCGAATGCCAAGAGAAGACTAATGCCACCTACACGTCGTCGAGTTCCTTCACCCATTATCCGCCATTCCCCAAGTATCTAATCTTACCCTCACAATATCATAAATTGTTGTTGTCTAGCACATCACTAATGAACTACGACACATGCATCTCCTCACTTGAGTTTTCAATAAAATATTCCTGATACAGATTTTATGACGAATGACATAGTCTCGTGGAGAATTTTCCGGCATATATTAAGAATGCGATGCCTGGTGTAACTGTCATTGCTACGAAAGGATCCTCATTCATTAGGACACCGACGTAGCATGAGTAGCAGCACAACAGGAAGAACGTCCTTTCATGACTACATTCTACTGGGTGTAGGTCACGCAATGTTTGAATGCGGCTAAACGGACGCATAATAATGGCCATGACATGGCGCTATTCGGCAAATTATTCCCGTTTGCGCTAAAGCGCCCGCGTTAAATTAGAGGAATTCTCCGTTCGGGTCTCGGCAAACAAGAGATGCTGAATATACACGCCCATGGGATGATATTTACGTCGCTTAGGGAGTGATAATTGCAGGGCCTCCGTCTAGTTCGTTAAGGATGTAAAGATGTTAGCAACGACGATTTAATCCGAAATAGGACTATTTTGTTCACCATAGTTCCGGCTGACCGCAACGAAAACATATTACGGCGCGCACGTTTTCCTGAAATTTGTTAATGCAGACTTCATCACTTATACCCTCGGATTGTACTATGAGTTGGTCAGCTATTAATGATTGATGAGAATCAGAAATATATTGGGAACAAAATTTCATCAGACGTTGGACAAAAAATGTAACCACCTTTGACGATTAGACGATAGAGTGAAAAGGAAATTAATGAAGGAATGTCAAAGCTACAAAACAATAATAATTACAGATTATGTCCATACGAATTGAAGTATTGGTCACATGTGTGCGACGTCTTCAGATATTTTGTCCACACTGTATGAAAACTAAGGTGTTTGAAATTGAAGAAAATTCATTCAATAACTCATATTATATACCATGCCTCACTGAGGGCCAAACTCCTGAAGTTCAGGTAAAAATTTAGTTAGCTCTAAAAATTACAATTTCCAAAGCACCACTAATCGCATGTTTTGATATAAACTCAAACTAAACTAAACGTTCAAAAAAATCACCCGATATTCGATACTGGTTGTGCACAAACATTTCGTTTGAATTTCGCTACACATATCAGAATGCGAGAGAAATTTATGAAAGCCCCCATTGAAAAGGAAACGGGATCTCCTGTGTTGACCTGACAATTTTATTACTGCCTATATATACCTATTTGTGGTTAGTAGTTGAGCATACCTGGATTTGTTGGAACTAGCTTCATCTCTGATAGAAGGACTTTAACATTCACCGTCAATGTATTTAGCTCTCACGTACGCAATTTTTTCGTAAAATACTGGATTTCACTCTCCCTCTATCTTTCTTCCTCTCCGCTATGAATCACAAATTCCTTCCAACTTGTCTCGTATAGTCGGATAAGGCCCACAATTTCTCTCTCCATTTCTTGGTTATAATTTTTAAACTTTTCTCCCTCCTACTCAATCAAAAACGTTCCGTTTTCTCGATCTATATATTAATGCCTCTTTTTGTGTCTTTTTAACTCTTTTCTAACGTTTCCAGGTACCAAATATCCAATTTTAGGCAACAGATCAAATAAAACAACGAAACTACTGACTCAAAATAAATAACATGAGGGGATGACAGTAATCACTGTCCGTTAATGTTACTCCATTTGAAGCAACTAAAATAAATAGTTCAAGGCGTTTAATCTTTGTTTTCTCAATATAGGTAAACTTCAATTTAGGCCAAAAATAACATTCATTTAACACGGCATTAGAGATTATAAACAAAGAACGCGAAGTAAAATATTTTTCTTAAATAAAACGTTTTGAAAACAGACAAAAAATTCCGTGCTGAAATTATTCTATTTCAGGCTTCCCGGTCAGAGAGAAACTTTTACTACTTTACTCCTTCCGAGTTTAAGAATTATTCGTTCACGGAAGCGGCCCTTGAAAACCCTCGGGCACTAACTGGAAAACTAATTAGCGGATAAACTTTGCCAATTATTCCATTAATTAAGCTACTAACGAGTATGAAGTATTCATCCTATGGTGATTTTAATACCCTTTTGTAAAAAGCCCCGAGGAAAGAATGACCTCTTTAAGTGAGAGAGGTATAAAAAGGTAACTGGGAGGAGTCCTCATCCTCCTGCCTCTTCTCCAGCGACAGCGTTTTGAAAAAAGGGAGAAAAAAGCCGGTGGCATGAAAAGGTGAAAAATTATCGAACGGAGGGGGCAGGTTCAATGAGAGAATGGGAAATCGGATTGGTCTGGAGGATAGATACAATGGCCACTGAATATCTAAATTTAATACCATTAGTAATTGTGGAAATATGCAAACGATAGGTATCGAGTGAAACGGCACCCGGTGTTATTACATTTCAACCATGACCAATGACAACTGATAGAGTTATGTTGACACAACGGAACCTGCCCACAAACTTTATAAGGTTTGGCAGGACAGCTTTATAGGTTACATATTTTTTTCTCCTCTGTATTGACTCATGAATATCTATACTTTTGTTATACTTCATGAATTTTAATAATTTAAAAAAAAGTTCATCGAGTCGAGGTCGGTTGGGGGGAGGGGTGTGGCAAAATGGACCTCTTAATACAAAGATCTACTATATTTCCTTTCATACTGTTCCCCCAATATGGCCGATGTCAGCTCCAACTTATCTTAAATCTCTTGAGAATTTGTCCCATTTCTTTGCAAAAATAGTTTAACGCAGAGTCCCCTTCTTCGAAATATATCCTCAGGTGCAATTCTATCTACTCTTTCAATTTTTTAATATTTATATTTAAAGGGTTTAAAACAGATTTAAAATTCATATCTAGCACTCATAACTCAATCATCAACTGTCTTGAACTGCTTTTCTTTGTCAATTTCAGGATACCTACTCGACCAATCCGTACATAGTCATTGTTCCATATGACTATTCTTAGACCATCTCACAACAATTTCTCAGTTTTATTCCGCCTTTCCTCTACCTACTGAAATCATATCCGGACTACATCGATCTTTTCTCTTTATCATACAACATCTTCGCCAACAAAGCTTTATCCTACTCTATATAAAATAACTAGAACTCTCGTCGCTTTTTCCATGTTGGGCGATGCTATGTTACCCTGTTTTTTTTGTTGTTGATGTGAATGTATTCCTTACTTTATGTTTTTCGATGTATCATTTTTAATCTGCATGTATGCTGTGTATGGACACTTTTTAAATAAAAAAAATAATTACCTAACGATCGAAATTCCGTAAATAGATATATCTTAGGTTTTCCGCACTAACACGATCTTTCAAGGAAAAAACACACTGTTTTAGGAAAAAGCAATATACAGCGAGACCGGCTCTAGGTATAATATATTAATTATTTTTTATAAATTTATAGAGATGCCTAAAGTGAACATCCTTAGCTTTATTTTTTTTCAGTTTAACAGAATGGGACGCTACGCCATAATTAATAACTAACGCTAAGTTAATAGCCATATAAATTAATGAAACACTAGCAGAGCAGGTCAGAATAGGGTTACTAAATCAATTGGATTTTTAATTTACTACTTTTTGCTACTTACAAGACCAAAGATCAGGTGCCGGTGTAATATTTATACGTTGAAAATGAAGAGTTTAATATCGTCAATGTGTCGTATGGTGAAAAAACCGCGTTAACTTTGTATAATTCCACGCTTATGTTGTAATACATCAGTTCACTTTTAGAATAATTTCCACTGACTAAGCCGGTTAGTTTTCTTTCATCAGCCTTTGAATAGTTAATGTGCAAATCGTGCGCAAAATTTAAATTTACATATATTTATAAATTCAATGGTAATTACAGGAGTACTTTCAGTAAAAATACATAATTTGTTTTTCATTACGCGATATTCTACAGGAGAAAAATCATTCGCCTTGACCGGGATCCCGGGTCAAGGCGAATGATTTTTCTCCTGTGGAATATCGCACTTCTGTGCATTTGCGGGTGACTCCGTAAAGGTTACTACCGTGGCTAGTCCCGGTTTCCTCAAAATCGTTTTCAGTATTTTCAATTGAAACTTCATTTATTAAGTTCCTTGAAAAGGCGCTAGAAAAAATATCTTTATGAAAGCATTTACGTTGTTTTGAATATGATCTTTTCCGCCAACTTGAATCGTCCATTACGCGTCCACATTATTTATTCGTCAATTTTGACCCAACACCTGAATTTAGAGTAGGTACCCCAAAACCTAAAGATACCAATTTTAAAATCGAATCAATACTTTTTTGAATGTTGACCAACCATTCAGACTTCTGCATCATAGTGCTTCATTAAGAGTATGTACGATAATGCCGTCGGCGTGTTTCTCCACAGGCTCACCATATTCCTTAAGTAAGCTTTTCCTTTACCATTATATTGGTCTATGCTTCATGGAGCCAAGAGCCTCAGTTTTCAGCTGTATCCACAACTAATCAACCGACTCGTTTGCAATTCCGGCAGTGACGAAAATATTTCTTATAGCAATCTGACCCCAGCTTAGGTGGCATGATGGGAGTATTTCAGTGCTTCGTTCGTCGTATTGAAAATTATACAGCAGTCCCTCTGCCGTCTCCCAGCGGATACGGCAGTGGGACCGCAGACAGTGGGACATCAGACAGTGGGACAGCAGTGGGCAGTTGGACGGGAGCTCTTTTATAGAGGATTCTTTATATTTCTGTTTTAAAATATGAAAATAAAGTCACTTCGCAACCGCTTACAACTCCGTTCGCAAAAAAGGTAATCAATTGGTGTTGACCCTCCCGTCAATCGTAATACAATCTGCCCTGACGGAAAGATTACGGAAAATGGAACGCAACCGTCCGTTAGCGTCACGTCAGAAAACTTCGATTGAAACCCCGCCCTAAATGCCTCCGTAAAAACCAAATACAATGAACTAGCTATTGAAGTCGAAGTTCACGTTGACACAAATCGTAAACCGGCCTTAAAATCCGGTAGAGGGCTTCTCATCTCCCTATCTACGCTCCACAAATAATCAACCATCCAGCCAACCGTCAACAGGAAAGCTGCGATAATAGAACCACCTTTCCCTTCCTGCGTCCCTCACTCACTCGTGGTCTGAGGGCGATCGCTGAAAACCGACGGAATAATTAATCGAGCGAAGGGGAGTCTCATCTTGAATACGCGATCGCTGAGAATCGACGCCGATTGACAATGGCCCTTTCAATTATCCCATGGTGGAAGGGTAGGGGAGGGAGGGAGGGAGGTGAAGTCAATCACGGCAGTGTTCTTCTACAGATGAACCCATGTCTAAAGCAATCGATCCATCTGGTGTCGATGGACCGGAGAGCGGGGCAGAAGAGGAGGCGGCAGCGGTGACCAAGGGAATAAAAAAAAACTTTAAAAAAAAGGCCACTCAAGGTTTTTTTCTGTCATTTGTTTTCCGTTCCCTACTCCGCCTCCACACACCCAATCCATCCTCCCTCCCTCAAACGAGCACTTCTTTTTTTCAAACTACCGGTCCTCTCGCAATTTTTCCCCCATTCATCCCACCTCTTTTCCAAAAAGCACTCCATATCTCTTTCACATCTCGTTTTCCCCCGCCACAAAACTCTCCTTTCTTTCCTCACTCGTCCGCTGGACCTTTCGGCGTTCACTTCCTATCCTACAGTCTATAAAAAAGGTACCCACCTCACCCATCTACAACCTCCTTTTTCCCCGACCAAAAATAGTACTCGGAAACTCGTAAGGGTTGATCACATTAACACAGCCGCAACTGCGAGAAATATTCAGTTGCTGAATTTGTCATTTATATTAACACTATTAGGCCCGGTTTTATAATCTCTGTTTAAATGTTTTGTCGGCATGAAAACCATAGTTAACGCGTTCGCCAATCTATATCGCTCACGCCAACTAACACGACAGTCTGATGTTACATACTAAATCTAAACTCTTAGTTAACATCAAGTTAACGTAAATGCTATGCCACCATGCGGTTAACTTAACCCAGACTTAATAGAACTTGGCCTTAGTCCTTTTTTATGTCTGATAAACGTTATCCGCAATTTGAAGGAGCCTTTTCCTTAAATTGACGTTAGCTCAAGAGTTCGGATTCTTGCTCATTACCGATGTTAAAATGTCGACTAGTTAACGTCATATTCACCAATAGGAAAGTGCGTTAACTTCCGTTTTTGCACAAAATAATGAAATAAATTAAACATATACCTGTATTATAAAACCGGGATGCGATGCCCACACCAACTGTATCGGCTGGAATTTCTAAGGCGGTAAGTGCAGCGAGGCCGATATATGGGCTCATGCACATAAAATGAATTCAATCTTCAGCACTAATTACAATTTGTTTTGTTTTCCCTGTACTGACGTAATAGAGATTTATTATCAATCACACAAATTTACTACGGTGCATTGATATTGTAAGGGATACCTGCCTACTGTTGTGATTTCCTAAAGTTACATTTTAAGTACAAGTTGGCTCCGGCATTTCTCAAAGGTTAACCAGAAAGCAGATGGTATGTACTTAGAGGGTTAATTAGCTTTGATTTTTCACTTCGGACGGTGGGTTAAAATAATAGAAATATGTGTAAAAATGTTGCAAGAGACAACAAGACCGTTTTGTAAGCTCAACCGAAATTTATTTTCATATATGCAGAAGTTACAATGTAAATATTTTGAGCCAGATCACAGTCTTGCGCAGGCATTGCTCAAGGACACCGAGTGGCACTTCATATTATGCGAGAAATTAAGAAAAGTCAAGAAGCAATTTATTTACCCCAATTATCCCTTTTCTTCTCCGAAAGAACTCAATATTTTTCACTACTCGCTCTCCTGCGAAAAACTCGCCGGCCTTTCCTTATTTGTCCACTGAACCTTTTTTCACCCTTCTCGATCCTTCAATTATAAAAAAACTACACCTTAAATAGATATTTATCCTTACCAAAATTACTCAGAAACAAATACTATTGACCGCATCAACACAACCCCATCGGCAAAAATTATATTCATAAAATAGCCTTTGATATTGAGTTATCTTACACACCAGACTGGGTCAAATGATAAAAATGCGTTTGAACTTGTTGAGAGCGATTGCAACGACTCATCATCCCATCAAAGATTTACATTCGTATCTAAAGCATTACTATAAGCATTTTCGTATGTTTATGTACACAAGGTCAAAAGCAATTATCCAAGTCCGGCATTGGATACACATCAGTCTTGATCAAACATAACATTGGAATCTCGTCTAGAATTTTGAATTACGCAAGGAAGTTGGAACTTTTTAATTACTAGTTAATTACTATCACTTCCGCTGGTAACTGACTTCGGAGGCAAATATGAGCAAAGCTTGGTTTAAATAAATGTAGAGCGGTGAGGGTATAGCAAAAATGATAGCGGTCGAATTGATGTAGCCACTAACGGTGCAATATTTGGACACTCTCCTGCATGTATACGTACGCAACTGAATCCATTCAATAATAAAAAAAATTCAATGGCATATACTAAAAACTATCACAATTCTTAACTCCTTTAGAAACAGTCCTGGGAGTAGAAAGAAATTAATGATAAGATACATAAAAGAAAATTAAGAATGAAATACAGGAAGCAAATGATGAGGGACGTGAAAATGAACACTAATATCTAATGAACAAAACAATACGCCCAATATCACACGATACTTTACCCACCACGATTTCGAGAATGCTCTCAAGGATAATAAATCTCCAGTATCGTGAGATGCTGAACCAGCATCCTGGATAAGAAGCAAGATCTTTTTCATTATCTATGTGCTACTTGATCACATAACTGATGGGGTACTAATTTGCTTCTCGCTACTAGTAAGATCTAGCAGCTTACGACCAATCAAAATAGCTTGTGCAGTCGGTATGTATTCGTCACGTTATTTTGAAATCATCGATCTTTATATCTTTTTACCGCTTGCATTATTTTCAGTCGGTGAGACTAATAACAAGCAAAATGTCTCTACAGTTGTTTTGGTCGCCTACTGCCTAAGATTGCTTGGTTTAACTTAATCAAACATTTAAAAGTGTTTTTTCGACACAAATTCACCAGTGTACCATGCAGCGATGAAGGTATTGCTGAAAGATTGCGGCGAATATAGCCGACATTTAGCATCAGTCACTACACCGGTTGACACCCGGATGAAATTAAATTCGTTGCGAAGGCAATTGGCCCAAATTCTTCAAAATCTTACCTGGGCTCAAATTCTGCTTGTCGTGCTCGCTATCACTCATTCTGTCGTGGAAGTTATCCTTGCTTACTTAGAGTGTAATACGACTTGAATGACAACTCCGCTTCCTCACAAGAACAAGTTTAACGATCGAGTGAAAGCTTCTGGGTAGGCTCAAATAATACTATATTTCCTCTTCAATATCAAGTGCTGGGTAGCATACCTACTGGGTCTTGTGCTGAATCAATTATCGCGTGAAACTCTCTTTATGTAGGAATGACAATATTATCTTATATAGAGCGGAGGGTAGAGCTGCAGCATTCCTATCTTCGGATTGACGATTACTAATGACTAATCCTTTTGTGAATATTCCTTTACTGTCCAGGACGTCGCCACCACCTATATGACGGTTAGTGGGGACTGGTGGATATAGGTTGGTTAGTGCTAACAAATAACCAACTGTGCATTGTTAAATTCTAGTAGCATGAACTGCCGTCCTAAGTAACTGCCGTCCGACCAGCGAGTCATGCTTTCGCTCCACCGCGAGACTTGCTCCGAGGAATATGTTTACGTTTTCTTTATTATAGACTGCCATTCCTGCCGCACTACCACGCATCCTAGAAACCCTAAATACCAAGCTCCTAAAGGGGGATATGCTCTTACTGCACCCTTCCAAGTGTGCACCTCCTTTGTCCTACAGGAAGACCTGCATGCCTACTCTTGAACTTGCCGGGTCCTCGAACCCCAACCCACGTCCTTGGGACACCACCGAGACTTCCAATCAGACGTCAAGGTTGAATAGGCAGGAAAAGAAGTGGGAAGTTACGGGGGTGAATAAGGAAAGTCAAGGGAAAGGTGATTTGTAAAAAAAAGGAGAGCTTATTAAACCCTGACGGATTCTCTTCAACCTTCCAAACAACATCAAACCCAAACCTGATCCTGGGACAAACCACCGTATGCACTTCCTTCCCTTGTACATTCTTGCTATCGCCTCAACAACCCATCGACGTTCGGCCCATTTGATGCAGCATGTGAAGCAGGACCTGACCCCTGTCGTCTCCGCAGCCTATTTGATTCCCGGCGGATTATACTGGAAGGGATAGAGACATTGGAGAGCAGACAAGGAGGGTGAGAGAGATTGGGTTGAAAACCGAATGGGGAGGGAGGTTGGGTTGGTAGTGAGGGACAATGGTGCATACATATATTGAGCTGGGGATGGGGTTGACAGAATAATAATCAGTTAGCAAAGGAGGGTACAAGGGGAAGGCTAGAGGGTTCATTATGAGGGCAGCAGCGGGGAGGGGCTTTCGAGTGACTGTGGTGGAGCAAAGGGGGTCGTTATGGGAACATGGAGGGGTCGCGGAATATGGAGGAATTGAGGGTCAGGGGACGCATTGGCCACCGGCATGTCTTACACTATCTGGGTGTTCTCAGCTAGTCGAGCTCGCCGCTGTGTTGTGTGTATGAAAGCGGTTTGGTGCCTTTCCATTGGGTATCCAATCAAGTGGACCCCCTGCCACGTCACATAGCACACACACACATTCCATGTCCCTGAAGCCTCTCTCATTAATGCGAGGTTGATTGTCCGGATATTGCGTATATTTTTATGCGAGTAGGCCTACCTCGTTGGACGTCAATGATCGGAAATATAAAAGCTTCATATGAGAGGCATTAGGTGGCAGTTGCGGGCGTTCGTCGCTGGGTGGCTGGCTCTAGATAGAAATGGAAATTAAAACCGCGATGCCGGACGGAAGAAATATTGGGACAATATCGATTAACACAGAAGTTGTATGTCATTCCACTGATGATCCACTCCTTTTCCTCATTCCACTCCTTTTCTATAGTGTTTGCTGCGATTACTCGGTGACATTTTCGACTATTTTTTCCATGATACCCAGTTATTCCACACACTACGCAAGGTGAAGGAACCTTACCTAATTTCGCGAGTATTTCCCCTTTTGTATTCTTCGCGAGAAACAATATTCATTAATTTTAGTGTTAAAATAATTTTTTCTCCACCACCTGCATTGTAAAATAATCAGTTTTTTCAACTTTAATGAATGAAGAAAAAGATATTTTCTTGTACAACACATATTTTAGGCTTTTCATTGACCAGACTCAGTCAATAAGATTATGGGCAAGCTTTATTATCGGAATTGAATGCATCATATTTACATTGTTATGCAAGAAGTTATTCAGAAATAGTGCTACCACAAATCTTGGAAAAATATACCATGCTCAGAACTAGTAAAAAAAACAATTTCTTCAGAAGATACTGACATTATGTTGTCTAGAAATTGTTAATCAGACGATCACCTCGCAGTTATTTTTTGCTTATACATTCCTACTATATGTTTTCAATAAGTTTACTATATGACGTTGTAAAAGGCTTCATTTTGTATTTACTGGCTTACAACGGAGACTTTCTAACTACCAAAAATGTCCATTATATTTTGCTCTCCATTAAGTGTCATGAAATATTCATCAAACCAGAAATATTGAGCGGAAAAAATGATTTCTACCAGTAAGATACAAATGAATGGACGAACACGTTGCAGAGCCCAATTCAGAGAAAAAATCATTTGGTACCTTAATATAAAACCAAATAAAGCTATTAAAACCCCTGTCCAATGCAAATTGCACGATACAAAGTCTTTGATTAAAAAGATTTTGAGGAGTTTCAAGAATATTCGATAACTACGAGAGGCCTATTTCCATGCAGTAATTTATCTAACTTTTTGCCTGATTACATCTCATGAAAATAAAATAATTAAAACAGGCGTAAATTTAATTCAAGCGATATAAAATCATTAATTAAAATTCAGATTGTATTTCTCACATCAAACTTATAATTAACAATGCCAATGCTTTGTCGCAAAGTATCTATTAGTTAGTTAATCTAATTAGTGTCACTATTAATTTTAGCTATTATACCCTGACCAAGAAAATAAGGCAGTTGACAGGTAGAAATGCAGAACATTTGTAAACATATCCAAAGCCGTTAGGGGGAGGGAAACACGTGACCGAATTATCCATGACAGTGGCCTTCGATTAAATCATACAATTGTGAAAATATTGTTTACTTTTCATTTCTTTATAAGCCAATTCAGTACATTTCAACTGTGCTATTATCTTAGACGGACTAGCATATTATGAGTTAACACTAAGTCACTATAGGTATCTGCTTCAATTTTGATGGAACTTAACCATGTAGACTCTCACATATCTATGAGATGTTCAATGGTGAAAATAGTGATATATCCGCGTTTTATTCGTTCCAACTCACGTCAGAACGACGGCATCAGGACACACACGCAAATCAGGATGCTCGAAAGTATAAGAAACAACCTGATTTTATCTGATAAGGAAAGGCATATATTAGCTATGAGTACCACGGGATAAAGTAGATGTAATAAAGCAATGAAAAACAACTGTGTTATCTAATAGTCAATGTCTTCGAGACATTTATCGAGTTATATCACGATATGGTTGAATGAAATGATAACCTGAGAATCTGAGATATGACAATATTTTTGACACGAAATAAGTAATCACTTTCCTCGGAGGATAATTTTCAATCATAATTCATGGTATGAAAAAAACAAATTTTCTCCAAATATGTTTCACGGAACTGTCATCGAAAAATGGAAATGTAAGATACTAAAAACTGTTGTCATTCTTTTTAATAAAAATAAGTAGTATTTCCTCGCAGACTTCATCGTTCAGATGCCACTAATAATCATTGGAAAACTCAATGCTACATCTCTCATTAAATAGATAAGCCCCCAGCCCAACTCTCTCTCTCCTCTTCCAAACCTTTCCACCCCCTTCCCCCCAGTGTACCTATATATTGTGTGAAAACATTTTCTGTAAACTACCTGATAATGTCGCTCAGCGACGAAACCTAGGTCGGCAATAAAATCTATTTATGTGGAACTAACAAAGTATTTTCTTTTCAATTATGAAGGAGTTTCATAAAGTTACGCCTGAGACCATGAACTTCATGGATACGCCTAATATGTGTGTTTTGCAAGAAGAAAGCATCTTCAGTGTAAGAAAAACTGAACACCGTCGGAATATTAACTCTAAGCCACTATTCAGCCATTCTCAACCTAAAACCATGCACAAATATAAGGAATGAATACAATAATTTTAACTACACATTCATTTATTTTTGCTGATCGCACTCAGTGAAAAAACATCCAATAACTGTGTAAAGAAATAGATGATTCATAGGCTTTTTTACCGTCGTGAAGAATATGTCAATGCTCTATCTGATAAGGTCTGTATGCCGAGTATGGTTTACAAAATTCTGATTCTGTTCTAAGAGATATTACAAATGAAAGATATCACTTCATAATGACGAATTACACAAGTTGAAACCGGTCGAGGCTTGTATTAAAAGTAAGCTATATTACAAAGTGGTCTTCTCTCTCATTTGAGCAAGCTTTCTCAGTAACTATAATTTGTTTTTCTTCATTTTTTATCCGGGATCCTTATCTTTGATTGTACCAACTCATTGAAATGGAGACGAATTTTTCCCAATGGCATCTTGCCTCAATAGCCGTATCTTGAAAAAGCGTTTTTAAACATAGTTGTGGAGTCATGTTCTAAATCATGATGAAAGGCGTGAAAGCTGTCAGCCAATATTTCGAACAGTTCAAAAATAAACAGGGTGACGAAAAGGATTATTCCGTAAAATATTCAAGCGCGCATCGAAAAACGCAGACCAATGCATTCTACACCAGCAGAGAGCAGTGATAAAATTAACTTCCATTTCGAAATATAGAGTCATGTGAGTGGGAGTGGAAAGTTTTATCCTCCCATCTGAAGGAAAACACAATGTTTGATGAGTAACAACCTGAAATTAACAAGCATAGAATTTATGAGAGAGTTCGTACATGTGCGCCATAAAAACTACTCCATTCAGTGCACATGGCCTCCCACGGTTTGGCAATTTTTTTAGCCCCGTGAAGGATATATTTTTCAATCGGTGGCTACGAGGTCGACACATGCATAAAAATAGATGGAATAGTAATCCTTCGAAAGTGCACTACAATAGGAATCAATAGTTCCCAGTAAAACAATGAAAAGAACTCCAGTATAAAAGGAGCATGGTAAGTGTGAAATATGTTACGGCCTTAACTTGGAATAAAAACGACAGGCAATGGATAATTCCTAATAATAATGCTTCCGGATGAAATAATGTTTTATTGATTAATTTAATGTTTTATTCAGAAGCTCCGCCACCGGCATTGGGCTCAAACGATCTACTCTCCTGTAATTGGTAGTTGGATGCAAAATAGATATCTATGAAGTTAACTCGGATGAAAAAATAAGTATCACAATCATTTCTGTTTTCAGTACTGAAAATCGAATCCGACGCATTCATCGAATACGATTGAGGATTTCCTCGTGAAGTATTCCCTTCTATTACGTTCCTCAAAAGTCATTATTTCCCACAAGACTTATTAGCAAAAAAATAATTTTTCCACGCGCGCCAGAGTACAATCTCACCAAATTAGAGGGATAAAACGGGCATGTAGCCTAGGTCCTCCCAGAGAGCAAGCAGGCGGTTGGGGAGGGGTTGGCCCGCGAACTAATCGGCGATCCTCTTGCTTGCGAGGTCAAGGAAGTTCGAACCTCTTTGCTTGAAGTATTACAGCAAAGTTGGTCCACAATTGGTCTTGGTTGGCAAGCCTCCTCAGCACGATTACGATGAGTGCAGACAGGGGCGTGGCAGGCTAATGCGCAAAGCAATCAGCTGGCTGAGGAACATTTGGGAAAACTGGATTCGAGTCACGCCTCCGCAGGGCTAACTTCAACTAAGCGCTCGAATTCAATGAATTTCCCGAGCGAAAGGGGATTTATTTGGGGAAAACTATTGACGTGAAAGGCATTTAGCTCAGCCCATAACCTTGAATGTCTACTTTTTCACTCGCTCTTTTTATCCGAATAAAACCAAACAATGAGAGATGCCCACGCATGGAAACTCACGAACACAGGCCAAATTAATTAAATAAAATTGAAAATAGTTGACTTAGGATTGAAATAGAAAACAAACATAATAATACTCCAAGGTGGGTTTAAACAGACTAGTTTATTGCACAAGTTACCAGCAGCAAACGATTTTGACATAACATAAATTAGGAAGGCATTTGAATTAATTTTTAATTTTAATTTACTTGTTAATTTCCCTCTTTTCGTAAACGGATCTACAAGTCTACTTGCGGAACTTTTAAAAGTTTCGGCAAGTCGTTTTCAGATGCGTATTGTTGCCAATTGAAATAGAAAAGATCAGTTTCTTAAAAAAGGCATGGCAAAACCTACATAAATTAACCAATGTATTTTTGCCTATGTAAACAGCAACTATTCTGTCGATTCTGTCTCTGTACTAACTTGTGAAAATATTCTAATTAGAGTAAAACTTCGCGCTAGCTCTTGCGGGTTAAACTTAAGGAAGTAACTTTCAAGTTTAAAACCAACCTGAGACAATATTATGAATGGGTTGGAGGCTAAAATCGAGGTAATTGAAGAATTGAATGGCCTGAGATAAGATAGTACATAAACACCGTCATGTTATGTGCCCTCGTACTTTTTTCTCAAAACATTAATGGAAAAGAAAAAATAGTTCAGATCAGAATTTCTTTCTAATTTACTATCATCCAGTATGCCATTCTCATGATCTAAATTGGGACAATTTTGTTGAAAAAAGTTTCATTAATATATTTTTGAACAAAAACCTGATTCATTAACTAAGTTGCTCAAAGGAACCAAAATGTAAATTGAAGATTAATCCAAATTCTCATTGATAGGACTCAAATTTTTTCGGACTTTGAACCTTGGACAACACGCACGTGTTTACGAGGTTTTAACTCTCCTTGTCGATGGTTACATTAATGACAAATATGCATGCATAGGAGTCGATATTCCTTCGCTTTCATCGACAGTTTGAATTAATCCATAATTTAATTAACTTGTAAATTGCCCTCTTCTTGTATTATACATCAAAATGTAGCCGGGCACTACCTTACTCCAACCCCTTCAATTCTTATATTAAAACATTCTCGGACAGTAATCAAAATATTGACATGAAATTGACATAAAATAAAAAATATCAAGACAAAAAATATGAAGATGGGTAATTAAAAAATAGAAAAAGAATTCTACCCTGTTTAGCTCTGTGCAAATATGATTAGACAAGTATACTAAATACCAACGGGAGGGTAAATAGCCGAGGATTCAGCGTCAACGGAGGTTCTGTAAGAAGGAATGTTTGCTTTAAGTAAGCTAAACAAGTATTGCAATCATAAAACATCAATTTATGTAGTACGGCCTTATCTTCATTAAAGAACACTGACCTGGATGACGGAAAACTCAAGACGAATGCAAGATTAGGTACAGAAATTTGTGACTGAAAATAAATGTAAGATCGTGGGAGAATAAATAAAGTTTGCCGAAGAGGTGAGATATTGATTGGGAACCAAAACGAAAGCACAAGCATGAAAAACTATCCTCACAAATACAATTTCTTACGTGAACTCGACCGCTGATTTTACATTATAGAAACGAAACACTACTGAAGAAAGCCGCCTTAAGTTGCAACTACAAATTCGTGCTAAGTATAACAACAGTTTCGCAGTAAATAACCATTGAAATGAAACTTTGTTTCTCTTCTAGTCTTCTCTGTTTGACGTTCCTCGACATGCGAAAAAAATGTGTTCCCACGTAAAAATCAAAAGAATGACGTCTCATGAAGAGGAGGAAGTTACTATGTTGACGGAAGTCGCATAACCGCACACTGGTTTAAGCTCTTTAATGGCAAAGAGATAGCTCTTTGTTTATGCGCCGAGTAGTGCCACCTTGTGAAGCATTCAAATTATGCATAATTTAATATTTGTCATTTTCCAAGTTGCTAGGTTTATCTGGTATGATATTGTGAATACAATCTAACGCATTAAATCATCACCTTGAAATAACACGCGAAGTTTATCTACGCTTACCGACTCACTACGAACGAAATAATGCTTATATCGTGAGGCTTTATTTTGGTCAATACATTGCTAAGTACTGTATTCATCCGTAATGGACTAATTCTGTCCTTAAGTTATGGATGTTGACAATAATCTACTCAAAGTATTTCTCTCAATCAACTCTGCCGTCGAAAACATTCTCCTACTTCACACCTCGCTTAAGGGGATTTTAATATTCATGTCAAAAGATAGATTACAATTAATTATTTGCAAAACAAAATTAGCCTATGTCCTTTGTGCACCTAATGTGATACAATGTGCTTAGTAAAAAACGCCATCCATGAACACATGTATAGACACAAAAGATGCTGCCTTGAATCAGAAACTAAAGCATCAGAACACCATTGGCCATAGTTAGTAAATGTGTAGTTTGAGAACACAATGTTACTTAGAGCGGAAATAACCCTAGCGATAATTTTTTTTCAAATTTTAAGTTGAAACTAACCATTTTCAATATTAAAGTTGTTGTTTACGGCAAATCTGAGGGGATTGTTGGAACCATTCGAGATAATTCCGATCACGTAACTAAGAAGACACGTGGTACAATCACGAACAGTTCGAGATTTTGATGTGTTTGAACCTTTGAACCAATCGTAAAAACCTCACGCAGCATTCCCGATTGAGTTTCTGTCACCGATATATCGTTGGTAAAGGTGAAAATCCCGATTGTAGACGCAATAAACAACATAGCAGACGCTTAAGGTGGTTCCACCGTAAAATGGCAAAAATGTCATTTCGTTTATATTATGGCTACTAACATATCCTCCATCTGATATGAAGAACGAAATGTTACTTTTCCACGCTATTTTTCTCGCAATTGAACATGAAATTACGTGGTGTTCAATGGGAAAATTGGAGAAACACGGAAAAACAATATTTCTCTATCAAATATAAATGGCATACTCACATAAAACTGTTTATAAGAGGCGAACACTCCCGATAAATTGGTTAAAAATAATATAGAAGAATCTTGCTACCTTATCTTTTGAGTTACTAGCTAATTACTGTGATAATTGAAGTCAAAATGTGATAATTCCCCAGAAATGGTACTTGAGAAGGCTTCTATGGCTATAAAAAAGTGTTATCAAAAATATATTCGAGGAATAATCTATATATTTTGTATCTTATATTTGGTTTTCAAAAGATAATGCATCCGCAAAAGAGGGATTTTAAAACATATTATACCAAAAAATGAAATGATTTGTTTTGAATCATACAGTCGCGGTGGAACCTCCTTAAGATATCCATGCAAAAGGTTCAAGCACACAAAAATCTCGAATCATTCGTTATTGCACCACGTGACTCTTAAGTACGTGATCGGAATAATGTCGAATGATTCGAACATCCCCCTGACCCGCTTCGCCCGTGTAGATGTATCCAAGGGATATCTAAACAATTCTCTTTCCTAATGTTTCCTCGCATTGCTTTTGTATCCAATTACCACAAATGTATCAAACAAAAAATGCACTCCACGCCTAGCTAGCGCTTCGTGTTAAGCCTGGTCTACACGTAACGTTTTGTCGTCAGTCTTGCATGATCTGGAAAGACTGACCAACAAGACTGACGCAAATCGTGCGGCTACACTACTCAAACTTTCGCTCCGACTTTCACCCAGTCTTTCGCTCAGTCATTCAGAAATCGTCAAGGAGGAAGAAATTTTAGTGACGATAATTGCACTATGTGCCCAAAAACTGAAGAAAAAAATAAAGTCTGCACATCTTTCACGGTGGTTACGGGAGTGGTTACTGAAGAAAGGGACATTCTGCCATGTTAATCTTCTCCGAGAACTACAGGAGGAACCAGATGATTGGCGAAATTACTTACGTATGGACATATACACCCACTGTAAATTGTTAACGCTTGTAACACCTGAAATATAAAAGCAAGACACAGCCATGAGGGCGACTATCAGCACCCACGACAGACTTACCACTTCATTAAGGTTATAACCGACTGGCAGGAGCTACAAGGCTTGAATATACAACAATAATTTCGAAACAAGCTCTTAGTCTCATCATACCAGAAACCTGTGAAGCTATATACAATGTTCTGAAAAAGGTATATTTAAAGGTAAGTGAATAAAACGTACGCATATTTCGATTTTTGAAAGAAAAACTAAGTTTTATTAAAATAAATGTAAACTTCGCAAAAAATGATGATGTAAAACCTTTGATGAACATAAGCATTTGTTACTTTCATTTAAAAAAAAGAAGTTTCAAGTATTTGCTCCTACAAACTGAAATATATTTTTAAATTTCACGATCAGTTAATAAATGCATTCAGTTGGCTATAAAATTTTAAATAAACATTAACTGCTTGAAAAAGTAAACGTAATAAAGAAAACAGAAAACTTTTTATAGGGATTGAATAACTTTAGGGATTATTCCCAAAATCAGTATAGTACGCCGAAATTCCTGGTAATATTGAGAAATTCTTGACATTTGTATTAGTACTACTTGAAATTGTCATAGGCTGAACTTGATAGGTAACTAGGTTGTGGAACCCATCGTGCTTTTGGGAGGATTTGTCTGATGATTACAAGGAAACTCTGTTGCATTCAAAACTGCCCTCCAGAAAAACCAGCACAGTTCACAACTTTAAAGTCTTTCGTAATTGCTTTCAGTTCAGCTTCAAAGATAACATCGTTAATAAGCTTTATTGCAAAGATACTTTGGCTCCCTTTTAGACCACGTAATTTATGCGCTACATATTTCCAGTAAGTATCAAATTCATCATCAGAATGAATGCTTTCAATTTCTCTCCAGCTAGTTGAAGTACTTCAGTAATTGAATCATTGCTGAATCGTTTCCTCTTCCTTGTGATCGAAGATCGGCCGCTGGACGATAGTGTGTTACAGTTTGACACATTTTTGCTGGCAGTTTCCGTTCTTCCCTCTCCTGGTGCTGTACATACAACCACTGTTTGTAATTCCTCTTCAGCTAATGATTCTTATTCATCTTACCCATAAACTCAATAAAAAAGTAATTTTATTTTTATAAATAAAACCAGAACAATTGGAAAAAACTATTTAACTTCGTTGCTACAATTTTCCCGTTTAACTTTTATTTCTTTGTATTCTTTAGTTTCCAACGACCGAAAAAGAATGCAGAGACATAGCTGAAGAATACAATACGAATTGGCAGTTTTCTCATTGCCTTGAATTAATTGACGGGAAGCATGCGAGAATTATACCACCAGCTCATATTTGACCTTACTATTTCAATTACAAAAACACCCACAGAATTCTACTCATGGCAATTGCCAACGCTAACTGTGAATCTACCTACTGTGATGTTGGAAGAAATGGCTGGGTATCGGATGGAGGAGTCATTGCAAACACATTGTTTTATGATAAATTGACACAAGGTAGCCTCAATATTCTTAAAGTAGAAAAAGTTTCAAATAGTTACCAATCAAGTATTTCCATACGTGTTTGTTGGCGATGAAGCCTTCGGACTGCGCTCTGATTTTCTTAAATCTTATCCTGGAATCAGCTTGAACCGAGACACACGAAGTTTTAACTAGTGCCTATCAAGAGCTCGAATTTGTCATTGAAAACATATTTGGAATAATGGAATCTCGTTTTAGAATTTTGCAAACTGAATTAATTTGGGCATTAATATAGTTGACACCATAGTGATAACTTGCTGTATACTGCACAATTTTTCAGGAGACTATGCTCACGTAACTACTCTTCACTTGATGTACTCGACGTAGAAAATATATTGGATGATTCTATGGTATTAGGAGCGAGATTTAATCCCGACGTTATGCATAATCCTCAACTTAGCAGGCGTGGTCTAATTCTGGAAAGCGGAAGAGTAGTGAGAGACAAATTTAAAATATACTTCAACAATGAAGGGACTATACCAGCAAGACAAGGCCATTACACAATTTAAAACGTATATAAAAAAGTGCAATTCAAACGGGAATGAATTTGTCGTATGTGAAAAAAGTATATGTATTTTGCTTAAAATAACATAACAATAATTAGAAGAATTCACTGCGAGAGATTAATTTTGTTTTCCACTGTCTCTGTTTTCTAACTACGCGTGCATTTTTTGTTTTGTTAAAGATATTTACAAAACTTAATTCGTTAAATTTTGCGTGTATGAGGCAATAAATAATAGTGTTGGGTATGAAAATAAAAAAGGTTTATTATTACCTAACTCCTTTTCACAACCTTATATGTTTGTCCGTGATCTGCTCACAATCAGCAGTTGGCCTTCGTCGTTCAGTAGGAAAGTAAATCAAAGTAACATAGAGGTTTGTAGATTTCTTCTTTTCCAGCTCCAGAACTCTTAGACGCTTTTATTTTCGCACACTCTTTACGGTAAACTGTTCGAAATGGGTTGATTTATTTGGTAACCGACTCATTAGTTGCTTCTCGATCCACTTCTTAGCACTTCTTAACAAAAGCGGTGTATGCCTGGTTTTTCTTGTCTCGGTTACTTTAATCTATTGATTTTACTTGTCAGAGGGAAGGAAAACTTTGGTACAGTTCTATTAACTCCGTAAAAAAGTCGTGAGACCAGTGCCGTTGGTCAGATGCAATTTTCTTTCGTAAATACACGCACTACAATACCATTTTCAACCTCCAGCTTCGCCGATAGCGGACTGGCAGGGGAGCGAAGTTTGACCGATTAGACTGACGCGCGTCTACATGCACCGACTTGTCTGCCGTCTTGCTTGTACACAAAGCTCCAGCCCATCAGTCTTTTGCAAGTTTGTCAAACCTCATTTAGCTCATGCAAAACGTCCAATTTGCCGTCCCCACGTAACGTTTTGTTTGACAAATCTGGCATGATCATGCAAGACTGACGACAAAACGTTACGTGTAGACCAGGCTTTATGCACACTACGTCACAGCGTTCAACCCAAACGATGCGCAACGACCTACCTTGTATTAGTAGTACCTATTATTGTGTGTAATTTCGAAATGTGTCAAACACGGCTAAAAATAGTTTTCTTCTATCAAATATACATGCCATTTCCACATAAACTGTTTATAAGAAGCATAAATTCTTCGGTGATTGAATAAATATGAAGTTCAGGCACACAAATACCTTATCTTTAAGCAAATCACTGAAATACATGAAGCCAAACTGCGGTAATTCAATAGAAATGGAATTGCAGGCGCCTCCTATGACTGGAAAAAATGCTAATTTGAAATGTATTCATAGTATAATCAACGATTAATAACCTTTAATTTTAATAAATTAAAATAATTAAATTAAAATAATTAAAATTGGATAATAACGATTTAACATTAGCTAAGGCAAGACATCAGTGAAAGTTGAATGTTTAAGAAAAACAGAATAAAGGTGAAATTAGTAATTGTTTTGACCAACACAGGACCGCTAGTGAATGATTGCATATATATAAAATTGATAATAGGAAGAGAACGTGCAATTCACCACCACAGGTGGAAACAACGATTTTTAATTCCAAATCATCAACGAAGGATAAAATAATAACATTTTGGCATTTTATAAATAAGGGATAAAAAAACAGCCTCGACTACTTCAAATAATAACACCTCGGGGGATAAAAGAACCCTCTTCTGAATAAAAATAAAGAAAAAAAAAACAGAAATTACAAAAATAAAATAATAAAACTTTTCAACCAACCAGACCCTTTACCAAAGAGCCAAGGTAAATATTTGAAGAAAGTAAAAGAAACACTTCACCCCTCCCCCTTCACTTGTGAGCGGGGTGGAAAGGATTCGCGACAGACAAGAGATCAAATAACGAAAATCAAATCCAGTGGATTGATTCCGACGTGGAATGAGAGTGGATTTTCCCCGATGCCCGGGCTGTCATTGACGACTGCATGGGACGCCTCTGTCAAACCTCCAACAGCCCAGCAGGGGGGGTGGAGGGCGATTGAGGAAGGAAGGAGCGGGCAGAGGCAAAAGTGGAGAGAGACGGAAAAAATGTGTTGCGGGCGGAATAGGGGAAGAAGGAAAGAGCTCAAAGCAAGTGATAGGGATGGTGGTTCGATTTCAGGAGGGTTGGTTTTATGGACGAGCGATCTCTTCCCCAACACCCACCCTTCAACTTACCACCCGCCTGCCACCGCTACGTCCTCTTCCCCGTCACCCTTCCGTTTGCTTCTTTTTATAGGAAGAGCATCGAAAGAAATTAATCG
Organism: Pyrrhosoma nymphula; assembly: GCA_963573305.1. Lineage (NCBI taxonomy): Eukaryota > Metazoa > Arthropoda > Insecta > Odonata > Coenagrionidae > Pyrrhosoma > Pyrrhosoma nymphula. Next base: position 39,776,937 of record OY754337.1, read on the forward strand.
ATAATTTACATCGATGCACAAAACATCGATGGTTAAGGTAAAGTTGTCTAGCGTGGAGAAAACGATTGATTATACTACCAAAGCCAACATTTCTTGTATTATTCGCCGGAGCCCCACGTTCTGCCCGCATTGCCTCCCCTCCACAGCTTTCATAGCCTCTTAGCGAAATCCTTATGGATTTTGGCGAATTTCCATTTGCATTTTCGAAAATTATCCATTCCCCTTAAAAAGAATTAGTGGCTTATTCGGCGGGAGACTACGGGCATTAGCGCAATTGATGATAGGTAAGTAGGCTGGTAAGTGGGGGATAATACATGGAAATGGAGGCATGATGTAAGACATACCGGGTTTCGACATTAACCTACTCTTGCCAAGAAAATGTTCGCAAAATACCAACGGAACATTTGTTGAGAGATTTGACCGAGTTGATTGTAAAAATGCCACAGGTATAGGGAATACTGTCCAAATGAAACCGTCAACGGAATGAAAATATCGGTGTGAGAGCCATCTAGGGCAAAAAATATATATCGATCATCGGGCCTCAACTATCGATATTTCTCATATACACCATCCTACATATGCACCATCGTAGCCCATTCATAGCAATGATAAACAGAGAAATCGATATTCTGGTAAGCGATCAAACGAGCTAGAGTGCAATTAATATTAGTTTAGGAAATATCTCGAGATTCAACATGCATCAACCCTCTTAAATAAATTAGTCTGAACCAGAATTTTTCATTGTTCACAACATACGAATAATAAAAACAAGCAAGCGATGTTTCAAGTAAGGTAGCCAAAGACCGTGGTACGCAGAAAATATTAAACAGAAATGGAATATGAAATTGAGTTTTATACACAATATATATAAACCTACAACCGCCTGCGAAAGCATCGGACAATCAGACCTAAGCGATTGATATTTCAAGACTATGAATCATTGATTCTCATTCCTAATATCCTAGGAAAGTTTCAAATTTCCAAGTTTCAAACAAGTTCTCTTTTTTCCTAGAAACTCTTTAACTTTTTGAGGCGAATAAAATCATCAGTCCATATACACGGACTCAACTTCCACTACTGAATTAATAACTGGCAACGCTCTCTTAGTTTTAAAACTGGCAATGCTCAGCTTTGCAGCAATATCGACTTACATAGACATATGTTCACGGCATAAAAAGTACACGCATAGTAATAAAACATGTAAACCCAAGGGATAACCCCTGCTCGGAGCAAACCTTTTCCTTATAAGGCTAAATGTCATGTAAACGGATGATCCGGCTATTCAGAGAAAAATGAGTCCTATGTTTAACATGACAAACAAGTTCCTTTTTGTTTTCACGCTATTTTATTCGCAGAGTGAACTTGCAATTACATGGTGCTAACACCGTGATAGGTAAAATATGGGGAATTTAGTCCTCTACTTACCATAAATGCCATTTTCGCAACAAAAAACTTTTAAAAAGTGTAATGTCCCAGAAAATCGAGGTTTTTCTTTGAATTATTAGCAAACTTCTGTAATAAAAGAAGTCGAGATGTGTTAAATCAATGAAAACATGCAGTCAGCCCCTTCGGCTGGAAATAGCGTACATTTTAAATTTATCCATCAACTAACCTGCATATTTTGCATTTTAATTTGTTTTTTCAACAGCTAATTCACGTCATCAGTGGATTATAACGTTGTTATTAGTGATATCTATAGATAGTAGGGAAAAAATTGCATAATTTATCGATTTGGTTTTTTGCGTATTTTATGCAAATTAAATACTAAGCCTAAATGAGATACATTTCGTAATAATTCTATTACAACCTGTAGAGATTTTCTTCTAAAGGCGTAATATTACATTTCATATTTACATTCTAAAATGGTTACTAAGGAATATCTATGTTTCACGTCGAGTAAAATATTCAAAAAAACATATTTAAATTTTATCTTCGCCAAAATGTCGACTACAGCAACGAAAACTCAAATCATGACATGCTATAAGCAAGGAAAGGAGTAAAAATATAATTCCTGTATCATTTCCATTGCGACATGTATGGTGATTTCCACTGCATAAACAGATGTACCTAAATACATGGGGACCTTGAATTTTTTTTCGACTCACTGGAAAAAGTAATGAAAATATGCATTCAAAGACACGCGTTTACCGCTCCAGCCACCTTAAGTCAGGTTTCACTCTATGAAACTAGAATCGATGGGAAAAACATCAGGATCTCCAGCATCGATGTTTCTATGCCATTCAACTTTGATGATAGTCTCATTTCTTTCTCTCCCTTCCCTACTCCTTTGACAGTAAACCCCTTTGCCGCCCTTCCCTTCCCGCACTATAACGGTGAAGGGCTTTCGAATTGTCTATGTACATTTCCCCGAGAGGAGGAAAATGAACTAAAAAAATTAACGTGCGGCGGTCAATGGGAAAAAAATCAGCAATGGCGTCCCCACTGTCCGTCCCCATGCATTCGGTGTCAAAGAAACGGGACCATAAAGAGACAAAAAAAAAGAAACAGACGAATTTCGTTTATATTTTGCTGTCCGTGCCAGTTATATTTTATTTCTCTCACTCTCTCTGTAGGGACGCGGTTCCTTATTCAACGATGATCGGGGTCTGCTGTCGTCCACCTATGTCCGCGACGCGTTCTTCTTTTCCGTTTGCGACTGCTAGAGACATCTGCACGTCATTCGGGCAACTAACTCTGCAGCGGTTTGAAACGAACGTTTTTGGAATTTTTCGGAACGGATACGGCTCATAAGGCATTCGAATGTCTTAAATTGGCCCATTTTAAATGGTTTCCTCACTTCTGACGCGATGTAAGAGCTATGGATACACAGGTAAAACTGTTTTTTTTTTCGTAATGTTACACGGATCACGGTCGACGATACCAGAGTCATGAAGTTGTTAAAAAAAAACTTTCTATCGCTGACATGAATCGCGCATAACAGAGACTTCCTCAATCTTTTTCTCTACTTTCATTGAAGAATGGTGGCTTAAATTGCTACGGAAAGACTAGTTTAAATTTCTTTAAGTTAAACTCTCTATTTGGTCCTCTACAAAGTAACATCTGAGACCGCAAGACCAACTGCGGCAATTGTCACCTTCATTAGTTTTAAGAAAATAATCCACAGCTGTTTGTGGTGTTTTTTTCGGCTGGTAAAGGATTGCAATTGAATAAGTCAAGATGTACCTCGGAAATAATCTTGACCGCGGGTAGATGAAAGAAAGATGAATAAGTAATCCCCGATAGTAAAACAAACACTTGGTCCATACATCATGCGCTTGCATCCTTGGTGACCGAGAGCTTGTAATGCGACGCCAAATCGACTATGATGTGAAACCACTGCGAAAATACAAATGATATGGTACGCAGTCACGCACACGGGCGCACGGATATACAATAAAGTGAAGGAAATTTGCCATGAAAATATCATTGAAATTTTCCGGGATTAGATTTAAATGTAAAAAAATATTCGTTTGAAAAAAATAAAAATTAGGTATTTCAATGTGTAAAATGAATGCACAGAGAGTAAATATGAGGAATGGATAAAAATAAAATGAACAACTTAACTCCGAATCGTCGAACACATTGTGAATACATTTTGCAGATCTCTCTTTGAACAATCATTATTAATTTCATATAATGATAAATGTTAAATTATAATAAATTTTTTCCTTCCATTTTTTTCTGTATTGCCACCAGGTCATTCCAAGTGAGATCACCTAACATCATGTGCCCTCATGACTGGAATTTCTTTAATTTTTTTATTGCATAGGTATCCATGAGCTATACTCAGATTAATTATTCTCAGTTTTTATAGACCAAATATGACCTGAATAAATATTTTTGACAACATGACTTTGCATACACAATACGTACCTTCAAATTCGACATTGACTGCTAAAATGTATTACGTAAGCTAAAATGTAGATACGCTTCTTTTTCTAAGCATTATTCAATGGATATGCAAATCGTTGAACGCAATCTAGTAATAATTGTATTACACTGCAAATATGTTCTTTTTTGTAGTTCAAGTTAACTGTTAATAACATAAAAAATACAACTTTTTATCTCCTAATAATGTTGATCTATGCATACATGTTACATAGCTCACTCCGGAGAAACATTTTGAGGGTGTTATTGTTGATTTTTATTAAAACAATAATAATTTAAAATTATTGAAATTATACTCTAGGCTTTGTTTATATGGCCTAACACAATTGCATTTGGAAGTATTATAAAAAAACTCTAAAAAGTGGCCAATTGCTGAGAAAAGAAAATGGTAAAGTTTGATCTGGTTGTTATATGTGTAGGGTTGGCACCATGAAAGTGAAGTTGAGGTATAAAGCTTTCTTATGAAATATGAGGGGCAAATGGGAGTTTTGGCCAACATATCTCTCAACTGTACGTTTTTGCGGATCAAATTTCATGAGGGAAGAGAAAGTTGTTTTTGTGTTATTCACTCAATGTTACGTGAGTGTTTCGCGTGAGTGAATCACACGTTAGTTCCGACAAGGATTCTTAAGAAAAATGTCAATTTAAATCCTAATGTGACATCATAGGTATAACTAGCACGGAAACCTTTGTCTGATTTCATTTCTTAAAACTCAAAAGGACATCCTTCCGTCCATGAAATACAGCTGTAAACATAACCTAGCTTCGGTATGGCTATTCTCAAATGAAATAACATTATATGACTTTAAACAAACTATAACATAACTGCAAATAAGGTGAAAAATGACAAAATTAACTTTATCAAAATATCCTCAATCAGCACATAAAATGGCCTAGCAAATATTTTTCGCTAAATTTATTAATTTCGGTGACTAGAGACAAATATTTCTTCATAATTACTCACTTTCTCCGCGGGGTATCTTGACCAGGCTTAGCGCCGCCTCTGCGTAGTCTCTCTCAGTAAAAGGAAGGAAGTTCAGCTTGCTCCGTCACTGTAGTCTTCCCGCTTTCACTTCTTTTGAATAAAACAGCCCTGGAAATAATTCTAGAACTCTAAGAAGCTCACATAAGTGGCCATTAATTAGTATAACCCAAAATTCTTAAAATCAAAACCTTAGACTTAGGAATTACAGCTATTTCTAAGTGACATAGATTGAACTACAGACTACGTTAATCGTCGAACCAGTATTAAATCGTAGAATCATTCCATGTTCTACGGCAAACTGCATTACGTTTTTCACTTTTAGTGGACCTAAATATAGTTCGTGTTATTCTCGAAATCCTACGCTCTATTACGTAAAACGTAGTGGTGCGATAAACGCAAAATAAATTACACTAATCGATTCGTTATGTTTTTATTCCTATGTTCTTTTACCTACAATAGCACTATTGAAGGAAAACATTCCTGAAAACTTCCTGCAAGAGAACGGGGTGGAGGGAAGGGGGGATTTGAATCCAATGGTGCAACCGAAGCGTTGATGGGACTGATAACAAAAATTCTAAGAATTAAGTTCATTTAGACAGCTAAATATTTGTATCTATTCCAGACCAAATGTCTTCAATAATATATAAAAATTTGAATCTAACAAATTTCTATTGTATTTCTTTGTGAAAATGTAATGTCTGGTAATAGCGAGAGCAATGCAAAGCTCACTGAAGAGAGATGAGTCTTGTCAGATTTGAATTTAAGAGAAATGACTCTGCAATTAAGTAATCATTTTATAAGGGTTCTCTTCCGGGTGCACCCTTGGGATGAACCCTACCTTTGCTGCGGTCCTCTCCTCTCCGTAGGCAGTAGGCGACGCAGTCCAAAGTTGGGTGAACTCGATGAATTTCAGTATGCAATAACCCGAGGCGTAGTGATGTACGTTCCACTTGGAAGACGTCTGAGTGACCAGAGCCCAATTATATATGCCCAATTCCACTTGGTCTTCAGCTAACTTCACACTAAGAAGATTATCACTCCCAGTTAGTATGGTATCTGAACTGTAGGGAGTTAAGGGAAAAAAAGGATTTATAATTTTTATTCAATGAAAAAGACCAGTTCAACAAAATAGGAAATAAAACTGTTAGATTTCCGAGAAAAAATCAAAATGTATACCGGAACAACGATGGTAAATATTTCATTCTCGGTATTTATTGCAATAATCGGCATACGATGCGAATAAAAGCTGAAAAAACCTACAATCACCTAGGTTTAAGCATATACTATTTTTAAGTAAATAAAAAAAAATAATGCTCATAAAAAATATCCCTTGTTTAAATGAAAATGGATAAAAATTACTCATAATAATTACCTTAAAATTATTCATAATAATTACCGAGTAACATTTTTCAATATTAAAGAAGCTGAAAAATGAAATCCATTCTCAAATTCAAAAATCAATACAGGTACTTAAGATATCTATGTACGGAAGTAAATAATTAATATTGAAATAAATAAACTTATCATTTCAGCACACGGAGGAAGACGTAAATTGTTGACAGAAACTTCGTAACTAACATCAACAACGTCGCATAAACTCATATATTTTTTACGAGTACAAGTACAGGTAATAATGCTTTGCGCTTTGGCCATACACCTTCAGCCATTCCCAACCAATAAAAATAAAATTTTTTCACTAAAGTAGCAATATTTTCCTTTGCGACCAAATAGGGACACGGAAACAAAGATACTATGCAGGTTAATTGAGTTCCTCAGAGAACTCGTTAAGTTCTGATGACCATCTCCTACTTTGGCCGATTACCATTTTAATGCGCGACAACATGTAGGAAAGAGTTCTCCAGCACGCTGCATAGGAGACATAAGAGCATGCCTTAATCCTCCTGGACGAAAATAGAGACCCGTTTTTACACCGGGAACGTTATACTCCTCCTTTTTCCTTGGCTTTTCCGGGGACTGGGTCGACCTTTTTTAACCCTTTTCCACAAAAAAGGTGAAGTGACCGAAACTTCAAACGCATCTACGACTGACTCTCCTAGTGAAACACAGACAACAAGCGGAAAAAACCACCAAGTCCAGTCCAATGAAGCCAGTCCAGTAGTTCACGTTATACGCACTACACCAACGCAGGTTACATTAAATTGAAGCATCGATTGATTTATTAGCAAGTTAATTGATACATTGATTTGAGCAATGAAAGAAGTTGCCTGATGATGAAGTAATTTTCCCACTACAATGTCAACTGTCAGGAGTATTTAGAATTATGAGCCGTTTACGTCGAAGTCCTAAAGCCTAATCTAGAATTACGTTAAGGGAAAATCGCAAACACTATTAATATTGATAACTATGCAGTTAAATTACACGTCTATCAACCTTAAGTTGGAGAAAAATATTTTCTCTTCTTGTTCTGCAAGTCTAAATTTAAAAGACAGAGCGTTCTTATTAAGCTTAAACAAAATAAGTTTGATAAAAAATTGATTGATAGTAAGTTTCTGTAAAATTAATGTCTATATCTAGAACGATAATGAGTTCGGATTATGTCATCCAAATCACTGGAGTCATAAGCTATCACTATCTTTTATTTTTACGTCTCGAAAAAGGTTTTCGCGGCTGTATGCCTGACTGCACGTCGCACTAATACCTCGCAAGTTGTCATGTTTCGGAATTTTTTAGATCTGGAGGCTTTCTATTTGCCAAAACACATCGAATTCGATTTAAAATCCAATCATTAACCGACATGGAACCATTTTTGTCAACGACTTTTACATGGCATAAATTACCGATGGAAGTAAATTGTTCAAGCGATCACACTATCACGGTGCGTATTGTTATAGACGCTTATAACTATGCTAAGGATTTACAGACACAAAAATCAAACACAATAGGCAAAAACATTTTGAAAATATGCAAAAATACGGAAAATAAATATTGAAAATAGACGAAGAAAGCAAAAAAGAATCAGGGACACCCCAAACTTTTTTTACGCAAGAATGAAATATTTGTCATTTTCTGGGACAAATCATGTTTTCTATCCTCATCTTGGGGCATTTGAATGAAGCTGATGTGGAAATATGAATGAAAATGTACTTATGTAAATTTTCCAGCGTGAATGAATTTCTACTTTCAGTAGAGATGTTCTTGTACAGAGAGCAAGTTCTCTCCCCTTCACATGTTGTGAGAGGGCAGTATTTCAATGATGCCAACTTTACTGTCGATAGACTTGAGGCTGTGCATTAGCAGTATTGCCCAACTAGCCTCGATTCAAAATTGTATCTAATTAGTAAGAATAGCCATGAAAACATAACCAGAAAAAATTCAACTGAATTCTTTGCAGCAAAATTGGCAGAAAACAACATCCCCATCCGCGGAAAAGTTAGGATCGTTGTTAATCCACTACCGAAGGTTTTCTGCCTTTGATTTTAATTGAATGGTGAACTCTTCATTTAGGGAAACTACTTTAATATTTTACTGTTCACTTCCCGACTATCCTTTGTCAGCCGTTCTGCAACTGGTTGCTAAAAAACCGCTAGAGTGCGTTATCGACGTAATGGTCTCGTTGCTATTTTGCTGGCATTGCGAATTCTACGCTATCTTGCAGTTTATTCTAAACCCGTCAGCCATAAAGGAGAATGATCTTGAACCGGCGCTCAATGTCCATTTATTTTTAATGTATTTTCATTTTTTTAAGAATATGATGCTGTTATAGCTAATGCATGAGTCTAAAAGCCCGAAAACCATAAAATAGGCAGAACGTACGCAAATATGACAAAATTAGGCATTGACCCCCAAAATAGGCACATGTAGACTAAATGAAAATTGTGTTGGATTGACTCCAAATGACCTAAAACGTAAAAATATTTAAGCAAACATGTAAAATCCTCAGCTTACTTATTATACTAATTTTGAGTATACCTTCCGCAAATCCATATATTTGACAAAAAACCCTAGAAACTATCCTAACACCCATTATATTGTTGCTACCTCGTTAGGACGGTATTAAACCTCTTCTCAGTTGAAAAAGCGAATTGTTTCAATCAACGAATGAATATTTTCATTACCTTTTCTTCCAAATAAAAGGGTATAATATTCCTCTAATTTGACAGAGAAAACCTGAAATGCTAGCATAAGGGCGTCGTTAAATGACATAACCAAGAATGGGAGTATGAAGAGATTTTATGCATTCAAGCATTGACGACTAAAAAGCCACACTAATCGTAGCAATTTGGCCAATTGACTAAGTTGGCTTAATCAACTAAAATTAATTCATAAAAAGAGTTGTCATTGATTAGAATAGTTTAATTCCCACAGCATTTTCGCCGTGCTAGGATGCTATTCCAATTTTTACGCGCTTAATTTTTAAATAACATTACGCTACTTATTTTACTCTTTAAAATGTCTCTAAGTTTTCAATTAGTACCGCAATATTACAATTTTACATCCTTGGTGGTTGTTTTCCAACTGAGGGTTCTTTTATTCGGGAATGCCTGACTTATTTCCTTACGTTTTTTTCAATACGATTACATATATTTTTCATTTCATTTTTCCTCAACCGACTTTTTAGTCTGCAAAGAAAATAACCGAAGATATTACAGACAGAAAATTCCCCCTTTTTCATTTCCTCCCTCAACAACATTTTCCTCCAACTCAATTTGTATGACAGCAGTCGACCAGGACATAAGATAGGTGGTGTTACTGCTTTCGGAGTCAGCACCCCGTGGAGTGCCTACATGTATGACGGCAGTCAACCCAGGCGTAAGATCGGGAGGATTCACGGTTTAACAGTCAGCGCAACGCGAAGGTAGCGTGCTCTTCCGCGGAAAAGAAGGGATAAAGAAGATACTGCTTTCCCGCGGCCGAATGATGGTCCAACATAACCAAGTGCTAAAAAAGAGATGCCGATACGTCTTGTGCATTTGCTGGACCATTGTCCACATCGTTCCGTACAAACGTTGGAAAGGAAACAATGCACTACTAAATGTTTGCTAATTTTAGGAATAGATACCTGCAGAAATAGTAGGCACATATGTCGTATACGTAGAATTGTGAGATACCAAGGCATACATTTAATATATATGTTACAGGAACACCAAATATTTATACTGGATTCATAAATTCCCCCAAAACTTATAGGACGTGAAAGAGTGTTTGAGCTACATTGAGTATCCAAGGTGACGGATGCGAGATGAATCTTCTGGGGGTATAATTACTTCAGAAAATGAGTCATCATGCGACGAATTAATAGATTTATTTATTCTATTTACAAAGTGAAATAATTCCATGCGGAAAATATACATGCATCATTTTTATTGAGCAAGGAAAGGAAAAAGTAAATGAACGAAGCCGTATCTATCGGGAAATAAGCTACGTAAGTGACAGTTACTGGTACACAAAGAAATGAGTTCCATTACTTCACGGATCTCACAACCATGGTTACAATATTTAATTTTTATGAAACTATTTATTATATATGAAGATATACAGATATACTGCGATATAAAATAAGCAATCATGAATACAAAATTATAAATTTTACGGAAAAATAGGAAATGGAATATGTTAGAAAAATATGAACTCATGGAGGAAAAGTGCGAAGAGTTAACACTGCATTCTCGACGACAAACGCTTAGGAAGCAGTAGTTAAATAGTGCGACAGTTTTTAACTGAAAGTTGATGCATGTACTTTAACCAGTAAAATAAATAATTAAATGTTATTTAGAACGCGGGAGACAATAAATAAAGGCTCATTCAATACAACGTACGTCCAGTAAAACCTCTATAAACGGACACCTCCAACTTACGGACAGTATTAAAAAACGGGCGGAGTTGCATGCAACTTCGCTTAGCCGGACACACACATGAAGGCACTCCACCTATTGGACACGGATACCTTTTGGAAATATGTACTTCTCTAAAACGGCCATTGTTTTGGCGGATATCTTTAAATTTACATATCTATTTCATCATTTTTATATTATTATAGCATTAAAATTTCGTAACAATTTTTATTGCTATATCTGTTTTCAATTATAATTCCACGAAAAAATCTTTTGGGTAGTCCTAAATTCCTTTCAGAGTTTGATACATCACCTTCACCGAAATGCTTGTTAAACCTCCAACTTCAGGACACCTCTCAGGTGAGGACCACTACTGTCCGTAAGATAGAGTTTTTACTGTATTATAAAAAACACTAGTTATACTAGTTGTATATAGAAGAAGTTAAATAAAAAATTACCAAATGACTTTAAAATGTCCATTAAAATAAATTAATATATAAATAATATGCACAGGCATCAAAAACTTGTGTAAAACTATTCCAGTATAATAAATTAAGAATGGTAAAAAGTTTGTTGAGTTTCAAATCTTACATCCATTAATCTCAGTCTGATACCCTCTTCTTTTGCGAGTACGTAGGTACATACAATCGATTCCAACCTTAAATCCCAGTTCATGAAAATAGAATCTGCTTCGTTCCTCATAAACGTCCTATATGTTGAAATAAATCCGAACAAACGGTATTATTATTATTGAGGACGATATCGCAATTCTCCTCGGTTAATAAAAACGTAAGGTTCTGAGAGAACGAGAATATATATTTCCACTCTAAGCATATTTTTCCTTCCTACCAAAACTTAAGCGTTCTTCACTCCTTCCCTATTTTCATGACGCTTTTAAGGTTTGAACGATTCGTAACTCATAAAAGTTTCATGAGACGTATTTCACGACCTAAGCCATTCTGCAATGCGTTTATTAGTACTTCTTCTTTAAAAACTTTAAACAATGAACGAAGTTCTCCCCCTCCAGCTCCTAAATTAAGCGCTGGTCATTCGACTCTCAGAAGAGGACGCTATCTATACCCTCCAAAAAATATCTCAGAAGTTCTACGGGGGTTTTCTTTAACTATTCTTTGAAAATTACTTTCGTTCATGGAAAATGTCCCCGTAAATAATTCAATTCTACTAGACATAAATACATTCATTACAATTTTCATCTTTAAGTCTTTATTGACTTTCTAATGCATTTGATCCTTATTTATGATCTCGTTGTTATAGGTGTAGCGAAACTTGGCGGCACTCGCATGTGAAGATCATGACGCAAAGTAGAGGAAAACATACATGAGATGTGGGTTGAAGCGGCCGAGCCTTTTTCCAGAGGACCCTGCGGGAGTCCTTAGATAACTTTGCCCACTCATCAACGCTTGGTTTACTGACTGTGTCATCTAATCCTCCTCTGGAGAGTGCCACCATGTTTCGCTATACCTTTACGTTTGCTTTCATCGGTTTATGGCTACTTTTTGCAACCTTATCTCAATATCCATTCAATAAACTGTATACTTTCCACATTTACTCATTTTATTTATTCTACGCATTCCGTAATTAAATGTCACACTCTTCTTCATGATATTTTAGCGCTTTTCGCTAGAAATAATTAGTACGATCTTAACACAATGCAATAAAAAAATTATTCCTCTCATAAAGAGAGAAAAATAAACACGAATCATCGTTGAACAAATAAACAAAAGTAAATATTTCAGAGGCCCTCAATAACATCCTACGTGAACTTGAGATGAACCTACAACTATGAAGTAACCATGTAAGAAACAGGGAAAATACGTTACGTAAACCAGTTTGATTTTTAAAGTAAGCCAAAGACGGCGGTAGGCTATGAAGTTGAATTCTTATCTCAAATTACATAGGAGGTTCCAAACAGATAAGTTTTACCATAGAGTACTCTGTGGTTTTACATATTGGTAAGAAACGCTTTATAAGTCTCTCTTTGAAAATCAATTGCTAACACAGTAAGGGTAAGCTATGACGAAGGAGGATACAATATAAAGCACATGCATCAATCACTGTATGGAAAGGCATCGAAAAAGACTATATGTCATGAAAGAGTGGTCAATTACAGCATTTTTTTCATGCGCTGAGGCATTCGTACGCCCTTGATTAGGGGTTAATGTGCGCGGTGTTTTGTGTCGAAACAATTCAGAGACCTAGGTATAGTTTATTGATAACAGGCGGGTTTGATATAAGGCATGAAAGGGATACGTGACACAGAGGTAACGAAGGAAAAGTAAAAAGTTCTCCATAGTGTAGCCAGACGTGGTATATGGCAGCCGCATGTCTTTTTTATCAGTGTTCTTTTGACTAACGGTAACCAGTATCTACACGTGTTTTCTTAGTGTCGTAGTTAATCATAAGAGCTACGTCTGAAACGCGTCGTTACGCTTAACTTATAACATATTTCTTTACCATCACCATGCATCAACTGATTCTCCAAGCGATAACCATTTATTTTCTCTCTCGTAACTGCATATAACTTTACGTGACCGGACCATAGCATTTTTTTGTGGCGAAATTCTTGCAATAGATAGGATGTAATTCATTATTTGATCATGTTTCCAGATCTTCAATGTTTAACCCAGACATAAGACCAATCACACACCTTCCAGGACAATTCCTTTACTCAAAACCGTCCATTGATAAATTTGGTCCACTCCAAAACGTCCATACCATTAGGCTGTTTCACACCCATGACTAAAATGCTGTACCTAAAATATTTCTAGATGACCAAGTGGTCCATTTACAAATGCCCATACGTGAAAAATGTTCATGAAATGAAGGGTTAGAGACTCATGTGTGGTAAGTATCCATAATAGCATAAAACAATAACAACGAGACGCTGTTCTGAGGCATTCTAAATTACTTTTATGATTAACGTGGCTCAATTTGCAGTCAATTTCCACACGAAACTCTAGTGCTAATGTTTCATAAACGTCCACCATTCAAAGGAAAAATCTCGTTTTCATATTTGCCTGACACTTCGTCGAGTCCTCTAATCTCTTCCTTCGTTAACACCACCTCTAAGATCGCTTTCCTTCGCCCCATTTTCCTCCACTTTCTTTTTTGCGCCACTTTCATTTCATTACGTTTTCTCTTCACCATTTTCGCTCAAGTTTTTTCCCCGTCGAATGTCTACTTTTCTTTCTCTATTGCAAGAGACTCCCATCGATAAGCATCGTGTAAACAGGCAGAGGGTCATTAGTGGTCGTAAGACGGAAGAGAACGTTTGGGTGGTTAGGGAACAAAGTACCAAAGAGAAATGGAGCAAAAAAAACGGGGAGGATGAGGCCTTGACGTTCCTATTAGTTTCATCCGAGCAGAATACTCTTCGCCGTCACGATGATTAATGGTGCCGGTTGACCACAAAAACACGTTATAATTCCATTAAACTACTCACTTATATTGTCTTTCATGCAGTGAATTCTTCTCTTACGAGCGACCTTCCCTCCGTTATTCATCTCTCCTCATTATTCAGATCGCAGAAGCTTATGTGGAAGGACTTCTCTTAGCCTCCACAGCTATGGGGTGCGAATTTCATAGAAGCTAAATAAAGCATCAAATATTAATGGATTAGCCTAAATGCATTTTGCCTAGAACATGATGGCATTGTGGTAAGATAGTGTCAACCATCATTTACAATGTTCTCGCATTTTGAAAATATTATTGAAAAATTACAAGCTACGCACCACTATTTGTTCGAAATATCAAATGAACCGATACTCTAGCTCAAAACCTAAACAATTCGCATTAAATTAAGTTTATCAATAAGACTTATTGATTGATCCTAAGTTTATATTATAAGTTTCTCAACAACGTTAAAAATTTTCTTCTCCCCACACATTTTTTTCTACACCGCCATTAATACTTGAGCCTAACCGCTAAAACAAATTGCTTTAGCGGATGCTTACAAACTCCCTCATTTAAAGTTCAACACTTCATTAATATCGAGCATAGTAACTCTATGAACGATATGTGTCCTTGGGCAGGAAACTGGAGGGTTATCCAGGGAAAACATTGTCCCTGGTTGGATTTTGCATAGGGAGTACATCAAGATCAGCACTCAAGACTATCAAATGAGGCGTTAAACTGAGAAGGGTGTAGGTACTTCTTTAAGTATCGCTGCCGGAGAAAGTTTCTTTTATCCTTCTATCCATAGAAATTGTAATTGACTTCTGGTTCAACTTTTTTAGGTCTTCTTCTGCAAATAGCTTTATTTATGATATATCAATATCTGCTAGCAAAATAACATATTCGTTCCCGTTGAACAAGACAAAAGCAATGCACGCGTCTTTATCACAAAATTTTTCTTTTTCAAAGCATAATGACTGCATAAAAGCATATTGAAGTCAAATGATCTATAAATAGTCCATTAATTTATATCAACATACTCGCCATTTTTTCAAATTTCCATCTCGCTTCGTTGCAGCAATTAGTCCATTTAACTCTACATTCCCGTTAATTTTTTTATCTTAAATCATTTTCTCATTTAAAACTGTTTAGATCTACTGAAGGACGGAAAAATAATTTATACAACAAGTGCAAGGACGCACAGATATGCATCTCACCTCATCATTAATGTTCAGGTTACATTAACAGCTTTCACCCCCTTGCTTTCCCATCCACATTTACCACTTTCGAAGCCGAAATGACATATGGGTTTGCAGAAAGTTATTCCACCTCCATCTCAGACTGAAATAGTATCTGATGCCTCTTCTCACACTATTTTTTTCTCGTTTTTCCTCTCACTTCCTCATCACTCCTATCTTTCGCTTAAAAAAGCTTTACCTTGTCACCATTCTCTTTCCCTCAACTACTCTTTTAACAATGACACTTCCTTTCATTTCAACGCCACGCTTTTCCCAGCACACATTTTCAGGACCATCATCATCCAGACGTTTCTTTAGCATGTATCACATCCTTTGAAATTCTTTTGGAGGGAGTCTGACACCAAAGATAACAGGGCTCTCTCTTTTAGCAGATCGCGAAATCACGCCCCCATTCATTGCGTCCTGTTTCTACGTCCCTTTTTTTAGATATACACATGTTCCACATGCTGGCAAAAAGAATGATTGAAAAAAGAATTTTGCATATCCTTAATTCCCTTTTATTGCGCGCTTCTTCCTGGTGACGGCATGTAACTTATGTCACTTTTCTAACCCATTTGATGAAGTTCTTTTATTGTATTTTCATCGCTATTTCCCTCACAACGCCCTATCCCTTTCCATTTTAGTTTTGCTATGATTTATCTGGCGGTTGTTCATTCGTTTTTATTTTGCATATTTTCGATTATTATCATAGTGTGGCCTTCTCATGACAAGCCACATGTAGGTATTCAGGAGTTAAATTTGACATGAAGCATCGTTCGGGTAGGTGGTTTCAAAGAATGATATTTTTTTAATCAAAAGCGGCGGCGTTGGTGACGGCGGGATAAAATCTTTGCTTGCTAATCCTGAAGTCGCAAGTTCGATTTCCGACTGGATTGCTTTTTCTCCACCCATGACAGGGATGTGTGTGTGTGTGTGTAAACGTTCTGTTAGTTCAGCCCCTGGGAAACCTGATGACAAGCGAAGAGTAGCTAGTTGGAATCTCAGGTGTATAGAGCCCTTAGAACCGTCCGGCAAGCAAAAATAAAGTTTAAACTTATTCTTTTGAATACTTTCTCTTTCTTAAGTGGTGTGCTTTGAACTCACTCAACCCTGAGTTGCTAAAGCATTTTGATAGATTCGAGGTACTTGCAGGGTAATGACTAATTAACTTGGCATAATAAGCCTGAAGTTTTCGAGTTGAACCCCGCTTGGTTTTCTTCATGACTTCAACTACTCATTCGTCTTCTTTACGAATTAATTCGTACTTTACAAATTTATTAGACGTGCCTTACTCGTGCGATTCTCCACAGAGGAAATATCATTCGCTTTGACCAGGATTCAAACCAGGATCCCTCGATTTCGCGCCGAGTGCTTTAGCCAGTTAAGCTACCGAGGTGACCTCCTCCCCTGTGGGCTTTATAGGAGCAAGATGTTCTGGACTGCCGGACACATGATGTCACTGCAGCAGTCCAATGCGTGCGATTAGCGCCACAGTCAACGTGGATAAAACCAAATACGGAACACAGTGACTTGGTAGCTTAAGGTGGTTCCACCGTAAAATGACTTAAATGTCATTTTATTCATATTCTGTCTGCTTTTAGAAAAAGTTGTTCTCTATCTGATGTGAACAACAAAATAATACCTTTCCACGCTATTTTATTCTATAATTGAACTTGAAATTACATGGTGTTCAATGGGGGAATGAGAGAAACACGGGGAAAAATAGTATTTTTCCATAAAATACAAATGCCATTTTTGTGGAAAACTATCTCTAAGAAGGAAATAATCCAGAGAAATTGAATAAAAATAAAATACAGGCATCTTACCACCTTATTTTTCTAGTTATTGAAGAATTAATGCCGTAATTGAAGTCAAAATGCGGTAATTCGTAGGAAATGGCGCTGCAGTCGGCTCCTATGGCTGGAAAAAAGTGCTCATTTAAAATACATTCGTGGAATAATCTGCATATTTTCTACTTTACTTTTGGGTTTCTATAGGTTTCGCATTGCGTCAGTGAAAGAAAGGATTTTTTTTACTAAATATAAAAAATGTGGAATTTAGTATTTGTTTTGACTCACACAGTCGCGGCGGAACCTCCTTAACTGGCTCCAACACTCGGCGCGAAATCGAGGGATTCGGGTTCGAATTCCGGTCAAGGCGAATGATTTTTCCTCAGTGGAATATCGCACTAATGTGCACTTGAGGGTGAATCCTTATAAGGTTATACCGTGGCTATTCCCGGTATCCTCAAAAATTGTCATGTATTACTCGTTTAACGAATCCGTTAACGAGCAAAGAAATATAATAAGGAAAAACTTTCAACAATTTTTAAGATGAATGATGACAAATACCTGTAAAAATTGATAGCATGTAATACATAATTTTGCTAGGAAGTTAAGTTTACCAGGGAGTAAAAACAGAAAAAAGAAGATTAAAGATTAAAGACGAGACGATTAAAGCTACGATACACTCTTTACTCCATAATGTAAGTTCCACTTCTCCATCTTGGTTCAATCTCAAATTCAGTGTTATTAGTTATGAATACATTTTATGTCGGATGATTCCGTTCATAATGACCAACCGCCAATTTATATTTTTTTTTACAATTTGTGCTCGATGCTAAAAAATACTGGCGAAAAATATAATTTTGGACTTCAGAAATTATTGAGGATATTGTGATTCAGAAGACGTCAGGCATGTATTCTCATTTATTATTTATCGAGATTAAGGTTGACCGTAAAGTATTAATAACGTTCCATTAACTCAACCCAGAGCCATGACGGGAAGAGAAACCTAAGTGGCCAGCGAAGACGATTTCTTCTTATTATATCGGAAGCGAGGACAAGATGGAAGCAGCCTCCTCATCCTCTGTGGAATTACAAACGACGTTTTCTCTCATGAGAATGAATCACCGAGAGCCTTTCTAATTGAAAACATAGTCACTAATAAGTACAGTAAAGTCTCTATAATCCGAGGTAATGTAGAGTGATGCCACCTCGGATAATCAAAAACTCATAATAAGGCAAATGTGCGAGAATGATCTGCGGCAAAAATTAGATTTCTATACATTTCCGTACTTCACTTTTTGAAATGATTTGGATTTAATACTTCAGGGAATCGCAAAATACTTGTAGATGGACTGATTACCAAAATATGACGTCCCTTTGCATGAACTGAACCGGCTTTTTACAGCCACAACATAAACATCTGTAATTCGCATAATAAGGGGCCACGGTAAACCGGGACTCGGATAGTCGAGACTCTACTGTACATCAAATGATTTTTTCGAAACTTCGTGAAGTATACTTCTGATAACCAATTAATTTCTCTTAAATTTCCACGAATCGTAGTGAAAGAGCCAGATTTTGCGACGACTAAGGAGGTCATTTTTGAGTCATTAGACAGTGATACGTGGCTTAGCATAACCGCGCCTGCCGTAAAATTGTATGAGGGTGGGAATATCCATTTTCGCATAAACTAATTCGCAAATTCCATTATATCAAAGATGGTTTTGTCTAGTAACTGGCTATGGAACCAGATAGACAATTAGAAGAACCGGATACGGATCCCGGTCAAGTAATTTTTTTCGACCCTTTAGTGTTATATTAAGTACGTAGACTGGTACGCTAAGCTAATACAGCTAAGTGCGTAGCTGAGATTGGGCTAATGGAAGAACATGGAATGAGAAAGCAGTAAGACAAAAGGATTTCAACCAGAGTCCTCGTTTCCTACTCCGTACTATTAGCGGTGAGTGGTCTCACAATTATTCATCGTCCACTACGGTATACTGAGAAGAGGCGCTAGCCCGTGCAATGTTTAAGTCGTGCGGCCGGATGAGGGAGACAGTCAATTGGCCCTACGCCATTTTCATGCGCCCCGTTGCACTGTGGGGAGAATATTCCCACCGTTCTCAGCACTCCCGTTCCAACGTATATAAATTAAAAAATGAGATTGATTCGGCATGACCACTAAGTTGACCGCTACCCATGCCGAGAGCCCAGCTTCGAATCCTGGTGGCAGTTAATTTTTCACCATCACGCCCTTATCTACTTCATCGTGAAGATTGCGTAGAGTAAGTGGAGACCCTTTTTTCGCCGCATAAAATGTGAACCTGTGGACCTCTTTGAAGTCAGATGTTTGCCTTAAGTGGGATACTCTAACAATCTTTAATTGACCCACTTAATTTGCCCATCATCAATTACCCAAATGGCGGATTTCATGTCTAAATTTAGCCACCACCAGCACTAGTGACTCTACATTGAAATTAATTCTTTCATGTCTTATTGAGAAAACTATTTTCTTGTTTTTACGGCGTTATTATCCATGGAACAGTCGAACCTTCGCTATTTGGATGACGATGTAGCTATTATAATATTCCATTGCTATATTTCCAAGCCCGTGGTTCAGAAAGCAACATTAGAAAATTTTATAGTTTTTCATCAAATAAGATGAATAATTCTTCACATCCGGGGAGTGCCAAATGCATACAGGGAAGTTAGAATCGAACCTGAAGAACTCGAAATTTCTGAATGAGGATAAGTGCCATTCTTCCGTTAGTTTGTGGATAAAACCTACCTTTCCCATAAATTACACGGCCGACACAGGTTATTCCAACAGTAGAATTCCTGGAACAAGCTTATCCAAAAAAGAGACGTACTTTTCTTATAAAGGTAACTTAGGTAACTTTTCATCATTTGCAACATTAAAAGCTTCAGTTCTACCTACGGTAACCTAAATTATTTTGGCATTCATACATTGGACGATTACTTCCTAACTTTTACACCCAACATTACGATCAAAAAGTAGACGCTTGGTCACATAAAGCAGTATTTCCTGAAAATATCATATTATCGCGTGACGCGTTCTCAATTTATGACTTTAATCATTCCAGGCTCGTCACTCTAAGGATATAGCCAGATATTCGACGTCATGCATTTTTCAAACCCTTCTCGCAAATGCCATAAATATCTAAATAAAATATATAACGATATAAAACGCCAATAAGGCACATCAACTCAACAGAAACCATCTCAGACTCTCGTCGGTCAGCGCGCTCTCATCTTAAACGATGCGTAAGATCCTTCATATCTTACATTTTTAAAAAGAGGCCGTCGTCGAAATGACGTAAGCCCTTTATAAAAAATAAGAAATAGATAATGCCAATAAGGCACTTCAACCCACGGAGCTCCCAGCCATTACCGTCGGGCAAATCCGACAATCTTTTCCGGGCTCCCAGACATCACGGGGAGAAATAAAATGTTTAATATTTCTCGAGCTGTAAACGGTGCTAAAATGGGCGAGTGGGAAGATGGATACTAAAAGGCAAAGTCTCTCGCCCTCGGCCATACGGATGCTGCAAGCGGAAACCAACTTCCACTTCCTCCGCCATCCTCCACCCCTCCACCCCCTCCCCCACATCCTTATTTCGAACCTTATTATCCCTCCCTCAACCTCAGCTTCTCTCCCCATCTTCGCTCAGCTAAAGTGACTTCCACTTCCTTCCTACGCCCACATCCTTTCCAATGTGCCCACATCCTCATGTCGGGTTCAAACGCTCTCGCCCCAACATCCACCACCTACAGTACACCCCCATCACCAACCCTCTGCCCCCCCCCCCCAAAACACTTGACCCTCAGAGTCTCCACCCTGTTACTCCCTCCCCCGAAATCAACCAAGGGTACACTATGTTTTTTTTAACCCACCCAGCCAGCTCAAAATAAAAAGATACAACCTTCCCTAAACTACGAATAGAATTTTATGCAGGCAAAGTGAGTGATTATTTTTTTCCACTAACTACTCCCGTGAAATTCTCCAGATAGTAAATGTTACTCCTGATGGTTGACTGTGTTATGACGCACCCTATCTCTCTTTTCAATTCGAAAACTAAACTAAAATATAAAATATGAAGGCACTCTAGGTTTCGTGGAAATTACCAAATTCGTGAGGGTTGCAAATATTTTGCACTATCCAACTGTATTACAGAGAATGTGTACGCGAGCAAAAGTTAATAATAAGTGTTGTTGTGGTTATTCCAGATTTTTTATCATTTGAACAATTTATTTTTTTAAGGATAATAAATTTTACAGCGGTGCGTGATGCTCGAATTTGATACTTGAATTTATGCAAAGCCGTCGCATGATTTTCCATTGATAGAAGTATCTCGTAAGCTTAAGAATTAGATGATCCACAGCATCACTTTCCCTTGACAACAGATCATGCATTTATGCATATTCACGCAAGTAAAATGCGTATTTCTTTTTTTATTCAGTCTTTCCACTAATTCCTCCTCTGCAACTCACCATAAATTAAACGATATGATGCTCTCCAATACTCGTAATCAATCATAAGAGATAAAAAAAAATCAAAAGATATCGCTCAAAGTTCCGTAAAAATTCCTTATATCGTGTCGGTTCAAAAATTGCATTTTGCCCACTTTTACTGGGGGAAGATATCCATATTCGGAAGTCTACATTTAGTTGTATTAATAATACCAGACACATTGTAATTTGATAAATTATTGAAAATAAATATAAAAATGTATAGCGGTTCTACACTGTGGTACCCAAGCTTATTACTAAACATACGCGCGACTTTCCGTTACTGGAAGAATCTCTTACACCTAATCCAAACTCAATATTCCTCCCTGGTGACTTCTAATGATCCTTAGGAAACACCTACCCGATCCCTCGTATATAAATTCATGCTGGATAATGCCTATTTCTCTTTTATTTAGGACTTCCTCCAACTCCTCTCCTAAAACCCTTGAGAAACTACATGTATATTTTTAATTCGAAAAAAAAATAGAAATACAAAATTGACACTAAAAGCTCCATAAAAGCTCTTAAAATAATTTTAGTACAAAACATTTTTCAATTACCTCATTATTACCTACTACTACAGAGAAATCGGTGAGTGAGAGTCCTCTCATTTAGGGATAATAGTTTTAAAGTTTATTTCAGATCAGATGAACTATAATTAATCAAGGCTCTAGAAACTAAATGCGGTTCCTAAGTTTGATATGACAAATGTACTTATGAAAAAATGTCGCCCGACCTTCCATTGCAGGGAGTATCTCGTAATATCACATGATCCTCAGGCACCATCCTCCCGTAATATTGCATATAATTATACGCAGGCAATTCCATACATCTATTTCTTTCAGAACCCCCTCCAACTCCTCCTCTAGACGCCTCCAGATACCGTTATGGTTTATCCCTCTCATCTTCCTTTCCAATTCGAAAGTTTAAAAAAATAAATAAATAATAAGTTCCGTTCCGAGAAAACGCGAGCTGCTTCACTTTTTCGACGATTCAGGTTGTTACCACGCTCTCTCTGAGGGAAATCATTCTCGCTCTCCCCGTAGGACTATGTAGATCGTGTTATGAAAAACTTATAGACGCTTACGCCTAGGATCGCGGGACACGGAAGGTGTCTAGTTGAAAATTCCGCATGACTTGTGGAAAAGCGCTCAAATTATAGGTCACTAACCCGTGCGTCACGATTCCGCGGGGAGAATGTATTCCGTAAAAGGGGAGCAGCAAAAAACGAAAAGGAAGTAAGAGATAGAAAAAACATTAATAGTTAAAGTTGTGAAACTTGAGAAAAATAATATTAAAAGATATAAAAAATTCACATTCAATCGCGAATAATATTCCGATTTATGAGCATAATTTAGAAGATCAATTGGTCAGGGAAATGAATTTTCCCAAGCATAGGGATTTAGAAGTTTTTAAAATTTATTTTGATTATAACGTAGTAGTAACGACTTAAATGTACCTATATCCTAAAAATATATTTCATCTAAAAATTAGTTACTTCAATATTGATGACTTAAAATACCACCAGGCTATTTTACCGAAATGTGATATAATTGATGTCTATTGAATATATTTAATTTAAAACAGGAGTGTATTGAAATTTGGGATGAAATTTCATTTATTAACTACATCATACCTACCTGCTTTACGCAAACATGTGGAAACATGTTTTATTTATGACAAGCCTAGTGAACCGGGCTGTATCCTCAGCAACTTAAAATTGTGTACTTTTTTCATCTGCAATTTCCGCTCTTTCTTTCGAGGCAAGAAATACAAATAAATTCACTTCATAGCCTCCTTGACACATGCAAGACAAAAATTTGGCTAAGTTGTGTATGAAATGATTGTTTGCATTTTGGACCCATAGCTCACATAAATCACTCATATTTCATACATCTTGCAATTATTAATAAATAGTGAATCTTATGGCCTTGACAGCTATTTTTATTCATCCCAAATAAATGCAATGGAATGATTCGCAGAATAGTCTTTCCAGAGGGACAAAGTCATCGAGTATTTTCGGATCTTCCTAAATTTGGCGGGTGCAAATATTTACATGGATTCTGTACGGATTACACGGATTTTCATTGGCTTAGTTAAATAACTAAGTGATCAGATTTTTCTAACATAGATTTTTCTAAACTTGTCACATTTCATATTCGAACTTATGTATGAAAAGACTAGTGCTCGAATTATTATGTAAACATTAACCGAAGCGTTTGAAACCAAAATTAGCGATAATTAGCATAATTATGAATCCCCAAAAGAATGACCGATCGCAGATAATAATCCCCGCATTAAATTTCAATCTATTGTACATTGGGTTATTCTACATTGATCACTTTTCTGACGTGAACGTAATAATGCCCAATTTCATAATCTCTGGTTAAATATTTTCTCGATATAAATACCGAAGTTAATTAGTACTACCAATGATAACGCTTACGTCAAAAAACCTAGAGCCTGATCATGGTACTACAAATACAAGGTAGGTCGTTACGCATCGTAAGCGATTCGATATACCGTACTAGTCAAACGCTGTGACGTAGTATGGATTACATCAACTGCTAACTATTTTCGGAGTCTATTGTGTATTTGATACTTGTTGCGGTCATTTTTTCGTCTATGTGTGAATGTAAGCACATCAATGGCCAAAGACCATTTATGTACGTTCCGCCAACATGCTCTCATCGTTCTTCGCATCAATAAAAACCGAGGTCAAGGAGAAACCCAAAGAAAATTAGCAATAAAGTCGAGAATGACTACTTAAAATACTACTCAATGGTGATACATTAGAAATAAGATATGAAAATTGGCGCCAACTTTAAAGATAAATGGATGGCTAATTCCATCTAAAACTAAGAATATCAGAGATAACACTTGGCCACACAAATGAAATGTTTTTAGCCATAATTTTT
Source organism: Pyrrhosoma nymphula (assembly GCA_963573305.1). Classification (NCBI taxonomy): domain Eukaryota; kingdom Metazoa; phylum Arthropoda; class Insecta; order Odonata; family Coenagrionidae; genus Pyrrhosoma; species Pyrrhosoma nymphula. The sequence continues at coordinate 39,801,489 of OY754337.1, forward strand.
AGCGTTTATGAGAATTCGACTCGGCATCTATCGGCGAATCTACTCATTTGAGCGTAGTTACGGCCAAGGAAGTCAGTAACATCCAATCGGTTGGCTAAGTTAATTAGGTTGCGTATTCCTCGGATGATCTCAATAGCGTCGAGCTGATTACGGAAACGCCTGCATTATGAATGTTTCAGCGCAATATTGGATAAGTGATCTTACCAACTTAAGTACTAGTAATCTAATATGGAACTGACGTTGCGCATGTTCATAAGTAACGATTCTTCCACGCCTAGTAATCCAGAGTACTTACCCAAAGTTTCCATAATTTCTGAGTACGCAATCTCATGATGCCCAAGTTCTCTGATTTCATAATCACAAAGCACCGAGCATGGCATGCTTACATTTGAAAACTGCTCACTAAATAACTCTACTTCGTATCTGGAACGATTGCGTCTAAATTTCATGCATGAACCTGTGGCAAAACTTTATTATTGAAAAACCTAAGATGGACAAAAACACCATTATATTTTACTCTCCTTCAATCTTTAAATCAGATTGCCACTTTTCAAATTAATAAAATGAAAATATCATGGGATATAATGATTATTTATCCAAGACATAATGTTACAATAAAGCATATGACTTATTTATTGACCATAATCATCGATCACGGAGCAAAACAAATCGATCAAAAAGACTGACTTAAGGCCAGTCGAAATAAAATCAAGCCCATAATTTGCAATGATATGAGCTCATCGAATATTGAAATTTTATTTTATAAGACGTTTCGGTAAGTGTAGGTTTACATAAAAGTAGGAATACATTATTCCTTCTTTTATTATCGTACATTATTCTTCTATATCTGAAGGTCCTGGTCTCCATGCACAATTTCTTTCTTCAGCTCCGCATATATTCTCCTTCTCCTCACCTCATCCATAGAGCCTATTCTCTCTCTCTCTCCCTCGCCCGCTCACCAAATATCATTCCATATGTTACGGCCTTCAGCATCTCTTCTCCTCTTTCATTCCTGTTACAAACACCCACTCTGCCTTTTCCTAATTTCTCAATGCATTTTCTTCTACTGACCCACTACGCTGAGCAATTACTCTTTCATACTTCTTTCCGTCCATCTCTCCATTCTTTTCTCCATTCTCTCTCACACCCACATCTAAAATGCCCGCAGTATATTTTGATCCTCTTTCCTTAGAGCCCTTGTTTCCTCAACAAACACAACGCTGCACTTCCAAATTAAATTCTTCGCCATTCTTTTATTTATATTCTAACACAAGGCCCCCGTAACTAATTTTCGCCAAGTACAGTTTTTGACGACGAAAGCTCTGACAATAAACTAGAAACGGTTACGTTCAAAGATATTTCTTATACTCAATACAAAGAAAACAAGGAATCACATTATTTTCTGGAGTATACAGACAGTACTACGCACGTCTCCTCGGCTATGCTTTGGAAAATATACTTATGGAACGAGCACTGCATTGTGCGCTTAAAATCTGGTCTGCAACGTGAGATCATCCTTGCATATCAACCATAGAGGCGAGCTAAAAAACGCAAGAAATTAACCGTTGCCTCTGCAGTCGGATTATCTGTTAACGTGCTTCTTCTTTGACTCTGACATAAAGACAATCTCGTCTGCGAAGGCCGGGTAATCTATTTGTTTTTCCTTTTTTCATTCGAATCCCGCGTATTCCTTACATTTCCTGACGCCACTCTCTGATCACCTTGTCAATGACACATCTAAAGACCAGAGGGTTGTGAGCCCATTTCTTTGTCTGCCTCCTCTGTGGGCAATGATTTTGTCTCATTAGCGAATTTTAATCCCAGACTTGACGCCGCAATAGGACCTCATTTTCAATGCCATCTGCAAATGTATTCCCTTTGGCTACGCGGACCTCTAATCAAGAAGTGCAGCGGATAAGCTTTTTCGACTTATTTCCCACAAAAAGGTAGCCATGTGCATATATTCAAAAAATCAAACACAAAGTCTACTGAGGCACATGCACTCTGAAAGTCACCGTAGCGAGTTTAAGCGGAATGGGGATATTTAATTTTCATTATTATATAAAAAATAAAAATTTCGATTTGTTCCAGCAATATTTTCTTTGAAGTAATTAAGTGAGCCTTTAAAAGTATCCAAGGATTTATACACACAATTGTAGCAAGGATGCTTTAATCCCATACCCTGAGGGGATTTCAAAAAGAGGAAAATAGTAAATATTGACAATTTATTTCGGACTCAATGCAAGTTTTTACTCACAACGCTATATTCTTCAGTAAATTCTAAAGTTAAAAAAAACCATCCTGGTCATAACTAACAAGTGGAAACAATATTTAAACTAAGACCTGTGTCGTTCGAAACATTTTTCGCATCTAGAGTTTCCAAATAAAACTAAAAGTTATATAGGTTTTTATTATCAAATAGGATATCCAAGGATAATTTAAATTTCTTCGTGTAATGAGGACATCCTTCTTGTTGATTCTTCTTGGTTTATATAATATTTATGTCATTCTCACAACATAATTCGTACCTCTTCTATCTCTAGTAAATCTCGCTCGTAATCGGCGAATGCAAACTACCTATCGTAGGGTGTTGCCCGCATACTACCAGAGCAGTATAACATATCAGAGTCAGGAGAATCTTAAGTTAAACTCCGTGAAAAGAAACCCTTACCTTCAAATAATTCAACAGTACATCAATTTAAAGATAAATGAAACATATGCGTGTGAACGAGAATATCTTGAAAGGCTTCAATCAATAAGTAACCATTTGTTAAAAAACTTATAACTTACTAGACTAAGTTCAGAGAACTAGTTATACAGTTTCACAAAGCCGTACAAATTACAAAAAACACTACAAATATGATATTATCAAGTCGCACAAAACCATTTCCTAATTGCATAATGAAAAATACGCAGCAAATGTAAATACTAAAACCGGTTTAGATAACATTAAGATTTGAAGTGTGGTCTGGTGATTTCACGGTGTATTTGTTACATAATTTTTATCGGGTACCAATGTATGATATAGATAGAATTACCAAATCCTCAGCAATGAATTTCATTTATCTATCAGTTGAATACGTCCAACCATTAAAGATGAAACCGTAAATATTACTGCTGCCACAAACTAAATTTCATAAGTCTAAGAAAGACGAGCTTACATAAACTGATATATATGCGTAACTGTGTACATCAAGTTGCATAAAAAAGTATAACACTTACAGCACATTAATGAAAGAGGCTAACCGTTCCGTCCTTCTATATAAATCTCACGCACGAAGTTATTTTTATGATACATGGCTACTCCATTTATTTTGTTCATACCAACCCGAGTCAAAATGACGAGTATCAGATCGGTATCAAGCGGTATCCGATACTAACAATAAGTATCGCCGTGATCTCGTTGTAGTCTCGCCGAACGTATCCTGGCAGTATCCTTGAGTATCGTGGAGTCCTATAGCCGAGACTCGTTCTGATACTACTCGAGACTGGTCGAGACTGCAGTATCGGACGGGATACTGGGTATCCGTTGTCGATACTCCGTGGATACTGATGGACTCAAATCTCCCCCCCCCCCCTCCCCCCCCCCCAACCCATTCCATGGTGGACTTCTAAAGCTGCGTGCTTGCTAATTAGTCTACTTGCATGCGAAAACGTGCATGGTCCCTACCTTTCCGGGATGGGCTACATTCCGGGTATGGTTTAACTTCAGGGATGTAACAGCTGGCTGTCTGCTTTTCCTCAAAAAATACGAAAAAATAAACGCTAGATGATATAGGCGAGAACTATAAAACTGAAATAAGTCTGTATTCCACGAGCATGGAACATCAGTCCTTTCAGGAACAAAGAGCCCCAAGGAGTACGTACAGGTTAGAAAGGGAGGAGCGAAAGGCTTCTTACAAACCTCACCAAACAGACTTATTTTGTCACACTATAGCCTACGATACTATGCATTAATGTATTGGAAGTATGAGCTAAATTACACAAAAATGTGTATGCTTTATATTTTTATAAGTAGTGAGCGTCACTAATAACGGTGTGATAAAAGTTTGCTAAAAGCACCAGTAAAAATTTCTTGCCACATTAATTACGCTGAGTGAAATGGACAAACGGGGTTGCATTAAAAAACTCCCGTGAAGTGATGGACAAGCATAAAATGCACCGAAAACCCTTCTGGAAATATGCTTGATATCAATGGAAATCTGAAATTAGGAACGGGTTTTTGTGGTACTTAATCCCATCCCTAGGGCCCAGGTACCTATCCTGGAACGGGCAGAAATTTTTCAATAGAGTACCAATCCTTACTGGGTGCTATGTAGAGACCACTTCAAGTAAGGTACATTGGATGTGACGGTAAAATGTTGACCAATTGGTGCCTATCTATAAGAGAAGGTTAACGCCGATGCCCCGTTTCTCTTCATATTTACACTTTACGGTATTCATTTTTTTCATTGCCATCCTACCCACCAATTCTTAATGGAAAAAATTGACCTCAATTGACAGTCGTCTGTATAAATAATCAACCGATTTGCCATAAGTTCATCACTCACAGTGATAACGGTTGATGGCTGCCACCCTATTAAAAAGTCTTGGTCAAGTTTTCTCACCGCAAATGGATGTAGATGAAACGATTGGGCTTCTCTAGAAAAAACCTTTAAAAAAGCATTTCAAAGCAGGAGATTGACTAAAATTATTTTACATTAAAAACCATTCTAGAGCAATCCACTTCGACACCAAATTAAGGATTTTCGTCGTCATCTTTCCCGAAAAATAAAAAGATGACATCCTCCCACTGAATAGATCCGTCTTTTCTGCCATGACATTTCCTCCTTTTTAACAGCCCCCGACGTTCTCCATCCGGAAAACGACTCTGGAAAAAAAGTCACCGAAATGGACGAGAGAGGGAGAGAGGTATAAAAAGGAACAAAATAAAAGATGCATAAACACATAAAATCTCCCGCTCACCTCATTTTTTTCCCACCCCCAACCAAACTTCCTTCCCTCGAACATATCTCTCTCCCTAGCTATAACCACCCCCTTCACACGGCCACCGATTTTCAGCCTCTTGGACTGAGGATAGAAGGGGGTGAGGAGCAGGGGTACGAATCTTACGACGTGAAGACAGATACAGAGATAAAGGAAGAAAAATCTTTCATCGTTTTCTTTTTTTTTCCCCAACCCTCCTCCAACGTCCCTCTCCCTCCACGCTCCGCAAGAAGGACAAGCGACCGGAAGGGAATCCACAACGGGAGAGCAGAGCGTGTAAGCCAACGCACACAAAGGTCGCCGATACATACGCGCATACGTACGTCGAGATTGAAGTTAGGAAGGGGGGGTGCGCGTTCTATCGGGTTTTGAGTGTGGGGGAGGGGGCTCGGAGGGAGCAAGTCTTACACCCCGGAGACTCCGGGAAAAAGCCCATTTTCCACATTGCTGGCATCACCGCCTTTCCTTGTCTCGCACTTAACCTCTTTGCTTCTCGCTTATACCAAAAGTCAAGAGCAAAACCTAAAGCTGGCCCGATACGTATCGAAAAAGTGAAAGAGAGATGCTACTCTGCTCTGGTTAGGCCACATCTCTAATACACTGCGTGTATTTGGGACCCTGCAAAGAAAGATTTTATTCGCAAAGTAAATAAAATGCAAAGGTAAGCCGCACGCTTCGTTAAAACTGCCACGAGTGAACAGAGAGAGTTGAAAGAGATAACAGATGGAATAGGCGGAGAGCTGCTAGAGACTCGGGAGGCTGCCCGGTAGGCTTAAATTACTAAGAAAATTCAGATAAGGCGAGTTTCAGTATGACACGGAAAATATTATTTTGACATCGCGCTATATCTCTTGAACTGATAGAAGTGACAAAATAAGATAGATACACTTCCGAATGATAGGCACAGAATATCCTTCCTTTAAAAGGCATCATAAGTGATAAGACATCATACGTTTCTGCTATAAATAGCAAAAACAGCGTGACACCAACACCGTTAAAATACAATTCACCAGTACTCTCCCCCCTCCTTTTCCCTATTCCTCCCTTTTATGGCTGCTGTCCGATAGATAGATGTAGATATACATGAATGATTCCGATAATTCATAGTATCGGCTGATCATTCAATCAACACTTTTTACCTGAATTATTTGGTTAGGTGTTTTTTTTCAACTTTTGGTTATAAAATAAGAAAATAAAATGAAATATTGAGAATATAATTGATGTAATTTTACGCCATACTTAAGACGATACTTTGATTTACTGTTAATGCGACATGGCTAATAGAATAGAAGAATTGATTCCATTTTGAATCACCCATCCATAAGGCTTTATTTGTATTATGTTTATTCCGCAAGCTTTTACAATCACCTACCTTTGCCACCTTATGGTTTGACATTAATTTCACCAAAAAGGTGTCATCATGAAATTTCTCTTCGAAATTTCCGTATGGAAACGATTGGCGGTAGTAAAAAAAGAGAATGGAATACACAAAGTACGAATTTATTGAATGACGTACGCGATTTCCACAAAGCTAAACCGGAAACCGTCGCTTGTATCGGCCGTTATTACATTTTAAAGATCGACTAAGTTAGTGGAATTTTAAATTTTTAGAAAGGACCAATGGATTCGTTTGCGATAAAAATTATCTGACCTTATTTTAAAAAAAATTACGAGACCAAATTTTGTTTCAAAGCGAATTAGAATACAATGGTTTAAGTCTTGTAACTGAGCGTGCCAATGCGTAAAATTTTCATTGGCTTTTAATTTGCAAATGAATCAATGTGTTTAATGAGCAGGTGCCACAAATCGACAACTTTACCTTTGCCGTACCCTGTATATGGTATGCAACAACATCGTGTTCGCGCAAACCCTTGCGAAGTCCATCTTAAATAAAGATGGCTCCGTTTTCTAACTGTCCAGCGCACTGACCCGGATATTGGGTGTTCTGAGTCCCAACATGGCAAGTCAGATGAGTTATTTTATGGAGAATTTCAATTGATTAGAATTATTCGTGCAGTCTTGACTTCGTGCAATGTTCATTTGAGAATTGAACAAACTATTTATATATTCTCGAAGAAGTGAGGTGGATCACAGGGACCATCGGTTTTAGCACAATGAGTTATAAAGCATCGACTTAATTGTCATTAAGTTAAAGCATTATAACTCAAATAGTAATTTCTAATGGGATGATGGTTAGTGCATTTTTAGATGGAACTGATAATCACTTCAAGTATACATAAAATAATTTGCAGCCAACTTCTATACTCAAGAATCCATCACGAAAGTATGCAAACACATTGTGGTCAAAGCCCGTACGTGATAAGTTGGTGGTCATTAATCCACGCGGACGATGCCCTTAAATCTTGTGTGACGTTAAAAAGTATATGTAAAGTTAAAAGTAAGTGTTCAAAATATAAACAATAATAATTATAGTTTCACGTACTATTAAAACAATTTGCAGCATTAAAGTTAAAATAAAATCATTTAAAAATCCCAAAAACTATATCCCTATCAATAACATTTTTATTGTAAATGACTAATGAAAAATGCCATTGTCCGCCGGTCTGCTCTGGTTCACCGGTTATGAAGCGGTCAGACTCGAAAGTGTTAAAACGCATATCAGAGATAAATTTTGACAAATTTCATTTTTGTACATCAACAGTATTGGCTTTACAATGCCTTAATATGAACAAGTAGAATATAAGCATCGGAGTGAAACGGAAAAATTGGTATCGAGCCAGCAACGAGCAAAACCGTCGCCTCCAATCTCCCCCATTTTCCCACACCCTCATTCTCCCTTCCCCTTTGATCCTCCCCACATGAAAAAGAAAATGAAAAAAAAACAGGCTGGTCTTTTCCGGAGCGCACCCTTCCCCACAGCTCCCGACCCGCGTAACTTCCCCCCACCCTCCACCCCCCGCTCAAACCCTTGAGACCTCCCACCCGTCTAGCTACGGTCGCGAATCATAAAGTCACAATGCCGTAAAATGATTTTATTGCGTTGCAGGATATCGCCACAGTCCTCTCGGAACCTCTTCGACCCAACACTCCATGTCTCCTCCAATCCCCCTTCACCCTCCTCCTGACGAAACCTCCCCCTAGTACACACAGTTGGAAAAATCCACCCCACTCTAACACGAGAGAAGAACAACCAACGACCTCTTCCTCTCAACCGATTCTGTGTCTTCTTCCCGCCCCTATCCCCCTATCCTTGCAGAAGAAGGCCAAACCAAACGTTTTTGGGATGAAGAAATGCAAGGCTAACCACGCCTGCCCTTCTGCTTTCATTTTTTGAGGGTGTCCGGGCCCTTGTCCTTAAAGGAAACTCCCGGGGGAGAAAAAGCCAAAATAAAATTGTACGCATCCTCAAACACATAAAAAATTCAGAAAAAAAACTTATCCGCCGCCCCCTTATGTCACACATCGAACGTCATATCCTTTTAGCCGACATGATTGGTCGATTAAAGTCACAGACACTTTTCTAAGTCCTCCAAAAAATCAGCACTACCTCAGCTGTTCCGTATTCATTATTAAAATGTACATTCACATGTTCAAAACAGATATACATTCCGATTATCATTTGTACCGTTAAAATTGTAGCTCAAAGTATGTCACAAAATTGCCCTTTGAAGACATGTACATTTAATTCTGCTCTTCTCGTTTTGATCTCTTTCAGAGACGAAGACATTTTTTTCTGTTTGTTATTCATCTAACGTAATATAATTACTTTTAGACATAAATTTAGCTTCAGTACTCACTGTTTTTCCCGGAAAAGTATATATGCGGATCGGCCCCATTAAATACCTCACAAAGTACGGAAACGAACGAGTGATTTCAATAAAAATTAAAAAACTGAGTGGGATGAAAAACTAGATAAATTTTGAGAAGTCCAATTACGTCTACTGAGGATTACGAGGGGCAGTAACTAACAAAGTATGTGAAATAACATGATGCTACGATTGAGTAATCTAAAAGTAAACAAAAAAACACTTTAATATATCTTACGCGATGTGCCATTCCCACTGGGCTGCAAACGCTTATGTCACAGAACGCACAAAACAATTAAAATATGCAGACAAAAGTTTCAATGGGTAAATTTCGTTTGATTTCACTGCGAGAGATAGCTGCAATGACAAAGTACTCATTAGCCGTCGAGTCAACTCAAAAGATTCTGAGGTACAGACAACGTTCAGTGCGTTCACATTTATTGGATAGAGAATCCAACGGCCATTGGCAGGTCCGAAAAATCAAAACTCCGCAAATAATGCCGTTGAAGCCGTAAGTAAAATCCCCGTTACTAACACACACAAGGCGATAACTAAAAATCTCATGCATGCAACAAAAACCGGACACCTTATGGATTTTTTATTGTAAAGCTCTTACGCTTGAGTTTGAGATATTTACCTAGTCCTAGTAAAATCCATATTTAATATTTATTTAGGCAGCTGTAAGAAGCATTAAGTAAATATTTGAATATTAATGGTGCAAAAACATTGTTTTTATGACTTAAATTACCAATAATTAACTATATATGCAAACATAAGTGTTTAACTTGACTCATTTTTCTTTTACACTGTACGGCGAAAACGTCTTCACAACCGAAGATTTTTTTGAGATTCTGCAAAACTTATTGCGGTTATTGATCTATCTTTTAAATTAGTTGAGAAATCATACAATATCACACACTGTTAATTTTCAGACGAGATCTATGCGTTAGAAATTCTTCATTTTTGAAATAAAGTTTCTCTGGAGTGCATACCCGTGGCATTTCCAATGGAAAATGGCTAGATTAATTTGGAAAATGTCTCGAAAAGAATAATAGTAAGTGCTTCACTCACTCAGTGATTCAACCCGTAGGTTGGTTTGGATATTTGAGGGTAGAGCTCACCCCAGACTAAGCCACAGGCGTGTAAATTTCACACATTCAGGGTAGTGGGGTCACTTCCTTTTCCTAGGCCTACTCGCACTCCGAGGGTTTTTTTTGTTCAGGGGCGTCCAAAGGCTTCACCTGGATTTGAACCCGGGACTCTTCGATCAGTAGCCAAGCGCTTAGTAAGTGCTTAATACTCTCTGAATACATTGGAAATATGAGATATATTTCTTTATAGTGAGGCTAAGTTCATCGAATTTCATAGGAAGTGATATTATAGACGCAAGAAAAATAGGTTTATATTTCAACATATGGCTTTCAAAAATACAGTTGTGCTTCGATAATCGGAGTACAGATTTATCGAGCCTTCATATTATCCGAGGTATGAATTTAGTTCGATCATAGCATAATTAAGCCAATTTTAATTTTAGGTTGCTGTATCCGAATTTTTAATGATTCTTTTGGTCGATACAACAGTTAGGAGGATACAATCCCAGCAGGCATTTTGCAGTTGATATGCCTCAAGTTAATCAGAGAAAATAAGTGAGAATTACATTTAGACAGTTTACAGTATCGAGGACAGAACATTGAGATAATTGACATCGAGGAAAAGAGAAATATTATGTTCAAAGGATGTATTTCTTCAAAGTGATTTTAAAAATGTAAATATCGGTCGCTCTACGGCAAGGCTTGAAAATAGTGTGTTTATTTCATAATTTATTACGCCAGACCGGAGTTTAGCCCTAGTATATACGCCGACCCGAGTTACGTCGTATTACCCAAGTTTTCGATTAAAGGTGTCTTCGGTCCACATTAACTCGGATAATCGAGACTATAACATGCAACCAAATCGACTGAAGATTATGTAGTTGGTTGCGGAAAATATGACACCAACGAAATCTTAAGTATATCATACAAATTTTTCGGAGTTTCCCTCAATCATAGTTTTGGATCATAAAAGTAAAAACGCACTTTCATTTTCTAATTTAATTATCAAGATCCTGGGATAATTAAAAATGTAATCATTACGATTCACGCAATGACATGAAACCTTAGCGATATGTGTAAGCGGAATATAATCCTAAAGAGGCTGTTTAATCGACCGCCGTAATTTTCATGGAGATAGAAAATTCAATTAAATTCCTAATGTTCTTCATTACATAAAACACGTACGGCTCGAACTTTATTATTCGAAGTAAAAGTAGTCGCATAAATCAGCGAAGATATAAAGAAGGACCGTAACTGTCGAAGATAAACTCTGTCTTCCAATTGATAAATTTTTCCAGAGTGTTTGCTCCTTTTATTTGAGTGTGTTCTTGCTAGTCGTGACCTTTATCGAAAACGGAAAAAAGAAGGCTGGAAATGAGCTTCATCACTGGAGAAAATTGTTTCCCCAGGGAAGATAAACTTCGATGATGATGGCAGACACATAAAGGAACCCGAACGGATGTTTTTTCCTTCAGATTATTCTCGGGTTGATTTCTTTGAAAGGGGTTCGTAAAAGCTAGGAAAGATCAAAAAAGAGAGCGGCCAAAACTATCGAAATGAGACTTTGAAAAGTAAACACTAAATAACTAAAGCGTTGTGAAGAATGTTATTATTTTTGTAATAAGGGGTGATAACTTTTGCAAACAATACAATTACTCAGAGAAGCATTCATTCTCCAAATGTGAACTCATTCTAGAATTATGACTTCTTGGTAAAATCTTACTTTACATCATTTCAATGCATAGTAGCTTCAAATTACATATTAAAGGTATATATAGTCATTGTCCACTGAAATCACTTCATTTGTACTTCCTTAGGCTAACCCGGCCAATTCAATGACAACGAAACTGACCTAGTCAATCGAACCAAAAAAAAACCTTTATAACGCAACTCGTCAAAGTGCAAAGAATAAATGTCCGAACCTTAAAACAAAGAATCAATATTCAAATATTCGATACGTATCCCCAAGAAAGATTTTTCGCCGACATAATAAAAAAAACCGTCAATCGCAAATACCACTGTCCAAAATAACTTCAGAGTAATCGCATACCACTATTAATTACAGCCAAAACAACTCCAAATAATGTTTTACTGAAAACACTTCCAGAAAAAGTAACAGCACAAAACAGAGGCATAGCCAACATACTTTGATGCTTTCTTTCCAAAGTTATTTAAAACCTGTAATAGCACACATGGAGATGGCTATTAGTCACCTCCACGACCATTACCACGACAGCTCAAATTCATTAACTCATTGACAGATGAAAAGCCCTATGTTGCAGAATCGATTTTCAAGAAATTGATTGAGTGATATTACGTGTATCAAAATAACCAGTGATTGATGCGCTAATCATAAAACAGCATAGGCGACTATAGATCACAAAACGATGCACTTATTTGAACAGGCGTCGCTCTTTTAAAACCTACTCATTTCTACACCACGTGAAGTGTAATATTTTCATATAATTAACACTTTCCAAACTGATAGGCATGCTTTTCTGCTGATCTTCTCATTCCAACATAGACACTGCGTACTACAAAATAGAGAGAATACTTCGATTTAGACCGAAAGTTCCAACAAGGATCCACAATATTGGTCGTACTGTAGCGGCGAGTAAACAACAACAATAACATCCACAATGACGATACACGGTAACTTCACAGCTGAAGATCTACAACAGCGGCGACGGGTGTATCGGTAATTATCGGGGAAAACAACCCCAAGCAAGCCGTGAGACTGTAATGAAACATTTTTTACCGGCGAAGAAAGTCCTGTCGATGGTAGTAATATACTAAAACGCAGTGCATATAGCTTGTGAAACAGCGACTCAAAATATAAACATAGGTCATGCATGGAAGGAGTGGAGTTTATTTCATCCCCGAAACCTTCGGACAATATAATAAACCTCAAGATTTAAGGTAATGTTCGTGGACGTAAAGACTTATTACAGCAAAAATGTCACGCGCAATCCGAAGTAAGTAATTTTAAAGCAGTATTACCATCTCGAACTTATACATTTTTCTTCAAATCATTGAAACATTCGCGGTACATGCTCGTAAAGCACTGTTATTTTGGGTTTAACCCGTTACAGGATTAAAAAAGAATCAACGCTTCTTGAATTGTTTCTTGAACGTTGAATAATATCCAGAACCATATACACCCGCTCCAACCCCTCTCCCCCACCCTCTCACCTCTTTGAGACTATATATTTTGATGCACAAATATTTCAATTGCCCTGACGAGGTTTCCGGCAAAGGAGAAGAAGCGTCGGTATTTTTTTAAATCCTGACACGGGTTAAACACAAAATAACAGTGCTTTATATTTTTCTATTTGCTGGAGTATATTTCATGCCCCCCTGTTTTTTTAAGTATAAATCATGCACAAAAACTACTTTTCAAGTCCGGTTTGTACAGAGGGCGGCATTCCAGCCACCGATGCAGTTGTAGCAGTCCTCCATATTGCGAAAGATAAATTTCACACTGGGAACGTCTTCTTTAGTCAAAGACATTGCTAACCCCAAACACGTGCGTCTACATCTACATATACGAAGTACCGAGCAAGCCACCTCTAGGGTGATTCAACATTCCAAACCAGACATGAAATAATCTTCACAGTTCAAGGTCAAACCCCACACGCTCCCCTGCTCGCTAGGCGCACAGCCAAACCAGAAACTAGGTGATAGCTACGTTGGCGGACATACTAACATGATACTATTACTAAGATAAGGTAAGGTTAAGATGGTATTACTATTGATTAGTATAACTAATACTATTACTTCTAGGATACTACGATGTACTAATTCTCGTAGAAGACAAAATCATGCAGGACGTTTCAAGCGGAGTGAGCTATTTGTAATAATGATGTGTTGTTAAACACAAACCTACTATAGCTAGCGAGGGTGATAACATCATAGAATTGATATATTGCAAGTATTACGGTCCCTTATTGCCCTCGGCCTATCTATACAAATCTGAGAATAAAATCACTTCTCAAATATCATTTCATTCAATTCCCATACTACCTCAGTGTTTGGAATGACGCGTTTGTCGCGATGGTACATACTATTTATTTCAGTGGGCTTGAGTGTCGTGGCGTCACATGCAAAATTCTACATTGAAGGGTGTGCCCTGACGTCGAACCGCCGTAAAATTACGTTAAAACGGAAATGAATGACACTGTTAATAAAATGCGATGTCCTCCAGTCCTCCTTTCGAATCGAGATGCGCGATAATCATTGCTTTCACATTCGAAATTCCATTTGAATCACTGATTGTTACATAAAAGTGTACTTAAATCCCTATGCTCTTCAAAACGTGCATTTTTATGATCGTTATTTATCAAGTGCTATCAGCTGCCATAAAATCAGGTGTCAATGTCACATAAAAATATTTACCCCAGAAAATCCAAATAAACGTTCGAAATTGGCATCATTTTTCTGCGGAAAAATAAAAAATTTCAACCCAACTTTGTTACATCCCTAAATTTCGATTATAATAACTCATTTTCATCTCACCAAAACGTAGAATGTTACATATCTGATGAACGGAGATGATATAAATAAACGGCTTTACCAACTATGTCACTTCCAACGCCAACGTAAGATAGATACTTCTACGACATTACTACTTTATGCCATGTCTCATACCCTGAATATAAAAACAACTAAAGAACTTTTCCTAAAAGGAGGCGCAAATAAGCGCATTACCACGGTCCCTCACGAAACATTGTCGAAATTCGCCTCTTTCATGTATTTTTAGGCTGCTTGCAGGTAAAACAAGTTTCCCCAGGACATTTCTCCGCACACAGGCTTTTTTTAGTCGCCTCCTTAAGTACTGAAGGTATCTGCCGTCATGAAAGGATTGAGAGAGCAGGCAGTATTAATGTTTATTTTCTGAATCCACTGAGAAATAGATTAAAGTTAGGGCATTCCGCCCACGACCAAGCGTCTTTTGGGGAAAGATGCCTTGACCCAAACGCTCCGACGAGAGGTATGTGCACGTGCTATTCTGATAGACAGTTAATGCGGCCAGTCAGCTAACATAGAGCAGACGTCCTTGAGAATAAATATTAGTACAGCAGTTTCTCGTTTCCTTCTGGAGCAGATAAAATCTCAACACGGGAGAATAACTGTTCCTGAATGACAAAACAAAACACGTTGATTTGCCTGATGTAACTGGCTGACAATTATTAAGTGTATTGACACTGTCCTATTTTACGAATAATGTTTATTAAGTACCGATGTTTTCGGATGTAGCTCTAATAAATTACACACCACCTATTTGTATGATTTCAAACATACTTAGCGAAGAAGGGAAATTAAATCTTTCACATTCATGTTAGGTCACGAATTGGCGCACAAGTATAATTTTTAATGCAAAGCGGAAAATGCTCAGTTACCACATGATAGAAATAAATGTAAAAAATAGTCTAAGAGTCAAGAAAGTCAAACTTCAATTTTCCCACCAGTCAATAATGTCGTTTGGAAATACAAGTTCCCATATGTGGATAAAGATGCTTCCTCGCACTCAACCACAAATATTTCTCGAATAAGAAAATAAGTAGGTTTATGTTCATAAACGAGTCAAATCAGCAAGTTATTGAACAGTCACTGGACTTGAATACTTTTGCGAAAAATGGAAGTGAAAACTAACGCATTATGTAAGTTCAAATGCTTTCCCGGCAAATGGTTAGACTGTAGAGCTATAGAGTTTAAATGCTATACCACCCGGTTGGAAACCCGAGAGCTCTAAATACTAACGCATTACATCAGGCACAAATCCGATTCCTACTATTCTACGTAAAAGACAGATTTATGAGCATGTTTAAACCTAATTTGTTAAGAACATTTCAGCTATTTTTCATAACACTCACAATCAGTTGAGTGGGTAACATGTCACACTGCAAGCCTCAAAGAAAACTATTTAATTCACGTATTGATACACATTATCGAGAAACAAACTCCAGGTGCTCAGCTCCAATATTTTTAGGGGAAAAATAAAATTCCATTCTCATAATAACTCAACACACCTGTGTAATAAAGCAATTCACATCATGGTCGAAAAAAACTTCTGATTCACATTAGCATAATATCCTAACTTTAAGAGAAAAGGGATTCCCAGCATAGGTCCCCAAAATCAGGCTCCATTTAATGAATCCTTTCCTCAAGCGATCATCTGGAAAGGCACGTAGCTTCAAATAAAGCGCGTTGCCTCTACCTAGGAGCTTAACAATATCATCAACCTGTGTCTCAGGAGCAATCGCGAGGAAACTTAGAGGATTAATCTCAGGTAATATCATGAATCTCGTCCATGCATCACTCCCTCCCTCGCTTTCTCAGCGCCATTGCCTGTGTCTTCATATCCAGACACTCCATGCTCAGGCAACCATTCTTAGCCATGGCGCCATAAACGTGGAGGAAATCAGGATGCAGGATTCAAACAATTCTCGCACATACTATTAGACGCCAAAGATAGCATATGCCAACCAGCTTTGAGTGGAAAAAATGTCGAACGAAGAGAATATTTGTTCATCGCCCGAAAGCCAATTGGCTTATCACGCAGTAGGCTTTGGCTTAATAATATTAAGATGATTCATAAATTGAATCACAGTAAAAAAAATTGGACCCCTCATGTTCTGTAAAAAAATCATCGAGAAAGGAAAAATTAATTTCTGTAACACTCAAATCCATTTCTTTACTAAACATAGGTAACATATCAAATCCGGTCACGTGATGTCCTAGAATAAGGATCCCCCGAAAGAATATCATGTCCTAATCTAGAGACGAATAGGGAATCCCAGCTAATGTTCTATAATTCACGCACGATTTCATGAGTCCTTTCCTTACGTGATTAGCAAATGAACACAGGTTCAAATGTAACGTCTCGCCTCTCCCTAAGAGCTTAACATTTTCCTCAACGAGGGACTTAGGAGCGTTTGCGAGCAAACAAGGTGGATTATTCTCGGAGAGAATACCATGGGGGCTCCGTCATAATTCACTATATCCCTTTATCTGCGCCACAGCTAGGGTCTCCACATCTAGACTCTTCTTGCTCGGCCAACTATACCCAGCAACGTCAATTTTCAACTAAGAACAAAAAGCTATGGTACATAAACTGACTAACATTGACAAATGATTTCTTCACGATTGGGCAAAAATACTTGGCTAGTATGTGATGCTAACTATGATGTTCGATAACCTGGTGAAAACCAGGTCATACTGCTTAAAAATAAGTCTCTTTTATGACATTAAACGCAAAAGGTAGCGACTGATTAATCTTACTATAACTTTCAGCTTAAGAAGACTACTTAGAGTCGTAGATTGGCGGAAAATTTTGAAAAAATATTACTTTTGATGTTCTACGCTAAAATTTACATAGGATCACAATTGAATTCCGTAACATTATTTTCATGCGCTAATGTGACATACCTGTCCAGTCAAAGCCATTCACTTCCAGGCAACAAATGCTCATAATGTGCACGAACGTAATTTAATAATCTTGAGAGAAATAGAGAATCCTAGTTTATAGATTAGAAGATTATCAAGCAAAGAAATCATTCATGATGAGAAAACAACTGTTTAGTTCAAAGAAAATAGTGTTAACAACATGGAAGCAGCACTTTAAAACATTCGGTGGAGTTTTGCACTATATGGATCTGAGACATGGACGATTGGAAATATGTAATAGAAGAAAAAAATGTTTTCGAAACTCGGTGCTGGAGGGGTATACTGCAGATAAATTTAAAGGACACGATCAGAAACAAGGTGAACAGGGAAAATAGAAAAGAAACCTCTCGAGGAGGACCGAGAGACAAACACATAGGTCAGCTAAAAGGGAAAATGAAACAGAAGAGCTACAAGGGCATTATGGAGTTAGCAAAGGATAGGAAAGAATAGAAGGCTGCAATCAACCAATTTCATAGATGATGATGATGAGCTCAAATATCCATAAATCGGGCGTATTTCATGAATTCTTTTTTTACGTGACCGTCTGGAAACGTACCCAACTTTAAATTTAACGTCTAGGAGCAAAATAATTTCCTCAACGTGTGTATAACGAGCGCTTGCGAACAAACTGAGTAGATCACTACCGCTTAAAATATCATGGGTCTCCCATTACTTCCCTCCTTCCCATTATATACACCATTGCAATGGTGTCTTCGCATCTAGACTCTTCTCATTTCGGCCGTCCCCTTCCACCTGTGCCACTGAGCAACTGGCAACGGGCGAGGCTCAACCAGGAGCTTCGGAACTGGGACAAAACTTCCCATGTGAGTCCCCCTAGGGCGCAGTCGCCGCTTCCGGTAGGGAGCGCAGACAGGTGAAATGAATGAGGTATCACGCGGAGTGGTAAATAGCACGAGAGAGCGAGTTTAAAGTGGCGTAGTCGCCGACAGAGGGGTAAAAAACAAGGAGCGCGAAATCTGGAGATAAGTGGGGCCGCGAAAGCGGAAATGGGTATGGCCCGTGCGAGTTAGGGATGTGAACACGGGAGCATATTCTACGAGATCTTTTTACGGATGACTGCTTTTCGTTGCTTGAGCTAATTGTTGTTTCCCAATCCCCTGCGAATCAAAGTGATCAAATACCAACATGCGTCCTACTAACGGACAATTAATTGATCAACAATAAATCCAAACAACATCGGGAGGTCACCTGAAAATAAAGATTAGACTTACAGCATAAACGATCAGTTTAAAAAAAATAAATAAGTCCACAAAAGTTAGCTGAGACTTGATTTAAAATATACGATCAACAGATGTATTTTTCTGTTGTTCACTTTAAGATAAAATGTATGCGTATGCATTTGTTATATGATGTCCGTAATACTTCGCTTTTAGTTTTTTTATTTTGCAAATTGTATTAATTTATATTTAACTTGTCACTTTGTTATTGTCTAAATCGTTTGATTTATTTTCTCTTTTTTTTGCTCGTAAAGAATGTACATTTTATTAGTCCTTAAGGGTATAGCCCCAGGACAATTAATAAATCTTCAATCAATCAATCGACTGAAAATGAGAAGAATTTCTCAACTTGTTTCAAGATATGATGCCAGCTCAATTAAAAAATTCCAGAATTCCCATGCTTCTTTCACTCTCTCAAGAAGAAATTGAAACACCTTCAAAAATTAACCATATTACTACTTTTGGCTGTTACAAGATATTATCTTAAAGTTCTTTGGAAGAGAATATCACTCTAATTAGTATCAGAGGTACCAAAAAGAATCAGGGGTTCTACGAGCAGGAACATGATAGGCAAAAACCGCGCTAAATAGCTCGCAAAGTCACCGGATTCGGCTTTAAATATTACGCAGATCAACCGACTTAAAGTACCATTTCCTTGCTCTACTTGTAAAGAGATCACGCCAACTTATTTAGAACAATCAGCTAAATCGCCAGGATTCCTTTACTCACTCATGTGTTGGAGAACTAATTCTGAAACTCCTTCATTTACCTGTAAACAATATTTCTGTCGTACATTCGCGATAAAATGTTTACAATTTTTCAAGATAAATCAGAAACATAAATTTTGGTTCGGATGTTCCTTTCGGAGTTCATAAGAAAGGATTCCCCCTCTTAATCAACGGAATTTTTTCAAAATTCCTCGCAGTTTCATGAGTGGTGAAAACTTCAATAACAGTAAAAATGTACAAATACTTCCTTTATTCATTCAACTACATGTACGGCTATCGATTCGGCAATTTCTCCATCTTCGCACTCATAAAAAACATTTCATCTTTCCATGAATCTTAAATCAAAGTTTGTGGATGAGTTTCTTTTTGGAGTTCTTCGATAGAGAAATATCTAGCTATATGTTTAATGCTTCTGAATAAAATATTGTATAAACCGTATCTAATGAACATATAACTGCAATTTTACCCACTTATTTGTAGTCGCATTCCAAATTCCATCATACATAACAAGTATTTCTCTCATTTATCTCATTAGTAATTCCGTCAAGACGAAGTGAACGCTAAGTCACAGGCTTCTTCCAAAAGTTATGTCAATTCTATGATTTGCCTTTCCGTAAAAAATCATGGTTTGTAAATAAAAGAAACACCGACTTCATGGTCATCATAATAAAATATTTTAAGAGATAAAGCTAGAGTCATCACCCTACCAAGTTCCATCAAGGAACTAAGGTTCTCACTCAGGGCCACCTCTTAAGGAAATATTGGTTTAAGCACTTGAAACGCTATTTTTTCTATTTAGGTTTCCAATAAGTAAACGCTGCCTTTGCCTATATATAGCATTGATTAAATATATCTCATAATGATTACCACACTCAATTGACCATTCCTTTACTTGGCATTACTCACTGTAATATATTGCTAGAGAGTTAAAACATCCAAAATTTGCACTTCCCTTTTTATCATGTCTTTTTTTCTCAATAACCCTTATAGTATACAC
Source organism: Pyrrhosoma nymphula (assembly GCA_963573305.1). Taxonomy (NCBI): domain Eukaryota; kingdom Metazoa; phylum Arthropoda; class Insecta; order Odonata; family Coenagrionidae; genus Pyrrhosoma; species Pyrrhosoma nymphula. Next base: position 39,821,742 of record OY754337.1, read on the forward strand.
TTTCACAAACAGTTCCACATGAAGTAAGTTAATTGCATTTCTTAGTATACTTATATGGTACGTTTCTTTCCAAATTTCAATCGATATAATGATTTTAAAAGTGTGTATTTTATTTTATTTCTGACAAAAATATTTGCAATCTAAAAATAGGCACACAACGTTGGCACCCAATTGGTATTAGATAAATTAGCGCAAACATCCATCTTCATTCGTAAATGTTTAAAATTCATAGGAAAACTCTACTTTTTCTCTAGAAAAAGATAAATCAGACATTATTAAACAACTGAAAACAACTTTCCATTTACTTTCAATTGCGATTTTTTCACGGTCAAAATGTTCTACTAGCACTTTACACACCGCAATCAACGCAAACCCTAGCAGCACCATCGTGGTGTAGCAACTTCCTCTTCCTTATTAACAGCTTGAGTAGCAAAACATGGGAGTCATGCGTCTTGATAATCTTCACCGTTGCAGCTAGGAAACGCAATCTCCTGTGTGATAACGATCTCCCACTCGAGCCAAGGAGTGGACTTTTTTGCCAGAGCGAACTTGAATATTCATTATGGACAGGATCTTCCTGTAGACGCAGCAAATCCACAATGTTAAATCTCTCGCTACGTCACAGAGTAATGATTCCAGGGGTAAATTCTACGCAGTTAAACCTGATCGGCTGTCGGCCGACCAATACGGAATAACACATAAAGGGGCAATTCAAGATTAAAATATTTCGCCCGGAGAGGGAGTTGAACCCATATCCCACGAATCCACGCCAAGAGCTTTGACCAATTAATCCAACCAGGTGTTCTCTTCCACTGTGAATTTCAGAGCATAATTCCTAGAAATGCACGGTAAATGAGGACGCCTGATTGTACAAATTGGCTAAAGCACCTGGTGGGAAGTCAAAGGATCTGAATTTGAAATTCAGCCCGGAAGAATCAATATTTTCACTGTAAATTTCGCACATTCGATTTCAGATTAAATTTTCAGCAGTTCGTTATCTCATTCAACTCCTCACTTTCGTATCATAAATGATCCCACCAACTGAATACATTTTGCCAACGGATGAAACACATAGGGCACTGACGAACAAACAATTCCACCTCTCGGTGAAAGCGGAATACGTTTGGTCCAGAACGGGACACAAAATTAATTTTGAAGAGACAAAGGAGGTTGCAAAATAATCACGCTATCACCCAAGTCTAATTAATACGTGAAGCCATTGAAATTGTCAAAAACCCAAACAATTTCAATATGGAGGATTGCTATAAACTCCAAAACACTTTGAAAAACAATTTCCGCCAAATTTCAGAATAATCGCGGACCAACAGCACCTTCAACCACCCTGTATAATCAGGACCAAAACTGCTCCGTCACTTTGATCTGAAGACACCACCTGCAACGCTGGAGAAATGTTGTCACTCTAAAACAGCACACGCAACGGATACCAGAGAATGAAACCAGCACAGCCTTCGCACTTACTAAAAATACATTTAAGTTAGAATAAGACGAATGGATATTGAAGTAAAAACTTGATATATTTCACCTTATCTGTTGAGTAAAACGTCTTCATTCGAAGTCCTCTCATGGCATATTGAATGCTTAGTTCGGATTCTTGGCATTGGTTGGAACCGGTATTTACAGTGCTGACCAATAACAATTCATTCCAAAGTCAAAAACTCCCACATACGTTTAAACAGCCCGTTATAGAAAAACCTAATAAGTGTAGCCCTAGCATATAGGTAACCCTAAAATCCATTCTTCGTTATCACTGGTTGCACAAATGCCATTTACCGTAACTTCAACAATCCTTCCATGCATGAATTTTTATTTCAGTCTCCAAATTGCAAAGCATAAGATTAAATTGTTACCTGCACCACCCATGCATTCCGTGTACTCCTTCCTGAAAACTTCCGGATTGTTCTTTCACTACATTGCAGCCAAATCAACATCACTGAAGGGAGATCGCCAAGAAGTCAGCCTGCTAATGAGACAAAGAAAACAGCTTAGCTATTCTGTTTATGGTACTGAAACACACATAACGAATTTTAGGAAAGAGGATTTTGTGCAAATTTTTCAGAACTTTCGATATCTCACTATCATTTAAGTACCCTGAGGCCCAAAGTTTCCAGGTATTATAAAAACTTTTCATGCTCTCCGAAATACTTTTCAGAAGAAAATTTTAAAAAGGGAAGTTTCAGTTTAATATTCGATGAGCGCAGAAGATGTGGGTGGAGGAGGTATTGAAAAGTAATATAATGCTTAAAATAAGGTGATGAAAAGAGGTAATCCTCTAATTCGGGAAGAAGGAAAAAGATATTCATATATTCACGGATTATAGTGATAAGGCCTTATAATAATGTCTAGCGATAGGTTCTGTGCGATACGAAATAATTTCCGGAGATAAAAACGCGATTTATCGATGTAGAATGAAGTAATGAAATAATTGTCATATATAGTTTCAAAATGAGAAACAGACGAAAACACATGATAGAAGATATGGGAGAGAAAGGAAATGGAAGACATAACGAGAGGTAATGGAATTATAGATGCTGCATTGGAGCAGAGGATGTTGGATAAAAATTACAGAGTGTAGAAGAAGATGCGACTTCTTAGACATTATGGTCATCTTCATTATCAGCAGACATCAATCCGAAGATTGGATTGTAGCAGCGTGGCAGCAGCTTTCCTCTTTCCTCTCATCAAGTTCCCATTAATAAATACAACATTATCTGTCAATAGCTCTCTCCAGATAATAAGCACCTATTTACCAACGCAATTCACATGTATACTACGTTCACTTACGTTCAAAATGCTCCTGAAGTAACCAAGTATTATTATTATTAGATTCTTTATCCGATCAGGTCATACGGACATGGGAATGCGTCAAATTAAATATAACATATAGAACACGCATACCATTAACAATCAATACAATTAACAATTCAGATATTCATACAATTAACATATCATTTTCAGATATTCTGAGGTGTAATAAAATGCATTCTCAAGGAGGAAAATCTTTGATAGACTTTTGAATTTCCCTAATGCAGAAATGTCTTTCAGTTTTGGAGAAAGATGATTGTAGATACGAGCACACACAAAATGTGGGCCATTTTTAGTGAGACTGGAATAAAACCTTTTGAGGTGTAAATCACTATTATCTCGAGTGTCATGAGAATGGAAAGAGCTGTTAGGTGGGAAAATGCTAGGATTTTTCTTGATAAAGGAGGAGCATTCTAGGATATATATGCAGGGTAATGTTAAAATTTTCAGTGATCTGAAAAAGGTTTGCCGTGTTCTATATTTGAAACATCAGCAATTGCTTTCACAGCTTGTTCCTGCAGAGACAAAACTCGCTTACATTTGGAAGAGTTGTCCCATATGATAATGCCATATGCGAGAAAGGAATGAATCTTAGCAAAGTATAAGAACTTAAGGCATTCCAGAGAGATCACCAAAGTGAGCCTTCTTATCATAAAGAGACCAGTTGCTTTTTATTAGTAACATTATTAATGTGCTCTTGCCATGAGAAATTATCACTTATGGTGAAACCCAAGAAGTCAGTGGTTTCTCGACGTCTTATACTAACAATAAGTCCATTTAGAGTAAGCAAAGGGCTAGAAGATGGTTGAGTCTTTTTCGTATGAAAAAGAAGATAAGTATGTTGTTTTAATACTATTCAAATGTAAATTATTGGTGGCACACCAACTGCTCATGTTTTCAACAGAGGAACGAGCTGATTTCATGAGCGTTGATAAGTTATCCGCAGATATAAGATAAGAAGTGTCATCCGCATAGAGGAGTGGTTTACAGTTAACCATAGAAAAGGACATCATCATAGAAGAGGACTATTTCGGAGAGATTTCCTCTCGAGTGGTGAAATTGATACCGAGTGACCGTTTCAAAGTGGCATTCAAAACTCCATTTAGTATGAAGAACCTTGTAGTGAAGTGTAAGGACCCGATTGACCCTCAGAAGAAAAGTGGTGTTTATTTAATGGAATGCAGTGATTGCGGTGGACGGTATGTGGGACAGACGTGTAGAAATTTTAAAATTAGACAAACGAAGCATACAAGGGATTTTAAAAATTTTAATTTTAACGGAAGCAACTTCGCCAAACATCTTTTAACCCATGGACATAAAAGTGATTTTACTATGTTACCTCTCCATTTTACCAATGACAAGCGAAAGCTGAATGCTTTAGAACAGCTGGAGATTTTTAAGAAACAACTTGACTGTGATAAATTCCTTGTCAATGAATGTATGTTCCCGGCCTCTTCCCCCATTCTCAAAGCTTTAACCCCCCTCCCCTTTGTCCTCTTAGTCCGTCACCCGCAATCAACCCCTTCCCTCCTCCCGGTTTCCTTAACCCCCCCCCCCCCACACCCCCTCCCTCACTTGGCTATGTCAAGTATATAAGGCTTGCGCTTCTCTGACATTTTGCCTGATGATGATGTGAACCCACGTCGAAACCCGGGTCGAGTTATTAATAAATTCAGTGGTATACGTAAAAGTTGTCTTTTTCTCCGTTATGATGGAATACCACACAGTTAACCTTGAGAATGTAATGTATCAGGGTTGCTAACGACCAGAGATTTTGAAATTCCAGGACTATTACAAGATTTTCAGGACACTTTATCATTTTCCTGGTGAAAATTCTTTTTTTTTCGAGTGAATTTTTAACATGGCGCCAGAATAGGAGCACAAAACATTAACGCATATACAGTGAGGGAATATAGTATTCCGAAAAACAGAGCACTGCCACTATCGCTCTGGGGGAAAATAGGCTTCCTTTCTGATGGTATATTATTCTTAGGTCTCGGCCGCGACTAGGGCCACGAATTCTCTCTGCACAATCAGAGGAGAAACAAATATTTCATTTTTCTCAGCATGAGTTTAAAGAATAGGAACAGAAAGTTCATTTTAGAGGCATAACTACTTGATAAACACGAAATAAGTGCTCCAATACCTCATTCAGGCAAGGTACTTTTTAAAACTTTTAGTCCACACACCAACAGACAGTGCCTAAAACGTTACCACTCTCTTAATGCAATATATCGAATTTTAACTTTGAAAAGCAAAGTTCCAGACTAATTTCTCATTTACCATGACTTTTACAGGTTTTCCAGGCCCGTTTTCAATTTCCATGACTTTTAGAGGCTTTCAAGGTTTTTCAGGCCTGTAGCAACCCTTTGTATTAATAATAGATAATAACGTAAAAATATAGAAAATGTATACAATTAGAATAATTCTCGGAAATCATTTATCCATCTAGGATCCTTAAAAATGATCGGGTGAACTGGATTCGTAACGGGGACACGGGCAACGTGGCCCGAATGTTGAAAGTTCGGAAGGAGGCAGGCGGGAACGTCTCAGGAGTTTCGGGGAATGGGGAAGGCTTGGGATGGGGGTGGAAAGAACAGGTCCCCCCCATTTTTCGGAAAGAGGGATGTGTCGAGGGTAAATGCAAGTGCATAGTTGCCTTGCCTCTCCACTGTCCCCCCACCCGCCTCCTTCCACCAGGGAGCGTCGAAACGAAAAGAAAGAAAAGCAGCAGCCAAAAAGAAAACTACCGCACCATTCCTCACGCCTCCCCAAGTGCAGAGAGATAAGGGGCGGCAAGGTTGGCGCACCTGATGCAGCGCAAGGAGTCACGCTACACACACAAGATTCATTGCTCCCCTTCCACTCTCCCCACCACCCGTTCCTCCGTTTAACTATCTCCTATTCCATCCCCCTCCAGACACGGAATCTTCTCTTTTTCCAGCACCCCTCTCCCTCCACACACCAACCCTGAATCTTTCCCGAAAACCCCATCCCACTGGCTCTCCTTTTTTCTTTCAATTCCTCCCTCTCCCCCCCCCCTCCCTCAAAGCTTACCTAAACAAGTTCCTCCCTCGGGGGGTGGAAGGAAGAGCAGAAGTTGGTCTTGGCGGAAAAGAAAAGGGTATAATTCCGAGACCGCGACCGATCGGCGTTCTTCAAACTAGGCACGGAGTCTTGAAGGAGGAAGCGGAAGAGTTTGGCAGACGCATCTTCTTCTCTCCTGGCAGTGAGGAGGATAGAGGGATGGGTCGGGGTTTTTGGCGGGCACGGCCGTGGAGGGGTATCTAAAAGGCCTTTAACAGGCGAGGTGGTGGTAGCGTAAGGTAGGGAGGGTACTTCCGAGGGATGAAATTGGTTCACTTGTGTGTGTGCGCGCGCGCAAGAGTTCGGCTCTGCGGTTATTTCAACACCTGCTACGCCCCTTAAAGAGCGGGGATCGTCGGGAGAGTTATCATCACTTAAGGCGGGAAAGATGGATTTAGTTCCACCGTGAAGCGAGAACTCTCGAGAAAGCGGTGCGGGAGTTCAACGCGTACGGTGTAGAAGATCCCTCCCCCCAATAATGCTTTCCTTATCTCCCTTGTTCATCCCATGGGTCCCTAGAAGCAACGACCGTCCGCCCCCGCACATGGACGAAGCCTCCTGGACGTCCAATTGCTATTTCCACAACTGGCAAATTGATGGGAGCGATGATAGAGTTTCGTTGCGTGGATGTGCCCCCGCATCATTGATTATCCCTCCTCGCGTGACTCACAAGATAGATTTTGCATTTCGCTTCTAAAAGACTAAGAGCAGCTAATTCCTTCTTAATTAATTGTAGCGAATCATTTGCGTCCACGAAATGTTTTGGTGATATTTTCATGAACTCTACAGTCTGGTAGCAGTCGCATAACGACGCTGCTGATTCAGTGGAGAGCAAGTGTTTAGGCACCCCAATGGCCACATAGCGCTCGACCTTTCCCAATTTATATTTTTGAACTATCATTGATCCTTCTAAATTCTAAAAATTTATTATTTTCAAACTCAGAATTTTCCGTCTAAGTTTTCAGCTTTCACCATAAATACTTTGCATTTTGAAAATAACACTTCGGCGCTTCGACGTAGAAATAAAATGAAAAATAATTTTATGTGTACAACATACGCCACTCAAAACATAAATTTTAATTCTCAAAAACAGTCGGTCTACTTTTTTTCCTTCTGCGCCCTCTTTTGACACATTTTGGCACCCTTTGCAACATTTTAAAGGGGAAAGGGTATTCCCCGTCCCCTGCCCCTCCGTTGTTACACCTCTTACTGGGAGGCACACTAGGAACATTTTTGAAGCAAGGTCATAATCCTTGTGTTGATTACTCGAGTCGGCCATTTCCTATTCCGAAATATGAACTTCCTTCAATGCGTTTAAATCACGAGCATCGAGAACTTAAGAGGATGGCAGATAATACAGACGACACAAATCAAAGGATTAGTGAGGATTTATTTTCACTAATTCTTAGGAATAATATCTCTTCTTTGTAACTAATATTCGTGGTGAGCTAGATGCAAGGGACAAAAATGCCTTTTTACGTTTTTTTAACGAAGATTACTTATTTATCTGTACGATAGGACTTGAAATTATTACGAGATAAACTTTAAAGACATCTTTGAAATGCCTTAAACTTTCGGATGACATCAAGCCATTTCGTCACAACAATTGTCGAATTTGAACAAGCTTTTAACGTGTAATTTTAATTAATAGAGCAAAGAGAGCCGCTTACACATTTTTCCGAGTTGACTTGTTTCCTTAGTTTGTATACTATCTACAAACCTCGCGAAAGTTCGGTTACGGAATGGAATGCAGTTTCATGAAATAAGAAATTAAAAGAGGTAATCAATATTATAGATTTTGATAACGAATAAATGAGCCATAACATCTTCCATTTGCCGTATGCTTTCCATTGAATAATGTTGGCATTATTTCTTTTGTCATAGCCTCACACAGACCGAACAAGTAACAGCGATGCTAAAAGTGCTTCGCAAATGGCGCATGAACTGTGACTAATAGTCCTGTTCAAAAAGAAAACTCAATGAGTAAAATTACTGCTCTTCCTTTTCCGAAATGTACCTACAACCCCGTTTCCTGCAGTGATGGATCAACGCAGTATGACAATGATAAACGTTGTAGCTTTTTTGAGGTAGAAATGTTCGTTTCATTCGTTTTAATGATACATGTGAACTATCTTCACGCTCCGTTCTGGAGTACATAAGACGTGCAATAGTTGTTTCAAATTATAATTAATAAGTAAAAGAATTTAGAACAATAAAATTCAGTTCAATTTATTAGATTATTAGGCTAGGGGCCGTTCAAGTAATACGTAAGAGATTACCCTTCCACCTATGTAAGACATTGTAAGATTTTCCCAACTCCCCCTCCCTTTCAGTCTTACGTAAGACGTTAGATATTTGTATATACTCTACGTTAAATGCTCGCTTTTTGCAGTTTCAACTTTCCATAGAAGCCATCGTACAACTTTGAGCACTGGATACCGTATAATTATGCAGTGCTGAAGTACCACATTCATTAAGCATGGAGGTAATGTAGCGGGAGCATTTTCGTAGCGGTGAAATTACGAAAAATACACCATTACCGATCGAACGCTCCATGTCATTGCTACACTGCAAAATTTCATTCGGAAACGATAGACAATGTTTCAAGACGGACAAAAATCTTACGAAAAATTGTTCCAGACCCCCTATCGCTCCACGATTATAGCGGTTCCCCATGGATTTTACAGAGTTGCGATCCTTTAGGTCAAAACTTTCGTCTATTTGGACGTATCTGCAGCTTTTAAGCCACAAATTGTCTATTTTGAGTGCGCGACCGCGCGTAATTATGCAACGCCCACGCAGCGTCCAGCGCAACGGTCAGCAGGCCGCTCGCACCTCCTGCCGACTCGCGTCTCCTGCCCGCTCGCCGCGAACGCAGCAAAACTCATCAGGCATGCGTCTTCCGTCGTTCATCTAAATAATATTAGATAAATAAACATAGTGTCCAGGGAATAATAATTACGGAAGAATTAATTGAAATTAATAAAATACACCATCATCATTCAGAGAGTAGAGAAAAACTGGCTAGCTGGGTTTCGTCTGCTATACGGTCCGGGGAGTAAATTAGAATTATATACAGAGAATTTACTCGTGGTTATTATTGAATATTTGCTGCCTTAATCAAAATGACCGATAATTAAGTGTTTAGGCTGGCATTTTAAAAATCTCTCAGCATTTAGTTCACTGCCTGTTAACATTAGAAAAGCCATTGTTAGGCACTCGCATGTCGAATTAGTTGCTGCACATGAAACCAGCGATCCACGAAAGGTTAGCTCAATTATAAGCATTTTGAGCATCTATTTCCTGGGTTGCACGATGAATTGTGAAGAAAAGCCCGTAAAATACTGAGATTTATTCAACTATTACCTCGACAATTTTATCACAGAGATGTTCCACAAAGTCGAATGAGTTAACTTCTAAGTAACGGCATAGTTTTTAGATTGATTTGCTTTCAGATGAGTCATGCATTGGAAATTAACTCGAGCCAAGAAGGTTTTGTACAATGTCGTAGTTCCAGAATACTGTGCACGTAATGAAATAGTTGAAACTCACCAAAAATTATTTTGTTTAACCCATGAAAATGAGATGTTTTTGGGTAAACAAACTCATATTAATCTTCGAAGAAGTCGTTGATCAGCGAAACCACACAATTTGAAGTGGGTTCTCACCTCGATTCCTTGCATTGCTACTGCTAGGTGTTACACGAACTGGACAATGATTACTCCCATTACTCCGCTGGAATTTTATTAAAAGGTGTCTACATTATGTCATAAGAATATTTTTTTTATTTCCCCGAGTGTTTGCTGTACAACATGGAGTTCGTTAGACATGAAAAACTGCTTTGTATTGAATATCTCAATAAAGACTAATTTAATAGGTACTTCAATGCACAACTATAAATAAAAAACACAAAATATTCTTCCATCAAGCTGTTGTACTGCTTTCTTGGAAACCTTTGACGCTGTGAAAAAAAGCTACAATAGATATGTTTTCAAATGCTTCTTGATGCGTGTAACATTATTACAGCACTATGCGCCTATTTGCAAGTACTCAGCCTTCAATCTGGGACATGATGTAATATTTCTGCTGACTTTAATGAGTGAATAAATGCATTAGTGGTTAAAAAAAAAGTTCAGGCTACTGTTTGACAAACATTACACAGAGTTATATTTATATATACAAGGTAAGGTTAATATCTGAGGGCTCCTATAAATAGTGGTTATCCTTCTTCTACATATTGCCTTCTTTTAGATCAAGAGAACATTTTTGGATACTCCCTTGTCCCCAAAACATGACTCCATACGAAATATAGGTGTGTACATGTAGTTACAAAGTATAGCAGTTTTAAGGTGTTTAATGTAGCCTATGAAACAAACACACCGGTTGATAGTATTTGGCTATACTTTCTAAATGGATAGTCCAGCAGAGATCGTCTCAATTATTAGTAGGCCAAGAAATTTAACGTTATGTACACTTCTGCCGCGGATTACAACTAAAGGGAATGAGTAAATGCTCCGAAGAAGATAAACCTCTCTTTGCTCGTGTATGGTGACATTTATTAAAATTCATTTGGTACAATTTATTTCAACCAAAGTAGAAACACATCAAATACCTAAGTAAAAGGTGAGACTTCAATGCAATTTTGCTAAGTTCTCAATAGTCGTCCCTTACCGTTTTATATATCTTATTCACAAGAATTATTTAAACACGAAAAGAAAATTGGTAAAAGTGAGCTTTCGTCTTGCCAGCTGAAACGCAATTTTCACCCACTTGCAACAGATCGGTATCACAATACAATTCACTTCACTTACCATGCAAACCTTACGCATTTATGGAATACTTTTAGGGTAAAACTTACTTTCATGAGCACAATAATAGCCATAAAAGCTATCACGTTCTCGACATTTAATCGTACTTTATCCTTCGTACATTAGCGTTGAACAACTACTATGATATTATCACCACGTAAAGCCAAATTTCTCGTTTATCACTGCACTCACAATGAATCAAAGCATAATAATCACTGAACATAATTTAAGAAGAACATTTTCTTGACTCTAAATCGCCGACAACTCATGTTTACATCGGCCTTTTATGGCAGTAGATTGGCGCTTATGAAGTTAGCACAGCTAGCCAAATGCATGACAGGGAACCCATAACGCGCAGGATACAGTAAAGAGCATCTCCCATCGCGTTAATGACTCAAGAAACCAAAATAATACAACAATAATTATTCAGCAGGGGTAACTGCCCTGCCCATTAAATAAATACGTGACGTAAAATTTATGCAGATATATTATCTAATAACCTATACGTTGTGGATGAAGTATGCTAATACATTTTCTGCACTATCTTCGTCAGAGAAACTCTTCTCGAAATGCCTTTGTAATACACTGGAGCAAAATAAATCGTCCGTCATGTTTATAGGAGAAAAGAGCGTTCGCGTCGACTACCTTGAAACTCTCTGACGTCAGCTGTTCCCTCCTGCTCCCTCGGTTACAGAATTCACAGAGGGAACATGCGACGCGAACAAAGCTAATGTAAGATGATGCCAACCCCCTCCCCCCCAAAACGTCTAACGTAATACTCGAATGGCACCTTATTTCTAGCATGCATTCGGATTTGTGAATGAATTAGTATTTATTTTTCTACAAACGAAACAGAAAAAAACCATCGTGAGAAGTATAACCAGCATGAAGTTCAACATGAATAGTAGACATAATTAATCAATAATGTTGTCTCTAGACCGATGTAGTGTAGAACTTAAAGAACGTCATCAAAAGGAAAGATGAACGCTTTGCAATTTTCCACATATAAATGTTTAATGCGACTGGTTTCGATGCTTTACATCATTTTTAAGCCAACAGTACTCGAGTACAATATTAAGCCAACACGCCAATGTAACCTGTACTCTTTGTTGGCTTGACAGTAATGAAAAACATCTAAACTTAATTTAAAATTTATATGTGGAAAATTGCAAAGAGATATTCTTTCTTCAGATATAACTTACCCTTTAGTTATCAATTTATATATTTGAGATTCATTTCACCAAGTCGTAACCTTGAAAAACCAAAACTAATGACAATACTGTTAACAATTCTTCATAAATGGTCCACGCACTGCTTTGGAGTAATAGTCCTGTATCAAAAAGAAAACCCGGGGGTTAGTTACTGCTCTCCCTTTCCCGAAATGAAACCCCTTCCTACGCGGTGATGGATCTGATCGTTAAGTTCCCCTCTTAGATAGCATCCCGAAAAAGCACCGACCACAAATGAACCCATTTTTCAGCGTTCGGAAGACACACACACACACGTTACGATTCCCGAGATGGCCGACACAAATCAAGTTTTTAAACCACATCTTCTGACCAGACCCTCCTTCCACCTCCATCCTCCCCAGATAGCTCTCCTTCGCCCCACCTTCCCTCCAATACCCTGGTACCCTTTCTTCCTTCCTCTAACCTCCCTAACGTATTCCCCCATTACCCCCCTATACCTAGTCTTCCCATTCCCTCTCTCCATATTCACCGCTAATGACCTCTTTTGAACGTAAGTGATGGCAGTGTCGACAGTAAATTTAAAATCCTCCACCGCCTCCGGTTGACTCCTTCCTCTTTCTTTATTTTTCCAGAATTCCCTCAAGAAACATAATTTTGCGCGAGGGAAGAAGAAGAAAAAAGTAATGAAAAGAAAGGTGGGAGATGTGTAAAAGGATTCTGAAGATGGGAGAGGACCGAATGGAGGAGAGGTGAATCTCTTGCCTACATTAGGGTTGTACATCAAAATGAGAAAGAACTAATGCGTAGGAACCATTAATATATAAATATACATATTAGTTTGACCGATAACTTTATGAACAATGATTATCGGCGCAAAAATAACCATGGACGCCTTTCTTTTCGTACTTATGTTCTTCCCCTGCATCAAAACTTCGAATACGAAACTAAATTCTTCGAGAATATTAAATTTGCTACGCAAAAATTATAAATGTATACTACCTATTAAACGTCCGTTAATTTATTTCAAGCTATTCGTCTGGTCAACGCGAACTATTTATAGCCATAACTGCAAAAATATGAATTCTTCTCGTCTTCCAATATGAGATGAATTTTCAAAACTGAAATAACTCAAGAGATTACCACATTTCCAATCATTCCGGTTGCACAAATGCAGTTGATATGATACGCAATAACGCGCAATGGTACAAAGATATACATCAAAGAGATGATATACGTCAAGATATACATCAAAGATACTTATATGTACATCATAAAAAATTCGCCATAAAAAATCATTTGACTTGACCGGGTTAATACCCGAATCTCCCAACTGCCAGTCTGGTGTGTTAGCCAGTCACAGCGCCAAACTTAATTACCCGTGAATTTCAGCGGGATTGGGAGATTCAGTTAGGAATCCCGGGCAAGACAAATAATTTTTTCACTGCGAATTCCATCCTCTTCGGTGTATATTAAGAGATGAAATTTAGTCTACGATATCGAATCATCCTCTACTCCCTAAATGAATGACTTTAAGAATACGTACTTCAAATACGAATTGTTTTTTGCATAATACTAATATTTCATTAATATTACTTAAATAATACTAATAATAATGCATGTTCCCCACTTATACTAATACTTAAACGACCAATAGGAGTATTACATAGAATGTGTCTAATATAGAAATACCAACGGACGAAAATATTACTAAAGTAATCAATTGTGCACATCAATGCCATTACTACGCGGGTCATAATGCTCCCAGATAAGGCAAGCTTGATTTCAAAAATTACAATTTTTCTGCAATGAAATAACTCGAAAGCAAATTATCACTTATTTACCTAGCTCAAATCAAGTTTACGCAGTAGTTAAAGCTGATGAAACTGAGATTTTTTTAAATTTATGTTTTAATCTTTTATCTAGCGTTAATCCTTTGTGGTAAGGAAATATTACAACCCGTTTCTTCAGAGTTGGCCTTGACTAAGGAAAAGCTGAATTTATTAGTTCCAGGAAGAAATTTGATTTCGCGTGCATTACATTTGCCCTTTGCTGCATGCAAGCGTTTATCCGCACAAAAACAGGTATTATGGTAAAAAATTGGTGCTAAAACCTAATTTTTATTGCCAGAAAAGCCTTACCCGAAATATCGAGCGATCATTTACATTTATGACGCCCAGTTGTGATGCCTGAGGCCTGAAGGTTTCACGTATTTGTCTAGTTTGTAAAATATAAATAAACTAATTTGCATCAGAATCGATTAACGCTCTATGAAGAATTAAACACAAGAAACAACTAAATTGACAGGTGTTGTGCTCGTTACCGTGTAGATGGGTCACATTCATTGCGATGGTGCAATTTTCATCGGATTTCCGAACCCTACGTGGTTTTTTTGATCCCACATTCTACGTTGAATTCTAATTCTCTGGAATAGAAATCTTTGAGGAACATTATGCTGGAGATTATGTCATCCTCTTTTCTCAAATCTTATGGATATTATTGCATTGTTAATTTTTTCAAACTTACAATTTCCATCGATTAAAAAATTGTAATTTTCTCACAGCCTATATCTCGGTAGCATTCCGTAATATACTATGTTACTCTAAAGATAATCTACATCAGCCAATGGATTAATAGTAATGAAATGCTTTCCTTTTTAGCATCTTATTAGCTAATGGTACATTTATGTGAATACCGATTACTTCATAAAATTAATTCAAAACAGTCGAAATATCAAGTATGAAAGTGTTCTCCACCTCATTATTACTACTACTGTTCCGAATAAACTTCACTCTCCACTTCAAGGTCTACCAGACTTCTTTAAGCTTCAACAACATGAATTTATTTCACAGATACAAGAAAAAAGATGCAATATTCTGGTCATGGCCACAAATTTATTCCTGAAAATCAAATAGAAGAACCATATAAGATGGCAGTGGAAGAATTGAGTCATCTTTCAAGGTAGGAGCATGAATTCCCTAAAGAAAAACCAGCTCTATTAAAAATAGGCTGCAGGTTATTAAAATTCAAGTTTAAAAAGCATGGATACCTGTCACAATCAGGTTCATGCAATATTTTAATTAAATTAATGTTTTATATGCAGCTTTAGAGTATAAATAGATGATTATTATGATTAGTTTTATGAATTCAGGTCATGCTGTGTGGAAAATTTGGCAGCACTCTTAGGAGTCAGGTTAAAATAAACAAGAAGGAAATCAGGAAAGATTCTGGCAAAATCACAATCAATTCACGATCAAGTAAGACATCAGCGTGACCATAAATCACCACCCATTGGCCAAAAATGCGGTTCTATGATCATTGAAGCCCACAATCACCTCCACAAGAGCAAAGAATCTTTCATAAATAGTATAAGATCAACATATGTCAGGTGGCTCCCATTAAACTCTCTGCTAATTGCGAATTACAGAAAAGGTTCAAGTATCATTCAACTTCAGCATTTAGTCATATGAGCTTAGCATTAATAAGCTGACACGAAGCCCGCTGTTTCAAATCCAATAGGGACAAAATATGTTGTACTCTCGAACCATAAGTTTTTCTGAATGGGATACTTACAGTCACAATAGGAAAAAGGGTCATTCTAACTTAATTTCCAATACAACTGCAACTCTTTGATTTTTTGAAGGGTGAAATAGCCACACGGATACCCTAGTTTGTCGGCAAAGTTTTAAACAAATAAAAAGGTTCAGAGCGAGACCAGAAACAAGGATCCACCATTTATCGCTTCCATGGATATCCCTTACCGTAAACTTCCAGACGTCGATGCTTTAACCTTCCTCACCATTTTCGAGAACAGATTTTGCTGGTCCATTCATTCAATATCCCCTGCCTCAAATATCACAAAGCGCTCCATACGGCTCCACTTCAAAATATATCTCCCAAAAGGTAAACGACGCTTCGCGTCGGTCTAAATAAAATCACTAAGAAACACCACAGAAATTCTTATAACTTCTTTTAACATCTACAACGAATTTCTATAAAATCCATTGACTCTGGTTTTCTTTGATATCTCGAGTGATATTTGAGGTATCGTTTAAGGAAAATCCTTAAAATTAACTCATTTTCTCATGTGATTTCATGATTTTTTATGTCGTTAAAAAACATTACACGAAAGCGCTAATAATTAATTTTTTCACGGTTTGGACATAGGTCAGTAAACTATGAAAATACATTGTTTATTCTCATACAAAAACGTAAAATAATTTCCGCTGCTTTCATTCTTTCACCGCAAAAAAAATCGTCCAATAAATATGGAAAAGCCTAAACGAAGGTCTCAAAGAACATTTTAACATCTAAATCCACGGAAATTGAGAGATTTTAATATGCATCAATTCATGGGCGGTTTTAGAGAGAGTTTCAAAGCAAAATAAATAGACATTTCGGACATAAATAAAGGAGGTAGAAAGTATGCTGATATGGATCTCAAAATTAGGCAATATTATAGATGATAGAGGTCATAACAGGGCGTAGAATATTTATTGATTTTTTTATTCAACACAATACTGAAAAGTGCCTCAAGGACCTTTTACTTCGTCCACTTTTTCAGGTAATAATGGACTAACACACAGCCATGCCCTAGGAGCTGAAAATCCTACCAAGGTGGAATTTCAACCCGCGACCCTTGGCCGGTTTAAACATATCCGGTAAACGTCAACCGCAAGTTGAAATAGCCTTTTCGTTTACTTGATGTAAACTGAGAGTTCGAGTTTTGCCTGCCGTGGTTTATTAGACGTGAGCGTTTTCGATGACAGAACATATAACTTCGGTTATCATTCCAAGAAAATATTTAACCGGTGATTATAATATCGGGCCTGAATGGGGCTAGATTGAGACTCTTAAGTAAGAGCCACCTCTTCCGCCTGGCCCCTAATCACACGGGAGAAAATGATACAAGTAATTAACACAGGCCATAAAATACTTACATTAGAGTTTGAAGGTAACAGAAAAAACTGTGAAACGTGACGACCTGCTTTGGCCAAATAGGATAAAATAATAAAACGTTCTCTAATAATTTTCTAAGAGTAGCTTTGGAAGTTAGTAACCCTTGTTAGAAGCACTAGGGAAGAAACTGAGGGTTTGTAATAGTTCATCAGTTGCCTAATTTACAGTCGCACCAGTTGCTTTGCTTGTTGTTTAAAACATGGTTTTCATCTCGGAAAGCTTTAGACTGAGCAAGCCTTAATGCATCTCTTGCCAGCTTTGCAATTTTCTATTTATGAGGGAAATTTATGTTTTAAAACTCAAGTATTGTTAATGAAACAAGGTTTAGCGTTTCGGATTTTTCCAAAACAAAATACCAAAAAAAAAAAACTCAGGTAACGTCCTAATTACGAGTTGATTTTTCCCATCTTTGTGTGTAGGTCAAAGCAGCCCTTACTTTTGTGGTGGAAGATTATGCGGAATGTGGAAATGGCCAAAGCAGAAAACCATTCTTAATTACGATAGGGATTAGAAAAAAAGGAACTGAACCTCCAAATCTCGAAAAAGGACCTATTTTGGTGAGCAATATATAAACCGCATTGTTTGTTTTATTAACGAGTAAAACTAACCCACTTTTGGTACTAATTACATTTGTTTGAAAAATGTACAGTTTGAGTCAAAATAATTTGTCTTATTGTCAAACATAGCGGTTTTACATGAACCCAAGCATTTCTTTGGTCCATATCTAAGCACAGTGCTTTAAAACAGAAAAAATCCCAATGGGCCATAGTTACCCAAACATTAGGGTAGTTACCCAAACATAAGAGTCAGAAGTTTAAATTCTGTCATTTGAAGTATTTAAAATCAGGTAAGTCGTAAATCTGAATTTACAATAAACCTATACGTCATGATGTTAACACACTTTCACTTATGCATAATAGAGTCCACAATACCATACAATTCGAGTGACACTCGACGTGTGCCTTACTTAGTGCAAGGACTTTCGAGTGGAGTTTGTCGTTGGAATAGAATGAGTCAAGCGATAATAATGGCTAGAATATTTTATAAATCTTCATTTAAACTTAAATCGGGAGGTAGATGCCTCAATTAGGGATGCAGGGGATTTTTTTGTCCTTGCCTAACTCCGGGATTCTCTCGGAGTATAATACGGGAGAGATGGATACCCTAGCCATCATACCAACCCAATCCCCTTTCTGACGAAGCGTTCTGTGCATCCCCTCCCCCATGCCATCAGATTTAGCGAGAGCCGTAGGTGTGGGGGGAAAAACCTCCTACCACGGAAAATTCAAAATAAAAGACACGGCAGCGACGCACCTCATTCCGGGAGGCAGTGAATAAGCGGGTCTTCCGCGCAGGGGTCCACCCTTCGCCCCCGGTCTGCGAGCCTTCGCTCATCACCGGGGGCTAGGAAGGGCTGCGGGAATGGGAAGGTAAAAGGACAGGTGAAGAGTTTTGGGAGAGGGCAGCTTCCGGCCCCATAGTCATAATTAGACTAAGGGGTAGAAAACGGAACGCGAAACAACATATAATCTCCAGCGTTTGCTGAGGTGAATTCTATAAATAAGAAAACACCGGATCGGCAGCCGTCCTAGCCCGGCCCGCAAGATTCCGGGAGGCAGTGGACTTCTAAGCATTCTTGCCGAAATCAAGGCAGTTGAGCTCTACGGCCTCTATAGATTACACAGATAAAAAATTCTACAATGGCCGTAAAATATATGCACCACTCGTCAAAACGAAAAAACATGGGTTGTGTGTGTGTGTGGTTGTCCCTGGCCAGGAAATAAATTTCCCGTAAACCACCACAGGAGGGTATTCTGGTGGAGAGGCTGTGGTTGGTCCCTGTTGCGGAGTCCCAATTCCCGCAAACGAACACAGTAAGTGTTTGATTTTTGTTTTGACGAGTGGTGCATATATTTTACGGCCATTGGAGAATTTTTTATCTCTGTAATACTTGCCTACGTCCGGGAGTCTCCCGCGGAAGAATCCGGGATATATGGCAACCCTAGCCAACATACCAATGATACAAGTCATAAGACACAATTTTCGGCGTTACCCTGTGGGATCTTGATATTCGTTATATTGAAGTAAGTAACTTAAGTGTGAAATCATACCGAGTTACTTATTTCAATATGAATAAAATCATACCATCCCTCAGACAAAGCGTTCTACACATCCCCACTCTTGCCACCAGATTTTACGAGAGCCGTAGGTGCTGGGGGAAGAACCCCGTACTTGGAGAAATTTTTAAAATAAGAGACGGGACCGACGCACCTAGTATAAAAAAATAATGAGAATAACGGTGTGAGAAGGGGGGGGACATTTAATGAAATGACGGTGGCTATTTGAAAGGCGAAGACTGGAATAAAAAAAAGAAAAAAGGAGGACCCACTGTTGGAAAATCGACTCTTGTGTAAGAGGAGAATCGCCCCGTATCAATATTCATTGGGGCAGACAAATCTCATCAGTTCCACCATGGAATACCGGGTTCTCTCTCACTCTCACTCCCTCTCTCTCACCCTCATTTATCGTTTATTTTTGCCCTCCCTACTACCCCCCCCCCCCCCGTGCTTCTCAGCAGCCACCCTTACTCCGGTGAAATTCCATTCGATGCCCATGAAAATGTCCCTTTTTTTAAACCTCTTCCCAACCCAACTGCTCTCTTCTCTCTATCGCTCTTAACTTGTCCTTCCTGAAATTTTCACCGATTCAACGACGACGTCACGGATACGAAAAAAAGGTGGAGCGTGAATGAAACCTGTGGAAGCTAAAGAAAAAGTTTTTTTTTTGTTCTTTTATATGGTTCTCTTAAATCGTGTGAATAAATGAAAGTGGGTGCCAGAGATAATGGTAAGGTATCCCTTGGTTGATGTGTTTCAGCGCCTACCTTCCCATCACACCTCCTTCTCCCCTTCGAAGTCTTTATGCATCATGTAGCATGTGTCTCCCTCAAACTCCTCCCCACTCTTCTTATGCAGCTACAGAGAGAGTTATCGTTCTAAAGACCTATCTCCTTGACGACGGTAAGCAATTACTATATAAAAGGCAACGTGTTCGTAGGTATGATTCATTTGCTAGATGTGCGCCAATAGATGGCAAGCTACCCACCATATACGTTCTCCACTAACTGACACATGGCACGGGCTCATGCACTGCTCAAAATACACACAAGGGAAACTGCGTAGTAGCAAATCCGCCTGCTTCACCAAAAATGTTGTATTTCAAGAAATCTTGTACATTCAGACATTATATATTGTTTACTATAGTTACATAAATTTTTTATTAAATATAGAAAATCACATATTAATTTCTATTTAATTATTTACTTTATTTATTACGGGTATTTCGCCAATGTTTTAGCCTGTTTCAGCAGGACGTGTTGGGGCGGTAAGAGAGGGCTACCCGTCCTCTCTCACTACCCCAACCAATAACCCTCGTAAATACACGTGGCAGTGGACGATTTTGGGCGGGAAGGGCAAATTTTCTCAAAACTGGTCACTGCGGGTCAAAGTCACTAATTTTAAACTCACATAATTCGCCAAACATCACTGTACGCAAAGTGAGGATTTCAAGACTTTCGCCTCAGGGTCATTTACACTGGCGAGTTACTTCCACAAGTTTCTTCTGCAAGATCTTGCGGAGGATTTTACTCTTACGAAAACTTTTTCACCATTTAGTGCAGAGCCAGATTGGTTGCCGTTTACACTAACAACAACACCCTTCTGTAAGCGATTTTCCGAAACTTTCACACAAGTTACCTCTTACACGAGCAATTTACGTAAAAAGCCCCTTCTTCAAGTTAATTGTGCATTAAACTTGCCAGTGTAAACCCACCTTCGGGACTGATGTAGTGGAACTTATCCATGACGAAAGAAAAACTCTTGGCAGTATTCAACTGAAAAATGTTTAATGGGACCCGTTTCGATGTTTAACATCATTATCAAGCCGATATCAAGGCTTTTTAGAGCCTTTGTACATTCTTTCCTTCCTGTGACATCCTGCTCTTCACAAGTGTGCGCCATAAATTTTTGCTATGCCTTTACGCAGGGAAGTGCAAGTAAACAAAGGCACACTGCTACTATATCCCACTCACCCGCAGTGACTGGTTTAAGATAAATAAGAGAAAATAGACCCCTTGAAGCTTAGAATCATCCGGTGCTCATCTATCACAAGCTGTTGCGAGATCTGAACCCTTTTTTTTCAATTTAGAGAACGTTGGTTGGATGCTCCAGCAATGAACATATATGAAAGGAGTGCGCTTCGTCGGTATGACCATGTGGAAAGAATGGGAGAGAGTCGAATAACGAAAGAGATATCAGAGTAGAGTGCATGGTGTGAGAGGAAGAGGTTTACTGCGAAAGTCATGGATGGTTGTGATTGAAGAGACTCAAGTGGAGGAATATTAGGACTCCTAAGAATAGGAGAGCGTGTATGAAGCAATGCATGAGCGTAAGAGATGCGATAGAGGTTTGCAAGGATAGGGCATTGCAGAGGAAATTATTAAAAGGGAGCCAGTTTTCTTGGGCTAACGGCAATAACTAATTTTTTTCACTTCGCCTACTTTGAACGGGAATGGCGTGATGGTTATGTATGCACGTACTTCTCCGATTCCTATTTTTTTATTTAGTCCCAGGGACTTAACCTCATTCTCCAGCACTCCCAATAGTTTTTACTGGCCCTTCAAGAGTGGAATCATTGTGAGTGTTTACCTTCCGACTTCGGTATTCCCCCTTAATATTTGCAATTCCGTCGACACGGATACCTTTATACACATTAAGATTCCGTTCTCCCAAACTCTGCCCATTTGCACAGTCTTCGGTTTGGCGCGATATCATTCTTCCTTCCTCTCAACCATTTCCCATCAACTTCCTGTGGCCTTTGATTTAAAATGGAGTCTTCCTTCATTTCACGGAAGTTTTCTCGTTTTTTATCTATTTGCTCTCATTTCCATCGACAAACATCCCAGGTAATTTTTTCACCTTCCGCAAAGAATTCAAAGCAAGGTGATTGGAGAAGCTGATTCTCCATATCCATGACCACATTCCTCACACTGTAGAATGACTGAATTGATATAAGCCCCCTCCCGATCGTTCTTCAGATCTTGCTCGTTCATTTTTTATCTTTCTTGGTAAGTAATAAAAGAAGTCCGGTCAAATATCTATTGAGTGGATCTTGGTTAAATTTGTCATCTAATATGCATGAACCTCACAGGAGAGAGGATCCCCCCTCTGCCTCAGAGCATGTAATTGTTGAACATCACTAAAGAATTTTGAGTCAGGCTTTCAATTTCATTGCGCTGAATTTAATTTTTCTTCCTTTTAATAAGCAATTGCATGGGCAACTTAACGTCTTTGCAGCTATGCAGATGTTTTTTAATGTTTATTTTAACCCTTTTTTAATTTTAACCCTTGAGTAACCATTAAAATGAGAAATAGATAAATCCTAATAATAAAAAAAATCATTAATTTGGAATGATATGCAGTCAATTTCCAACCATTAGCAACCTTCTGCAACGTTATGTCCGCAAGCTAACGTTTCTTTTGGCAACATCTGAATTTTTATCACCCAAAGGGAAAATAATACATTTTTACTTTAGTTGGCCAAAAACTGCACTTTACGAGTAGGTTCGAATAGTTAAGTCTAGAATAATCATTAATGAACTCACTCACACCATTGATACTGTTAATGGCATTAAAGGTCATAAGTCTTAAGCCATCAAATACCTAAAATAGACATTAAATTCAATCCTTAAATCATAAAAAGGATGAGTTACCTGGTATTTAAATCATAATGTATAAGCGATAGTAAGAAAATAAATTCTTCACTTCAATGGTGGTGCACCTATTAGCATTGTAGAAGAAGCAAGTATTCCACTGCAGTAGTCACATCCCGTCTTCAATCAGCGGTCTTTTTCTCAATTTTTTTCTCTATTTGCACTCATTTCCATTGACAAACATCCTGAGCTTTACTTCACCTTTCTCAGAGAGTTCCAGGCAAGATGATTCAATCCGCAGATTCTCCATATATCTTGACCGTGTTCCACTCACCATAGAGCGTTTTAAGTAATACACGTCCATCCCCAATGTGCTCTTTAGATCTCGTTCGCACATTTTATCTCTAAATCTGAAAGTGATGAAAGAATTCCGGACAAATATTCATCGATTGGATCTTTATTTACTCTTGCCACCTAATTTACATAATATTCATGAACCGCATTAGTTTTAAGGGATTCCCCTTAACTACAAAGAAGTCGGAGACTCTCATACTTGGCAAGGAAATGAGTAGAAGATTCGTTTTCCTTAACACCTCTTCTTCTCTGTTTCTCTCATTTCAATAAGATATTGTATGGGTAAATTTACACTTGGGCCGCTGCCAATAGATATTCTGCGAATGTGAAACGTGAATTTCCCTTGATTAACTGCACCAACTAGCTGCCAGAATATCTTATTAACGGATAAAACTCACAACGTTGAAATAAGCGAGCGCTTTGAGTCACTAACAGTCTGCCACTAAAGTATTTTTTTTACACCAGCCGTATTTCACCAGAGAAACAAGTATACTTTTTCCATTACTTCACCCCGACATGCTGTATGCACACTATGTATGGACACTATGTATGCACAAGACTCGAATTGCATGATATATAAATCATTAATAATCTGCAACATTCCAACGGCATATTAAAGTTCCCACTTAACGACGGCGTACTAAGCAGCGTTATGGAGAAAATATATACTGAAAATACTGGCATAAAAATATACTGTCTTTAGGACATATTTCAGTTAAAACCTCAACGTAACTTCCTTTACCGTTGATGCATTGGTATATTAATATATATTAAAAATCAATCACCCACCTATTCAGAGACACGAAGGCATCCCATCGTTTGCCAATATCTATATTTCACGGAATTAAACTGGAAAAGGCATTGATTAACATCGTAGATTAGAACCCTGTAAAACCATGGATTGGAAAAACTGAGGGATATTAATATTTAAAGTGAAACCGAATATGCTCACCAAATTGAGAGTTTATTTCCAGAAGGAGTGTCTTAATTGTACGCTTAAAAACATCAAAACACGAGATAATTAACCTTAGTTGCACAAAGCAACCAATAAAAAACAAAAGTTCCCGTCTTGGAATAAGTTTGAAAAAAATACTATTGACTTCTAGCCCATATAACAACACTAAAACTCTTTTCACCACTTCTCAATCCCGATCACATTCATCACAACTTTTATTCTAGATATTACTACCGTGGAGCAATAAAAAATATTTCATCGTCAAAGACTTCAGAAATCGGCAAAGGATATCGTAAATAGTTGATGAATTACTTACAGAACGCCGATCGGCACGTCGGATACCATCCCCCATGATCTTAACGGCTACAATCTCCATAAGTTTTGGACCGTTCTATTTGTGCTGGCCATATGTTGCCATTCCAACTCCATCTCCGCCATTTAATTCCTTACCAATATCCCAACCCATTCGTTCCCCAATCCTTGAGCCGATCCTTATATGTGTGCCCATACATACACGCCATCCCCGACCGCCCCACATCCTCTTTCCCGACATCATTTCCTCTGCATCCTTCCTCCTCCGTCCAAGACTCGCCCACGTCCACTCCCGCTCCCCCTACGGCTCCGACCGACATCCTCCGCCTTTCTCTCTCCTAACTCCACTCTACTCCCCTTGCTTGCAGCCCACGTTCTTTCTCATCCAATCCTGAATTCTCCTCCTCCCCCCCACCTGCCTATTCCCTTCCCCCATTCCCCGTTTAATCTTACGCCCCCCCCCCCCCGAATCTATCCCGCCCCCACCCATTTTACCCCTTGATCTCCGATCTACAATCCACTCTCTCTCTCTCGCTGCCCCCCCTACCCACAGCTATCCTTTCAAACCCTCTGCCCCTCTCCCCCACCTCAACGGTTCTGCCTTAAAACCTTTGCACATCGCCGATCGCCCGTCTCTTATCAGCGACATTACTCTCTTTCATTCTCCCTCTCTTGAGCCTCATGCCAAAAAATCCGGAGCACTAGCTCATTCCCCTTTTGATCCCTCTCATTTGTTTTCCATAGTTCCCTCCCGCCCCACTCCTCCTACCCAATACCTGGTCGAGCACACTAAAGATATCTCTTCCCTTTTTTGTGATTTCCTCTCATTCCTTCCGACTTATTGCGTCCTCAGCATGCGTGGCATGCGGCGACATCCACACGTTAGACACTACAAACGCCCGCACCGTTTTGCCGGGCAAACTTTCAGATAAAATGGACGTGTGAAGCGTAAGGGGCGAACGTGGCGTCGTGTGTTCTGTTGTTTTTTTCAAGCGCCATTCACAAAATAACGATCCCAGCATTTTAAACCGAGCTATTTCTCTCTTGAAAGGAAATCTGGATATATCACCAGATCGATTCTCGGTGAAATACCACGTGGCATGCTCAATGGCATTTCATTCGTGACGAAATCTCAGAAAGTTGGTCAGAGAAGCGGAGTTCAACAAAGAAAATCAAATGGAATTCGGTATGTTACGCAAAAGACAGGTTAGTAGAGGATGACAGCTTTATGCCTGCCCGAATAAGACTACTTTTTTCGGATTCCCAAAAATGTGACACATTTCCAAAATGGTGTCCGCCTCCTACTCTTCGAAATTCCGAGGCTGATGTGCCAACGTTCTGGATATTAAGTTCATAGTCGCCACGCAAAATCGTAAATCCCACCGCAGCAACTGCCCAGCTTTTCATTATGCTTGCTACTAAACTAAATTTATTTGAATAAACACACCACCAAAGGACACTGTAACAAAAATGACACCAATTTTACATTTTAGACGTCACAAATTTGTATAATTTCCAACAAGAGCAGCTATGTTATCATGTTCGCAAAGTCACGATACAATGAACTACATCCATACACTGTAGTAGTAGACATACAGTGGCATATTCATTTATGTTGTCTCTCAAACGTGAATCATATCATAATGTGAAAGAGAAAATCCTTAAGGGTTAGGAATTGGAAAATTGGAACAATGGCAACACCAAAACAAAGAATACATGGTCGGCGTTTCAGAACGAATAACGGGTACAAAAACCACGTTTCCTTAATAAGGAAACCTCTGGAAATCACGACGCTGTCCCTGATTTTAAGCATTTCATGTTCAATTAGTGCAATCTACAATAAGTACTTGTACCGATTCTCCACTGCAAGCCTTTGTGTGTGTGCAGGTATGTTTGTAAACTATCTTATCTAGCACTAGTTTCCCCGGGGTCATATTTCGTATAACCTGTTTCATTTGTTTACATTGCAAGTAGCTTTTTCGTAAAATGATAACATTTCAGCCAAATAAGGACAAGGCCAACTATGTTTAAATCCACAGAGTATGATCTGTGGATTTAAACATAGTTGCCTTGTCCTTATTTGAAAATGGACTTCCACAAAGTTACGCCAGAACGGATTGAATTCAAATTTCAGCCACTTTATTGTTCATCGTAATAGCCTTTAACTCCATTTTAATCCGAATTTCCAAATAAATTTTGACTTCAAATGTGATATTTCAAATACAAGTCGATAGACAACTTCTAAAATTAATGATAGGATTAGCTTTCCCATATACATCACTTGACGATTTGTTCCGAGTTCCGTCGCAGGCAAACAATGCATCGAGGATGAATAGTTCTCAGGTTTTGTGACTCTATTCCCCTCGATGTACACCACGGGTAATTTTTTTCTCCTTGGTTACCTCGATAAGAGAAGTGGACTTATCTGAATGTCATGGGAAACGTGGACCGTCGATGCTAAACTGAAAACCAACGGAAATACGACCGATATTAATATGAAGAATTATCAGCGTTTTCCGCCTGATATCCCGCATATCGCTTGCTGTCGTTATTCCTATTTTTATAACTCCAAATCTGGGTCGTTTCATTCGCGATTTACAATGACGGAAATGCAGCTCGACATGAGGCGGCAGTAAACCCGATTCGCGCCTATCATCGGATGATGAGGGTACTGACAAAAAAAGTCGTCAAGAACATCTATTTGCATTGCGAAATTCTGCATCTACTGAAACAAAAGGACTACCGCTTGTATTGGCTAAGACTTAACCGTACATATGACTCATATAACGACAATCTAAATTGTAAATCGAAACAGATGGTAACCCATTACCTCGCATTAAAGCAAGGAGATGCTTGATAAAGGAATAACGTATATTCCCACGAAATAAAAAAATAGATGTAAACCAATCGAAAAGCAACAGATCAACAATACCACCTATCTCGACATCGAAAGTTTTGTCCTCTCTCTATTTTATTGGAAAAGAAATGTCCAATGCAGAAAAAATTAATTCCCACGTCATCTCCATTTGTGCAGTAATATTAACGATATTGTACTCATCCGATTCTCTAAAAAAAAGCTCTTTCTTGATTTACACAAAAGGAGAGAAGGATAGGACTTTTGGAAAGCATGCGGGGAGGAAGTAAGTATGAGGAGCTTAGTAGAGAAATATTGGTTGGCCACATATTATAACCAACTCACGAGATGGTTTCACTGCTTCTAAGCGATTTCTCGCTTCAGCCTAGCTTCCTAGCTCTCGTCGTCACATCCATGATGCCCATCCTTCTACTCCCTGTAAACGTCTATCCCAGCATTCTTTTTTAAGAATCGGTTTTCAGGACCCCAACCCTCCTCATTATTTGCTCAAGAGAGAAAAATGGCGGTAAATTTGATAGTCACACGCAGGAACAATTAAAGGCAACTCTGGAATTGTGAAGTTAGGACAGGGACTGACCATGAATCAAAAATCAACTAATTTATAAACAACATTATCATTGGCTCGTGAATTGGATCATGTGATTATTCTTCTATAGTTTTTCTATGGAGGCGCCAGGAGCGTCCCTAACCATGTCATTCCACGAGGAACAGAAAAGTTGCTGATGAACCGTCGGGCCCAGGCCCGGCTTAAAGCCTGGGCGACACGGACGACTGTCCGGGGCGCAAAGGAAGGGGCGCCGTGATTGTGAAAAAATATTTTTTTCTACGTTTAACTGGTGAATAGGTTTGATACGCGGGGGTGGGGGGCGCCGGAATACTCTCTCACCCGGGTTAAAATTTTGTCTCAAGCCTGGCCTGGTCGGGCCCCTCTTTTACTCGGGTTCCCGAGTTCCAACCGAAAGACGCTTCCTCTTCTATTGCAAGTCACCCATAAAGAACACACTGCACCGCACATGCTATTAATTTTTGCGTTTTCCCTTCCCCATCAAAAAGTGAACCAGGCGATGAAGAGCTAGTAGAGAGAGTAGTATGGGTTCATTTAGGTTTTAAGTTAGGGAGGGAGGGGGTTTTAGCTTTTCTTAAACTGTCTTACGTAGGCGGGTGTGGAGGTCCGGGGTCATCTTCCGTAAGATTTTATTTACTCCTATGATCGTATTTCTGTCACTTTTTTGTCGTCGTCGGACGACAAATCGTATTATTTAGCATTACAAACATCGCGAAGTTTCCCATGAGGAAAGTTTTGTGAAAATATGAGGATATTATCAGTTTAAGCACTACAAAGCAAAACAAACAGCTGTTTTTTATTGGGTCAAGGTTCACCTAGAGCATAAAAACTCGCATGCGGAGGGGGACTAGTGTGACTAATCCCTCTTACAAAACGTCAAAATATTCAATGTTAAATTTAACGAGGAGAACAATAAGGATATTCAACATTACTACATGGAGTTCCCTGTCTCACCTTCAATATTTTGTGCTCAGTATTCCCATTGATTAGCTTTCACTCACCAAAATATCCCATTGAAAAGATTGTCAGTGTGCATGACCCCAAAATTATACGTTAACTTAAGTAGATTGGGAAGGGAGGTTCGTGAATTCCTACGTTGCATTACACAGGGGTCTTGCGTACTACTTGAATGTCCTCCAGAGACAATGAGCAAGAGCGGTGGAGAGAATGGTGTTAGGTAAGCGTAGGAGAGGGAGGAGAAGAATAGAAAATAATCTTATAACTAATATCATCTACATATCTACAGGGGCTTATGGCAATGGGGGTTAGGACTTTTTTGTGTACTTAGTGCGTGGGATGTAGGAATATTTGTCCATTCAATTCGGTCATTCATATCTCTTATTTTTCCGCTTATATCAGTTCTACATATGCATCTATATCTACATACTACTCTACGATCCACCGCAGAGGCGTGTGGCAGGGGGTGTTAAGACACCATCCATGGAAACGGGAAGACAATAGGGAAAAGGAGGGGGGAGAGAAGAGAGGAGCATTGTGTGTCTATGATTTGTCTTCAGATAGTGTCACGCTGTTCTTGTAATAATCACTACTGGTGCAAGGCAAGAAGGAATGTCTGTACCTGTGAGTTAGGCAGTGTGTCCCTCTTATTTTGTTACTCCTGTCAGATGTAGAGACATAGGGCGGGGATAAAACAGTATTCTCTGTGCAGTAATGAAACTCACTTGAACTGAGTTTTTCAGGTAGTTGAAGCCCAGCGTGTAGCCTCCCAATTATCCAGCGACTCCCAATATGTGGCACTCTTTCCATAATCTGTTGCTTGGCTGTCTTTTGTTTTTGGGGCAGGGTTCCAAACGTTTCGCGAAGAATTCGAGATGTGGTCAAATCAGATTATACGATTGAAAATAAGGGTAAAAGATAGGAGTTTTAAAAGGATTCAGTATTGGAAAATAGAAAAATTGCGAAGGAAACGTTAGAAAAGACTTCTACATTTATGAATTGCCGAGCAATCCACCTCCAGAGTGTGTGGCATGGGGAGAGTCCACGTCAGGAACGCAATATTCGTCCCAGTTCAAAGTCGAGTTTAACCGCTCGCTCCCCTGCCCACTAGGCTCAGACCAAAAAGAAGTCGGGTGAACAATGCACGGCCAAATCAGAAACTAGGAGAATGGTACCGTAGCTTCCGAGTTGTACCTACTTTTATTTAGTAGTCCTACGACAAGAGCTGGAAATGCCCTTGCTGTGATCATCTTATGGCAAGGTTCCAAAAGATTATGTATTGTAAGGGTCACCTTACTTATATTTATTAATAGAAATGCCCGTTGATTCTCAACGAGAGAGATAAAAGTAAGAAATAATATAGTCGTTCTATTTATATAGAAGTGAATCTGAATTCTCATTTTTCATCTTATGTTTTCCTTACTAAGTGAAAACTGCCCGTTTTGTTGCTTAATGATGCATATTATCAAGCTATTTTACTATTTTTTTATTTTTAAAACCGTAAAAATAAAAAAGGATTCCATTTTCACGAGGGGGGCGAGGGGAAGATCGCCATAAACTTAGAGCGCATTTTCCCTAAAGGAAGTTTGAGCGAGATTTTTTTCCAGTACCAATAGGGACCATATTCAAATTTTTATTTGAAACCAAGCCGCACTAAGAAGCATAACACTCCTCCGGGGCTTATGACCCACGCTGTAAATAGTGTATCACAGCGTCCAACCATTTTTTCGATTCTTTGATTCGTTTTTCCGCAAAGCTGACATTTCCCTTACCTAAGCAGATCTTTAAGAAAGATTACTCTTTTTTCTCTTAGGCATATTCGTTGTGTACTGAAAATATTAGTAATAAAATAATTATGTGAGTCAAAATCTCAACACATTCAATGCTTCCTAAAGGGAACTTAAAAAAGTATTACCATTAAGTCACCGCTACTAAAGCCCATCACTTTCTTGGTTGATAAACACGTTCTGGCACCAAATTGGATGAAATAAAAAGAAAATTTGACACTGACACTAAAATTGATGATAAAAACTTTTAGTGGCTTCTCAATGTCATGTGATATACTCGTACGAGTATATGAGGACGTAGAAGTTCTTGGCTGAAAACAGTGCAACAATGCAAGGCTGCATCTTTCTAGGGAGACTAATGCGGCGGTTTCCCGTTGCCTTCCACATCGCTGTACTCCAGTCGATTCCGTGAATTTACACTCTCGCCCGAAGGTGTGGCAGTTGATACCGGACCGATCTTCTTGATCTGCGCCATCAGTGTCTTAAGACTGCTGCCTCTCAGCAGAAGCCGGGTAGAACCCAGTGGAGCCGGGTGGTTTGGGTTGCATGAAATGTATACAAAATTACCACTGACTCATTCCAGATAGTCCCTTAACACATCTTCCAAAATCAGGTAATATTTGTCGTCACTTGGTCTCGAACCTGCGACACTCAGATTGAGAGTGGACACGCTACCACTGGGCAACCCCGGCCCCCTTAAAAATTTCTTGACACGAAATAAATAGCTCTTGTTGGCATGAGCGTTGCATACCCCCATCGCATGTCGTCTTTAGTTTTCGGCGCGTCAGGAGCGTCCCACACAATGTAATTCCACAAGGTGCAGTGATGCTGTTTAAGCTCCGGCATTCCCTCCCCAACCCTCCATATTACGCGTTTCTGGCTTTTTTCTCCCTTCAGCTTTTATTTCCACTCCTCGAAAATTTACTCCCCTCTCCGACCTTACCCCTTGCGTCTTAATGCCCACCTAATGAGATTTGAAACGTCCTCTCTTCTTACCCCTCCTTAAAACCATTCCTACAGCCAGCCTCCTCCTCTCCTACACCCAAAAACATTCTCATCCCCCTCCCTCATTCCAAGAACCCTTGCTCTTCCCCCACCTATCGTCTCTCCCTCTCTGTGTGTTACTTACTGTCTCTTACTCTGTGCGGACCATCCCTATAGACCTCAGGGAGCATCCCCAGGGCGTCCCACGCCTCCCCCACCTCTCCCAAAATGGGATGGGAAAACCCTCTCTCACCGATCCCTTTTAATAGAAATTTATAGTGGTGGGAGGAGGGGTGCTCGAACACGTTAAGTGCGCATTTGACAGGCGTCATAATTCATCCCGGCCGAATTCTTGCATGCATCACCCTCCCCAACCACTCATCCCCCCCCCCCCCACCATTAACTTTCATACGACCCTCTCTCTACCATCTCCTTTTCCGGAACAAGAATGCTACTCTCCGCTTTTTGATCGTCCTCCACAAGCCTCTACTTTCTTTCGCTATCACCACCCACACCATCTCATCCTCATACTCATATTTCCAGCCCTCTTCCCGATCCTTTCTTATAGTCTCAACCCTTTACAGATAGGGGTTTCCGTCTCTTCCGGATTCTCCTGGAATTGAACCAGGATTTTTTACATCTCCCGACTACCGGATTGGTTTCTATACTCCCATTCTAAGGCAGATTGAGCGAGATTTTTCCCTGGTCATAATGGAGGTCATATTTAAATTTTATTTTAAAATTTAAGTCACTGAGAGAAACCTGGAGAAAAAATTGAACTATTAATTACGCAAAAACAGTTTTGAATTAGAACTGAACTAAAATTCTCGGTAATAAACAAAATATACATGCATATGGTTTTCACTTGGCTCATTTTTTTTCACGCCGTACGGTAAAAAAGTCTTCAAGATCAAAGATTATTTTCTGATTCTGCAAAAATTAATGGGGTAATTAATTGTTCAAAATGGTGGAGAAAGGGTACAAATCACAAACTGCTTAATTTCTGACAAGACCTGTGCGTTAGAAATTCCTTTTTTTAAATCATATCTCTCTATAGTGTTTAAGTCCAATTTTAATTCAAAATTTCATCATTTGTATAATGCATTAAGTAGATAACGTAGGATTTATGATGAAAAAACATTTTTTTACACGAATGGCTTTCATTTGGCTCATTTTTCTTCACGTCGTACGCTGAAGCTTTACTCACAACCGAAGATGTTTTTGCGATTCTTTAAACATTACTGCAGTGAGTAATAGTAGAACATACACTTCTTAGTAAGTCTTTAATTTGAGTCATTTGTTTCACGCTGTTCACTGAACACTCCTTCACAAGCGACATTTTTTTACAACGTTGTATAACGCTATGCATTGAGTAGTCCATTAGTTTAAATAGTTGAGCAAGTATAAGGACCTCACATCGTAAAATCTCTAACGCGATCTCTGTATCAGAACTTCCTCACTTTTTTCAATTAATTCACTCTGGAGCACTTGGCCTACGACACTCTAAGACATCATACGAAAAACAGAATTTTTGGCCAATATCCCGAAAAGTTGCGGAGTAAGTGGCTAATGTTTTTGTATCATTGGAAAGATGAGTCCTTTTTTATCATGATGAGGCCAAAATTATTGAATTTTATGTGAAGTGATAAAGCGAAGTGAAGTGTTCAAACTACCTTAATCTGAAATAATAACGTATTCTTCCCAATATTATCGTTTGCTGCAATTTACAAAATTTGTTCATATGTTAGTTACAACTAATAACACAGAAATATATTTAAACATAACATTTTTAAAATGGTGGATATATCATTGTCAAACTTTAGAATGTATGCTGCTGTTTTATTTAAAATACTAGCGCTGCAGGGATTAATTTATTTCGATTATCCTGTAATCATCTCTTCAGGAGTGGGCTGAGTGGGTGAGGATAATGACCCTTGTTGTAAGGATATTAGGTAAAAGGAACATTGCACACGTGGGTGAACCATTTACCTATAGGAAGAAAAATATGACAAGGTGCCTGTGTAAAGACGTGAAGAAAAAACCGTAGGCTTTCCCGGTGGATGATATGAACAAGTCTTCTTGGGTGTAACACCGTGTTAGGCATTCCATAGCCACCGTTTCGATGAGCAACTCTCATCTTCTACAGGGTAAAAACTGAGTTACCGTTTTTCCTTGAGGAAGATGAGCGAGTTGCTCATCGAAACCTCGGCTATGGAATACCTAACACGGTGCCACACCCGAGAAGACTTCATTCATGTGAAGAAAAGTTTGATGAAGAAACGAATATGAAGCGTAGCGTTTTACAGTGCAGTATCCAGAATAGTGAGAAAGGAGAACGAGAGTGCATTGAAAGCGTTTAAGATAGGGGTGAGGAGGAGGATGGAGACGGTGCGATAGACGGAAATGAAGACGGACGAGGAATAGACCGGTATGGGGGGTCAAGAGAGGAGACTGCTGAAAGAGATGAGGAGGAGGGAGAATAGGTGTTAGGAACACGGAATCAGAGGATAAGAGGTGAGGGGATGCTGAAGCCCGCGATAGTGAGGAGCACCCATGTCACTCGGGAGAGGGAAAGAAAGAGAATATGCTTCACTGATGGAATGAGTAGGACATATACTGAGCTGAAGAAGAAAATTGTGTAAGGAGTAACGGTCCTGCGGTTTTTTTATTGATTCGCATAGGTAACCTTTACTCAATCAATACCTACCTATGTTAAAAGGTAAGCGAACTGTAACAATTTTCTTTCGCACTTCTATCCCTCACTTTTTATTTCTGGTGCTTTCTTATTTTCTACTTTGTGGTAAAAAAATCGTTATTCCGAAATAGGTACTAATTTCACAGTGTTCCCATCCATTCATCGCTAATCAAATACTCCGCCCGAAAAAGCTACATCGTGTAACTTTTCCACTCTCCCCAAAGTCAATAATAATAATCACAATTGTCTTCAACTTCGCTTTCTGGAAATTTATTTTTGAACGCCGACCCCCAGCGAGGAAAGTTTCAGTCCATACTCCCCGGTTACGCCTTTATCGATAAAAATTTGTCAACCAAATTTAGGGTAAAAAGGCGTAATCCTAGTTAAGTCGTAATGATTTCCATTAACATTTCATGACTTCGGAACAAATTATGTTTCCGCTTGCAGACCAAAATTAGCTTGCTTTGCAATTTTGAACCATTCTCCGAAGTAATTAGATCGGGTCTTGGCAAGATTTTGATCCTAAGTACTTACATATTACCAGCATCTCTTTTCCACGAACTGATACAAAAATGGAATACCAATGCGTTGAAGAGTGTCAGAGACACGAGTGCCCTGCTTACGCTCTTTTACAATCAGATAAAAATTACACAAGGGTCTGTTTTACAGGTTGCGGTCGAATGCTCATTCATGGATTGAATCACCCCGGCTTCAATAGATTCCAATAAAATTACAACCACCACCGTTGTAAAACGCGTATATATGAGACAAAGAGAGCCGAAGTAGTTAAGTCAGTTTTTTTCTACATTTATTTTGGAGCATATAAGCATTCGTCAACGTGTGTTCTGCAATTTTGCACGAGTGAAGTGAATCTAACTGCTGTAATTTTTCGGTAGAATACAGTACACAGTGTTTAATATTTGATTCATACTTTATTTTGCTTTGAGCTTCATTTTCCAAAAAATAGCAAGTTGGACTCACACCATTCTTGCTCTCACTGGCATTGGTATGTACTTATAATTTCATATACAGCTTAAAATATGTACATGAAATTCAAGATCGCAATAAATCATTTTAATGGAACGCTGATACTGATGAATAGTATTTACCCGCATTCATTTTCTCTCTTTCATTATCAGCATTCATCCAATCGATTTAAATTTCATATGTAGCCACGCAAAAAACTGAAAGTTTCCACATTCAAACTTGTCAGACCTGTTATAAGGAAGCTCACACAGCGCATCTGCTAATTAATCAGTAATAAAATTGACAATGTCAGGCGCGATGAAATGGAAGACATATTAAAATGAAATATCACTTTTCCACAATGCACTTAGTAAGCACATGGGCACAGTCACCTGATAATGGCTAAGTGAACCGAAACGCTTGGTGACCTTATAGATGTTTTCGTGGAAAAGTTCATTTAGAGCAAAAGTGCGTTACATTTCATTTTTATAACATAACCAGTAGTAACTGCATCGTTTGATGGCGTACTGATGATAATCCCAGCATTTTAATTCCGAAGAAAACTGGAATAATTTCCTAGCGAAGCCAAGTAATATCTTCTACGTTTGAATTACCCTCGAATCATGGCTTAGATCAGGAATAAGTAAAATAAATTCCCTACAGCGAATTCAACTCGAAATACTTGAGTACGTTGAAACGGACAGAAATAAAAGTGATTGCAGTCAAATCTACAATTAGAAAAAATATATAGTATATGAAAATATCTATCACATTGAAAACGGTTTCATGCGCATCAATAGGAATCATTGTAGATCAACAGAAATCGGCTGTTTAAGATCGTCGAACTAATTTCACTGAGCAATTTCATGAAAATTACCAGCAACATTTAATCAAGTTAAAAGTAGAGGGTTCATTACAAGCAATAAAATGTTTCGTTCGCTTCAAATGTCAATTAGTAAAAATATTTTTCAAGTCCCTGGAAGTGATATTGGCATTTGCTTGCGGTTAGGAAAGGCAGAAATATCGACAAAAACGGAATATACGTACGCTCATTACATATTTAAAAAGCGATCCTTTCATAAGAGCCATTTTTTTAGCTTTCCGATCCGATAAGCATCTCATGCATCATGCACATTCCATATTTTTATACAATACCTCCATCATTTATACCTGTGATTAATAAATAATAACTGATGTACAGACTAACTGAAAAGTGAGGCGTATCATAAATCCTTACTCTGATGTTTTTTTATAATGATGATAATACGGAAAAACTTAATAAACTTTTAATTATATTTTCTCAGTTTTGACACTTAAAATCGCATAAATATTGACTTTAAGTTTCACGTTCAATTCCACCGCTCACATTTCTATCGCACGTAGCGCCCATATCTTACGGATTCCTTCAACGTCTTTCTACATATGCTGTAATCCTCCTATTTCCATATTCCGAATGCTCTAAACGTTGCAGCTATATTTTAAAACACTCAATAAATTAGATTTTAAGAAGGCCCAGAATTTAGACCTTTCGATTTAGTCTCTTGGCTTCTTTTCTTTCATTCCCTCGTGAACTAGGAACAGATCATTGGTTATTAAAAGTCATCATCGTGGTCTGGATGAATATCACGGCAACGAATATTGATGTGAAGTATCAAATTTAGGCTGTTGGAAATAAATATCAATTCTTAAGCAGTTTTCCATCAAAATTTTGAAATATCCATAAGCGAAGATATACTGCAATTAAGAAGCTGAGAAGTAAATTAGCAATAATTTATTGCGCGGTAGGGTTGGAGATATAAATCAGCCTTGCTGGATCCGTAAAGAAGACATGGTGTTTTTGCTGCCAGGAAGGGAAACCGAAGATGAAATAACGCAGTTGTGAAAGAGTGTGTAACGAAATGCTACAGCTACACAGAGAACTGTCCTTTTAGTCATAGAAACACCTACATTCGATAAATTACTTATGATTGTTACCCACTTCCTCATGGAATTGTCATTTTTTATCAGGACAAAATCCAAATACTTTCGACAAAGCTTTACCTATGGCACTGTTACCAAAACTAAATGGTTGGAACTACTCATATTAGCTCATCAAGCTGTTCACACGACGAGGAAAGCTACCGAGTCAATTTTCCCTTCGATTTTATTTCGGTAACCACGATGACGGCCAACATTTAATTTAGTTGAACACAAATGGCAGGGTCACATCACGTCACGCTTAATTGCCAAATATAATAAAAAATCATTTCTAAAGCAGAATTAGTAGAAGTAAAATGCTTTGATGTAAATTCAAGGATAACGAAAAAACTAACAACTTCAATTTAGTAATCATGTTTGACATCAAATGAATATTTAAATTTTTTCTATCCTACAGGGACGGGAGCAGAAAAGAAATACACAAAATTGATCCATTTTTAATTTTCATCATTAATCTCGTGTCTCTCCACATGTTGATAATCATGCTGAATTTTGTTTATTTTCCGATTACTATAATTTTTCCCATTTTTTTAACGCCAAACTCAAACATTTTATGTCAACGTTTGAATAATCAACACGAAATAAGAGGATATTTTTTACTTTCCAACGGGAAACCAGGTATTTACGTCGGTATTCAGTCATAAAAATAGCGATTTATTTAAACTAATCATGTGGCGCGTTATTGAGTTTCGGAAAGTTTTCCCGCTCGTTAAATTACGGCTGACGTCATAATATCCGCTTATCTGAGCTTTATTCTCCCTGAAGGAAATGCACTCAGTGTTTTTTTAAGGCTGCGAAATCATATTTCCCCCATGGAAGAGGGAAGATAAAATTGGATCGAATTGCTGGAAGGCTGGTTCCCAGACTCAAGACGCAGGATTTCCGGAGACGAAATTTTTCACCCCCATTCCCCCACTGAACGGATCTCAGCACTGATTAATCATTACCTGCAACAATTAGTGATGTCTCTCCCCTCTTTCATCAAATATACCAACCACTTCCTCGACCACCTTAACGCCATCCCTATCCCTAATAAAACTGACCATCTTATGGCCACAATATATGTCACTTCCCTCTATACGAGTATACCCCATCATGAAGGAATTGAAGCTCTCCGTTTTTATCTCTCCCAACGCCCAAAACCACATCTTCCCTCCACCAACCTGATTGTTAATCTAACAGAAGTATTGTTAACTAAAAACGCCTTTTCCTTCAATAATCAAGTTTTCCTTCAGATCAGAGGGACCGCCATGGGTACTCGCATGGCGCCTTCTTATGCAACCTCGTACAACCCCGCTTTCCATACGAATGAATGGGCACCACCACTCCACCAAATGTCCTCCCTTCATTGACCCCATTCCTTAACATACCGCTTCCCATCGCAAAACCTTCAATAAATGTTTCTCTCTCTATAAATTAGAAGCCCTCCCCGAATCAGCAACAAATATCGAATTGAGGACCCGCGAAATGGCATTTATTTGGATCTTAAGATCATTCGAATCGCCCGGGCTAAATTTGGCCCACTGACCAATAGCCACCCCACGCTCCCTCTCCCCACCAGTCTTCGACCCTTCTCCTGTTCCGCATCCCCCCCCCCCGTGTGGTAAAGCCAGCCCGTTTCACACATGCTTGATCCAGCACAAGACCTAGTATGCTAGCTGTTACTTGATATTGAGGAAAGAACCCAGTATGATAGAAACCATGATAGAAGCTTTCACACGATCATTGAACTAGAGCTTGCGATGAAGCGGTACTGTCATCCACTGTTGCGAACTTATAAAAGAAAATGGAAGATTTCCATGAAAGAAGGAGACTTTCGGCTGCTGCAGTAATAGCAGGGATTGTCGAGACATTCACGGCACATTAACTTCACCACCAAAGAGTGAGTAACACCCGCTAATAAGTGAGGCACTGATTTAAAAAAGTGAAGATCGCTCTGCAACAGTAAAAGCTAACGTGATTGGTCGACGGCTACTAGGTCTTACTGGGAGCTAGCAGCAAACTAGTACCGCATCAATTATGAAATCAAGTAGCTCAGCCAGTATGATAGCGATTATACTGGCTAGCCAGCATGCTGGTTCTATATCACAAGATAATGGAAGCTATTATACTATCGAGTACCCTTGAACTTGTGCTGGATCAAGTATCGTGTGAAACGGGCTTAACAAGACCACTATAGTAGTTAGTCTCTTTTTGCCGACGATGACGGCCTGTCAGTCGAAACGCTTCGTAAAATATTTTGTGTCCTTTTTATTTCCGTATTCCTGTGTTTTTAAAAGTATATTTATATTAGTGTGTGTATATATATAATATATGTTATAATATAAGAGACTCTAAGGAGGAGGAATATTAAGAGTCTTAAGAAGAGAAGAGCGTGTATGAAGCAGTGCATGAGCTAAAGGTAATCGAAAGTGGTCAGTAAGGATAGAGGATTATGGAGGAAATTATAAAAATGGAGCCACTTTTCTAGGGCTAACGGCAGTAACTAAATCCTCTGAATTTGCCAACCCCAAAAGGGAATGGCGTGATGGGTACGTATGTATGTATCTATTAAGTCCATATAAGGAATTAATTCACTATTGCATGACAAAGCATGCAGAAGGGTCAACAAAAGCTCGTGCTGTAAAAAATATTATCTTTGTTCAAGCAAGAAATTGATAAAATGAAATTCACCAAAAGAATATATATCAAAATGATGTATTTAGTTGGGAAAGATAGGATCGTCGGCTGGTAGAATGAATAAGCAGGAGAATGTAAAATTGACTAATAAGACGTTAGGCAACGACTTTTTGAAGAAAGTTGACGGGAAAATTGTTTGTATAAATTGGGGAGTCCCAAGAATATAATTTCGGACTGTATGGAGGCAAAAGAAACAAATAAATTGTTAAGGATTAATTTTGGAAAATAGACTTTTACAATGAAAACTATGTAAAAAGTTTCCCGGGAACGATAAAGTCTTAAGCAGAACTATTCACGGACCTGAATTTTATTTGGTAGAATACCTATGATCATGACACTGAACCTTTAACCTCCTAGCGGCACTAATTAATTCGTTGTGCGAGTATGACAGTCCAGGAAAAGTTATTTCTGAAGCTCTCGATCAAATCTACACTAGCATCGCTCAACATTTTGTTCAACAGCAAGTGCTTGAAGATGGGAATCTCTCCATCCTACATCCAGATACGGACCACATCCTCTTCCCCGGCGGCGAAGAGAGCGGTTCATCATGGAAAATTGCAGTAGCTAAAAAGGGAGCTAAAATATTGGTATGCTGTAAGAGACTCCTTTTCACATTATTTGCAGTTCCTTTATACTGAGCTTTCTTCAAGTTTACATTTTGTGCAATAGGTAACATTTTTGGATGGTGTGAAAGAGTGTGTCAGTAAAATATCTTTTAAAAAACGAGAAACAACAAACAAGAAACTGGCTAATCTTCAAGCCAGTCAGTCATATACCACAAATTTTTATCCCATATTGCCTGCAACAGTGAATTCGTTTGTTCTCGCTGAACGTGTGGTTAATATTTAAAGTCACCGTTATTCTGAAAACCACCTCGATCTACTAAGCAAGGGTTTGAAATACTCGCCACCAGTTACTTTTTTTGAGAGTGGGCTCAAAAACCTTGCTGCGGATTGTGAGGTGGCCCTACGTCAAGAATCACTGGCTACAAAACAGATGTTTGCTAACTGCATCTCCAACTTCATCTCCGCTGCACACCCAAAGTTGTGGCATCCCACCACGGCAAAGCAATGGAAGGACCTTCGAAGCCTACGGGAGGTGGTTGAGAAGGAGGAACTCGTCCTACCAAAAACGGACAACGGATATTGTGTGGTCATTCTGAACAAGCGAGATTATGTGGAAAAGTGTCGTGATTTCATCTTAAAAATAGTATTTTTATGTTGCCCAAAGACCCAACACAATTGTTTAAAAGTGCTGTGAAAAGTGCCGGGTCTAAAACTGTTATTTTTAAAGAAAGGGAAAAAGTAGCCTTTTACAAATGAACCCGTTAGCGTCCAGGTTCAATGGCTTGCCTAAATTGCACAAACCCTTAGTTCCCATTAGACCGGTAGTGTCATACATGTCATAGCCATGCCACCGCCTGGCTTCAAAGTTAAATGAACTTATAAAATCTTACACAAATTTTAAACCTAAA
The DNA here is from genome assembly GCA_963573305.1 of Pyrrhosoma nymphula. NCBI lineage: Eukaryota > Metazoa > Arthropoda > Insecta > Odonata > Coenagrionidae > Pyrrhosoma > Pyrrhosoma nymphula. The sequence continues at coordinate 39,862,896 of OY754337.1, forward strand.
TATAGTGTTGCAAATTCGTTAGATTTAGTTGAAAGATTTAGTTGAAAGCCTGTTAGAAAACTCAAACACGAATGCAAACGTCAGGGATGTTCTTGTGCTCTTAACAAAAATAACAATTGCTCAAAATTATTTCACTTCCAACGGCGTTTTCTACTAACAAGAAGAGAGTCTTGTAATAGGTTCCCCACTTTCACCACTTCTGGCCGAAATTTTTCTTAATAATTTAGAAGAAAAACTATTCACGTCACAACACAAACTCGTTCAATGTGTCCATTATTGGTATAGATATGTGGAAGACATAATCTGCCTCTGGACAGGAACGGAACGACAGTTGTATCAGTTCCTCACTAATTTAAAAAATCTGTCATTCACGATAGAAAAGGACGTGAATGACAGTCACGGATCATATCATTCCCCAAGATTGGTCCCATCATTTCTCCCACAAACACGCTGCATTCCATGCAATGGCACACCGTCTCGCCTACCTTCCCCTGTCACCGGAGAGTTATAATACAGAGCTCCAAACAATGTATTCCATTGCCACAACAAATAGTTTCTCGATAGAACTGGTGGAAAAAAATTTTAAGGGCAAAACAGAAACAGATGGCGATTCAAGAGATAGTTTCCTCCAATTCTATTTGTGTTTCCGGAGAAAATGGAGGTCTCTACCCTTCGTGGGTAGTCTCGCATATAAATTGAGTAACTTAATGACAAAAAAATCTGAAGGCAGCGTTTTTTTCCCCCCTTACCAGAGGGAAAATGCTCCATAGTGGGAAGGATAAGGTTGACATATATATGAAATCCGGTGTTTATCAATTACAGTGTGATGAATGTATGCCTTGCTATGTTGGGCAAACTGGAAGAGGAGTGTCAACACGTATTAATGAGCATGAACGCTCCTTCAAAAATGCAGATGGCCATTCCCTATTTGCCAAACATTGATTAGAGTGTAACCACAGCAGTGCTTTTAAACCTGTAATTCTACATATGTTGCCGAAAGGCCTAAAAATGGACGCTTTGGAAAATTTAGAAATTTGTGTGCTAGCGAGAAACCAAAATATTAATCTGTATAATGACCATGTACTTATGCATTCCTCTCAGTTGTTTTCGATATTTCCATGTTGGCAAAAGTAACTGTCACTCCCCACATCCTATCCCCTCTCCGCCCCTTCCACTCCCCTTCTCCCTCTACCCACTTACGGTTGCTAGGAGCCCTTCCAAACCCCTCCCCTCACAACCCTCCGTCTGTTGCCCATTCATAAACCAACCCGAGGTTTTCTCTGGGGTCCATTCTTTGCAGCTCCTAACTTCGCGGCCTTTTTTGAATCGTGGTTTCGGCAGATCTTAGCCTACTTTCCTTGCCCTTCTACTCCTTCCACTGTCTTCCCCCGATTCACTTTTCTTCCTTTCCTCTCGTAATTTTCCACCACCCCCTCTCTCTGCCATCCCTGAACCACCCTGGTCCTCTCTCCCCCATTTCAAACCAACCCCCACCATTTTTTAACTTTATCTGGGTATATATTGTATGCCCTAAGCTTCAGAATGTGCCAGAAGTTGTCTTATTAAGGTAAAATCGGTCGCAGTTTTTAAATAAAGTGTGGAAAAGTACAAAGTTTTTTAATGGATATATATCACTTCCACGAAGTCAAGCCTGAAACAATCAAATTTATTTCTCACGTAACCAAATTTAGATAACCACTCATTCGTTTCCCGATTCTAGGCAGCCAAATTAAAAGCATAAAAAGTTGTATGGGGTAACAAAACAATAGATTATCAGTTTACTATTTCTAGGTATCTCAATAACAAAATTAGCTGTTTCAAGTCAGACGAAGCCGATTTTTTCCTTTATAAACTCATTGAGTATGGTATTTTTCCACATAATTATTTCATGACTATATGTTTAGAGGAACTTACATCATAAGCAGGTATATTTCTTCCATTACCAGAATTACTATGGTGGCTAGTCTCGTTACTTAAGAATATTTATGTGCCCTTAGATAATTATTTCGTAATGGTTTATAGCGTCACAAGAATTCTCACAAAAATGCGTAATGCTTAATATAATTTAGGCTTAATATAAAAAGCAAAAAAATAAAAATAAAGATTATTTATTGAATTAATAAACGTAGTTTTATTGTTTCCGAAGAGATTTTAAAGCCATATCTAAATCATCGTATTATCTTTCGGGAAATTAATTTTCTAAGATTGACTTCAACTCAACACCATTTATATGCCAGTAAATTAGACATTGGTCTCGAAGGTGATGGGTGTTCTCATCACCCGGTATACGTAGTACATTTTAGAAGTAAAGTAAAATATTCAGAAGGCTTTGAGATGACAATAATATTAGGTAATTTCGGAGAAACAATACAAGATAATATTTATTAGTTCCTCTGCAACGGTGGAGATATACATATAATGATCCGACTTATAGTCAGCAGAAATAATAAAATGGTGCAAAATATAAAGGAATAAAGTATAGTATCAGACTTGGTTCCAGCGGCTTGTCTAAGATGTCGCCCCGTCCACCTCAAACTCATGGCCATGGATATAATTATATATTATATCCATGGCCTTGCTCAAACTTTAATCCTGATTCAAATACAATCATCAACACCCAGGACGGAGTTTGATCCCACGACGAAATAATTAGCCATGCTTGTGGGTTACCAAACTGGACTACCGTGGTCCGACGGACAGTGAAGGAATCGCAGAATAGTCTCAGGCAAAAACGTATTAACACAACCGGCTCCAATCGATAATATTTCCCACTTGTTCCGCCTCCTTAAATGTCTCAGCTCGAGTGGTCATCGAATTTGATTGTGAAAATTATCCCTACGTAGGGTTGCCATAGGGGTGAGGTAAAAGTTCAATGCATCTATATGAAGTAATTTCATGATAACGTCATGGTCATGTACTTGCAGATATTTGCAATTCGCATATTCAATCACAAAATAAAATATAAATAGCGATGTCGTCATTCTACATAGTACAAGATTTTGAGAGAAATAATATTCTGAAAAATATGCATTGATCAATATTACAAGAGATGTAAATTGTATTAATTAAACTTAAATATCTCTAAGAATTACTCCTTTTTCGACACTTCATTATTTTGAATACATAGCCATGATGCTTCAGACATGAAAGTCTTTCAAATTATAATGAACTATTATGATTGATTTAACTTTCAATCTAAGCATTCCTATCTTTAGAGTGACGAAAGAAAGGGGTTAATATCGACATAGTTATCAGATGGGCATTAACTGTGATATTCTTACAACAATTTTGCCAGTGGAGCAATTTATGTATCAATGATGTACCTACATCAATTAAATGAATCTGGAAATAACCAGGCATATAATATTTACTGCTGGAATTAAATGTGACAGAATCTGGACTGGCTTCTTTTTATACGCCAAAATTCAGGCTAACTCCGCCTTTTCAGAACGCATAGCAACCCTATCCTTGTGGTTAAAGCTTCATTTCTCATTTAATTCCCGCCCAATATTTTTCAGTGTCCTCTACGGGAAATTCTCGGTACTCCATAGCCGAATCAAAAAGAAGATCCGACTTAGTGCACCATCTACTGACAAACACGCACAACGCTTGAAAACTCATGGCGCCGCTGTTTGAAAAGTTAAGTAGATCGTGTAGTCACTTGTTATGGGCTACAGAGCCATACTCCAGAAAATCTACGGGTTTATTTTAAATATTGTATCAATTAGGTGACTATTAGTCCGACAGACAGTTTACAATTTTATTAATCACTAATAGCACCTTTAAGCTGCCCATGTTCCTATGACTAATGAACCATATATTGGGAAATAGAGTGATTCACATCATGACCCATATTTTTACAAAGCAGACAATAACTAAATTATATTTTTATTATTAGTGTAAAGGGTAGCTTGTATTTTGGTATCGCTACAAAGAATTTGAAAAACTACAGTATTTACTATGACACTGAAATTCATTGAATTTTTGCATTGTGATATCTTGCAAGAAAAACCAACTACATGGAGTAGAAAAATCGTATAATAGCAGTATAACATACTACTCCCAACTTTTTTGGATACATTCTATCGAATTGGCAAAATATTTCACACAATTCTCCTCAGATGACCATTCACACTGACAGAATAGATGAGAATTTTTGAAGCAATGACTTGACCGTTGAATCTTCAAAACATATATAATCGGTTTGTATAGAATTTACATAGGCGTGACGAAACTTGTTCGTTTGATATGAATGAAATCAAAAAGCAAGGTTATACAGTATATATAGTTCATAGCAAAAGGATTTCGAATGTACAGCTGAAAGTCACACCACCTCACACACAATTGGTAGTAATATTTTTAAATTTTGAAATAAAAATTTTATCGGCTCTATAAATAACACTACTAAGAATAGTGATGATGAGTTTATGTTATTCGTCAGTAAATTCAAATGTATTTCATGCAGAAAAATTAATTTTTTGACACTTACACTCTTAACTGTATACTTTCAAAAATGAGAGATCACAACGTAACGTCCACGCCCTTATGATGAGGACAAGTTTTGACGAAGCTGTGAAAGTTTGGTTACCTTTAAAAACGTACATTTTATAGTCCAAGTTGGAAGCTGGAGATAAGTTTCGATTTAAGAAATACAACCTGGGTTTGTGGGTGCTGAATATCGCTGTTTTAAGGATGAAATGTCACAGAGGCCTACCTAAGACCAGGGGTTCTCAACAAGTAGGGAATTCCTTCCCGGGGGAATTTAGGAGGATTGAGGGTGGAATAAAGACAGCAAAAAGCAAATTCAGCAAAAAGCCATGTTCTGTAGATTATAAGTAATCTGAAAAATTATAATTTGTTTAATTTATTCTGTGACGTTCAACAAAGTTTATTGAATGCCAACAGATTAAAATCAATTGTTAAACATGCGCATTATTTTCATTTTCGGAATTAAATTATAATTTGATAATTAATTTTGGGAAGAGGGAATGACGTTCTGAGTTCTGGCAAACAGGTAGAATTTTGAAAAATAAGGTTGAGAACTACTGTTTTTTTTATAATTATAAAAAGTGCCTTTAAGTTATATACATACTAGGTCCTTCTAAGCCATATGGCTTATCAGAAGGTTCCTTATTTACTTACAGAGCGGTTTTACCTATCTTTTCATTAGTTTTGAGCAGATTTTTTGGCTCTAGATCAAGTCCTTTCTCTTCAACCCTTGCGAGTAACAAAACATTTAATTCTGTGGGATATTGCATTAAAAGGAGTTTCTTACTTCTTATTTAACTAATTTTAACGGTTTTCCTATTGAGAATGACATGGTTTGAAAACCTCAGGCAGCGGTTTGAACGTACAACAAGCTAACTTTTCAAGAGAGCCGTAAATGAAGTAACGGAGGCATCAAACGGGTAAGGCACACAAGGAAAAAAGTTTCATTACGATTTTTCTTGTTCAGAAAAAGATATGACTAATTTTCTCAAATTTCAGAAATAACTTCTGAGTGGAGAGTGTTCAAAACCTATTCCATTTTTCTCTTAATCCGGTTTGGTGAATTTGATGCCTTAGTTTGTTAAAAAAATACAATGTTAAGAGTTAAAATACATAAAAAAGTACATGACGCAACACACTAGTTTGCATTTATGCTAAGTTCACTCTACTTCCGGAGAACCTTTATAATATCTGCACTAGGGGTAGAAAATCATCAGTGGATAGTGAAAATATTATGTAAAATTAAGACCCGTGCTCGCACAATTTATTGATGCCCATTACTCAAGGGCCATTTTTCGCATGTTTAGTACAGCCAATGGGAGAGATGAATGAAGAGCACTTTTTACAATGATTTCCCCTGTAATCCGAGATGATGTGGTAATGACCGTTTACTGCATTACCCCAGAATGACCCATGCATATAGAGCACGAGTCAAATATCGGGTTAGCTTCTTCCCAACGATTTAACCTGAAGTCGACTTCGTGAAACAAATTTCATTAAGTAGACATATTTATATTCGGGTCTTGGTGAAAATGAGCAGCTTTACATACCGTACTTTTGCCTTCTTAGAGGTTTAACATGCCTTTGAAAATAAGAACATTTTCCATTCATAAATTTAATAAATCGTCACACATATTCATCCCAATCGTAACCGAAAATACTTTTGTCTTGTCCAAAAAATAATTTATTTCAGGCGAGTAGCAAATATTGACTGAAATACGAAGAACTTGTCAAGATAAATAGAATAACAATGCCTTTAGGAGATATGCCCAAAAAAATGGAAGTAAAGATATTACGCAAAGTTCAAATAAATTTCCATGGTGAAATATTTTTTTTTAACTGATACCGGAAAACGGAGAGGAAGAGAGAAGTCATAGTTGAGAAAAGCTGTATCAAATGCATATAATTTTATACATGAAAAGATGCCGAGAGCAGACCCAGAACATAAATAACCTGCCTGACTACTGGCGTAGACGGAAAAGACAATGACAATTATAACTGAAATAACTTATTTCAAATCCTCGACCTTCGGTCTCACTCAGTGTGAGAGTCCCTGTCACAAAGCATGCACTATGTATCTAATAATTACAGAGGGCCCCAAATTTCAGATCCTCGAGAAACCCAACTTTTGTGAAAAATATGAGCACAGTTTTTCCATAAATACATATTTAACATTTATAATCTGGGGAAACCCAAGAAAATGCAAACCAAATCGATTTCCGTATCATCAGAGACTTCTGGCAACTAATCATTTATCCACTGAGATCTAGAGTGCAAGATATAATTTGTCCCAAATAGCCAAAACGGCAATACTGAGTTAAAAGTGGCAGAGATAATAAAATAAAAATATGAAAATATGTCTTTAATTCAAAATAAAATAACAACAATGAAACGATTACAGCACCTGCAAATTTGAGATGCTTTCACTTTCAATCAAAGACAATGAGACAAATTTATTCTAAGTCCATACATTGTGCACCTTAGCGCCCTTGAAGCACAATGTTACGTATAGTATGATCCAGTTGCTTGCTGTTTTCAGTAAATGGTTGATTTGGTCGAAAAGGTCAAATCGACTAAATTACATTACCTTTCATAGAATGGCTGAATCAGTTTTTTTATTAAATAAAGGATATGCGATAAGAAACTATCCCTTATTTAAAGTAAACTGTTACAAAAAGTGTGATTGCATCTTGATTGAAGTACAAATATTTCTTGATTATCTTATTTCTTAGATAGTAGTTCTCTATAAGCCATTATATTTAGTGGGTGAAAAACGCAAACTTAACGGAATTTTCATAACTGATTATCAAAAGATAGTACTAAATATCCCGTTAATGTGCTGCTTTATGGCTACATACTATCAAGGAGGTAGCTTTTGTGAAAATTTTACGTTTGAAGAACTAAAAAGAGCTCATTTCTAAAAGATAAGATGGGTCTATCTTTTCCCCATGCTGGGATTCGTAGGAATAAAAGTCTCGGATCTCCATTGTTGGAGGAAAGCCACCAAAAAATATTGACTACCCAGAACGGGATGGAGCAGGACATGAAAGAGGAAAATGGCACATCCATTCACCAGATAAAAAGTCGCTTACTCGCAGGAGCTCGCGTGTTTTGAACGTGGCTTGTTCCTGCGTTCCTCTGGAAGAAGAAGGCAGCTCGTATTTGGCATCTCAAGTAACACAGGAACAAGCGTTTCCATTAGCGATGGACAGAATATTTGCTAACCACCAAAGACCGAGCGGTATCTTTCATCACGTCATGATACCTGCAAAAAATTACTGTCCTTTGCGATAGCATTACCCTTTGACCTTGGTCATGGAACCATACCTTTCAGAGAGAAATATTCGTCACTATTTATGTGTCTGCGCTACACGTATTCACGTGTAATGTAATTGTTGGCATTAGGAAGACAGAAGGAGGATAAAAGGATTTCAAACAAAGTGGATATAGCCGACACATTTACATGCTACCACACTAGTTACAGTTCGAGTGTGACAAAGCGTGTGGCGGGATTTAGGGACAATAACCATGGAGAAAAGGGGAACAGAGAAAGGAAATTGTAAGAGGGAAAGGACAAAAGGCAAAATATATGTTCATAGAGGATTTTTATTGTCACACTCTTTTTCATTGTAGCTATTAATGGTGCGTGGAAAGAAAGAATTAATGAACCAAACTGTTCGGTGGTGTACCTCGATAATTTTTTGAAATTTTTTCTGCTCTTGATGTGTAATCAGGGGTTAAAATAATGTCAGCCTAAAGAGTGCCTAACATCCGAGTCTAACGGCTACCAACCTATCTCTTCAATCCGTTATCTTACCCACACTGTTTGCTCGAAGCAGTTTTTAAAGAAGCATGCAAAATTCCTTTATATAGGTATCTACATACTACCGTGCGAGACACCGCAGTCATGGAAAGGGGGGGATAGGGAAAAGATGGTGGCGGGAACATAGGTGAATTCTATGCTAACGATGCATCTTAAGTTAGTGTCATGCTGTTTTTGTTATATCCCTAATGATTCGTGGAAAGATGACATTTTTGTACCTATGCCATAAGGGCATATCCAGCTCAAAACTGAAGGGGGGTAGCTTTCTGAATTCAACCTCATGGGAGAGGGGGTGACATGCAATAACATATATACAATAAGAAGAGGGAGAACAGTGAACCATTTTCTTTTTTTTATATATTAATTCTTGAACAATATTTTTTAACATCTGTGAAGGGACACCAATTCACAGTAACATATAGAAGAACACCATTTACTAAAAAAATTAATTCTTGAACAATAGTTTGCGAGAATTAGCTACGAGTTTTTTAACAAAAGCTTCCACTAGTTGCTCCTTTTTTGCGAAAACCCATTGACGGTGAATTCTTAGCATTGCTAACCCATTTTTCGAATTTTCATCAATAGTTGATCTTAGCCACATTTTCATTCGGCGAAGGGAGCTGTATGAGCACTCAATGGTGCTTGTTGTGCAGGGCAGTAAAAGCAAAATCAGTATCGCATTTCTAATGGTCGAGAAAAACAATTCGCTCTTTCTAAAACCTTCAATGATGTCTGTCATTTCCTGTACCTCATTCCACATTTTAAACCACAATTCCCTTTCTTCTTCGATGACTTCAAAATCGTAAAAATTTGTTCATGATGAAAAAACTTGTTTCCAATTCCACAAAGAAAAATATCTCATGTTGCTTGGATGAAAATGTGTCAATGATAATTCAGGCGATTTATCTGAAGAAAATCTGACTTCTAAAGATGAAATGATGGAATCCAAGTAAGGAATTAATAGTAACCTTCACCAAAATTCAGATGGGTTTCCAGCTGGGGAGTTGCTTTTATACTATTGTCGGCCAGCAACGCGAGTGGCGGTTATATCAGCATTCAAATTCGTAATTAGATTCTTTCAAAATGTTTAAATACCAGCAACCAACCTGTCAATCAATTTTCAGAAATCTGTTGTTTATATTTGTTGATACTTTATTTTAAAATATTTCCACGTTGGAAGGGGGCAGCTGCCCCCCCCCCCCCCTGGATACGCCCTTGTTTTGTACCTATCAGTTCGACATTTTATCTCCCTTATTTTGTTGCTTCTACTAGTTCTCAAGACACAGCTGGGGGGTCAAAATAATATCTCCTGTGTCATGCTGTAACTAGCCTGATTCGAAATTTTCATCTAAACCTCGTGTGTATCCTTCGAGTCTCTAATGGTTCCCAACCAAGTCTTTCCAGAAGATGTGTAACACTCTGTCTGCTTGTAGCATTTTCTTGCGAAGCGTAAGGCTTTCCTTTATATTTTATTTATTTCGTGAGTGAAATATTTCCAGGCTGTGTCCCAAATGCTCTCAACGTATTTAATATGTGACCCAACCAAATAAAGGTAACCTTTGTCAGCAGTAAGAGGTGAAGGGATGCTGTGGTATTGGGAAAAATTGTGAGTTTTTCAGTGATACACCAACTGGTCAGGTTTTTGTTTGCCCACTCAGACTTTACGGGAGGATGTTGGGCAAGCGGGAAAGAAATTAAACAAAAGAAATAAATTAGACTTCATTGACAGGATGCAGAGAGATAAGATACATGTGGAGTCGAATAAAGAAATCGTTCAAGGAGATATGGCCCTGTGTTTATTTGAAAGACGAATATGAGTAAATCGAGGGAAAAACTTTAAATAGTATTTATCCACACAAACTTATGTATACCGACCAAGTTTTCATCGGGTCACCGCTCTATAGAGCATGCAATGTAATATTGAAATGTGTGTCAAGCAAGATGGCAAGTCAAACTAGCAGGGCAAACTGGCAGGAACTTTCGAACAAGAATTGAAGAACACAGTAAGTGTGTGGAAAAAGCTGATGTATTTAAATCATTTTTAAAGTAGGGGAGGCAGGTTAAACTTTCTGGTAATGTTTGAAATTATTAATTCCACTAACAGATGTTTGTAAAATGACCACATGCTTCATTGTCATTCTCATTTGCTGTTCGTTGCCCTTCCTCTAAGGTGTTCACCTTGAGTAACTCACCCGCTCCCCCCACTCCTTGCCCATCACCGTATTTTTTGCATATTGCTGAGTTTGACTTATCTGGTGTGCTTGGTTTGTGTCACTCTTCACCTTCACCCTTTTTAATCAAGAAAGGTTTAGAAATAACTTATCAAATATTTTTAAAATTTTCAACTGGACATTTTTTCTCTAAGACAAGGTTTTCCCTGAATCTGTATCTCATAGGTATGCACCTCAACGATATCCATTGAATAATTCTTGAAAGAGATAGAGCACACTAAAGTTTGAAATTTTTTTGGAGAACTAATTTCTGAGGCCAACTTTGCTGCATTTTATCTACTCAGTACGCTTTGAGAAAATGCTATAATCATTTTAATTTAACACACAGCAGTAAAAGTTGTACAATGATAGGTATGTATCATTTGTCTTGGCAAAAAGGCTACAAAAATATCATGTCTCCAAGTTGCGAAACTTTCACATTCATGAGGCAGGTGGTCGTGACATGGGGTCACATAAACGGCTGTATCTCCAAAAGTATTTCACTAACGGACCTAAAAATTAACATATTTTCATTAAAGGTATGTACAACTATCCACACAAAATTTCATTAAAATCCGAGATGGTCGAGTCGGGAGCCCTAGACCACTAGACATGGAATGACCCTTATCCAAAACTTTTTAAAGTACCTCAGCTGTGGATCACCTCCATAAAAAATAAACCAATAAGTAGGGGCTTTATGGTTGTTGGAGCGATTTATATTTACGTGTGTACTCGAAATTTTGCATATGTGTTCTCATTTGTGATATCTGTGGATAAAAGTGAAAAAAAATTACATCATACCGGTTTGGTTTTTTTGGCAATTCTATGGTTATTTAAAAACATAGCCTTTTGGGACGTCATACATTTCGTAATAATTCGGTCATATACGGACAGATTTTTGCCTTACTCGAAATGAAATACATTTCTTATTTTCATAATTGTTATTTGCAAATATCGCGTCACGTCAAGTACAACATTTGAAAGAAAAAACATTCCAATAAAGGTAATTTTGTCTAAATTTTGAATACCGAGTCAAAAACTCTAAGTCATAACATGCTCTAATTAAGGAAACAAAAAAATAATTCTTGTATGATTTCCATTGCTACCTTTTTGGTGAGTTCCAACACATAAACAGATGCACTTACATTAAATGTGGTCCAAGAATTTGTTTTTCAACTTACTAAAAAAATATTAAAATGAGCACTAAATGACCCACGATTACCACTCCAGCCACCTTAAACAGTCTCGATGAAAGAGCTACCATCGTATACACAAAAAATAATACATCACTCCGCTTAACAGCGAGATTGAAAATAACATCGGATCAACATTAAGCTGTCAAAGAAAAGTAACTAAATAATACATACCTCCACTTCATGCGCTAGCAGGGGGAAAATTTTCTCCATCTGCGTACCATCGGCAGCTTCGAATTGATACCAGATTTTGACTGCAGTTTAAAGCATGTATTTCAATAAATGCACCACCTTCAAAAGTTGGTTCATAATATAGCATTTTAACATCGATCCATTGCATTAATTTTCATTTTATTTCCGATCATTCATATTCTAAACTATAGAGAGGAATATATTTTAGTGCTTTCAAATTTTGCATTGACACTTGAGAACAAACTTAATTTGAAGGAAATTAGTGATTAATTCATTTTAATCTAAAAATAAATGTCACAGACATGTCGCAAACAGCGTACGTGGTTAAGGTGCGTAAAATGACAATTAGATTGGAGAAGTCAGAGAAGTCTAAGAAAATACACTGGGAGAGAAATTGAGAAAGATAGAATATATATTTTCTTTGGCGTATGTACTCTGATAGGAGCACAGAAATAAAAGCGAGGATTCCAAGATTAACTTTATGAAACTAGTACGCATCAATTAATACAGTATATTCCACACTTTATTTCCTATCATGGTTTGGACAATGATTTTCGTTCTCAAGGTGATAATGGCAATGACTGTCAATTACCGACTATGAAAAAGATTGTCGAAACCGTGGTTGGAAATAAAAAAGTGTGGAATATACTAAGTACAAATTCATTAAGTGAAGGAGTCTAGAAATATTAATATGCAAACTAGGAAAAAGGAAGCCCTGCACTCTGTCAAAAACTACAACAAGCAAAAATTAAGTGACACAGTTAAGATGCAGACGGGGGAGGACTGGGTTGGAAGCTGCTAGATACTCTTGAGGTACACGTGTCACTGCTAGAAACATTCAGATCACTATTGATTTCAGGCTGAAGTGGAGGACATTTTTCCCAATGTATTTATGAAGATTTATTAAACAGGTATTCCGAGGAAATTCCGAACAATACGGTACGATTGCGCAGGAGAATGCTGAAGTCATTATTCATTCGCCCATATTGAACGGCTCAGCTGTGCAGTATACACGGCGAAAACATTATAGAGATGCGTCGCGGTATTTCCGCGGTTGCGTGATTATTTATCTAGAATTAAGCAAAATGGAAATATTTCCAAAAATAAATGCATTGTTTACTTAATTTATGGGCAAATTTCTCGCGATAGCCTTTCAGGAGGATAATTTTTTGCTACAAAAACAGGCTTAATTTTCGTTCGCCAAGAAACCATCTACTCTAATCCTTAATCTATGTTTTGAACCTACAACACATCTGTAGGGCAGACTAAGCGACAAGAGATGTGAAGCGCAGCTAAATGGATAAGTACGAAAATTCCCTTTCTCCACCTACAATTAATGGCTACAACGAAAAGAGCGAGAAACCAACCCATAAAAATCACATCGTATTTTCCGTTCTTTTCCTCTTCCAATTCATTTTCCCTGATCCCTTCATTCTCCATGGCTGGTGTCCTATAGGACACCAGCCATGTACTATAGTACGCCCTACAACATGGTCTTGCAGAGGTTCACTGGGTGGTATGTGTAAGTGCATGTGGAGTTCTCAGAAATTATATCGTCCTTTGGCGTTTGTGACAATAGAGCAAACCGATCGTAAACAATCACTATTCATAAAAAACACGAAAACCCAAATAACACACCCAATACGCATTTCTTTTTTATTCACTTCCCAGTCAGGAATAAGGAAGCATCGACATGACACCTTCAACCGCGCACTTGGTTCGAATCATAGGAATACAAACGCATGCAGGAGAGGCAGAAAAAGAACGTAATGAAATATCAGAAATACGGGAAAAACGAGATACTCCGTGAAAATTATATGGTGTCATATAATCCTAAGCACAAATACGCAACAGAATTTGAAATATAGAAATAGATATCTAAAATATATTTCTGTCTCCAAGTACTTGAAAAGTGGGTAACCTGGTTGAAAAACTACATTTCCGATCGTCTTAGGTTACATCGTAAATAGTTCCCGAGTTTCGGATCACTGCCCACACTGTTAGCTACATGCCTCACAACAATGTCTAGTAGTTATAATGACAGATTTCTAAATTTCACCGATTGCTAAAATTAGTATATCGCACCGTCTAACCTCAGACCCTCATCTTAAGACAAACACACAAAATACATACCTGAGGAGGGAATGGTGCCTGCGAATTTTGGGTTGCTAATCCAACCTGGCTCCCACAGTCGGCACTATTATTTCTTCAGTAATGCTGAAAATAAAAGCAAATACAACTCAGTAACCACCACCTCAAACTTTCTTCAAAATAACTCTGGATTAACTGACAACCACAATTTAATAAAATATTGCATGCCTATGTTGCGAAAATTAATAGGTATTCAATTCTTGGATGCTCACCACTGTAGGAATTCGACTTCGTTTCGACGCCGTTAACTAACATGATACACATTTTTATTTACTATTCTTAAATTTATTAGAGATCTATCTAGCGGTTAATCCATTTACTAAAAATTACAACATGCACGCACGTCATGTCAAGAAAAATATCGTGGAGAGCCATAAGAGGTATGAGTAAATTTTAATGAATATTTACCTCGAAAAAAATAGTCCTGAATTAATAAGCTGACTCCGAATCCGACTCGACTGATTCACACCTTCGTCCGTTTTGGTTTCGCGCCAAACCTTGTGGAGAAGCGTCGCTATCTTCCAGCCAATCGTAGATCACTAAGGTGACTGAAAGCAACCAATCACGTTACTTCATTTTTTCAAAACTTCTGTCTGTTTCCACACCACTACCCCCCTCCGCCCCCACCCGCCCATTAGCTAAATGCCTCAAAATACTGTCTAGTAGTTATAATGACAGATTTTTTGTTCACCGATTGCTAAAATTAGTATATCGCACCGTCTAACCTCAGATCCGTATCTAAAGACAAGCACAAAATACTTACCTAAGAAGGGAATGGTGCCTGCAAATTTTGGGTTGCTGGCTCCCGCAGTTTGCACTATTATTTCTTCAGTAATGCTGAAAATAAAAGCAAATACAACTTAATAACCACTCACTCAAACTTTCTTTAAAATAACACTTTGGATTAACTGACAACCACCATTTGATTAAATATTGCATGCCTATGTCGCGAAAACTTGTATTAAACTCTTGGCCGCGCACCGCTGTATAAATTCTACTTCGTTTCAACGCCGAAAACTAACATGATACACATTTTTATTTACCATCTGAAAGATTTAATACGGAGTTAAGTGATAAAAAATACAGCAGTGGATTCTAAATTTAAAATTTAAAGCATATTCTTAAATATATAAGATATCTATCTAGCAGTCAATCCATTAGCTTGAAACTACAACATGCACGCACATGTCAATCAGAAAATTAATGGAGAGCCATAAGAGGTATCAGTAAATTTGAATAAATATTTACCTCGAAATAAAGTCGTTAGTTTATATGCTGACTCCGAGTCTGACACGAACTCGACTGATCCACACCTTCGTCTGTTCTGTTTTCGCGCCAAACCTTGAGGAGAAGCGTCGCTATCTTCCAGCCAATCGTAGATCACTAAGGTGACTGAAGGCAACCAATCACGTTACTTCAGTTTTTCAAAGCTTCACGCCCGTTTCCACTATCCCCCCTCCACCCCGACCCCGAGGCCCGAAATGCCTGCTGCTTTGAGAGGGGGAGAAACGCGTGTATCTCATTACTCGGTATATAAAAACGAGATCATAGGGTAGCGGGAGCAGCCAAAAAAACCGAAGCGAATATCAAATCTCGCCTGCTACAACTGCCCCACTCCACCAAGAACTAGGAAGAAAAAACGCGGATATCATATTACACGGTATAAAAAAAACATGAGCGTAATGTTGTGCAAACGGCAAAAAAAAATCAAATAAAGAATCTCTGAGTGAGTAGGGAGTGAAGGGTGAAACCTTCGTGTAAAAATGCTTTGCGCCACGTCAAGAGATGATACGTGACCAATGTGAAAAAGTTTCGAGCATTAAACAATTCAACATGAATTTTCATCAGGGCATTTCTCTCCCATCATTGGGTAGGTAATTACAAAAATATTACCGAATAAAGGAATTACATAGCTGGCTGAGTCTCAAAGGTCACAAAGCTCAAAATGGAAGAGATTGTCATTTCCCAATATCTTAAATTGTTAGTAGCCCACGGAAAAATCCAATTCAGGCATTTAAAAAAGTATCGTTGAAGTTTGTATCACCTATCAAAAGAGTTTAGGTTGCCACAAATAACTGAACATTGAAAGGAGAAATACAATGACAGTAGAGTATTGGTGTGAGAGAAAGAGGTAGACCGCGAAAGTCATAGGTGCATTTAGTTGAAGAGACTATACAGAAGAGGATTAATGGGAGCCTAAAGAATAAGAAAGCGTGCATGAAGCAATGCATGAGAGTAAATGAAGCGAAAAAGGTTGTAAGGATACGGAAGAATGGAGAAATTAATAAAAAGGGAGCCAGTTTTCTAGGGCTAACGGCAATAACCACGAGTAGAAGATTTTGCGTATCATGGTCCAATATTGTGAAACTCGTGGGTGAATGTGGCTTAAGAGAATCTAACGAGGTATTGGAAGTCTTAAGGATAAGAGAGCGTGTATGAAGCAGTGCATGAGTGTACAGGCCGTTTTACATGGAAAATTTGTTTGTACAAACTTTTCCGTGAACTCTTGCATGAGGCAAAATGTATCGTGTAAAGCGGCAAATTGAATGAACGCTTGTGCGAATGTCTTAATGCCTGCACGGGAAATATAACCTGTTCTAATTTCGTTGAGACAAACGTACAATCTCACGTACATTCGTTTGTACAAAATCTTTCATCGTGTAAAACGGCCTTAAGAGAAACAAAAGTGGTTTGTAAGGATTGGACATTTGGAGGAAGTTTTAATGAAGTTTTCTAAGGCTAACGGCAATAAATTAATGCTTTGATTTTGACTACCCCGAATGGGAATGGTTTGACGGTATGTATGAACGTTAGTCTATTTTTAGATCCGTAAACCGAATATATGAACAATATAACCAGCCAAAGCAAACCAGCAATATATGAGCGTTTGTCATGCAGAAATATAATGAGAGGCATAAGGCTAAATTTTAATATATATACATTCGCCTTTAAAAAAATATTTTTTGTGAAAAATAATCTAATAAGTGCTTATCCAAACTCGAGTGATCCACACCTTCGCGCCCATCCATTAGGAGAAGCATCACTATCTTTCCGCCAGTTATAGGCCATGAGGTGACACAAAACAACCAATCTTGTTGCTTCATTTTTTCAAAGCTTCTCTTCCCTTTCCATTGCCCCCTCCGCCACAATATACCTGCTGCTTTGATAGGGGGAGAAACGCGGGTATCAAATTACTAACTCGGTATAAAAATTGGTATTACTCGAGAGGTTAGGGTTACGCGAGCGGCCAAAAAAACCGAAGCTAATAGCAAATTTCTGCTACCGAAGAGTGAAAACCTTTATGAAAAATATGTTTTGAGATCCTTCATAAAATAATGCATAGCCATATTAAAAAAGACATTGCAGAATAAGAAAGGGCTTAACCAGGACCGAAACAATTACTAACTTTCGTCGGGGCAATGAGCTCTCCACATTGGGTAGTTTCAAATATTACGGAAGACAATAATTATTCCCTAAACGGCTGAGTTATAGTTTACACAGAACTCAGAATGGAAGTGATAGTCATTTCTCACAACCAAACAATAAGTATCCCAAGGAAATTTTCTCATTGAGACATCATCATAGTAGTTTGCTAAATCTAGCTAAGGAGTTTAGGTTGCCAGAAATAACTCAACGCTGAAAAGAGATATAATAAGATTTGAACAAAAAACGAAGTGGATTGAAACTGGCTGATCGCAGGAATGTATACTGGTTATCTGGATACTACGTGTATTTCAATGAAATTTTTAATCGCTGTTCCAAGAATTTAGTGGGGGAGAAATTGGAAATAATTCATTACAAACAGGAGAGCAACTCATATAAGAGATGGCTGAAAATTACCTTGCATATATTTACTAACCAAACTAAAGTAATCTACCAGGTAATTTCAAAATTAACTACAACCGTGGAAATACCATCGATGATCTCACAAATTAACCATCTAACGATATCCATGAATAATGTTGTTAGCGATTGGCAATAGTTACATTCGATTGACTCAGAAATTATCAGGCGAGGACTAATTTATCAGTAGTAGAGAGCTAAGTCCTCAAAAGTAATTAAATTGGCAAGAATCTTCAGGCAGGCACGACGGTCCTATTTTATTTTTAATCGGAAAGTCGACGGACGTCTTCCGTCATGCGGGTTCAAGATTAAAAATTAAAAAGAAAGGTATCTTTTTGTTTTAGTATAACTTGAATATGGTGGGTACGCCAATGAAAGAAACTGTCATAATTTCACACATGGTAATGCGTTACTTCGACCCACCGCTTCGCCAGGTTACATGGCTCCCAGACACCCTACGCCGCTTCGCCAGCAGCTCGCGATGGACCACAAGAATGTCACATTGCACCGTATCAAATACCAGACGTGTCCCTCCGCGCCAGGAGACTCAGCAGAAAAGGAAAAAACGAGTCCAAAATTATTAGCCATCATATTTCCTGCGTGACTAACAAAATACGCTAGCTAGCTGTTCACTTTCACACAGTATCATTGCAGAAATTATTTCAAGACGATCAAAAAAGTTAATTACATTATTTCTACTGCCTATGAAACCGTAACCTTATCTTGAATATGATACCTCAAACCATTACCAATAATTCAAATATTAAATAATAATTTGAGAGCGTAGCCATTCCTTTATCATCAATGCTAAGCAACTATATGGTTTAATTTATAAATTTACTGTCTAAGATTCATGGAACTACGCAGTAAATCAGTAAGAGCGGAAACATAGTAAATAGTAAAGCAGTTAAAAATGAAGAATTACGTTTATCGTCATCTCCGTAAATTTGAAAATATATATATCTTCCTACACCTGAGGCGTTTTCCGTCCTCCTTAAGCCCTCTTCTAGCTTTAAAGAAATTTTACTCATCAAGCACCGATGATTTAGGTAGATTGCACGACTTAAGTGCTATTTTCTTTACAATGCTTCACCGGAGTATCTAAAACTAAAACACAATGGTTCACCGAAATATATAAAATTAAAAATAACTTATTTTAGAGGGGAACGCACAGCACAACGATGAACAAAGACCCTTACGCAATGACTGTTCCGAAGACGACTTCATTTCAACAGCTATGAAGATTAGAAGTTCCAAGATATTTCAAAAGCATCACATACCTGGAAATCTGGCATCTGGAATGCCCAAAACACACCACCATGCCTCTCGAAACTCCAGTTTTCAGCAGTTCATTACACAGATTGAGTTGAGCAAATACTTCCGGAACCTCCCTATTTCCAGAAGGATACCACTTGACCACTTAGGGGAAATAGCGTAAACGGACGTCAGAGTCCCAACCGGCTTCAGAATTGCACCGTGCAGCACAGCAAAATTTCTTCTTTTCTTGGAGAAAATTAAGCGCGGCCCTTATCCTTGAAGGCACACGTTTCCATCCTCATCCACAACACGAGAATTAACACAACTCCAAGCCTCTGACGCTTTGACTCCTAAACTCAACTTGCAAGTGCCTCCGGCCAATAGATATCGTCTTGTTTGCCAGAGCCTCGGTTTTCGAATAGGAATTGCGAGGCGACTGGTATCCTTCACTCGCTCTTGTTTCTTGTTCTTTTTTTAAGCGATAATTAAACGTGATCTAAGTCAGGAATCTTGACAAATGTCGATCGCACAAGTCACCTTTGACCTGATTCTATCCACAGGCTATCCCAAGAATAGTTTCAATTTTAAATTATTCTTGAAACTTTCAAGCGCGCTCATCCTACCTTTCGCATCTCACTTCGACTTCGTTACATTGAAAATCTCACATGATCTCACGACTTGCGAGACTTGCCGACCATCGACTCTTCGATACTTTTCGATATTGAGTTCTATTTTGTAAATCATTCATGTACAGGCTGGAAAAGAATAAAATATACTAATTTGCTTTTAGGAATACTTCAGAGTAGGTAATTTTATTAATTTTTCATCGTACATTTATGTGTCTAAGAGATCGTAGCGCCATCACGGAAGAATGAAGAAATCAACATCAACGCCGCGGCAACTTAAACGCCGTTTTACACGAGGCATTTTATTGCACAATCTGATGTTACGCATTCATGTGCATTGAAAATTGCATCGTGTAAAGCGGTGAATCGATAGAATGCATGTGAAAATGCACATACGAGAGGTGGGAAAATAACTCCTGCTCTAATTCCGAGCCTTCATTCTTGCATTGCGAAAACAAATGCTACTTCAAATTGTGTAATGAAGTGCCTCTTGTAAAACGGCCTTAAGAGAACTTATTTGCCTACTTAACATTCACGTCCATTAACTTATGGATAACTTTCGAAATTATTGAATGATACTGTTGCGTGTTTATTGCACATTAGGGGAGAATCGACTCCCACTAGGCAAATAGCAGAATTTTTTAGGGAGAAATATGAGTTGAGATAAGTCCCGCATTTTTGCTAGTCTGGAGTTCAATTCCGGTTCCTGTTATCGGTCACTATATTCACGTAGCGATGATATTAGTCTGTCGCTACAAATTTGATTCTGGTCCCAATTTAGCGGATTCGATGATAGGATAGCGGTCGCTACTGCTCCTTTGCCACTTATTAGTAACAAAATCCCATTCCTGTTAATTTTTCTGTCGATAACGCGTGGTTAACTCGTGGCTATTGTATCGCTGATTGTAAAGCCGCGCAAGACCATTTGCGTGGATTCTACTCTGATTGTTAACTTTTGCCTTCATACACGCAAACAAGCAATACATCGCAAGCAACGGGAGTAAAACTCACGAAAATGATCCATCTATAGCACACGATGAACCTTAAAAATATCAATGAACACCGTTGCTCTCTATGTAAGGCGCCAATAGGTAAACAACGATACGTAAAATTTGACGGAAATAGTGGAACCCTTTAGGCGATCTCAGTATTGCGCAGTATTGGGTCCGTATTCCCACTGCCGGGATGCTAACCGGGCCTTTGAACTGACTCAATCTTTTCCAAAATTATTTATTTTTTTCCTCAGTCCTGAAAACAAGTCTACTGGCCCTTTAGATCAAGTGAGTTATCAACAAGTATAAACGGACGAGCACAAACACCTATGTCCTAAGTGGTGAAAAAACCACTCAGGCGGGTCTAAAACCTACGACCCTCGGATTAGCAGGCCAGGACCCCATCGCCTCCGGGGCCGACAAATTGTATTCTAACGAGTCGAATAGGTCTCGATAGACCTTTTATTCTCTGTTATTATTTTCATTAGGGTAATCTACGAAATAAGGTTGCTAGGTTTTAATGGAAGAAGGTATAATTACTCAAGATTTTTACAGGCGCAGGACCCTATTTCCTTACGCGATTTCTTTCTTCATCTCAGCATACGTCTTACCTCTCTCCATCCCGTCCGTAAAGCTCATTCTTTTCCTTCCTCTTCCCCACTTACCCAAAATCCTCCCTTCCATCACGGGCTTCAGCATCTCTTCGCCTCTCATTACACACTCCAATCACCTACTCTACCTTCTCCTTATCTCCTCCTCTCCTATGTTTCCTCTCCTCACACATCATAACCAAGCACTTCCTCGTTCGCCTTCCTTTCTGTTCACTACACTTTCTTCATTCCCCTCTACACCCACATCTCATTCGCCTGCAACCTATTCTTGGCCTCCTTTTCTCGGAGTCCACGTTTCTAAACCATACAACGCTCACTCCATATTTAATTGTTCGACAGCCTCTTCTTTACATCCTTACCAAAGGTCCTCGTCATCAGCTCCCTCCAATAGCTGAACTCTTCGTATGGGAAAGTTATTCTCCTTCTAATTTCCTTGCTACTACACCAATACATACTCCAACGTACTACCCAAGTAATTAAATTGCTCTAGTTGCTCCAGTTTGTCCCTCCTACTTTTATAACCAACCTCGCTTTCTTTGTTCTAGAAAATGTCAATACTTTCGTTTTACTTCTACTCCGCCAGTCAATCATAAAAGTCACCTTCCTCAACATATTTCTCTCTTCAGTTTATCAAACTTCCTACCCCTCGTCATCCCTTTTAATATTCCTATCCTTACCCGCATCTCCTTTCCCCAGCATTATAGAATGGGTTATGAGAGTACAGAAGCATGAGATACGTTATTACGCTCCAGTCAAAAAAATGTAACCGTGGGGTGGCTTCAACCGTGGGGTTCCAAAAGTCTTCATATACCACGGAGATAAAATTTCTTTGGAGGTATTTTCTCCTACTCCTTTTTCCTACCGCCAAGAAAGAAATCTTTTCAGTGAAACAGGAAGAACAGGGTTTCTCAATCAGTGGAGTGTGGATTAGCAGTGTATGAGGGGAGAGGATAATGATAGTTTTCGGGATGCAGTCATTATTGCGAGAAATGCTCAACGAACACTATTTTAAGACGCCTTTAAAACTATTTCTTATTTTAATTGTAAAATGTACTAATAATTATAAAATTATTTCAGATGAATTTTTATTGTTTAATTTATTTGTGTATTGGAAAGTTGCTAACTTTCTTCAGTAAGGGGAATATTTTCATTGGAACTTGTCTCGAAGTGGCCCTCATTCTTTTGAACTACATATAACTAAATACGGTTTGTGTGAAATTGTGACAAAGAGGACATGTTTGTTTCAGGAATAAGTGCATGAATTGTTCCGCCATAGGACGAAAGAATTAATTTAATATTTTTTGAGTATTTTCAGTTTAAACATCACTTGTGACTTATAAATTTCAGTCTTAACATTTACAGCATTCGATTGTACGCAAAATCCTCTATTCCTACCCGATAAATGTAACTTATTGATGCGGCTTTCTGACGATGTGAACATTCTTTGGTGAAAGGATGGATAAAATTGAAATTTTATTGGGTGTTTTAAAGTCGTCAGTAACGCGAAAGTATACTAAGTTTTGAGCACTCGGAAAATAGAAGTAAGTCAAAAGTCGGCCTCAATATACAGGAAATATAATCGAATAAAAGCATGGAAAACAGTGTGATCGTGTATCGTGTGATCACCAATGAGAATAGGATCCCAAAATTCCCGGAATATATCTTTTAGTGCCATGCGTTATGAGAAATGGTCGTCCATTAGTATGAACAAACATGTGTTACATACGAATGTGAGAAATTCGCAGTGGAAAAACCCGCCGTCTCTTGGACTGGGATCCTAATGTGCTGTCCCGACTTTTCCAGCAGAACTTGGACGTTCTCCAAGTCGAGGCTGGATAGACACTACTTACCCTTCCCACACTGATATACCCTATCCCCTTGAAAAATACGTTTTGTGGTCATATTTTCAAGGAAGCAGTGAGGAGAAACATTTGGATCAATCTCAAACAGTATGAAAGGAGGTAAACGAAGGCAAGACACGATAGGAAATTTGAAGAGACCTAAGACCGCGACCGCTATGAAAGTACCTGTAAATAAGCATTGTGCCTGATATAATTATAAACTGAGTCTTAATTATGAACTCAGTGTGAGAGAAAAGGGTGCACTGAGATAGTAATGGGTGACTGTGGTGGAAGATACTTCGAAGTGAAGAGATATTAGGATATAAATAAAACGCTCCAGTCTGAGTTCGTCGAGATTTTAACCTTGTCCTTCAATTGGCCGAGATGCTGATCGCGAGAAGGCAACCTGAGAAAAAAGAATTGGGTTGCGAGTATTTTCTCCTTAGAATCTGAGAAGTGTTTGCGATAAATGCAGAAGGGATAGGGTTAGGAATGAGTGAGTCATGAAAGAATGTGGAATAAATACTCCAGTAATGAACATGTATGAACGGAGCGTCCTCCGTTGGTTTAGACATGTTGAGATTATGGATGAGAGCAGAAATACGAAGCAGATTTAGGATAGAGGAGTGATTGGTTTTAGAGGAAGGGGTAGGCCGAAAATATGATACGTGAATGTGGTGGAAGGCACTCTTTAAGAGAAGGAATATTAAGAACAGTAGGGCACGTATGAAGATGATATGCATGAGAGCAATTAAATCAAAGGAGGTATGCAAGGATAGAGCAGCATGGAGTAAATTATTGGAGCAGAGTTATCATTAAAGGTCTATCACCGCAAATGACATTTTTTTCTGTACCTTCCCCGAAAGGGAACGGCAATATGGGCATGTATGTAAGTATGTATGAGTCCATATTAATTTTGCCGCCATAATATTTTCTTTAAATTCTCCCAATTTTTTCCTCAAATCATTGTTGTAATTAAAATAATCCTTCAATTCCAAAGGAATGTGAGGCATTTATGTTACAGTTTTAGCATTACTCAAGGCTAGATGCGACTGAGAACTGAATATACGTGCGCCATAAACGGCAGGTGAGTAGAAGGATTAATTACAGTATGGATGAATAGTGGAGAAAATCTCTTCACTTCAGGTGAAAAAAAATCAACAAATGATATAATTCGAACTCAGACTCTACGAATGAGAATTTAGTCACCTAACTCACCAAGTTTCGAATCACTCATAATCGCTTTTAGAGCCGGAAGATAAGTTTCATGCATGTATATGTGTCCCAAAGAGCTGCTTTTACAGCTCGATAGATGTATTGAGAAATCGCATGCTTAACAAAGGTCGAAATGGATGATTGCCAATTCCATCGTAGGTAATCCCTACCATGCCAGGGGCCTAATTCTGTAACTCGTAGCTCCGGAGCTAAGAGCTTCGGCTCGCTCCAAGAATTAGCTCCTACTAGTATTCTGTAATTCACTGGAGCTAACTCTAGCTCCGAATCGGGGTGGAGAAAAGTCAGCATACGAAGTGGTAATTTTAAATTTCTGCGAGCGAATGATCTGCCAATCACAATCGTCGTTTCATTTTTCGTGACGTTTTTCCGGCTTGTGCTTCCGGAAAATAGCAGACAGCAGTTGAGAATACCAAAAGTAAATAATACTGAAGCATTATTGATTGTACGACTTTAACATATAAAAAAGTACCTTTTTAGCAATATACAGACTATTTTACAAGCTATAGAATTCTCAATTACGACTATCCAGGAATACCCTGCCGAGTTTAACGTGTTTACATATGGAAGGCTGTGAAAACGTCAGCTTAATGCATGCGCAATAATATGATTTTATGAGTTTGTTCGCAGCGAGATGAAGAACAAAGCAAAAATTAAACACCTTGATAACGAACATTATTACCTGAATCAGTTGATTTTTTACTTAAGAGAGCAAATTATTATAGTAATCTAGCATAACACTTGTCATCCTCAACAGCTGTTTCTGTGAACGGCGAGTTAATAATAATTTGATTTCCTCAATGTTTTTCAAAATTTTCATATTCTTGATGGTTAATTTAAGTAAATCTAAGGTAAAATGCTTTATTTGTAGCATGCTTTAATCTATAGGTTAGTTCATTGTTTTACCATTCCGTCGTGTATACGAACGTCGGTGATGTAAGTACATACATGATGATAAATGCAATAGATCGGCCATTAACTGATGATATATTTGTTATTCTGTTATATTTTCTGCGAAAAACTACTATTAAATCTACAAAATGCACTCAACACTTCGAAAATTACCATTATTTAGGAATTCCCACTGAAGTGTGCAGCTATAATTTATACCCACATGTTATGCTCATATAGGAAGATTGGCGACGTTTACTTGAAGTTCTCCGTAGAACCTTTATTTTCAAAGTTCTACGGAACTACCGATGAATACTTATGCAACTTAAATTATTAATAAGGTACCTTAAGAACGTTCTACGTTAGGCAGCTAGTACTTGAAGAATCTGTATAGCATGATACGCTCACTTTTCACTTACGGAAACGAACTAATTAGCAATTGATTTACATCATTTAATTATATTGGTTTATGCATATGAACAATCATATTCTGCGAGTGCATGCGTATGATCACTTTAACATAGACATGCATTTATACATAGAGCTTTTTTCATCGATTGAACTTCCATAATCGTACCTTACCTAAACATTCTATCGTGCATTTTCCTTCTCTTCACGCAGCAATGTTAATATTAAGAGTAACACCTCGAACTGCTGTTGAAACACCTAATGGTATTAATACGTAAGCGCATTGATCGTACTCGGCCACACATTAAGAACTTGTTTAACAATAATAAAAAAGTTGATCATTAGTTGATAAAAATGGAATTTACGATCATATCCTTGCGGGTTAACAACATCAAAATAAGAACATACGTGAAAGCATTACAACATATGTTATATGACAAAGGAAGTGCTCCTATCGACTTAGCTCAATGCCTAGTTTTATTAATTTAAAAACGATTCTCAACAGTATGAATGACAAAGAAATTCAATGGAATAACGTAGTAACCATGCAAAACACGTATTTATCGACGAATGTTCACGAATTGATCTCCGAAAGACAAGTAAGGCAGCAATATTGACATCGAAATAATTTTCCATGATGTAAACAGGGATGGGATTTATTGGTTAAAATAGGTTAAAAAATAAATCCTTTGGGTATCTTGATTCTTCCGCCGCGGTAGATAAGAGTATCACCTCAAGAAAAACTACCAAGAAAGAGAAAATAATATCATCGGATTCACAACAACATGCACACATCACGAAAAATCAACAAAACACTGCGGGAATGCGCATGGATTTCACTGAAGAATACTCCTAGCGCGGTCTCGAGGCTGGCGCTAGCCGGAGCTCCGATCTGAGGCATGCTGGGACTCCGAAAAGAGCTTCGGGACCGTTGCAGAATACCATGAGGAGCTAAATAAGCTCCGGAGCCTTCTCTAGCTTCTTCCGGCGCCTTGAGATGCAATACAGAATACGAATTGGAGCTAGGAGCTTATTTTAGCTCTTTTAGGCAGTTAGCTCCGGAGCTACGAGTTACAGAATTAGGCCCCAGAGAAGCAGTCGGACAAATATATCTTGGGAATCAATAATGGTGAAAGGCAAGCGTATAACCTAAGAGGAAAGTGTTTCGAATATATTCTCTTCCTATTTTCTGCCAAGGTTTCATCTACATGTACATACCACTCTGCGAGCCACCGCAGAGGCATGTGGCAGGGGGTGCTATGGCACCCATAAAAAATGAAGTGAACAAGGAAAAGGAATTGGGAAGACAAAAAGGACGGAAATGTATGTTGATGGATTGACTTAATATCTCGCTCTGCTTCGGTTATGGTCATTAATTTTGCACGGGAAGGAGTTCATCTCTCCTATTTAGGCGCTTCTATAAGTTCTAGAGGATCTGTAAGTATGGGGGTTAAAGTTATATCAACAATAATAGTTTATGGAGGGCAGGTCTAAAAGAAAAATAGTCATTCCTATCCGACGTTTCTGAATTTAATTACTTCCATCTTCAGGGCTAAAAGAAATTATTTTTTTATTATGAATGCAGGCAAAGAATTTTGATTTTAGACCTGCCCTCGACAAACTATTGCTGTTGAATATCCGAAGTCGAGATGCATAAAACTGAATTAAAAATAATATCCTCCGTGATCATCATCAAAATAAAATCCTCAGAAACCCACGTGATCTGAAATATCGATCAAGTTTTGACGAGTAAAAATGTTTTTTCATGTAATTTTTGCCTAGCGTGCTGCCTCCGAGTCCATTGTGCCTCCCAACATACAGCTTCCATCAGCTGTGTTACACGCTCTGTTCGCTCGTAGCTGTAGCGGTGCTCGTCGTTGTGAGTGAGGAGATGAACCTGTTAGGGAAATGAAGATTTGAGAGAGTATGTGGATGGAAACGGGTAATATGGGGTAAGGAGATGCCAGAATTACCTATTTAAAGAGGTGAGAATTGCGGGTCAATGGGAATGGGTAGAAAGAGAATAGGCTTTATGGATGGGATCAAGAGAGGTAGAAATTATGAAAAGCTGAATAATGAAATCGTGTGAGGAAATGGGGGGTCTGCGTCGGTAAGGATGGGTTTACACTGGCAAGTTACTTCCGCAAGTTTCGCCTGTAAGAGCTTGTGGAGGATTTTACTCTAACGGCATATTTTTCACGAGTTATTGCAGAGCCGGATTGGTTGCTGTGTACACTGGCAACGATACGCTTCTGCAAACGGACTTCTAGAGCCGTTTTCACATGCAATTAACGTCGAAAGTTGCTTGCAGGAAGTAACTTGCGCGATATACTTGCCAGTGTAAACCCACCTTAAAATATTATTCGAGGTAATCATTTACATCTAAACCTACCATGACCGGTAGATAACCTCTATTAATATGTTTAATTCGAGAGGAGTCTATGGAATTGTGGGTAGAGAACTTTTGACATGACGTATGAGTAGGTACTGGCGTGAAGACTTGTAAAACGCATTCACAAGACATGAGGACACATGCTAAATCTTGGATCGGGTTGCTATGCTAGCTTAAGTACTGAAATCCCATCCCTAAGACTCGCGTTCTAATCCTAGATGAAACGGTAAACTGAGAACTTCTCGCAGTCTCCCGTCAGGATTATGCTAATGCCGACACTGGGTTTCTCTGCCACCTCAATTTGTTTCCTATAAAATCCTTCTCTCACCCGCTGACCCACTTCTGCTTTATCTTCATTTTTAGTCGGAGGCACTCATTAAGAATAAATATATCTATAGTAAAACTCATTAAGATACCCAATAGAAACCAGCCTTCCTTGGAGGCTGGGGACAGATTATTTCAATTACACCGACCATAGGTCAGATACTAGTCGGGGTTGGAATGGGGTCCGGAGGATGGCAGCGGACAAAGATATATTCACCTAAATAATAGTATTGCAACAAGCTTGCTGCAAGGTTGCAGCAAGCTTGCTTTGCTATGTGGGACCGCTATGCAATATGCAATCCAGCTCAAGGGTGTGTATGGCAGGGGAAAAAAGAGAAGGGACACGAATAACTCAATTTTTATAGTTGTATCTCAAGTGAAGTTGTCGTTTTCTTAGATCTCTCCACACGCCACCCAATTCCAAGTAAAATTTTCCACCCCCATAAATCATACCAAAACACCCAACAGAAAAACTGATAGTTTCAACTGGTAATGTTGCTCGCAATTGCAGATTTCTGTTTGGGGCAGATTGGTTTCAGGGTTTTGTTTGGAATATATACCGAACTTGGTAAAACGTCTTTCTATCAATGAAATTATTCACTCGAGGAGTCAAGGGTCACGCATTAAGCAGGAACGCATCCTACGTAACGGCTCGTGAGCATCTGCGCTGCACGCGTTACTGACCCTACTCCAGACACGAGAGAAAATCGTTGCAGCGCTGCGGTGCAATGATCTCCAAAGTTTCACCACTTTGCGAACAAGGAGTTATCCGGCTATAAAGAAGGCGTCTATAGCTGCATTTCTTACTTTACCTTGCTTGTTGACAAATGCTTTGAAAATTTTTCTAATTTCTTTTTTTACATTTTTGCGTCAAAAAACAATTAAATATGAACATAAAACAGCCATTTTGTAAATTCTTCTCGGACTTCTAACCGCGTTAGGTTCTCCATCCCTGCCCACGTTCCGATGTAAGACTTTTCCATCGATACGTTGGCAGAGAATGAGAACCTAACTCGGTCTTGAGTCTGAAAAGAATAAAAAACAATTTTTCGCCGAGAGAGCAACGAATCTTTCATAAAATATCCACATTGTTTTTGTTTTTATTGTCATTTATCTTGCCATGTGCAGATGAATTGGAAATTCTCAAAAGGTTGTCTAAATGGTTACCAACCCGCGTAAAGTAAAATGGAAAAGGATAAAGTAGCTTGAGGAAATTATAAGGAGATAGACCGGATGGATATAGAGGCGAAGGAATTCTGAGGGCCGTGCTAGAGGGGAGGATTTTGGGCAAGCAGGAATGGGGAAAAGGGGAGTTTAATTTTGGCTCCCCTCCGGGCAATGCGCTTGCCATTTTAACAATTAGAGGTAACGACGTCACTTCCACTCTGCATTTTCCCCTCCGAATCTTCTCACTACTCCTTCCCCCACCAATAACCTCCTCCATGACTGCCTAGCGTTTGTGCATCAGTATGTCACCAGCTTCTGCGAGAGCTGTCCTAATAAATAACCAAAGGACTTCTGATTATCTTATTCCCATTATTTTAAACATTTGGTTCTCATAACCATGAGTACCATGCTCATAACCATGTCAACGTTAAGTATGGAAATGAGGCAAACAGCAGATTTACCATTTTTACATCTGGCGGAATTTTTGAACGAAATAGTTATTTTGCAGTTCTACTTCATCCTTCGCAAATCTTTACTGACAGCTGAATAATCATAGGAAAAAGTAAATTAATCGAGAAAATTACGGCACTCATGAGTTCGGACGGCGGTTCTGGGGTTGTGCAGAGTGGGTTAGCTATGCTTGAGGTGATCTGAGGCAAACCGAAATGACAGAAAGGGAAAATAATGCTCGATTAAACTCTATTTCACACAATTGGTCTGTCAACCCACACTTTACTATATCCTCAGCTTAAAAATATTTTCGTCCCCTCTCACGATTTTTTATTATTTTCCTTATTCTGCTGAGCCTGATTACCTATGAAAGAAATGGGCTCATAATAAGCGTTTTTATGCTTCCCGCGGAAATCATTAGCAGACGGACGTTGCAAGGGAGACAGTAGTTCCTTGAATCACCCATTTACAACGCGTATAAACAAGTCTTATTGCTTTAAACCTCAACTTACTCATTATATATGAAGATGAGGGTGTTTCTTTTCCAGTAAACAACTATGAAAGCCGTCAACTGCACAACAGCTAAGCAATTCTCTTTCGGTGTTAATCCATCGAACAGAAAACCTCGGTGCGACCCGTGTCAATAGATGTCTCGCCATTCAATTTTCACGGGAATGAAAATGGCCTCAGAAGGTGAAGATTGTCGCGATAATCTGTTTTGAGTAGCGTACATGGATGGGTGGAAAGTAGTGGTTTTATTCTGAAGTTGACATTTTAGTGCTATATTGATGAAGGAATGTTATTCTTGTGCTCTTTCGAAAAATGAATTGCCACCAAATATTAAGTGGATCGTGTAATGCAGGCGATCACTGCTTTGCTGTGGGAAGTGTGGAAGGAATACCTTTCACGGTATGTATGAATGAAGAGCAGAGTGTTTAAGGGCTTATTTTGAAAGATTACTATTGCTAGCATTTCATCGTTGCGATTTTACCTTTAAAAATGCCCTTGACAGTGCTGTGTTAAACGTCATTGATTGGTAGCAGACGGCGCCTAGCTGAATAAAGCCGTAGTATTTTAAACTAAAGAGTCGATAATGACGTTCAATATACTACGAAATTGACTTTTTTTCGTTTAAAAAAATCAAAACAGTTGTGCACTTCATTTGATTATATTCATCACGGAGACTTAATCGATAAATAAGACGATAAAAATACAATGAATATCAGTTATCTCCGATTTGCTGATTATTGTTTTGCCCTCTTATTGCATGCGCCATGAATTTGAAGCATTTGTATGTGGCAGCTTATTTTGTCTATAATAAAATGTAGCTTCAAGTTCTTTTTGTGTTAATTATGATAACATGTAGCCTAGTTGTCAATAATTGTGGGATTCGTGATATTCTTTCTCCAATTCTTGCTTCACTTTCAATATTTCTTGCAGGCATATGCGGCTGGATGCAACATAGTTATTTTGGCGAGCACTTTTGAACGAGTGCAGATAATTCCAGGTGCTTGTCACAATTATATAAGAATCAGCTGTCTTGACTGTTCAACAGATACAGGCAAAATCGCTGCGGCCTATGAAAACCAAGTCTGCATATTTGAACCGACCCCACTCATCAATTGCAACAGCTCACATGTAAGTGAAGGAAAAATATTCATGCGTATATTAGCTTAGTCAAGGAATATTTGCATTTGTTACTTTATTTTTGAGGTAACAGTCAAATTGGTACTCCTAAGGGTTGAAGGTGGTTTTTTGCAGTCTCCTTGCTCTATCTGTTGTTTAATATCCATTGTTTTTCTATGATTTGTGTCTTGGATATTGGTTGATACTGTTTTGATATGATTATTTGATGGGGGTTACCTAATTGCATAATCTGTAGATGCGAATTCATAGTTTCGGTCCATTTCTTGTCCCTAATTGTTAATGAGAGACAAAATGGTGAATGGCTGCTGTTATTCATGAGTCAATGAACTTCATGATGAATAAATAATGCTGAATGGCTAGTATTTTGGTATGACAGGAGCTTTTCTAATTTCTTTTTTGGGGACCTAAACTCTTAACTCGTTAATATTAATTAATGACACTGGTAATCTGTAATTGATGGATTGTAGCATTGATGTTTTGTGATACAATTTGCAACGTCTGTTCACATAATTGTGTTATACAAGATTAAAAGATGGAGTAAATTTTGCTAATTGTGTTTGGAGATTCAGTTCATGAATAAGGATGATGAAATGAGGATTGGGATAACTTAGGAGAATCTTAAGACGTTGAATTTGGAATGGAGAAATTTGTTTCCAATGTGAATTGTTTGCTTGGCTGTAATCCATACATTATTTATTTATTTATTATTTTTAGTTGCCCAAAGACCAATTACAGCATTGTGCATCAATATCAGGCACGTCAAAAAATTGCACACAAGACATATCCAATAAATTACATAATATAAAAATACATTTATAAAATAATCAAATATAAATAAAATGAATCACTCATTCCACTCCTAAGTACTCATTTACAGAATAAAAGAGGTTTTCAAGTAGAAAATCCTTTACTTTTCTTCTAAAAACAATATTAGATTGTATTTCCTTCAACACAAGGGCAATCTAGTGTACAATTTTATACCCATATATTCAGGACCCAAGGAAA
Source organism: Pyrrhosoma nymphula (assembly GCA_963573305.1). Lineage (NCBI taxonomy): Eukaryota > Metazoa > Arthropoda > Insecta > Odonata > Coenagrionidae > Pyrrhosoma > Pyrrhosoma nymphula. The sequence goes on from OY754337.1 coordinate 39,895,640, forward strand.
CCCCTTTGGTTCTAACATGTGGTGTATGGAAATTACCATTACCTCTGGTACCATAATTATGAATATTTGAATTTTTAACAAAAGAAAAATAATTGCACTTTACACAGGTAACTAAGGCTAGTATATACATACATGGAAGAGGAAGTATACAAAGTCTCTTGAATATTGGGCGACAGTGAGCCCTATAGTGTTCTTTACCAATTAAACGAACAATTCTCTTTTGGATCACAAAAATCTTTAGAGCATGGCCTGATGATCCCCAGAACACAATTGTCTGCACCACTCTAGAATCAAACTCACCATAATAAAATGCTAGTAGCACTGTATCAATTAAAACTATCAATTAAAAGTAAAAAAAATTGTAATAAATTAAAACTGTAGGAAAAAATGAACTGATAATCATTGTGTGCATGACATTTTTGTGTCAATGTTTGACAGCAATTTTAAAATGCAATTTTCTAATGTAAATAAGTTACCGATAAACAATAATTCTTTGCTCCATACCCGAATGGTCTGGAGATGAGGACCACCAAAGCTGATGTTATATTGTTGTATAATTTGTTGAGCCATTGAATGTTAAGTGCACAAGGTTTTTAAGCAACATTTCTTCATATGCCATCTATCAGTGTCAGAACACGAGGTGCAGAAGATTTGAAGTGCTGTTCCTAGAAAACAGTCCCATATTTGGTTAAAACTTTCGCGGTCCATGATATGCGGTATTGTTCTTTTGGGTTACACTGGGTCAAGGTTTAATGGTTCTACGTTTCGTCTACACTGCTGGAGACCTCATCAGAGCTAATGAAGTCATCAGTATCACATCAGGTGAAAAGCATCAGGGCGCAGCAAGGCATGTTATTAGCCCTGACGTCTCCAGCAGCGGAGACGAAACGTAGGACCTTTTAAACCTTGATGCGGTGTAACCCAAAAGAACAATACTGCAGTCACATATTTTATATGTCTTTATAAAAAATGATGAGGAAGGGTGAAGTAGTGTAGAAAAATGTGGATTTCTTGCAATGATTCATTTTACAGTTTCAGAATGAGACTGAATTTATAGGTTGTTTCTCACTAGTATCACCTTATTATGTGTCTAAGTAGGTGTCTCCTTGATGCTAAATATTTGCAAACAAAATAATAAAAATATCTTGTTTTTTTAAGATTGTCCTAATCCACTTGTACTGATTCGTATATTTATGCACTTAATCATAAACCTACAATTCACCCCTGTTCTCCCTAGACCCTTCTTTTCCCCTATTCCCTCCCCTTTCATAGCTGGTATCCTAACACCTCTGGTACACCTCTGCAGTGGATTGCCGAGTAGTGTTTAGATGTTGAAATTCTTGTTACTTAGCAATGTTTTTTCTTTCCCTCAGCTTTTAGATTACCGATGGGTTCAGACAGGCACACTGCAAACAGAATCTCATATTACGTCCTTGTCATGGAACTTGGAGGGTACCCGCCTCCTTACGGGTGGCAGCATGCTGCAGCTCTGGCATCAAAACATCCCCATTCTCCAATCTGGTGATGACAACGGCGTTAATAATGGACATGGTGGTGGGGATACGGGGGTGGAAGGAAGTGAGAATGGATATTGCTTCTTACTAAGCTTAAATTAATTATGCTGGCTATCAGTGTCACTTGCTATCTTTATGATCTAATGCTTCTTTAGTTTTTTATGTATTTGCCCAAGTTATAATGCAATCTGAATTTTTTTGCTGTTTTAAAATCTTTTGTTAGAATTAAACCCTTTTGCTGCCAGCAAGCCTATCAGCCTTTAGTGCTTGTGTGAAAACATCCTTCGGAATCATCAGCTGGAATTTAAATATAAATTTTTAGTTTCCATTACCTTTGAATGCTAAGAGCATCCATGCTATCTAACTGCATTATTTTTCACCATTGAATCCGTAAATGTATACCCAGTCTTGGCAAATTAACCTTGTGGAATATACTTAATGTATATTGATTTTTAAAAATCTAAAAAACCTACAGCCATAAAAATGCCACATAAATGGCCTTGACAGTCTTAGTACACCCTGCCTAAAATGTGCTGTCAGTTAAAGGATTAATATGGTAATAGTCATATTTTCTGATAAAAAACTAAAAATTCATGCATCGTTGTTAGGCTGCAAAACAAATTCTAATTGTATAACTTTCATATTCTTATCAGTAAGTAATATATAAATTTTTGCTACTGTTGGTATCTCATATGTTGGCTATTTAGTTCCAAAATCAGTAATTGACTCATTATCATGGAAAAGATTGAGGAACATCACCGTAGAGTAACAGGGAATGTTATTCTCTCAGAATTAGATTGTGTACTGTGGGGTTAGGTACATAGCACACAAGATTACTGCACTAAGGATTATGTAACATATGCCCCTATGACTGAGAATACTGAAATAGTGTTTAGATGTTATAGTTTCATGTTTTTGTGGAGAAAAGTTATCTGTTAAACCAGTTAGATTGGATGCTAGTATTATTTCCTTGGTTTTGTAGACATTTGTGAAGAGTTGTAGAAACTAAAGAACAAGTTCAATGGACTAATTTCATTTGATCCAGGATATTCTTTTTATGCACGTTAATCATTAAATTCTCCTGTTAGTGCACACATGATTGTATTCTTTCTCTTGTTGAAATCTTCTGCACTGGTTGGTATCTTTGGAAAAGTTTAAACCATTTAATTCTTGTCTCTTCTCTTAAATATCCCTGATGTTTGGTACACCGTGATTTTTGCTTATTTAGACTAACATTCATTCCTAGATATGCTCCACATACTACCTACCTATGACTTTTCTTCTGGCATTCACACCCCTTATTAACTCACTAGCTCCGTCCATCTTATGCAAACATTTTGCCAAGATACACAAAATTGTTCACTTTCTCAATTATTTCATCATTTACCCTCATCATACAACCATTCTATCCAATCTCCCTATCAAAAGTAATCACTTTGGTTTTTGATGCTGTAACCTTTACCATGCTATTCTGGATTCTTTTTTTATGAGAGAGAGAGTATCTGTGCATGCATAATAAAAATAAGTTATTCATTCAAAATACTCAAGCAAGTAGAAAGTCATGCACTAAAATTTTGTCTCAATTAAAAGTTTATATTCAACACAAGAAATATTGGGCCCAATTTACATATTATGTATGTTTATCTCCCTTTGTCAGATTAAACACTTCACATAACATTTATTTCAATTTCATAAAACCCCGATCAAAAAAAAACTTTCTTCACTTATCGGCCTCCTCTCTTTTCTGTCTCAATCAATGTGCAGCTGGCGGTTTTTTCCTCTTGCTCCTCTTTGCATTCGCCGAACTTCCAGCAAGTTTCTTTTCCTTTTTACTCCCACCTCCTCCTTCGTGCAATCTCCAATCTGCTCCCAAGAATCACCACCCAACAGCAACATTTTTCTCACATCCACTGCGCTCGTCCGCTTACGACAGCCGACAAAATTTGTCTTTTCTTTTATGCGACTTTTCGTCCGATCCCAACAGGATGCAAATTAAGACTCCTTCTCTCTCTCGCTATTGTTGATTGTTTTTTGACTACTCGTCCTTAGTGATGGCTCTTGAACTTCCGAATATTTTCAAAACCCCACGTTAACCTTGAAAATATCCTTACAACGCATTTGCCCTCAAATCCGTTAAATCCATTCTCTAGCATATATTTAGCATTATTTGCCATTTAAATGAGTGTTTAGCCAAATCGGGAATCAAGATTATTTTTCAGTTGTCAGTCTGAATTTTAAAAATTCCACAATTGCTAGTTGCTTGTTGCCTGAGGAGGAAAAATGTGGTTTTGGTTCTAGTTTTGTTCTATAAGCTAAGCTTGTTTGTTGGACTGATTTGCTATGCCAAAGTCTTAGTTATCCTTCCATGTTAGTTTTTGTGTGGGGTAGATTTAGACACATACATGGATAAGTAATTACTTTTACTAATACTTTTTAGCTTAGTTTTATTGAATGCTTAAATTGCCCAAGTTATCCCTTCCTGGGAAAGGAAATACTATTTTTTAAGTCTTGGTTAGAGGTTTATAAGAAAAATGCTGCCATTAATCCAGATTCCTTGCATGCTGGTAAATTTGTCATTTTCTTTTGTCAGAAAAGGATTTGCTCAAGTGTTGACTTGGAATATTTCTTTGATTTTTACCACTGGCACTTCTTTCCCAATTTTCTGAAAATGTCTGTCTGTGGTAGGTTTATTTTATTATTGAATATTTTACATACAGAGCTATATTTATTTTCTCTGAAACAGAATATTGAACTATTTTTTGTCAGCAATAGGTAACCTAAAGTCTCAGTTTACCTTACCCTGTTGAAAAATTGCTGGCAATAATTATTTCCACGTTAAAGCAATTGTGGGAAATAGAGTAAAGGAGTTAGAATTTTGAATGTTATGAAAGTAGATTTCCATGGTGGTGAAGCTAACGTTCCTTAATTATTGGTTGTTCACGGCATTGGTTATTATTCTAGATAACAGTTTAACTCATATTCTAACGGACATCTTCATGTCGAAGTACCAGGACTGGATTTTGGCTGTCTTTTAATCCCCTCTCCATTCTTAGATTGGCTGTCGTCTTCCTGCCAAATCCTCTTCCATGGGCCTGCTAAGCAATAGCAGCATTCTCTATTAAAGTTCCTTTTTGTTTTAGTTATCTCAATGGAATCTCTGATCAATCTTGGGAGTAACATTTTTCATTGGTGATCTATTTGACCTCTTCTGAATTACATAATAAGGAATATGGGCAAAACTATTTACTAAAAAACAAGCTATGTGATGAACACCCAAGAATGAATGATCGAACAGGTTTTATGCTGAAAAAGAGAAGAGTTTTACTTTGGATACATAAGAGAAGGCTTTGCGTGGTCTGGGAAAGAGTTGACAGAACTCTTAGTGGACCGATTATTTAATTGGTTGAATACCTATGATGATGATGATGAATCCTTGAGATGCCATTTATATTAATGTTGCCAGCACTGATAGAATTGAAGTCTGAAGTTAAAGCAATCTGATAGTGTCTAGCAAACTTAAGTTCCCACCAAAAAATGGTTCCCATTTATTGAGTGAGAACTTTAAGGACCTTTAGGTTGTGTTTGTTTACATTAAATTTTTTATCAACTACAATTAAATTAATTATAAAATATAATTCAATTTTTAAAATTCCAGCTTGTGGGACCATCTGGGAGAATTTATATCATGGCTTTTGAAGGTTTAGGACTTGAAATGATCATACTGTGTATCTTTGAGTAAAAGTGTTTAAGTTGAACTCATATACTTGGGCCGAAAATATGGACTAAAATTCATGACTAGTAGAGCTGAAAAAATTGCTTAATCTCCTTGTTTTGCATATTAATGCAGGGTTTATATAGCCGATTCATCAGGTTTTATGCAGCCAATACGTAGAAATATTGACTCTAAAAAAATCAACTTATGTAGCATTTCAAGTATAAGTTGAGGGTAGGTTTTCTTTGACCTTTTCCTACACCCTTTGGCCAGTTAACAGAGTAACTGCTTTGGCCAGTTAAGCAACCGAGGCATCCTTCTCACCAGTGGATTTTTTGTTTCCTCAAAATTTGGTTTGCCATCTGCCAAAATGAAAAAGACATTATAGCTGAGAGTGTGGAGATCAACTCATGATCTTTGCAGATATAGAATTTGGTCTTGGATAAGGTTTTTTTGTTAAATAAACCAGAAACTATCCAAAGTTGTTATTTGTCATATTTTTCAGTATTTGAAGTATGATAAATCAAGATATGCTGAGATCAGTTATGTATTAATGTTGGATATTATTCGTACTCACCACATTAAGTACAAACATTGCATCTTGGGGACAACTACTGAGGAGGGTTACTACCTCTTTCTGTTTGCAATCCTACAAACTAAGTTTCATCATATGATAAATCAAAAAATGATAAAAATATGATCTCACATGTACCTAAAATCTTACTTACAATGGTCTCAGACCCCATTCCTCTATGTAAGGCCATGTAAAAAGAGCCCTAAACCCCTCCCACAAGATATTTTATGACAAACTTGAATTACCCTCTCCTTCCCCTTGAACTACATTCCTCCAGCCTGAGTACAGAAAAAGGGTACTGAGGAGCAGAAGTTCTTACAATTAGTTGGATTGTGCGTATCAAATTCTCCATTACCTTTCTACATATTGACGGTTGTTATTGTTGAAATTGTATGTATGTATTAATGTAGAGGTTTGACATGGCTAATGATTGCTATCCTAAATGTTTTGCTTTGACTCAATAGTTTAGTAATACATTTGGTCTGCCTAAATTCCTGCTTGAAATTGTATTCCATGTTTTATTAGCACAAAGATGATAGCTTCAGTTCTTTTGTGTTCTTGAGTGGTCTATGGTAATGTTATAAATGACTCTGATTGTATCCCAAGTGCATGATGAATTTACTCAGTGCTTGAAATCATGGTAGGTGGTAGTATATATTTAAAACAATGGACTGTACCCTTAATTCAGGAGTAAAAAGTGGTGATGCTATTTTATTTAATGTTATCTCTTTAATGGTTTGTTATTGCGGTGGAATGTTTCATTAATTGAGGTGTTTAATTCATAATGTAGCACTCTCTTATAATCTTTATCGTCTGTTATCACTGTCATAGACATTACTTTGAAGGACTTCCATGAACATTCCATGGACTACTATTTTTTTTCAATTATGTCAAGAGAGCTCATTGAAAAATTTGACAATTATGTACGAAGTTTTCATTTGTACTTATCCAGGGTGGTCATGATTCCTTGAAAACTCAGTTACAATTTATTCCTCATGAAAATTTTCGTTGGTTTTAACAAGATTTTGAATTTTTAAAATTTAAGTAAGTAATGGAGGCATACCAACCCTGCAATGCATTACAACCTCCTTGAAAATTTTAACTTTATTCAGCCATAAATGGATAGTCCCTCTCACAAAAATAAAGTATTACAGTGGCAGTAAAAATAATGAAAAATGGAATATTTAATATAGTAAAAATATCTATTATAATGAGATTTTTCTCTTGAAAAAATCTGGAATTCACAAGTAGTATAGTGGAATATATTTTACCTTTATATTAGAAATCCAGTGGCCCCTCTGTACTTAGGGGTTTGGGTTGATGTGATGGCTATAGCACCTATATTCCATTCAAAAGGCCAGGGTTTGAATTCTTGTGGTGGGATATTTTCAGTAAAATCCAAATCCCTTCTTGGGTGCCACATGGAAAGCACTCCCTGGAGTATAATACGGTCCATCAGATGGTAGATGAACTGTGGACCCTGTTGTGTCTTATTGAAAAAGCTGGAAAATTATGGTGCCAGGTTTGTCTCCATCCTTCCGCCATTCCTCTAACCCTTCCATTGCCAACCTACACACCTGTCTCCTTAATGGACCTAATGATCTTAGTAACCTCCCCGAGCAACCAACCAACCCTCTGCGGTATGATTTCCGAGGAGAAATACTTTTCTATCTTAGGGTTCCATTTTATTTAGAGAGTTGTGGCCACCCTGTTATACCGTGCTCTGAAGTTGACCTTTTAGTACTAGGTTAGTTGTACTTTCCCTCTTTCATTTGTGCTCATTTTCAGGTCATACCCCTGTGGGTGTCAAATTCCAATTAGGGGAGGATGCAGGGGGAAGCAGTGGTGGTCCTCGAGTCCTACACCATAGTGATGAAGATGACAAGGGATGGGAGTGTGTTTGGAAATGTCATACAGCCACTCCCGTTATTTATATGGCTTTCTCTCCAGATGGAACACTTTTTGCAACCGCAGGAAAATCGGATCGGCTGGTCAAGATATGGTTTGAGAACAAGCAACGTAAGTTAAATCCACATGGTTGGTAGTGCAAGTGAAGTGCAATTATGACTGAAGTTTTAACTATGACTATTTTCCTCTTCTTTTCGTTGATTAGTGCTGTTTCCTTCTAAAAGCCTGGATCATACAATGTCTTATAGCCAATCTTCATTGAGTGAATTCAACTACGGGTTTGTTTACATTGCTCATCCTCGTGCTGTGACTCAATTATCTTGGCGGAAAACAAGCAAGTTTATGCCAAAGTGAGTACCTTTGCCTCTAAACAATTGTAATTAATGGTGAGACTTAACCTGAAACATATTTAAGTGGTCTTTATTGATGGATGTTCATAAACTACCTGAGATTCTTGATTATTAAATCATTCACCAAATCATGAAAAATGAATATATAGTGTAATATAAAGCACTGTGATTACCTTCTTGTTGAGAGTTTAAACCTTCTCAATAATAGTGTTAAATTGTGAGATGGACATGGCTCTATGTATTGTCCATGTAATGGAGGAGGAGGGGTGTGGAGGGAGAGAAGGGGAAGGAATAGTTGGTGGTGAGTGGGGTTCAGACCCAGGAATTTGAAAGCTTGGAAGAACCACGTGCAAGCGTTACTCAAGGGTTATGATTTCCAGTTGGGACCACCTATGTTGAAATATTGGTTAAACTTGAGGTTGTAGAAGTGCAACGCAAGTCCGTGAAACTTGACGTCGCGAATGAATTGACGGATTTTGGTGGGCGTAACGAGAGAAAAAAAAACAATGAAAACAACCTTAGCTAGTTTGAAATAACTTCAATGACAGTATTTATATAATTACAATTATTACAGTATAACACAAGCCTGTAGGCTAAATACCGTTAACCTTGTCTTTGCAAGACGATCACAAGTGGAACCAAGCCGACACGTCCTTTTCTCGGCGCGGTCAGTTGCAAAGAGAGCTGCTATGATCGCGGTGCACTTTGTCAGTGCAGGAGGGGAAACAGCTGGCCAGTGGAGGAGTGGGGAGAGGAGGGGAAATGCTATCACACGTTGGATTGGTGGGAATGTCCGCAGGTCGCCTTGAACGTGGAAAAAGATGTCAGCACCAGCGCGGACCGAATAAAAAGGAGTGTCTTGCTGGAATCGCGATGACCTGAGCGATCACGCTGACCTGGGCAGATCGCCGCACTTAGCTCATCGCTCTCTGGCACTTAGCGAGACGCGAAGTCTCCTGCGGTTTAGAGTCTCCGAGGATTTTAGAGTCTCGAGGTTTCGAGGGGGGGGAAATTTTGGCACAGAAGGAGGCATGAGTGGGGGTGGGGAGGGAGGTAGCTTAAGAGGATCGGTTACTGGAGGCTCTGTGGGCATCATAGTTGGGATTAACGATTTCAAAAATTAACAATTAAAATTAATCATTAAAAATGTAGTTAACTATTTAACTTAACTATTACTTGTTAGAAGAATTAACTTTTAATCGTTAAAAGTATACATTAACTGATAAAAAACTAACTTCAGTAAATTTATTCAATTGATTTTTGGCGAATGTCGATCTGTTCGAATTTGGGGGCAAAGCTTGCCAAACAGACAAAGGGGAAAATAAAATGGTATCTAAGAATGCAATATAGCTGAGTAGTTGTGCAATAAATCAATGGATAGGCCCAGATTAATACATCCAAACAAAAGCGGGGTTGAGTGGAGTGACCACCAAAGTTTAGGAATGTACCTTCAGACGAGAAAACATGAGACCACTCGAAGACCAAGTCCGCGAGGTACAACACTGGCATTTCATCATCAGCGCAATGTGAAAGGATGTTTAGTGCTGCTGGGCTTCTTTTTTCAGACAGGAGAGGATGATTGTCCGTTACAAAGTTTGAAATGAGAATTTAATTAAAGTTTGAAAGAAATTTGAAGAAGTTAATGAAAGTTAAATAAATTTTTCCTGAATTTGAAGTTTGTGTATATTTCATCCCAATTGCAAAAATAGCGTTTAAAAGTTACTTTGTGAAAGTTTCTTAAAAGTAACTGAAAAAGTAACTTTTAACGTAAAAGTTACTTTTTTTTAAACTTTAACTTAAATCAGTTAGGTTTTACAGAGATTAACTTTAGCTTTAATAAGTTAATTTTTTTGGCAACTTTCCCAACTATGTCGACCATTCATATAGATACTGAAGGGAGTGGTGGTGAGGCTAATGTAAAAATAAGGGCAGAGATTGCATAGGAGGAGAGAGTATTGCATAGGAATGCGGCTTGTATGGTACATGAAAGGATTTAGGTGATGTATTACAAGTATGATGATCCTGTAATTTGTATTATTTTTTGCAATAATTTTTTATGAAGTTTTCATCAACTGCTGCCTTATTGAATCAACTAAGATAGAAGTTTACCATTTACTCTAAAATTATCTTCTCCAACCTCAAAAAATAAAGGTGAACCCAGTTAAAACTGGGTGAAAACTAATATTTTCTCAAGTGCCTGAAATGAGTGATAAGCTATAAGTTTTATTTTAAATAATAATTAGATTTTATGCAGAATTAATTTTCTTTTCCTCATTTAATGATGGTATGTTTGGTGATTGCTAATATTTATGTATATACTCTATTTTATAGGGGCTCAGTTGCTAACATGCTCGTTACATCCTGTCGAGATAATATTTGCCGTATTTGGGTAGAAACTGTTTTGCCTGAAGATGGCCTCATCAATATGAATCAGTTTGACCCATTGGCATCACAGAATCCAAAGTTTAGAACCCATCGCCACAAGCACCGCTTCATGCAGAGGCTTAAGCATATGAAGTAAGTTTTGAACCATTTCATCTAAAATATTGTTTCTTCTCATTGTGACATTGCATACAGGTGAAATAGTGGGGGTCTCAATTATGTATTACCTAGGGATGAGTTGATTCCACTTTTTTTCGATTCCGATTCCAATTCCGATTCCTTCAAATCGATTCCCGATTCTCGATTCCGATTCCATCGATTCTTATTCCTTCTAACAGGTGGGATATTGATTTATCTGTAGCATTGCTGTCATTAAAATTTAATAATTGAATGGAATAAAATAACAAAACAATTAAGTGGCCCAATAAGTATATTTACTAAAAATAGCAAAATAGTATGATAGCAATATATCCTTAGGTTAAATAAAATAATAAACACTGACTGTTTCAGACAAACATTGTGAACTTAATAATGTACCGTGCACTATGTAATTAAATTTAGATGACTATCCAGCATTACTTATGCCGTTCTGATGTTTTACATAATATATTATGCATTAAATTAGTATTTTATTTAACCACCAAAGTAATACGCTTAAGGATGCTCACCCATGTACACTATAAAAAAAACACAAATATAAAACCTGTTACACGTGAGCGTTAAAATGACAAATATTCAATGAAAATGAAAATCTATTCAATATTTTTGCTAAAGAAAACAAGCATTTTTACTCTGTCAGGATCGAGTCTATTTCTTTTTGCATCGCATATATTCCCTGCTGTACTGAATAGTCTTTCACTAAACACAGTGCTAGGAGGAACACACGGATACTTGAATACAATATTTTTAAGTCTCAGAAAGACACTGTTAGCCCAGTAATGGGAAACTTTTTCACCGTCTTTTGGATCAAGGTTTTTTTCTCCTAGGTACTGCAGCAGTTCATTTTTGCAAGAAGAAACACTGCAATCAACTTGCTCAACACTTTTGCAAAAGTAGTCTTTATAATGGGACCACAGCCCCTTACTAGACTTATCACCAGGAGAGTCTAAGGTGGAGGTTGCATTTCCAACTGCTGGTTCATTAAGTGAGGTTGAATCCGTCTGTGTCAAGGCCACCATTTCTTAGATTATTTTCACCTTTGCGGCTTCAATAGCATCAGGGTTTTGAAAAGGTGTAGCTTTAAAGCGAGGATCCAATATTGTTGCACAAACATAGGTCAAATTTGCTTCCACATTAGGGTAGCGGCATTTCAGGGATGATATCAAATCATTCTTCAGTCCTTGAAGTCCAGAACCTTGGCAATTCGAGTTCTCCACAACATTTTTTACTGTATGTATAAGTGGAATCACCTGAGGAAAATTATATAAAAATCATCCTGTCTCTTTTCTTGATTATATAGTATAAAATGCTTAACCTCATTCAGATTTATTTACCCTCTTGTTTTCTGGTAACCTTTAGCCTATAAAATTTACTATTTATACTGCCCATGAAGCAAAATGTTTAGCAAAAAATGTTATTTTAAGGAGGTCTATTGAAAAAAAGCATAAGAAAATTGTAATATCCACTAATAAATATGTTAGTATGGTAGTTGGATTGAGATACCCTGTAAAATAGTAGCCACTAGGCTATATGAATCAGCAAATCTGATTAATAATATTTAATTTGCAGCTCAAGCTTGAGAACCTAAATTCAACTAAAACAATGGTTACAGATGCAAACAAATGGTGGTGGTAACAAATAGTAATTTACAATAAACCTACCTCGGAAATAGTTGAAGATGATTTGCTCACTTGAAGAGTTGCTTGCTCAAAAATCTCAAGAATGCTTACAGCAAATTGCATTGTCATCCAATTATCAGCAACCATGTCCACAGAAAGTTTGATGTCACTCTTACTCGAAACTAAAATTATCGCTTCTTTCTGCTCAATTACTCTCCAAAGCATGTGGAGGGAGCTATTCCAGCGGGTTGGTTCATCCTGTATCATCCTATGCTGCGGCAGTCTTAGCTGAATTTGACAGGTTTTTAATAACTTTGAGTTTTTTGCAGAATGTTTGAAACTTCCCACAAGTTTCTTTGTTTTCTTCAGTAGAGTCGTAATTTTTTGGTTGTTCATCAAGCCATCTTTAATTACCAGTTGCAGTGTATGCGCTACACATGATATTTCTACAAACTGTGATCGGTTCAGAGCCGCGGTTATGTCTGTTCCATTGTCCCTTATGATAGCAACAACTTTAGAGGATATGCTCCAGTCACTGAAAACTTTCAATAAGAAACTCTTGAGGTTGACAGCAGTATGGGATACTTCAGTAAAAGGCACTACTTCCAGGCACCTGTGTGTCATTCTGAGGGCATACTTTGCTCCGGAATAGAAGTGTGCTGTAACAGCCGTATAGTCCTCATTTGCAATAGATGTCCAAATATCTGTTGTAATAGCCACATATCTGGCCAAAAGCAACTCTTCCTTAACATTTTGGTGCACCTCACTGTACATTAGGGTGCCTCGTTTTGCCACTTTTTTCTAGGAGCGAATCGTAATACCCGGCAAAAGTTGCGTACCCGGATGGATATTACAGATATGATTTTTTTTCCAAATCCTGCTCGCTACTTTGCCTTAAAGTTTCGAAAATTTCGACGAAAAACGCTAAAATTGTCAATAATTTAAATTTGATTTGAGCGAGCACACTTTTTTGGTAATGAGATAAAACTTAGGACTGTAATTGACATTTAAGCGCAAATGCGCCAACTATATTGCACTTAATTATCGAGCAGATGACCTTTTACGGTGCCCCCGAAAGCGCGGTTGCGTGGTAGGCAACCCACAACGCATTAACGCATTTTACGCGCTGCTTGCAAAAAAACGTTATTATCATCTGTACGTTTTTATTATCATCAGACTTCAAATATCATTCGAAAATAAAAAATATATATTTCGATCTATTATACGTTAAAATTGGTGGTCCAGATGAATTCTCCGATGGTGATTCATAATCGCAATAATTTGATTTGCCGTGACCAGCGGTTAATAAAAGAACGAAAAACGCATGCATTGCTTCCCGATCCCGTGGTTTCCAATTTTTTTTCTCTGAGAGTTGCTCATGAACACGCGCCATTTCAGGGTTCGTCGGTTTGTCGCTCTTGCCAACATTTTCATGTTTCCGAGGCCTCTTAGGTATGTTCGTCGCAGCACCCGCGTGCCGGGCGTATCCTCCGCGCGGGCAAGGCTGACACCGCTGCCGCTTTGGTGTGTGGCGGCCTTTATGCCCCAAGTTTAGTCTATGCTCAAAACTTTTATCTTCCTGGAATCGATGGAATCGGAATCGACTTTAGGCGATCGATTCTCGATTCCGATTCCGTGCCCGAGAATCGGTGGAATCGAGAATCGACATTTGGAATCGACTCATCCCTAGTATTACCTTAGTGCAAGTCTTCATCTCATCATTTGTATTTTTCAGTCTTTCAAGAGCATTTTTCATCAGTGGCTTTCACTATACAGTACATAATTCTATGAGGCTTCTTACCCATTTATGTTAGTTTTAGCCTATCAGATAGTTCATCATGTTACTCTATTCCCTTTGCGTATCGGCACTAACTCTGTGGAAACTATGGATTTCCATTACAGTGTGTCCTTGTTTAATGTTGTCAACTCGTTCCTGAAAAAGTAGACGTTAAGCGAAACAACGTTAAACGATGCAGTATTTTCCATAAGAAACAATGTAAAAAATTAAAATCTGTTCCAAACTCACCAATTCTTCGTTTCATAACAATAACAATTTCCGCACAGCACAGCGATTAGAGGTTGGATATATGGCATTATTGAATGAAGCATTCAAACTAATTTCCTAAAACATTTTAATGGTGAAACTTTGATATTTTCACTCACAAAAGAAATTTTGGAATTATTCTCTATCCTTGCGGCACGAAAACTACAGGTGATAGGAACATACTGTTGATGTTTAAAAATACAGGAGACCTGTTTGAAAGGCGTAATCAATGGATTAAGGCACAAAAATTACCAATTTCCTTAAAAATTTACGTGTTTTTATGGACTACTTCGCGTCATACTCCGCCGATTTACGGCGTATTTTAATTACGGCGGCGACGCTGGCAGTCAAACAGATGATTTCACTAGTCAGAGATCTTCATATCTTAGATGAAACAAACTGAAAAGGCATTTTTAAAACAACAAGCACCAGGTTTCCCTCCTATATCTCTGATATTTAGTGCTGTTAGCACGGGCTTCCCTCTGAGTAAATAGAAATTTTTGTCCTTCACTGCGGGAGCGTGCGCATGCGAATGCAGTGAAGGGCAAAGATTTCGCTCGCTGCGATCGCGAAGACGTAGAATATCAATTAAAATAGTGAGTGAAGTAGGGAAACTCAGTGCTGTGTACTAAATTTTTGTTATTTCGTAACAATGTTTTAGGAACAGTATCACCCTCGACGATTTACTGCATCATGGAGGGTTTAGAAAACTTCCTCTTACACACTAATTCAACACTAAAAACACGTTTTCGATTCACCTCAAACAGCAGTAAATCAACTTTTTCTTCCACCAGTTCTACCTTATGGCGGCATGGGATTTTCAGGTATTTTTTCCCATGGATATCTGCCCCTGGATCTACCATTCGGACATGGTATTATTAATACCATGCGATTCAAGATGGTGCACTAACGTTGGTTTGAGTTTTAAATCACCCGATGCATTGCCCCCCAATAACTGCATAGTAAATAATAAGCAAACATACAGTTATGAAACAAATAACGCAATAATTATTCGCTCAGGTGAACTTTTGACACACGCTATGAGGAGTTAACGTCAAACTTTTCCACCGATTGGAAATTACGCATCAGATGTGCCAAATTCCTATTCGTTATTCATTTTTTTTGGTTGTGCAAAATTTGTACAACGTTATCGCGAAGCACTGATGACGTTGAATGATTAAGGGTTTTAATTGTTGGACAACATTAAATGGGACAACGTTAAATGAGGACACACTGTATTGGAAAATAGACACAATTTCCACACTTTTTATCCTCCGCTACCAATCATGGTTTCAGCGCATTATGCTATCATCATGGTGCCAGCTTATTATGCCATCATCATCACCCTGATAATGACATAATGTGCTGAAATCATGGTAGGTGGGGTAGAATAAGAAGTGTGGAAATTGCAAGTGTTTATTTTCCAATAATGGCAATTCCCTTTGGATAAAACTGTAGTGTGTTGGATCCAGGATGCTCGAGGACTTACTAGTCTTAAGTAAATACCTTTTAACTATTTTTCATTTCAATATTTTCTAATATTGCTTGATGATAAAAAATTGCAAAGGTTTTACGAAGATCCTCAGGTATCATAAATGTACATATTTCTCAGATGCTCTGGTGATAATGGGATTTGTGAAATTTTTGCCTCTTCTGACTAACTTAAGTCCAGCTCTCATAGTTTATTTTTCAACTTAGTTTGGATTTCCTTCCCAAGAACTGCATTACATTGTAGGGCACACTGTATGGCCATCTGTAACCATGATTAAAGATAATTTCTATTTGCATTGTTTTCGATATTATATCCTACCTTCATTAATTTGTATGTTAGTTCTTATATTTACCCTTGTATAAGCTAAGAGTTATTGTTATGTCAAATGTTCTAAATATTTTTTTTCCAAAAGCCTCAGGTAGACCTCAGTGGTGTATATTGAGTGAAGCTTGGGAGTAATCTTGAGCAGGGCAAAGAATGTAATTATACTTCAGAATATGTACTCTTTACTCAATACTCCAAGCCATGAGATCTTATAGTGGCATACAGTTTTACACAAATGTAGATGTATAAATCTTTTTAAGTACCGACTTGATATCTTCGAGTATAAGTGGGTCTTCATTTTGGGCCAAAAATATTGACTAAAAGTCATGACTTGATTGTAATTCGAAGTGAAAAAACAGCTTGATCTCCTTTTTTCACAACTAAATAAGTGAACATCGGCCACAAGTGTGGCCGAACAACAAGTGCGGCCACATACGGATTTTGAACGCATTCCGAACCTGCGCCGATGGTGGATCTTCATTCAAGTGAAACATAACTTATTCCGAAGTTGCCAAGTATTCCATAGAATCATTAATATCTTCTCATCTTCATCTAGTTTCCCTTTCTTTATCCAATTTTCTAGATGTTAGGACATGAGATAATACACAAATCACTCTCCGCATTATACACCGCGACCAATTGTTTTTCCTTCAATGCTACCAACTGTGTTGCACTGTTAACACTATGGGTAGGATAGCCAAGGTGAATCGTGTGGACGATGTCCTCAATGAAGATGATGGCGATGACATAACTGCCTCATCACGAACCCTGACAACTGCATTGAAGGACACTGTAGACATCTACATGGCCCATTTTGTATAAGTTACCAATATTACCTATCAATAAATTCATTGAAAATTTGTCTTTCCTTTTTTCTTCCTTTGTCAGTCTTTGCTTCCACATTTGTCAATGCGCCCTAAACTCATAAAGGGAAAATCCTGAAAAAAGTCATGTTTTTTACTATTTTTTGATAATTTGAACGTGATGAGCGACTCCCCCTCCCCCATAAAGAAGGGGCATTATATTTTTTGAAGACAAAGGACCTTTGGAAGAGGCCACATATCGATTTTGAACGCAATTCTGTCACTGTAACTCATTTTAAAAAATCTTGAAAAAAGTCATATTTTTTACGATTTTTCGAAACTTTGAACGAGATGTGTGACCGGAAGATGTGATCTGATTTCAAAACTTTTTCTTTCTTTGTGATCAGGGGGACGATTAGCAACTTTTCCGCGCTATTACGATTCAATTCGGACACATTCGTGTTTTTCGGCCCACCCTACTGTGCATGTCCTACTCATGTCACCAATGCAACTCCGGGAAGAGTCAACACTTCTCGATGGTTGACAACGACAGCTCGTAATTTGCGACTGTATGTGTCTACTATGATCTCAATGCATCGGCAACTGATGAACAAACTCCCATTTTAAGATTTCGAGCTATGCCAAATATTGGGCACTCGTTGGCAATTCGCCCCACTTGTGGTTCCCTCTTCTTTGTCGCCATAACTTCTTGTGCAACAAATCTGCTAGCCCACTGAGCGAAGTAAACAAATCCACCGTTAGATGGAACCAAAGGACAGTGAGCGAGCGTTGCGTGAACTGAGGCGGAAGGAGACCGGGCTGCACAAGCGGGGAGCGTGGAAGGGGGAACAAAGAACAAAACTGCCCACTAATGCCATATATGTGAAATAATGCAATCAGTGACCACCTCTGGGCTGACTCTACTCGATGAGGTGCACATCCCAACCGGCAACGATGGTGTGCATGCCCGTCAATTTGATTCCGTCAAAAATTTACCGTTTTTCTCCTAATTTCCAGAAATCGTAATATTACGGAGACCCCTAAATATTATTTAATCGACCTGAAATCTTACAGCATTAGTTTGAGCCTATTTCATAACTATTCCCAGATGTGAGCATCAAAATTCCAAAATTTTTGTTTTTCGTCTCACCCTATTGTGGTGCATTGAGAAGGTTAGAAGCCGGGTAATTCCCAAGCGGAAGTCCTCATGTTTCGTTTCATTATTGAGTTCAATATTCAGAATATCTGTCATTTTTCTCTGTAATTTTCACTGACTGCATGTAAGAACATATGCAACACATCGATCAGTATATTTACAGAGAATAACAGCCCCAGCATCGCCCGTAGCTGATGGGGAAATCCTAGTGTTTTGGGCTGGTTATGCAGTATTTATGTGATACAATTGGCCTTGTGGATTGCATTAATATTGCAAAGCAGAAGTGACAAGTGTTTTTGTCAGTGGTAGGTCCTCATAAAACTTAGAACGTAAATTAATGTTTTTTTTCGGCGAATATTCTCTGTGGTGGCTGATGATTGATAGAGATGCATATGGTTTTATTCAGCAGATAGGCAGAAATATTGACTCCAAAAATTCAACTTATTTAGTTATTCCACTCAAAGTTGAAGTTAGGTTTTTAGTGGTAGAAAGAAGGAAGAAATTCCTCGACTCATACTTGAGTATTCACAGTAACTCATCCCTTTTAATGCTGACAGATGAAATTATATGAAATCAGTGGAAATATAATGTAGATAAATCAATGTAGATATGTCTTAAAAATCATGAAAGCTAATTGAAATTACAACCATCTTGAAAAATTAGGGATTTGTCCTCAGTCAAAAAATTATGTTGGAAGTTTCTGCTTGATTTTCCGATTTTTTTTCACTATGGGTAGGTCCTTAAATTTTAATAAAAAATTAGGATTAAATCAGTAGATTTTTAAGCATTTTAAGAGTAATTTTCAACCACAAAATTATTGCTAATGTTCTCCATTTTCCCTTTAATCCTTCAAAATATTGGGATTGCAACTCGGAACCATGCAATGTCCAGCTCCATCCAGAAGTGTTTATCACTATTTTCTTTGCGTAATTAATAATGAATCCATCTTATCAATTCTTTCCTTTCAAATATGATACTTAAGCTTACCTATCCCTGTATCCTTATGTCCTTACTACCAAACCCATTATTGACCGGTTAAGCACAGGCACGTCCAGGGCCATCCCAAGGGATTGAGGGGCCTTGTGCTAACAAAAGTCAGGGCCCCCCTAGCTTTACATTCCCTTTTAGATATTGTAGCATCTTTTAAGCATAGTTCATTTGATGGAATGATGGATGGAAGGAAGAAAGATGGAATTTAACCAACAAAATGGCTAATGATTTCAAGAAATTTATGCATGTAAAGTGAACTCTCGATTATCCAGGCTAATGATGGGGAGAGGACGCACGGATAATCAGAAAACACGGATAATCCAAACTTTCACTTTTATTTCTTATAATTTTCATAATATACATTAACAAAACGAGGTACTATCATTTGCGCGCATAATCCGTTAGTTTAGATTGTTTCATGGACTCATTGTGTTTTCTTCCCCCGACCGCTTATCTTTTTAGCAGTGATAATGCTATTGTAGTCTTATTCCCACTGCTCCGTATACTGCAGCAAACTATCTACAAAGTTGAGCGCCTGGGTGTGACTCATGCATTCCATGCTCCCCTCATCTTCATCCCCGCTACTTCAACTCTCCCCACTCCCTTCCTCTCCCCCTTGTCCGATCGCGGCGTAAACAATATCGCTATCAGTCACATGCTGGAAGCCCGGGACACTTTAATCTCTCGCTAGCCATTCTTCTAAGTTCTCCACATCAACATTTTCGAATCCTTTCATGGTTTTCACTAAACCCCCCAACTCGGAGTCGTGCACTTCAGTTTCTGAAAATCTCCAAAAATCACCTTCGAGGTTAAATAAAAGTTTCCTCCAAGAACGAACTAGAATAACAGGTTTTTCACTGAGAACCAGGCCTGTGACATACTGTGAGTTGCATCCTATTCTGCCATTTTCTTCCAAAATTTCAATGAATTGTCATCTTCGTTGGCTAGTGTTCTGAGAAGACAAACACGTTAATTCCTTTTCATTGACGCGATGATCCATTGGCTGAAGTATTGAAGTGACGTTTGGGGGTAAAAACTTCACTGCGCTGTGTTTTGAGAAGCTTGTTATATCGCTGATTGCTCTGATGAGCTCTTGTGGGTTCTACATGATTCTTAGAAGTTATTTTGACTGTCATATGGTGCTCACTCATATTTCTGGCCTTTCTTTTGTCTGTTATATTTTTCCTGCTGACAGCTTGTGAGCTTGAGGATTTCCCTCTCCCAGGCACATTGGCCTTGGTAGTTGTTGAGGATCCATGGTTATCCCTTAGATTCGCGATAGTGCTTCTGGAGTATTTTATCGTACAGCTGCTAGATTTATTGCCTGTACAGATTTCTTTACTGCTATTTTTTTCTTTATGCATCATTCTACTCGATTTTTTTCTTCTACTGTGCTAGCCTTTTGAATTTTATTTTCTGCGTTTCCTCTCCCTCATTTTTTGACCCATTGCATACTGTTTGGACTTTGTCTTTGGAAATAATTCCACTGTGCATTTATTGATAATCTCTCTGGTCTCTCCTAGATTTATCTTCTGGTATTGACCCTTGCTTTATTTGGTCATTCATCTCTGGACTTTTTACCGACATCTGCATTTGATTGGTGGCAGGGCATTCTTTGGATTACCTGAGCCAACCTCAACAGTGTTTTGTTGTTTTGTTCGTTTATAGTCTTGCTTGTCATCTTGGATATTTCTCTCAGCATTTTGGAACTCTTATTATTTTTACATTGACTAGTATTTATTGACTTTATTTTGGCTGTATTCGGCATTTGGTGGCATCCTTGTAACTTAGGCTTTATTTTGCGCTTGGATTATCGTTGGATTATTCTCCGCCGTCCCTTTTGAGGCATTCACTGATTCTACGTGCAAATATACATGAAGAACATATGTATTTTTCAACAAGAGCATTCCAACGGAAGGTGTATTAAGAAATTCTGGAAGAAAATGAGCACGGGGATGAATTTTTAGGCAATTTTTCTAAAGATTACTCTGAGGAGGAAGAGGAAGATGCTTCTAAAACTCAATTTGCTAAACCATCTACGTTGGGCAGGAGCCTCTGACAAAGAAAAATAATTTCCATGTTCACCTTTGGAATCTGAAGAGAGCTCAGGTAAAGATAATTTACCACCTGTAGGCTTACATATGTAGGCTTCCGTGGGTTGATGGATATGAAGATACAGGTCTTCCGGGTTTTACTCCACGTTGGTCCATCTTCTTTGGACGACATGTTTCGCCTGCATTGCAGTCGAAATTCAGCGTTGAGTCAACCACTTCGTGACTGCTACACTGGTGAAACTCGTCCGAAGATGATGGACCAACGCGGAGTAAAACCCGGAAGACCTGTATCTTCACGACTTACTGCCACATTCAAAGAAGAAATTCCTGAAATTCGTATGCCACTCTACGGATCTGAATCCGGGAATTCATGGATGCAATCCCCAAGATTCTAGATGCAAGGCGAGTGCTAGCGAAGAATCTGCGATCATAGATTTTCTCAGTTTGTTTTTTTTTCAGTGGATCTCATGAAGTTTATTGTGGACGAAACCATTAATTACTGTAAATATACCAGGGAGAAAGCTCCGGAGAGTGCGTATTCACGGCTCAAAAGTTGGAAAGATACTGACAATGAACAATGAGGTAAACATAATATGTTCATTGTGAGCATCAAAGGAAAACAATTACGTTTTATAAGGTAGATTTAAGTCGCAAGAAATGGCCTTACGTAGGTCTTGCTTGTATTAGATTGATCAAATCCAAATGTGTTCTTTTCACTGTATTAGGTCATTTCGGGTAATAGGCAGGTTTCCCTGCACCATCTGAAAAAGGCAAGCCTGGGTGGGGCCCAGTGCAGAGGCACTTGTTGCACTACCCTAGGGATGGCACTGGACATGTCAACTATTCCACCCAGTGTGATTAATGCTTTACTACCTTAATCTACCTTTTGAGAATCTCATTCACTCACCACAAAGAGACAAAACCCGGAACGTGAGCGATATCCCCTGTAGAATACATAGTCTCTCATTATTTCAATTGTGGAAGAATTCACTTGAGTGATGTGGGATACGATTCAGCTCATTAACTTAATTTTCATTATCTACCTTTGAAAAAAATCTGGCCACTTATGTCACAACAACATGCATTGATGCCTTGACAATGGTGTTATGTAACAAGATTTTAACTTTCAGGATAATAGATTTCTCAAAGTTCATCCATTCTCTTGTTAAAGATATCACCAGTTCATATTCAGTTTGATTAAAATGGAGTGCCATTCCCAGGATGTTACAGGGAGGGCCACAGGCCATTGAATGAACATGAAGATGAATTAAAAATGCCAATGCCTGCCCTTACAATGAATTCCTCGTTGAGCCCAAACAACATCATTGAATAACATGATTTTCCTCCCGCAATTACTGAAATTTGCCTTGATTTTTAACTTAGCAATCACTTGGCCAACTTGTTAATGAAAGGTATAGAGATTTAATAGCTTAATATTAATTAACTTTCAACTTGAAGTAATTCTGACTGTGTGTGTGATTTCATCTTCCTCTCTAATATAGTGTTCTCTGCCTTGTACAGTAAGTATAATGTATCCATATTATTATAGAATGTCTCTTTAATTTTTACAGGACATGCTTTCACATAAGGCGGAATGTGAAGCATCATGGTGGTTTAATAATGGCAGGGAGTTCAAACACAATTCCCAGCCTTCCCTCTACCTACAGTGTCCATGATTTCCACAGCTATGGTTTTCATGGAACTGGAGTCACCCCGGGTGCCCTTCACTTCCATCTAGCAGCCAGTATTAATGCAGAGACTGGTAATTGATGCCTTTTACTCTCAATTGGATGTCTATTGCTACATTGAAGTATTTTGGGAAGTTGTTAATTTTTTAATTAATTCTTATACCATAATTAATGTTTGTTAGAGAATATATCTTTTCTTCTTCTTTTAACTTTGGCCATCCAAGGGAGACACAAAATAACCTAATGCATTCATTTTCATTTTTTTGTTTATTTTTTCTTGTTCTCCAATAATTCTTCTTCCTTTCACTTAATTTTCTCCTCTTTTCCTTTCCTTCTTCAGGAAACCCTTGGAGTTTCCTATCAATCTTCTAAATTTAGTTTTATTCTGCATTATGTCTTTCATTATCCCAATCTCTTCCATGTCTTTCTTTATCCCTTATATCCACCAGTTGCGATTCTTACTCTTGTAAACATGATTAAAAATTGGTTTTGTAAGTCTATTGCTGTCCATCCTCATTATCCTTTTCCTAATCTCCTAACCTAATTCTCCTTTTTTCTTATCGTATCTGACATTTTTTTCTCTTGATTCATGCTTATAGAGGTCTTCATTCTTTCTATGATTAAACTCACCTTTCTCTGTTTTCAGTGGTCCCAAGGTTTTTCTGAGAATCCTTCTTCTCTATCTCTTCTCTTTCTCCTGATTTCATTAAGAACTCACATTTGGTGGCATACAGACTTTCAACCTTGATTATTGTGTTGTAGTGTTTGATTTTGGTTTTAGTGGAGAGATGATTCTCTTTTTACACGACTGTCCAAAAAATGGAGTATTTTCAGCGGCTGGCTATGGTTGTATGTATGTATGTTTGTTTGTTCCACAGTAGCAACTTAAGGACTGTACCGATTTTGATGTGAAAACACTTATTTGAATCGATACGTTACTGGGAGTGTCATAGGCTACATAATACCGGCTAATATTAACATAAAAAATAATTAAAATAATAAAATTATTAAAAAATTAAAATACACAGCTGCAAACAACAGGACAAAAAAGATAAAAACAAGATTGGTTTTAGCTTCGTTGAATAAATATTCATTAATATCTGTTAATAATGTTTTATTACAAATAGGTGTTGGTGGTAATCTGCAACCATATCTGTCACCTGGTATGCCTTTTATCAATTGTATGTATAGCCAGAGGGCATTATGGCCTAGGGAGGTGTGAGACGGGCACGCTAGGGAATTAGCAGGCAATGCCTTTCCAGTCAGCGAGCCTAGGGGCGGTCGCAGGACGGGACACCCAGATAATCCCAGGTGGTGTCAAGGAATCACCTAAGCCGTAATACGAGCTGAGAGAGGGCAAAGAAACTGTCAGCCTCTTCTCATCATAAAATTATTTATTACAATCCTCATGAAGTGAACCTGAAAAAAGTATCCTGTGTTGGCAGGATGGGGGGATAGTGAGCTAGGTGGTGAAGACGATGAAGTTGTCTGAATTGAAAGCCTAGGATGGCCTTAGCGCTGCCATCGCAGCAGAGTGCCAATGAGGGAGTTTGGCATGGTTCACGCTACACAATCGCTTCAATTGTATCAAAAATATTCTTATCAGAAAGGTCTAAATTGAAAGAGAAAAGATCATTTCAGGTTATAGACTTTTTTGGCCTTGGCATTTCAGGTTATGTACATGTAGTCCATCTCATGGCCAAGAAAAGCATCAGCAAAAATGATTGATTTAGGCTTAATATACACATTTTTCTCTTCAATATGGCTACAATCAAATATATGTTTGAAATAACTTCTGACATAGCCCTATCTTAACTAAATCAAATCATGAAAACTGCAATTTTCATCTGCCAGCAATCCATTGTAGCAGTTTAAATGCCGACGATCTGCAATCACATTTTTTAGCAAGGTATCCTGCCCCCTTAAGCATCTGCGGCCAAAACCTTTGTCTGTATACCTACGACGAAAAGTGAGGAAAACTCTGTGGTATGTCAAAAAATGTTGAATTCCACTCTGGTTCTACACACAAATTTTTCCAAATACAGAAGCCTACTTCCGCATTTAAGAGCATGCTTGCTGACTGATGATCCTGACGACTTTCACCATTTTGATTTCTCTATTTTTGACCTTCCTAGCCCCATGTCTTCGCCACTATCTATTTCATCAGCCTCATCCATGGCTCTTACGAGTTCTCAAAATTGTGTTCATTGAATCAGAGTTTAAATTTATGTGCTTATTTTGCAAGCACTCTTAAAATTGTTGTGAAGAATAATGTATTTTTTTCAATTGATGGATTTCAAGATAATGAAGCCCTGGAAAAATTATTATTCATATTAATCACTGTGTAAGATTGCAAATTACTTGTCAAAGATTGGCTATCTTACATGTGGTTGATTTTGGCACAAGTTTGTATTTACCCACCATACCTAGATTTAGGTACTCCAATTGTTAACCCTTGAGTGATCCGAATAATGAAAGAGAAACAGTGGTTTAACTTAATTATTATTATTCTGTCTTCTCTGTTCAGATATCCCTCTAGTTCCAAGCTTGGTCACCGGTGATCCTGATGAAGAGCCTAACCTCATCCTTCACTGGTTGAACAATAAGGAGATGCACTTTTCCCTTCAAGCAGATGCCATGTTACAGGAAATGACGAGAAAGGTTTTAGAGAAGGAGGATGGAATGGACAGTGATGTAGACCACCATGATTCTGAGCATGAAGACCATTCTCCAAGTAAGTAGCAGCAACTGATGAAATCATGTTTTTTGATAAATAGCTGAGGATACATGCTAAAATTCAGCAGGGGGAGGAAAACCTTGGACATGATGTTTAGGATACAAAAATATTCCTTCCAATTTTCTGTTCAAAGCATAAAACTAGTTACAGTAGAGCGCCGATTATCCATGCTAATGGAGGTGGAATCCCAATTGGATAACCAAAAGTGGCGGATAATCCATTCATGTTCAATTTTGAGTTAGTTGTTGACTTTGTTTCAGTGCAATGCTTGCTTAAAGTCTTTTGTGCATATTGCATTGAAATACTCATTTTTTCCTACCATTTCCTTAATGGGGGATTATCATTCAAATGTTTTTTGGTATTACCGTTGAAATGAAATTTGCAAAGGCTATCATATAGATTTACGGAGTTGCTTCGAAACATTAAGGCCTAACAACCAAATAACTAATTGTAGAATGTTGCATTTTTTTCTGTTTCCGCTAAACAACCTCTGATGTCATTTCATCCATCGATCAATGGCCCGTGGTTCAATTTCCGGTGAAGACAGATATTTTTTCAAAGTATTTTATAAATCTATACTGTTGTTTTTCCGGTAGAAGTGGACATCTTCACTAAAGCCTTCTTAAGGCATCTTTTGGAATGTATTGGGAAGAAGTAATGGATGAAATTACGTCACGGCCGTTATGAGAATGTTGCCCGTCCATTCAACTTTAGATGCCTATATCTTTGGCAATTTTTGAAATCTTAAAGAGATGATTTGCAAATTATCATTTGTCATGGTCCCTTGCCCAATAAAGTAAAAAGCAAATATCATGATAAACCCACATTGGGCGATCGTTCATTCCATTAACTTTTCCTAAACATTTCACCAGTTTAAATTAGTACCTGTTGATTGGTGAATTTTACTCTGACATGCAATGCATTCCGTTTTTAGGTAGAGTCGAGCATCTTTTTTATCAGACAGATTTTCCGGATTAAAGGTGTTTTGCAAAATGCCTTTTTCATGCAAGGCATTTTCAATCCAGTTAGCGATACTTCTATGACATCGTTCTTTTACTGTTTCTATGCATACAAATGCATATAAAATTATTATAAACATCTGGTTTTAACTTCGTTAACTGTTGGAACATATGTAGAACTTTTCCGGCAAATGAGTTGATGCCCCTGACGACAGGGGCCATGTCGGACATCAAAATCCTGGAAAAAATGAAACCTTTCGTCCGTGTGAACTCCCCAGAAACTTTAATTTGCAAATAATAATTTTCAGAAAAAATATATTTTTTATTATACATAATGAGTAAAATTTGAGCATACCAAAATAAAAATGAAAACTACAAAAAATTTGCATGACGCAACACTCCTTGCCGTGGCTGATTGAGTGATGTGATTGACAATCAGTTGTTTCATTGTTTTTTATGCTATCATCGGGAGTTAGGAAATTAAGGTTAAAATTCAACAGCAGTTTAGTCTGATTCATCCACATTGGCTTCAGGAGGCTGGTGAGGATAAACTTCTACTTTTTCTGCAACTGATAGTTTTGTGCCATCGCTTCACGCCTCTGGCATCGCTCCACCTGCTCAGATTAGACATGATCAATAGCTTCACGTACGTAGCAAAGAATTTTAATAAAGTTTCTTGCACCATGCAGCCTGAGAATAAGCAATAAAGCATAATATTTAAGCATGGCTGAATGTGCGCGCCATGAAGTAGCGTAGCTGCAGCAAGTCACTTAACTAAAAGTAGCAGTTTCTCAGCCAACAGCGAGGACTTCAAACTGCAATCTGTGTAATGAAATTATATAATTTGTTTATATTGCGTGTACAATTAGTTTTTAATGAAATTACTGGGAAATACATATAATTCCAGCAATTAAAGGAAATATTTAATTAAAGTGCAGAGTCAAAATCTCTTAAAACACTGTTTATGATTAAGATTTTTTGATTTCTCGGAATATGTACATATGAGGTTGTTTTCGCAATAGGTGCTCACGCTAGGAATTTGAGGCTATGTCGATCTATAAAATTTTCCTCGTGTTCTTTTAGCATATAAGACTGGTTAAGGTAGATGATTCACACTTGCATGACTACAGCTCATCGGCGTCTGATTCCCCCTTCCCAAGCTATAGTTAACCTAGAGTTTCTTGCAGGTAATAGCCAGTAGATAGATAGACTAGGGGTGTGCAGGTAGCACTTTTTCATTTCGGGCCGGGTTCGGATTCGGGTAGTGAAATATCTGCGGGCATCGGGTAATTTTACGGGTTCGGGTAGTAGAGGTATTCACATTCGTGGGTGCTGGATTATTAAGGAAAATGGATGTTTCGATGGCAAGACAAAAATTACAGTAAATATTTGCCTTGTAAAGACCTGAGAGTAGGAACATTATTGTTTTAGCACAAAGTAGTGGAACCCAAAAGGTTCCAAAGCAAAATTACACACAGTAGCTTGTGCTTTTTCACAATAAAATATAACTAGGATCGGCAGGTTAGCTGGGACACACCTGTGAACCAGATAATGTGATCTTTAGCTCTTGTGGATTTATAAAGCAAATCCTTACTTTCATATTTTTTAGTTCCACCACTCTAGATCAGTAAGTTAGTCGAATGTTTTATTTTAAGCTTGCCAATGAAATCAATGATCACTTGGAATTTAATATTGTCAATTTTCATGAATGAAGAAGTAACATATTTATAACATATATTAATAGGCTATAGCTAGGGATAGGAATTTTTCGGTGGTTTGAGAGGGAGAAAAGCGGTACTTTGAAATTAGGAATTCGGTACTTTCAACAAGACATTTCGGTGTTTTCACAGTGACCACAAATTTATATATATATATATACACGCATAAAATACTGATTATTTCAAAGCCTAGAAAAGGGTCACTTATACTATAGTTTAACCCAATATGATCTGGGTTATTATGTGACACTTCCCCTTCTAGCCATGTTATGACTAAAGACAATCACCTCGGTGGACGGAACCTGGAAAAGTGGCACTAAATTTAAAAATAAAATGTAATACATTTCGTTTATTGACATGTAACTTCAGAGAATTTCCATCCTTGTGAAAGTTTGCTGCAGTTACGTGCTCCGAAGATTTTAAATGTTTTCCAATTGAATCTTTCCCAAGCAACCTGACAATTGTAGAATTTGTACATGACTGTACTTTTATGGATACAATAGAATCCATCTTTTTGATACTGGAAAGCACGGTCTCTTGCACTTAATTTTGCATTCGGCATCTCAATAACTCGTCAAAATCAATTGAAAGCACAGAAACCAGGAATAAAACTAGGATACTTAACAATTGTCACTGGAAAACAAACAGTCATTTGATGGAAATGGCCAAAATATAGAGATTCAAACAATAAAATCAATCTTGGTGCCACGCAATAAATATGTCGACAATTATATTGATGTAGTAGTTGGCCTTGATTGGTGCTTAAAAGCCAGCTACGCAACCATTGCAATGGAAAGACCCCATTGCAATAAGATCGTTCATCATGATACGAAATTTCAATTTCATTCACGAATTCGGTAGATGGATTGGAAAATAGATTTTCGGTGGAGACAAAATTCTTCTATATTCAGCCACTCACTCTTAAATCAAAAACAAAAATTTGCAAAACTTACCGCCCACTCAAAAAATTCATCAGAGATCCAGTTCAGTTACTAATTCGCTCGCTGATTGGACGGAGCAGCATGTGACTTCAAAACATTTCATGTTGGTTCTTTTACGTGAAAGGGTTAAGAACCCCGATTTTTCGCCGCTGATAATTCAAAAAGCAGGCGACGGATTAAAAAACGGAAAAATACATGTCTCTTTATTTTTCAAACTCTTTCAGAATTGGTATTTAAAAAGCTCTTGGCGAACAACCCCATTGAAATGAAACAACTCAAAGCGCCTATTCATGTATGCGCAGTCCGTCTCGTCTTCAAATCCGTAGTAGAGTGTAGTGAACAAATCAGAACAAAATAAATAAAATTGGAAAAATATGTATCTCTTTAGCTTTCAAACTATAATTAGCAGTTAAAATCTCTTGGTGAACGATTCCATAGAAATGAAACAACTCAAAGTGGCTATTTACGCATGTGCAGTCCGTCTCATCTTCAAATCCGTATTAGTGTTATGAACAAATCAGACCAAAATAAAAAATTGGAAAAATACGTGTCTCTTTAGTTTTCAAACTATGATTGGCATTAAAAAACTCTTAGCAAATAAGCCCATTGAAATGAAACAACTCAAAGCGGCTATTCATGCATGCGCAGTCCGTCTCCTTTTCAAATCCGTAGTAGAGTGTAATGAACAAATCAGAGCAAAATAAAAAAAATCGGAAAAATACGTACCTATCTCTTTAGTTTTCAAAGTATAATTAGCATTTTAAATCTCTTGGTGAATGATTCCTTTGAAATGAAACAACTCAAAGCGGCTATTCACGCATGCGCAGTCCGTCTAATCTTCAAATCCGTAGTAGACTGATATGAACAAAACATACCAAAATAAAAAATCGGAAAAATACGTGTCTCTTTAGTTTTCAAACTATAATTGGCATTAAAAAACTCTTGGTGAACAAGCCCATTGAAATGAAACAACTCAAAGCGGCTATTCACACATGCGCAGTCCTTCGTTGTCTTCAAATCTGTAGCACAGGGATTCCCAAACTACGTACCACGGAAGGCTAATGGGTGTTCCGAGTAACCTATAATGGCTTTATATGCTGCTACCTAAACGCAATGGTTTAATATATGCGAAGTCCACAAGGTGTTCCGTTAAAATTTCAGGATTTACGAAGTGTTCCATGGGTGGAAAAGTTTGGGAAACCCTCATGCTGTGGCAGATTACTTGGAATAAATGCGCATATTGCTTTTCCTTTGTTCGACTCACCTCGGAGCGGAGAGTCACCGATCATAAATGCCGATAGATGTTTATTCCACTAATTGTACATAGAAAGCACCGCGGCGTGACGAGCTGA
The DNA here is from genome assembly GCA_963573305.1 of Pyrrhosoma nymphula. Classification (NCBI taxonomy): domain Eukaryota; kingdom Metazoa; phylum Arthropoda; class Insecta; order Odonata; family Coenagrionidae; genus Pyrrhosoma; species Pyrrhosoma nymphula. The sequence goes on from OY754337.1 coordinate 39,926,116, forward strand.
GTATTGCCGGTTATCGCCGTAAATCGAAAGCACCCGATGTCATCCTCCCGCGATTGTTATCGTAATACCGGTTATGCTACGATGAACTGCAAACTTCCGCATACCTCAGGAATATTTGCACGCGAGTACGTTTAAATCGAAATTAGAACATTTGTTTGCAATTTTAATGTTTTTCTTGCGTTTGACTTTCATCCATTTTCTCATAAAACATGAAAATTCGCATTTTGGGGCACAATTCGCGACACTTCGCGAGTTCAAAAGTCATTTCCCCAGTCAGTATGGAGTATGTTGTAACTAATTACCACTCCTAGGACATTTTTTGTCTAAATTCGCAAAATTCGCAATCGCGAAATTTTCGTATCCCTAGCTATAGCTTATGAACAAAATTTCAAATAAGACATGAAAGCAATATTATAGGTTTTTTAGTACTGCTTTGCAGTAATTGCACGTTGCGTGCAAATTCGGCAACTGGACGAAGTGCACCCGGATAGCTGCCTTACTATTCCGCCATGGTGGATTTCCGTGTGACCGCGATTCGTCATTGCCGTTTGTCAAATCGCCGTCAACATCGCTATTCTCACGTCCTACACCTAGGCCAGCTTGTATTATTCTCACACGTCACGAAAATAGAGATGATATTGTCAAAAAATAAAATCGGTAAATATCACTTAAAGAGAGCAAGAGGGTGTTTTCGATTTGCGGCGATAGACGGCGATTGCCACGCCGTGGTGCTTTCGATTTAGCTGAATCGCCGGCTGTTGGTGGCTCTCTGTTCCGAGGTAAGCCGGCGATCGACGGCACCTGCGTCCGATAATCGGCTATCGCCGTACTCAAATGAAAAGCACTGATAGTGTTTTCATTGCTTAGAAACTTTGGCTTCGTTGCAAGTGCCCCCTTCACTCAACAAACCAACTAACCTAACGACCTTTGTCCTTACCGTTGTAGGCGCTAAAAACCGTGTGAATGTGCGTTGGTTAACGATGGACAAGTAGTTCCTGACGCTACCACTTAACAGGTGTCAACGCTCGTGTAGATGGCGGAATTCGGAATAGATGAAGTATGATAATCAAATAAGGCAATCAAAATGGAGAAGGGCGAAGTATTATTTTCGTAAATAAGCAAAAATGAGTGTAATGTGATTTTAAATTCCTATAAAAAGTGTTAAAATGTCATATGCATCAAAGTAGCACCATATGCTTCACTATTTTGATTGATTTTTTTGGTTATCGTCCTTAATCATTTCCGGTTTCCGCTCGTGACACCAGCGCCTGACCAGTGTTTAGTAACAACGTTAATAACTACTTCTCTATCGGTAACCAACGGGCGTTCACACAGTGGTTAGCGCCTAAAACAGTACGAACCACGGTCGTGTTAGCACGCATAAGGTTGTTACGGTGGTACGTACATTAGTTGTCAGTACGGGTGCATTGCCGATTTCCTACCGGAATTTCACGATGGATCAGTCGATTAAATTCAAATTCGAGCGCCAAATACCCGACCCGAATTTTTCGGGAGACAATCGAGTGTTCGGATTGGACACTAAATACCCGACCCGACCCGAATTTTTCGGGTGACGACCAAGTGTTCGGATCGGACACTAAATACCCGACCCGAAATTTCGGGTACCCGCACACCCCTAAGATAGACTGTAGGGATGGGCGAGGGCCTTCTTGAGTCCTCCTGGCACTCAGACCCGTTTTAGGTCCATTGTGCTGTCCCACATTAAACCTGCCTGCCACTTGCAGACAGGGGACAAGAGCACCACGGTAGAGGTATGGAGTAGGTTCACCCATCCAATTCCTATCCAGGCCCAACGTTGCTTAACTTCAGTGATCTGAGGGGAACCAGTGTTTTAACATGGCTAGGCCCTTGCCCCCATAGCCAGTAACTTAGATACATTTTAAGGTTCATCTACGAAACTTTTTTTAAATCTGTCACTTCCTTTTACATTTTTGCTTCACATATTTTCTTTCTATGACCATCTTAGTTTTTCTAATGAATGAAATGTATAGTACAGAGAGTACTGTACCAGTACTAATGCAAGTTTTTGATGATTGCAACACGATTTGGAGAGAAACTTATTTTGTATTGATTTTTTCTTCCTCATCACTATGTATTGGAGCAATGTACACAAACTGAACTAGTGTTCACAGTTCAGGTGGTAGAGATGATAGTATTTTCATCAAGAATCTGATGTCCTTACAATTTGTCGTCGTCACTGAGCCATTCAGAGTTATGCTAACCACTGAGTCTCCCTTGGATGCCCTTTCAATTATTTTCAACTTCTTGGAAATATGAAACACGATGCGCTTCCTCTTTCCCGAAGAATTGGACATTTTAAGTCAATTATTTTCCAGAAGGAAACTTAACAAATAGAACATACAGCTTTGGAAGCAATATAAGTTCGCTAGCCTGCGTCGTGCAATTCAGAGAGCTCACTATAATACATCACTGTCATGTAACTGAGTAGCCTGCTGCAGGAATACGTTTTGTGAAGGCAAAATGTAGCAATTTTGTAGACTTGAACACAGTTGCTGGCAACGAGTGCAAACAAAAGCAGTAGTAGGCAGGGAGTGAGGGAGGGGTGGGGATGGAAAGGAAGGGTAGGGGAAGGGGTTGTTGGACTGATTGTCGGATAATGCGATGGTCAGTTGATCAAACATTGGATAATCGGCTCTCTACTGTATCAAGCGACTCAAGAGACTCGAAACGATTATTAAATTAACAGCAATATATTTGGTCAAAAATATTTTAGTCCTGTATTTTAGTGGAATTATAAAATATTCTTTTTAATATCCATGCATGCATTCTATAAATTAGCTGACACCACCACTGTTCAGTTCACTGACAACCATAGTGGATATTACATCCCAATTAGATTTATATGGTATTTAGCTTGGTTTCCACCTGGAATTGTGGTAACAATTGGGCCCCCTTAAATTTTAACATGCTAGTTCTATGTACATATGGTTAGACAGGGACAAAACTCACCCTGAGGGTTTATTAAAAAAATTCCCATCAGCCTCAGTGATACTAAGTCATGATCATGGAAGACATCTCTTGTTAAAATCAATGAATTGCCATTGAGTTAAACTTAAATAAAGCTGAAGCAATGAAATAGTATGTAACATTTCAGTATCTGTCTGAGTGGAATTAATTTGCTTACATTTGATCAACCTTCCAGTAATTTTCAACAAATGGCATGCATAATGATCTATCATTACTGATAGTAATTTTTTGCTAAAAATATACTTTTAAAACATTTTGTTTAATTAATCACTGTCTAAAGTACATACAATTAGTAAATGAAGCAAGAGAAAATTTATATGTAAAGTTTGTTGCAAACATCCATGAATTATATGACAAAAGCTCAATTTTCTTGAATAAAAACTCTAATGAATATGAATGAATGTTGCTGTCAGTCATCTGTTGAAAGAAAGCTGGCATAGCAGTGAATCATTTTGTGACCTACCCTGCATTTGACAGTTCTTATGCCTTGTGTTTTCTTTTGCTCTACCCAGGGAAAAAACATCTGAAAACAGCAGAGCAGCATAAAGTGAAAAAATCACAGTCTCAAGACGAGAGTGGTAGTGATGAAGTTAGTGGTCATCACCAAAGTGTACAGTCGAGTAGCATTCCTAGTCATCCATCCTTGAGGTATTCTAAGTTAAAAATGTTTAATCATCTTATATAGCATAGCCTTTTGAATTGCATTGCTTTTTAATGTGTACATGTCATTTTAATTTTTATGAATGATTTTTTGAAGATGTGAATTCTTTTAACATCGTTGCTTGATTCACTTTGGGGAAATAGTTTGGTGTATTATTAATGATGTATCTGTAATATTATTTCAGTGCTGCAACTTCCATCAACTCATTGGCTATGGATCCTGGAGCAGCTGTGGGTCAAGTCGGGGATTCATTAGACGCCAAAATAGAATCTCTATTAAGGGATTGGCATCATGGTCCTGATCTCCTGTTCTCAATTCATCCTATTGATGGCAGTTTCTTAATCTGGTAATAGAATAGATTGAGTTTATTAATTATTCAGCAAACATTTTGTGGATTTGATCTTGTCAGGAATTATACAGTAATGTAACTAAAATATAACATAAAGATGTAAATATTTACATTCTTACATTCATTTACATGATACATAAACAAGTCTAGGCAATGGGAATAAAAAAACTGTCTCAACCTTAACTTTGTGGAAGTTTTTCGTTTCTTATGAAAAAGTAATGGCAAATTGAAATGAAGTACAGCTCATCATTCTTCTCTCAAATGTTAAGCAATGAAACTGATGTACAGTGGAACGTTGATCTATCGTTTTTCAAGGGGTTGGATGAAAAAAACGATGAATGCAGGAAAACGAATTATCTGGGAAATCATTACCAGTCCAATGAGCAGAAATTTAGGGAACTGTTATTATTCTCGAGAATTATACAGGGATGTTCCACCAAAGCTGGAAATCCTTAAATTAATGTCAATAATTTGTGCATACACTAAATAAAATTCCCATGTCGGTGGTCGGAAACGATAGTTTGGAGTTTTATTCATGTATGGCTAGCTCTTGATTATCTGGTTTAATTTCACTTTTATTTCTTATGGTACTCCTAATTTACTTAAAGCAAACAATATATTATTATTTTTGTGCATAATATATCAGTTTAAACTGCTTTAAGGACTCGCTGAGGGTTCTCTTCACCCGATTGCGAATCCTTTTAGCAGCAACTATATCATTGTATTTGTATTTCCATTACGCCCTACTCTGCAACAGACTGGATATTTAGAGTGGCTGACTTATGCGTTCGTTAGTCCCATCGCCATCATCTCCACCAATTCCTCTCCCCTACTTCCATCCTACCTCCCTTGACTTTGACCTATCAAGTCGTAAACAATGCCTTTATCCATTGTGTACTGGAAACCCATTTCACTCTTCTCTCTTGCCATTTTTTCTGCGTCATCATACGCATCAAGACATACTGTGGGAGACCCTCTACACCTGGGCGGCAGTTAAAATGTTTTTGCCTAAGTCTACTCTCCTTTGTAGGCAGATTTATCACAAAGTTGCAAAGTTTAGGGTACAAGCTGCGATCTCAGGATCTTTCGCGTCAGACTGTGGGTGAAGAAAACCTCCGGTTCCTTTGGGTTGAATTCAATGGCATGTGAGACTGAGGCAGTAAAATCACTTATGCGATACAGTACACTTATCGTTGGTAACATTTTATTTTTATGATTAATTATCATTTGAAAAAAAAACAATATCAATCTAGAAGTTTCTTCCATCGCTCATTGTAAGGTGCAATAGTGAGCAGATGGCGATGTAAACGTAACACGTTCATTATGAGTAAGCAAGGAAAAAAATTACATTTTATGAGTTGAATTTGAATGGCATGAAAAGGGCGCAGGTACTTGAGCTCCACTTGAATTAAAATATGAAAATCCTGTGTCAGAATATTTTCTAAAGATTATGGAAAATATCGGCGATGGGTAAAAAGTCGTGTATGGATAATAGGGAATTAAATGTATAATAGCACCAGTTCTTGGCAAAAATAAATCCATATTATTTCTAAGCCTTGACAAAATACTCTAAAAGTTTTGGATTTTATACCAAAAACTGGATATGGAGTCGAGCTAATATTATTCTAAGGTAAAGTAGGTAATAAATCGAGAAAAAAAGTAATAACTTGTAATCAGGTGACAAAATGTGAAAGAAATATGTACTTGATGTAAGGGAAAAAAGGGTATGTAAAGATGGAGAAAACAGGAACTGGAAGATCACAAAATGAGCCCGCAATATTTAGGTAATATTATCAGCAGATTCATGCTATTGACACGATGGAGATGTACGGGTGACTGAAATAGACTAAATTCTAGCAATGCTTAGTCATGCCCTCTTGCCTTTGGTCGGTTGCGTGACTTCGCCCACCACCACAAATTTAGGGCTCACCTCCTACAGGACAACATAGTATAGTTACTGAGAAATTGGAAAACTTTTATACTGAGTGGCATAATAATGTGGATAGCATTAAAAGTAATTTGATTATACATACAATCGGCAGGTTATTCTTGGTCCAGGTCCCCACATTCCACGCAGTCAGATGATTTTGTTCGGTCAGATGATTATGAGCTCCACCCACCCTCCTATATAGCTAGAAGTTTACTAGTCCCACATGTCTAAAAGTCTACGTCACTCATCTTAAATAAATAACGCACTTGGAAGTGATAGCCTCATTTTTTACTTTTAGCAAGAATGCACTTTAAACATTACACAGTTTTAAAATTATCTTTATCAAAGAAGTCATGCATGGTCCTTTGCCTCATGGTTCATTTTTGTCTTAGTTCAAAATATGATTTTTTGAGACCTAATTATGTTTTCACGATCCCCTTGGCTTCCTCTCTTTGCATAGAAAAATGCTTTAACTTTTTGCAAAGCTTCGTAAGCCTCAACGAAACTTGGGATCAGTTCCTTTTCATCTTCTTCCTCTATATTACCGGAAGATATCAATGCTTCACATAATTCTTCGACCGTTTCATTGACACTTGTCACCACAAGATGACCTACTGAGACGTAGCTGGAGAACTTGCATTTCTGGGCTCTACATAGTTCTTCCCAGGCTTGGCTGAAATCATCATCTTCATCACAGTCTCCCATATCATTACCACCTGACTCACATCTGTATCCAGCTTTACGGAAACACGCTGAATTGTTTGTGGGTTTACTAGTTTCCATGCTGCCGTTATGTAGTTCAGTGCTTCAAGTACGTTGATTTTTTCTTCATCGCCTTTCCAGACTCCATAAGGCCAATGGAGGTTTGCTCTAGGTGTTTTGTATAGTGTATTTTTAAGTTATGAATGACTCCTAAGTCAAGAGGCGGGAGCATACTAGTAAAGTTTGCCGAAAATCAAACCTTTTTAACATTTCTGAGAAAGGATGTACCTTTGGGATGCGCTGCACAATTATCCACAAAAAGGATGATTTTTCTACCCTGCTCACCCATTTGAGCGTTTATTGAATGGAGGAATGAAGTAAAAATCTCTGTCGTCATCCACGCTTCACCATTTGTGTAGTATTTCGCCAGCAATTTTTTGACGTTCCTGAAGCACCTTGGCTTTGGTGATTTCCCAATCACCATCGGCACTTTGTTTGTCACTTCCATCATTGTTGACACAAAGTAAAACTGTTTGTCTGTCTTTGGAATGTTTCCCACCATGGCAAAATTCTCCTTTATATGCCAAGGTTCTATCAGGAAGCACATTGTAGAATAATCCAGTCTCATCTGCATTATACACATCCCATGGGTTGTATCCCTCCAGAAGTGACGGTAGACTTTCCAGCCATGCATCAGTACTTTCTACACTTACCGCAGCACTCTCTCTCTCCAGCTTCTTATACACAAGACCATGACAATTTTAAAAACCAATTATCCAGCCATTGGACGTGCTAAAATCATCAATATTCAGCTGGGTGGCTATAATTTTTGCTTTTTCCCTAAGTGTTACTCCCATCAACTGGTATGTTGGAGGCCCGTGCCTGCTGGTACCAAGCAAAGAGCACTGTTTCCATTTCTATGAATGTCGACTTCCTGGCAGTTTTTCTCTTCTTGGACGCATTACCACATTTGTCTATTTGCTCTCTGATCTTGTCCTTTTTCTTAAAGATAGAATTTAACGTGCTAACTTACAACCCAAGGCATTTTGCTGTGTCCACACATTTCTCCCCCGGATTCTTTTCTACTTCTACTATTTTGAGACGATCTCGCAAAGTTCTTCCTTCCTTCTTTGGATGAGCCATGATCCGAAGAAAAATTAAATGAAACTTATAAACAAACACAAACTGACAGCAGTAAGTGAATGAAAACAATGGATGAATGCATACAGAGCCACTTGCAGCGAAATGAACTTGGGGAATGACGCTATTGCAGACACAGAGTTGACTACAAAGTGCACAACGTGATTGCGTGATTGTATCTCCAACATTTTAATATTAAGAAATGGCAGCACAAATAAAACAATGTAAATTCTTCATTTTATTTTTTTTCAAACACAGTATGTGGGAAATGTGGCGGGACTATTATACAAACAATCGTTGCGGGAAAACTATACTTTGGAGAACTATGCATGCAGAAATAAATAACGTTATCTATATGGAGCTTCATACGGGACTAAGAACGGCAAACAATAGTTGCAGGATAGCGATCCTTGTGGGAACGATATATCGAGGTTCGACTATACTTTTGTAATGACTAAGTTTTCTTGTTCTTTATTTATAGGCTTGTTGACTGGCTTGATGAGTACCACCCAGGCTCCTTCCGACAAGCACAAGTGTCTTTTTCTACGAGAATACCTTCTGCGTTCCCCCTTGGAGATGCAATGACTATGTCAACCAATGTTTCCTTGTACCACACATGCCAACTACTAAGCAATTTACGTACCAGTATCCTGAGGCAGCCAACCGTTCGTGCCCCTCAACACACTTCACCAGACAAAGAAGAGGCGGGAGGAGATGGTCGGTTGAGCCCTGTTCCTGCTGGATCTCCACCGTCGTCACCATCCTCACCCCATCGTGCTCCTTCTTCACCCACATCTCATGCTGCTCCTGGGAACGTGGCTGAGACGAATGGTGGAATAGATTCCTCGGAAGGGTCGTCACAGGACATTGCTGGGAATCCTTCCCTTGTTGTTTCTATGGTTACAAAGCATAACAATGGAACCTTGAACCTTTGGCAGTTGACGTTTAATGAGAAGTCAAAATTCAGTCAAGTGCTAAGCATCAGTCATGCATGTAGAGCATCAGGCCACCGTTTCCGTGTGAACGACATAACGTGCCACCCAGTCCTCCCCCTACTCCTCACCACATCTCATCATAATATGCCAGATTTTCCTACTCCAGGAAGTGATGATCATAGCAGGCTTGGAGAAGAGGGGATGACACCTCTCATTAAAGTGAAAGAAGTTACCACCCCAAGTGTGAGTAAAGAGATATATTCTTGGTAATTTTCAATGGCATTTATGTATTTTTAGAGATGCTCATTGTTAGAAATTCTGTTTAGAGGATTCTGATACATTGATTCTGATCTCCTCAATTTAATGCTTGAATAACAATGTTTCTTGACCTTATCATGATTTTACATTGGTTTATTAGAAATAATTATGCAAAGTAAGAAGTAATTCTACTAGTGTTGGTTTAAAATCAGCCTCCCCCTGGTGGAAACTATTGAAGGTTGGGCAGTCAAATTAACTGGAATTAGCCTATAAATTTAAAACAATCATCGTATTAAAATAAACTGCGTGAAGCATGTTCTCTAGATGACATAATTTTAGGATTATGTTGCTTTGTTAAAAGAAACCACCCTATTGTCTCTAGAGATTCATAGAATATAAAGCTAAATTCCTTTTTTGTGTTTTGTTATTTTTAGGGATTTTGTAGTGAACTCATTTTATGGAGGGTTGATGCTGTTGGGCCATTGTCTAAATCAGGAGGTGTTTCTGAATTGGCAAGGATAAATTCTCCAGAAATTTCTGCATTTTCTAATGTTGCCTGGATTCCTACTTTACTGCCCAGGTAATACAGATTGCAATATACTGGTTATATCTGGAAAACCAACGACAAATTTTCCATAGCATGCTTAGTACATTTAAAAATCAGCATGTTACTCTATTTTAAATCTTAATATCATAATAATTAAAATCTTAACTTAATGTTTATCTATATTGATTTTTCATGTATCTATTTTGTGGTATTATCTTGTCTTTTTTTCTGAATTTGTCAATCCTCTACAGCACTACATTGGGAAACCTGTCCAATTCACCAAGTGCCTGCTTTGTGGCCTCTGATGGGCAGAGTTTAAGAGTGTATCAAGCAGTAATTGATGCTAGGACTCTATTGGCGGAAATATCTAGTTCAGAAAGAAGAAGTAGAATGATGGTCTGTCATCCAATTGTATTTCACTCGAGTACAATTTGCTGAGTTAAACCAGGAATACTAATTTTCTCATAATTTTTATATAGGATTCAATGGTCAGCATATCGACAGATAGTTCCTTAGATGAAGGGATGAAGCAGTCATCCCTGCACAACAAAATAAAAATTGTTTCTCAACAATCAACTGCTCGACCTGGTTGTGTTATTCAGCTAGATGCTATTTCAGATGCCACACATGTAAGTATTTATAAATGTTTTAATTATAATGAATGATTCTTTTCTATAAATACTGATTTGTGGGTGTGTTAAATTTTTTTCCATAACCAGCTTTATTTAGGCATTCCTGAGGCCGTTGTACACAAAGCACTTTACTGCACTGTCTGATATGTGGCTGGATATGCAGTGAGCATTGTGTCGTGCAGAGTGGAGAAAAGTAAGAAGAACTGTCCAAATGGATAAATGAGTGATCAGGAAGTAGCCCCTGCTCTACCACTGCCTGTCCGTGCCCACTCTATCTCAATTTCTGAGCATCAAACTGTGCATTAAAATGTCTTGTGTATAATGGTCTTTACTTTTGATTTATAAATATAGTGAAAACTGCCTATATCGGAATCGCACGGTGCTGTAAAAACTTTCCGTTGTGGACAAGTTTCCATCATACACAGATTTGAAGCACTGCATAGGGATAACATATTCTTTAAGAGAAATCAACTGTTTCAGAGTTTTATTCACACATTAAAATACACACATAGACAACATTGCCCTTAGACCATTCACACAAAGTAATCACTTAAATGGGCTGTTTAATTTTCTTGCTGCACAAATATTTTTTCTCTGCATAATTTTTACAGTAATTTATCAAACTTAGTTGACCAACGTCGTTGTTAACGAGACAAATTTTTTTTAAATTTCTTCCATGCTCTGAAAAACCTCTTTGTAATTGTTAAGTCTTATAGTCACATCGTTTTCTTCTCTTTCGTTTCTTCAATATCTTCCTCCCCATCATTCTCACTGCACCCCTTTTCGAATACTAGAAAACCAGTATTAAAATCACCTGAAGTGGTTGCTTAGTTTTTGTTTATCCTTGCAAAGTCTGTCACACTCATTACATCACACTCCATAATAGAAGCGAGGTCATTAATGTCTGCATTTGAATCACCGTTATGTTCGTTGAATACGTCTCCATCACAAAAAAGAAAGCCAGCTCTGCAGAAACATTGTGTGAAACTTGCACTTTTGACTCAATATATTGCTCTGGTCAACTATATACTGGTTCAATTGGCATCCAGAACTGGTATAGATTTAGCCACTTCTCTAATTTTGTCAGTAGATTCAACGGCAGTTAAAAGAGATTGCATCAAAAACTTTCTGTAATAAACTTTCACGTTACAAATAACCCCCTGATCCATGGGTTGAGTGATGCTTGTGGTATTCGCTGGAAACCACGTAAGTTTCATATTTGATAGATCTAGATGAAGATGACACGTGGCATTGTCCAATAAAAGAATTACCTCTCGTCCGGCGGATTTCATTCTACGGTTGAAAGAAAAGAAACAGTCCTCCATTATATTAGCCTTGTTCCAAGCTTTGGAGTTGACAGATCTCAGGAAGCTCTCCAATGTTTAAATTTTTAAAACATCTGGGTCTGGCGGCTTTGCCAATTACAAGTGGCTTTTCCATATCTCCCTCCATGTTTCCACAAATAAAAATGGTAAGTCGCTCTTAGGAGTATTTACCACCACAACATTTTTCACCTTTAAGAGACAAAGTTTTAGTTGGGATCACACAGAAAAACAGTCCTGTTTCATCACCGTTAAATATACCCTGCGGATGGTAGTTTTTATTAAAATCTTTAATTTTCAATTTCCATCTGGAAATTACTGCCATTTCCACATAATTTGCCTCTCCGCACACTGTTCCACACAATATTATGATGAGCTCAAAAACTTTCTAGCCAGCCGTTAGATGCTTACTCACTAATTTTGCAGCAAATACTTTTGCTTACGCTTGGACCATTGGTCCCGATAGTGGTATGTTTTTTATCCCGTCTGAGTGAACCACTCCCAAATTAATTCGTTTAGTTCTTCATTCCCAGTTTGTCTTATTTTTCTTTTGGAGTTCAAATATGAGCCTGGAAGAGGAAAAAGATTTAAGTGCCTTGAAATGTATTTTTACTAATTCGTCTGTAATTATGCATACACTAACCAATATTTGAAATAGCTGATTAAAATTGTCCGATATTTATGGAAGATCTTTTGACTTGGTGATTGCAAGTAAAAGTGTGAATCAAAATAAAGCAAAAGACAGTCAATATCTCAATTATTGATTATTTTTTTCTGAATATATGTTTAATTACCAATGATTCACAATTTTGCATTCATATTTTACTATAATTTCCACAATAAACCACATGAATGGCACTTTGAAGCATTAAGAAAAACCTTATCGAAATAAGTCACAATTAATTAATGTGAATTTATTTAACATTTTCCTATTTCAAGACCAAAGAGAAAAGTGACAGTGTATAATACAGTAATATTTCAGTGCCCTTTGTTATGATTTCTTTTCCAATATAAATCATTAAGATCATCGTAAGAATCATTAAGAAAGATTGAAATCATAATTGCATTTATGCTAACACCAACCTTTAGCATATTCAGCGCGGAGCACTTCTTTATTCTGCAACGTACTGTACACCTGCATTTTTCCACATTTGAATTTCTTTAGCACCTCTTTCGCATTGCACTGATTTCTTTCGATGAGTTCTATGATGCCAATTTTGTCCTGGAAACTCAATGCGTTTCTTTTAGATTTTTTACTCTCATTATGGATCCACTTACACCACTCAAGGTATTCACTGCGGACACCAGGAAATGAACTTATTCGTGACTAGTGTGAATTTATGTTTCTCATTAAAGGGGAAAATGTGGGAGAGGGTCAGGGGAAAGGCTTGAGTAGGCACGTTGATTGGCTTGGTCTACTGGGTGGGTGTGAATGACAGTTGGCCTATGAAGAACGGGCATAATGGCAGAGGAAGATGGGGGAAGGGAGGAAATGTGGGGGAAGAATAAAAGGGCCTGGAAAATCAGGTGTGTAGTGAGTAAGATAAGTCATAACAACCAAGACAATAACAGCATGAAAACACCCCCCAGTTCAAGGATCAGCTATCTCCTGGCAGTTGCACCAACCTGGGCATCCTGCGGCACGTAACTATCGAGCGAAAAATAGCAGAAGTGTGTGAAGGAGGACGCGAGGGTGGAAACATTTTCGTCAACCATCGAGCCCCCCTACCGTGTTCCTCTACCAACAAGTAGTGGCATTCCCTTCTATTCAACTCACTCCCACACATTCCCCTCCTTAAGGTTGTCCTTTAAAATTCAATTCCAGGAAGACTTAGTTTGGCAATCCATAAGTGTGTTCGGGTAAAAATTGCAATTCCGTAATACAAAGGTGAAAAACTCATGTCTTAGAACAAAAATCGTTCCGTTAAATGCAGGTTCAATTACATGGGAATTCTTATGTCGCAGGACGGGACCAAGAAAATTTTCCGTTATGGACAAGTTTCCGCTGTATACAGGGTCTGTTATAGACAGTTTTCACTGTATCAATATTGATAGATACCTATCTACTGTGTTTTGCTACATAATAAAAACTAATCATCTTTATAACTTTAAGAAAGAGAATATGTATTGTAACGGTTGCCCCTGCTCAAAAAGTTCGCCCCCTCCAATAATTCAATACTGAAGGACGCGGGTGCGCCGGACAGTGCCGCATCACTACCCTGCGACCGCCAGGCCAACCCCGAAAGGCAATCGCACATGCACAGGACAGGAAATTATAATAATTCAGGTTCCGATAAAGGACCAGCGACCAGCTCCTCCTAGATGGGAATAAAATGCAGCCGATGCACCGCGCTCAAAGTCCCCTTCTGCCACGGCAAGCACCTGGATCATCGCCCGGCAACTAAATGAGCCCCCTTTTACCCAGGACCAAGGAACTTCAACTGACAATAAGAAAATGCTCGTATAAATTCATTTAACCCAGTTTAATGAACATTGAAAAACATAATATAAAAACAACGACTTATGAAAAATATACCCTGATGAGGTGAGGGATGGATTATTCCTGGGTGAACATGAGCATGTATGAATAATTATGAGGAAGAGCAAAACAATTTAACAAATCAATAATCAAATAAGCAATCGATGTAACAACGACCATGAACAATTTAACAAATCACCCTTGCGAGCAATAGTTGCGGGTCAAGAACCGATTCCGAGTTCTTCCATCAGCCAAGTATTTCTTGATTTTAGCAATTAACGAAGGCACTCAGGATTCACTTCTGCCACGAATGGGAATTATAGGGATGTCTGAGGGACGTGCCACAACGGGGACAAACCTTTCCGGATGATAATGTACTCCTGATGAGCTGGACGTCGCGTCGGCGCGATCACCGGCGTCGTCTCCCGGTGTAGGGTTCACCGCCGCTCCGGTTTTGCAGAATCCGGATGTATTTTAGCCAGTCAGCCTGACTGGCGACGTCTGTTCCTTTGTCCTTCTGTCCCTCGGTTAAATGTCCGATAGTGACTCTCTCACGGCCACTCTCTCTCTGTGTCCTGCTGTCTCTTGGTTGACTTTCCGAGCGAGTGACTCTCTCACTGCCACTCTTTCTGTCCTCCTCCCTCGGTTGACTTTCCGATAATGGCCCTCTCACTGCCACCGGCCCAAAACGACTAACTCTCTGCCACATGCACGCACTCCTCGTTTTTGTCTTAGTTCCAAGATTACACACACGCGCATCGATGGGAGGCACAGGAACCACTTCGATCCCTCGCGCGGGAAATGTACAAAAAACATCATCACACTTACATTTAAAAGTAACGAAAATAATTTCGTTACAGTATGTAATGCAATGTGAATTTTGTTTTTGAATCATGACCAAGTTAAAACCTTTTGACACAATCATTAATACTTTTATTTTAGGACTGGCAAAATACACAGTTCCTTCATGTATTCCAAGAACAACTCATTACTGGTGAAAGGGAAACAAAGACTGGTTTTGAACTACCCAAAGAGGGTGATTTGGGTTTAATGGAAACACATATGGGTGCCATGGTTGATTTGCAGCAGTCTGCTGTTTTTGAGGAACCTTTTTACATTGTTGTGCTTGAAAGAGCTGGAAAAAGTACTGTTATACATATGTGGAGATTGGTAATTGCCTCTCAGCCCGACAATGCAGGTAAGAGAAATGATTTTATCTTCTTTTACCTTCCAAGAAGTTGAGGATGTGGAAGTGACATAATATTTTTGAATGTTTTCCAACAGAGTTAAGTGGGAGTATGATGTATGTTCCTGATAGTCAGCTAGTTCAAGATGATGAAGATGATAACAGGAGTAATGTTACAGAGTCTGTAAGATGTGGAGGGATGCCTTATAGTGGGGGTCCAGTTGAAGGTCATGCTAAGCCCGTAGACTATGTTCAGACTTCCCATGTAGTGATATCTACAACTAAGGTAAAGAATTTGATATTTACATTGTCAGCACCTTTTTCCCTGAAAGTGTTTGTATTGAAAGGTTACATTGTAGCCCATTATAATTACAATTATGTGTCCTCAAATTTAATTTAATTCAACAAAATAAAGCAGTCAGAGTAACAGCCTTTGAATGCTTGCTTGACATGGGAGTAGCATGAATGGCTTCATTAGTGATGCATATATCTGCCATATATGTTTGATTATAAGTCAAAGTCTTCCTTTCAATTGAAATATATGTGCAGTAAAATCCATAACTCAAGCATAATTAAAAATGAAATAAATGTGCCTAGTCTCCTCAGTTCCCAATTTTTAACAGTGCTTAAACAGAGAACCACCAAATGTGCAAGTATGAATATTGAAAAAAGCATGAAAAAATGAAAGCCAAACTTCCCAAAATGCATCATTGAGTAGCTGCTGCATAATGGGCCATGTGGCTTTCTGTGGCATCCCTTGATGCAATTGCCAACCTTGTATGATTGGAAATTTAAATAATCATCATTGTCTTGATAGAGAATATCACATTCCACACCATGCATAGTTTTGCTTTCATCTGTAGTGTTAACACTGCAACAGTTTGTAGCGTTGGAAGTGAAGCATTAGGTCGATGATTAGAGGCCTTGTAAAGTATGCTTTCTGTATAAGGTGGTTCCGTAAAATAAAAATAAAATCTTCAATGTGATTTTTAATAAAATAAGAGATCCGTATATCAAGTGATGAGAATAAAGATTCCAGAGATAGATGAGGAGGAGGAGATCTAATTGATTCTTTGGAATTTCTCGTGATGTGAGCTCTAATAACTTGCCTTTGTTCGAATTTCACAAAGGTCCATAATGGGTAAGTTACTCCTAGAGCTAATGGTTGAGGCAATGCGATTTGTTCTACAAGAGAAGGATACTTCCATTCTGCCTGTCACAGGAAGAAAACATATAAAACAGTATTCATTAAGGTAGTGGCTAGTCATAGGTGTGTTGTGTAATGGGAAGCATAGAAACTGGGTGATTCCAAGATTTCACGGCACAAAGTCAAAATATTTTCTTTTTATCTTAACTGTGAATTCAACATTCTGCATATTCAATGCTATATTTCTCCAATTTTATTTCTTTGACAGATTGTAAAAAATACCTAATTTTTCAATAAATAAATATACGACTACATTATCATCTGAAGCAGATCTCTGTATTTTTTGGTTCTTTTTACGATACAATCTGCCCTAAGGAATGTATTTATATCATAAATTGCTCAAATTGATCTTCAAATGCCCTCTCCTCTCAAAACTTCCTTCAACGTCCTTTCATCCAGTATTCCTTTCCTCTTCCACGCTTCCCCAGTGTTCTCCCCTCTATCACCCTCTTCAAACTTGCCCTCCCTCTCAAAACCTCCTCCATTAATCTCTTCTGCCTTCTCCGAATGTCCACCACAAGCTTCCTCTCCTCTCCAACCACATCCAATACCTCCTCATTCATCCTCCTCGCCACCCAGCTCACCCTCCCCATCCTTCTCTGAACCCACATCTCAAACACCTCAAGTCTACCTACATCCCATTTTTTCTTTGACCAAGTTTCCAACTCATACAGCACCATGCTCCATATTATTTTCACCAGCCTTTTCTCTTTTCAGACACTCCCTCAGACTAACGTACCTTTATCCATGTATTTAAGTCTCTAATGTCTTCAAAAGAAATTTATTGTACAGATTAAAATTCCCACTGTGGGCTCTCCTGGCTGGACTTAATGTTAATTTAAAGGGAAGTGGATGTATCTAGCATTCATTATAATACACGCACAGCCTTAGGGCCCTAAATGTACACACACAGCCTTAGGACCCTGGGTGTACACTTAAATGCAAGCTAGTCCTTTAAAGGTTAACTAGATAATAGACTCCTTAATTGGACCCCATAATTGCTCAACTTATACAGAAAGATATACAGTAACCTTTAAGTTTCTTAATTGGATTGCCTTCTGAAAGAAGTTGTGCCTTTCTGTTCTTATATTCTGTGGGTTAGAATGTTTGCATTAGAAGAAATTGTGTGGAACAAATCTTGGTGGGAAATATCTAATGTTGATATCTCTAATGCTTACAATGTTATACTTATCCTTGATGCTTATGAGGTTTGTGCTGTTGCAAAAAATCTTCATTGGCATAATCTCTAATTTTTGCAGTAAATTTCCTTTTTCCTAATCCTTAGGTCTGCACACAAGATCTACCATTGCCTGAGGGTGTTGAAGTTGTTCATGCTGCTCCAGCAGCAGGTCATCTTAGTTCTGCATCTATATACCCTGCTTGTTATGCTCCTTACATTATTGTTACTGCTTGTTCAGACAGCACAGTTAAGTAAGTAATCTGTCATTTTGATGCCATCATTTAAATCTAATACTATGTTGTAATAGTGGTTTAATTAGTTTTTTTTGTCTTACATACATATATCTCTATTCTTTATGCAGTTGCATCTAATGAATACTGTTTGATAATTTTCAAATTAGGGGGAGGTAGAGATCCACACATAGGTAGATATGTGTAGGGGAAATATTATGGTAATTTTCCCCTTCCTCGTGGCTAAGTTTTTATCCGCCAGTTATTTTTCTTTTCTCAGGCTAAATGCTCTTTCAATTGCTTTTTAAAGGTTTGTTGTTTGCTTTCCTATCCTTTTTAGGTTTTGGAATTGCAAAGTTTCTAAACTTGATGTCGTTAAGAGAAGTAGAACGTATGAGTGGACAGAGTGGGAAATGACAAGGAAAGACCATGAATCAACAATAGATATTCCTGGTAGGTTATTTACATGTATTTTATGGTGGTTATTGTCGAAATTTTTAGCTTATAGTTCATTCTTAAGGTGGCGTTATATTTTCTTCACTTTTCATATTTTTTTCAGGTCAACCCCTAAACATTAGTGCTGCGTACAGTGGAAGAATTGCCTGTGCTTATAAATATGGAAAGTCTTTTACCCGTCCATCTAAAAGTGATAAAGAGTCTAGATATGTTAACTTATGTGTTGCCATTTATGAATGTGAAAGCACAGGAGGTAAGTCAGTTCCAAATTTTCTAGTCATGCTTTTGAATGAATTTATGCTACAGTAAACATATTTGGGAATCGAATCTTAAAGAATCTTTTGATTGGTCATGGTACTTCAAGTATTTTTTTGTCCGCATTTATGAACAGCATTGTTTGAAAAACAATTTATCAGAGTGCAACACTAGAGTTACTATCACATATTCATATTAGTCCTCATTATTTTGTTGTGTTTAATGGAAAGAGTTGTGTTCATATTTTACAGATTCAAATGTTATGAAACAATTGCTGTTTTAAAAACTTTAAAAGACTTTTTGATGAAGGCTTCAGTTATAACAAAAAAATGTCAAGGAGCATTAAGTACAGTCAACTCTCGATTATCCGTGCTAATGGATGCACGACAAGGCACGGATAATCGAAAAACATGGATAACCGAAAATCATGGAAAATGTGGTCGTGATATTGACATTTTACTTCGTAAGATGGAAACTATTTCACATAACAGACTGCAGCAGTTACCGCAAGACAACTAATGAAATACTAAATATTACTATTATTTCGAAATATAATAATATCGTAAACATTTATAAATTTATAGCCTCTTAATGCTTGAAAGACATCATAATGGGTACTTACTTAGCTTGACCACGTAGATAATAAAAAACTGACATATTGCTTATTTTCAGTAAATGTATGAGATCGAAGTGATTGTATAATACAAAACATTGTTATATTGTGAGCCTCTGAAAAATATATGTGATATAATTTATAGATTCGGCATTAGTAAGATTAAAAATATTTCGCATTACAATTGATTGCGGGTATTACGCCAAGAAAACAAGTTAATAACGAAATGCTAATTTTCCGGTTTGTTTATTTTGATTATCATGAAATCTTCAACATTCATCTGTAAATATTGTGTAATCCAATAAATAGTTTCTAATACTTGAAATGAAATATGATGGGCGCTTAACTTGACCATATAGATGATAAAAAACAGTAGCATATCTTGCATATTTGAAGTAAATGTAAAAATTATTATCAAAGTGAATATCAGAATAGAGCACATTCTTTCATTGTGAATCTTGGAAATAACAAGTTATTTTTTGCTGTTTACTTAATTTCTTCATGTTTTCTTTTATTGGAGTTCATATTTTTCTGGCTGAGATTACGTCGCAATAATCGAAATCATATTGTCGCACGTAATCCAGCAATGTTTCAACACTTGCCAGAGCTTCTGTGCGGGTGCCAACTCTTCTTCATTTATGTATTTTGTGAACTCCAAGCGAAAAGCATCAGCAGTAGAAATGTTGCCACTCAATTGCTTTCCCTGAATAGCAATTTCACGAATACCATGTCACTGCTTGAATCTCGTCAACCACTCAGAAGAAGCTTTAAAATCCCCTTCTATCCCAAGAGACTCATGAAAAAGTTTAGCCTGCTGTGTGCACATGGGGCCTGAGATGGGTATATCACTTGACCGTTTTTGATTGAACCAAAGAAGCAGTCTAAATCTTGAAAGGGGAATCTTTTCATAGTCTTACACCTTGAGGGTCCCAAACCACTGTCCGAGGTTGCAGCGAACTTCATCAGCTTACTTTTATTTGTAATTATATCCCGAACTGTTTGTTATCCCACATCATATTCTTTTGCCAGTGTAAGCGGAGTCTCTCCTTTTTCATTTCTTGTAATCAATTCTAGTTTTTTAGTGATGGAAAGTACAATTTTCTTCCGTTTTTCTGCCATTTGCATCAGCTTTGTCAGAATGCGGCACTACAGGAACCAATGCAACTTTGAAGTAGTTGAGATTTACAAACGAATGAACAGGCACAATCGTATCTGGGTAAAACAAATGACTGTTGAACTGCGAATAATGACCAGGGAGCACTGATACTGTTTCGTATTTATTAATTCAGGCCAAAAAGTAAGAACATACGGAACAATAAGTAGTTATTTTTAAGTGTAATATAAGTTAGTTTATTAACAAGTAGTTTATTTGAAATTATTTCCAATGTATATTTACTATTCTGTTCGTTTTATGAAGATAGAATATTCAGTGGCAAAGGGTAATGGAAAAGAATGGATAAAATAATTTCAGAAGCAGATGCGGCTGAGTTTTCATAATTATTAAACATAGCAAACAATTTCCATAATATTGTGACAACTAAAAAGAGACATTTGCAAACTTTCAATTCTATTTAGATACATCGAACTTTCAAAGAATTTACTTAATTTTACCTTTGGAATATCATTCAAACTTTTAATTGTAGGGATGAGATAATAGCACGGATAATCCAACAACCGGATAATCGGAAGCCGGATAATCGGAAGCCGGATAATCGAGAGTTGACTGTATAGCAAATTCCAAGCTCATTACCCTTGCATTTCTTCCTCACATTATTGTCATACATTGTATGAACTTCACCTTTTATTTCTTGCTAACAGTGTGTACCTTACACAATAAATCACCTCAAAGTATTTCTGGGAAATGATGGTTAGAAAATGCTCCGTGAGAATTTCTTTCATATTTGTAACTATTTGTTAGAAATTCTGTTCTCATTACTCTCATGTTCTTATTGCAGGGTCTGAGTGGGTGCTTGAAGACACAATTCATTTAAAAAATATTCATTTACCACAAATTAATGTAGATAAACATTTAGACTTAAGTTATTTACATGACAGAACGTTCCTTCAGAAAAAGCACAAAATCAGTAATTTAATGAAAACTTTCTCTCAAGAGGACATACGGTCTCCGAAAAATGGTGATCAGGTGTTTCATGACAACTCAGCTGGATTAGGTAGGTCTATGAAATGTATCCAATCACATTGATATTTTTAATTTATTAGAAGGCTTCTGCTTAGAAGTGAAATGCATGAGAACTGCCACATAAAGAAACTTTTTTAAAGAATATGTGCTGTAAAAAATGCTGAACCTTATCTTGGTAACTAAATTTTTGGAAGGTTGTGTACAGGCTGCCTGCCAAGTCCTATTTTTTAAATAGTTTTCAGTGTTGTAGAATTATAATTTTAAAATATCTATTTGCATACATAATTATTTTTCTAAGGTTTTTTTTAATATTATTTCATTTGAGAATTGAGTGGTTAAAAGTTATGGGAACAGATTTCATTTTGAAGGTAATAATAATTGACAAATTTATAATTATATGCATAAAAATGCCTGCTGACATATGTGTCAGCTGATGGCAGTTTTTGCACAGATCAACAGCCAATAGATTGTCACTTAGGCAGCAAAAGGTGCAGTTGAATTAATTCACCAGTGTTTAGTGATTAGGTAGGTTGTTTACTTTCTTGAGATCCATGCTTGTGAATGTTTAGTCATTTTCATAATTTTTTTGTAATGCCTTGCAACTTACTGTCTGAAACTTGTGTTTTACTCCCTAATGTGTTCTAATTTGATATCACCAATGTTTTAACTCAATGATGCTATCACACCAGGGTTGTCACTGGTCTGGAATACGTGGAAAAATCATAGGAAATGAAAATGGGCCTGGAAAATCTGGAGAAGTCATGGGAAATGAGAAATTAGACTGGAAATATTGCTTTTCCAAGTTGAAATCTGATTGTTTTCTAAAGTGAGAAGTACCATTTTAGGCACTATCTTTTGGTGCGTGGACAGGTTTTTAGTGCCTTGCCTGAATGAGGCAGTGGAGCTTGTATTTGGTGTTTAGCAATTTATTATGCCCCTAAGTACGGAGAGAACAAGAGAAGTAAATTGAATACATACTTCAATTGCATACAAGGTGCCTTTGTTTGGTGGTCAGCTCAAATAACCCTCAGGGCAATCAAGCAGTGGGATATCCATCACAGACTTGGGTGATGAGTCCATCACCCCAAGTGATAGTGGAGGAGTTCCGTTGGTTGGGAAACTTAATATCCTATTTTGCATGTGTTAATGTGTTGTGCTGCTATTCTTGCACCTTCTTTAAAATACACACCCATGAAAAGAATGCATGTTTTCACCTGGAAAAGTGAAAATTTTGTCCTAGAAAACCTGTAAAAGTCCTGTAGTTTCATGATCTCTGGTCTGCAGCAACCCTGCATAGGCTCCAAAGGTGCTGGGAAATTGACACTGAAGTAAAGAAATCAATATTCATAGGTGTCAATCAATCAATGTGTATTTTGAATGATATGTATGTCAACATTCATAACTGTTTCAGGTCTCCTTGCTGTGCCAAGTTTTAGTACATTGCAGTCACTTAGAAAGTCAATCACAGAATGTGGAAATGTCTGTCCTCTGACCCAAAAGCATTTGGTTCAACTTGATTGGGTTTCAAATGAAGATGGATCTCATATTCTGACAGTTGGTGTTGGGAGCAAGGTTGGTTACTATTGGATATCTAAAAATTGCTCATTATGTGGTAATCTTATCTTTGTAAAGTCTCTTTATAGTGAAACATGGTACATATAATGAAATTTAAATCTTTTAAAATGAGCTTGCCTGTCAGCACAGGCTTTTACGTGTAAAAAATTGGACAGTGAAATAGCGAAAGATAGTTAAATCATTTTTTCACTTCTGAAAATCATATTGTATATGATATAGAGAAATATAAGCTTCAAATTTTTCTCGGTATTCCAAGATTGCAGTTTGCTAATCATTTGTTCAATGAATGGTTAGTTGAACGAGATTACATACAAATTTGGCCCAAATTTTCCATTTTGTCTTTGGTTTATGTTTTCATTTTTAAATTAATATTTATTTAATTTGAATAATTTTTGTATAATTTAATTAATAGCTTGTACTCTAACCATTAGTATGAAAAAGTAGTTATTTGCTGTAAGTAAAAGTTAGAATTAATAAAATAAAATTCAACTATGGCCAAGCAAGTACTGACTGTAAATTTCCAAACATAAGGCCCTGATTTCTGGCGAAATATTGGTAGCTATAAGTGTAAGGGTCTGGGCTATTTTCAAGCATGAAGAGAGAAAATAGCCCAGATACGTCGGATCCAAAGATCCGTGGATAATACGTCTTACTGAATTCTGAAATCTGATCCTAATTCATTCCAAAAAATTGGATCTAGATCCGAAGTATTAAAATTCACACTTTAGTGAATGTGTCCTAAAAAAGGAAGTAAAAAGAGGTCAGAGTTCCGATTCTCTCTTCGCATGCGCCAATGCACTAGGTTGCTAGTTCTATTGATGTGACGATGCGTTTCAAAGTTCTCTCGGGCGCTACGCAATATAATTTCAGGTTGTGGAAAAATCACGAGGAAGTTTAAAATCTACCTCACCTCTACCACAAAGGTAAGATTACGATTTACATCGACCGAATTAGACTCCTCCTCGTTTCAATCGAGCATCAGCCGAATCCTCCCAGTGTAGCCAGCAGAGTCATCCTAAAAGGAGGCCCATCCCCTCCCCCCAAGAGTGGAAACCACCTGGGTCGAAGAGAAAATGGGAGAGGATAGATAAACACAGATAAGGCGAAGGAGAGATCTTCTCGGGTTACTCCATTCCCATCCTTGCTGGTTGAGTCTAAGCCGTAATACGAGCTGAGAGAGGGGGAAGAAACTGTCAGCCTTTCCTCATCATGGAATGATTTACCACCATCCTCGCAAAGCGAACCCGAAAAAAGTATCCGGTGTCGGCAGGGGTGGGGGGAGAGTGATCTATGCTGTGAAGACAAAGAAGTTGGCTGAATCGGAGGTCCAGGTTGACCTTGGCACTGCCATCGCAGCTAAGCTCCAATGAATAAGTGCGACATGGTTCACGCTTCACAGGATTGCTTCAATTGTACTAACGCAGTTACGTTCAACTGTACGAATTCAGTTGAATGTAACTGCGACCAGTTTTCTGGCAAGAAGATGCCTTATTAAGTTTTTAAATAAAGTGTGGAAAAGTACAAAGTTTTTTTATTCAAAATGGATATCTATCACTTCCATGAAGTCAAGCCTGAAACAATCAAATTCATTCTACAGATGGTGTGAAAAAGGATACAAGCATATTGAATACTTTGTAGTGAAAATGGATGTATTGAAATGGAAAAATTTTGAGTCTCATCAATTTTACTATAAAGAGACTTGGCTGTATAGTATGTGTAGGTCAGTTATTTCAAATTGTAATAGTTTTTCTTATATGAAAATTATTTATGTTGTCATTGTCATAGTAAAAGTGCATTGCCTTAAATGATTATTTTGGTTAAATTAAATTAGGCTTGAGATAAAATGAAACAAATACTTTGTACTTACTGTCTTCTGAAAAATTTTAATACTATGTCCTTGTTTCAATGCTTTAGCTTCAATTTTAAGTAGATAGTACAACATATTTTATTTTTCTCCCTGACATGCTGTAACACCACATATCACCTGATGCAATTGAATCCATTAGACATGGATACATTGGGAATACATTGCTTTAACTCTTATAGATGTGTAGAAAAAAAGATTCATTAAAACTTGAAATTGAGTGAAGCAACTTGTGATGCTAAAATTTGGAATTAAAGGGGAGAATAAGAAAGAATACAGTGTAGGCAAGTCATGGCAGCACTTATTTCTATTGAAAATCATATACAGGCAGTCCTCGACTTTCGTACACAATGCGTTCCTGAAAACGTGTACGAAAGTCGAACAATAGAGTCCTATACTAATTGGGGGTTACGTTCCCGGAGAGTTAAATATACATAGTAAAACCTCATATCAATTGTAAGGAAATTTTATTTTTAATACCAAAGTTTAAAATACATTAATTATATTTAAAACAATATATAATTACTTTAAAAACTACACAGTCTTGATAAACGGTTCTAAAATAATACCGTTGTGTACTGAGTAAACATACGCTTTTCTAATTTTTCCCAAGCAGAAATTAACATTTCACTGATAACGTCCACTATCACTTTCAAGACACAAAACAAGATGCATCACGACATTTAATTTTGGGAACCTCAAACTCGATGTCATTTAATTTATTACAATTAACTAAACAACAAAATTTTGCAATTTCCTAAACTGGAAAAAAGACAAACGAAAATAGAATGATGTTTCCTAGGTACATGCCATACACAACTTCGTGAATTTCGCATTGCACTTCCCAGTATTTCGTACATGGTCTATAATTTTATCTTTCCCCTTTACTATTGAACACAGTTGAACGGCTTAAGTTCATAGATTGTCTTGCAGCAAAAGATCCTCCCAGTTCAGCATGTATGATAGTTCTCAACTTTTGCTCAACAGTATTAAGTTTATGCGACCTACGCATATTTTCGTTGGTCTCAGTCACATCATATTTACGTTTTCTACTCATTCTTATCATATGACATAAATTAAATTCAGTAAATAAACAAGTTATACCTTGCTCTTCGATAACACTGCCCACAGTTGCGTATACTAGCGAGCGAGAACGCCAGATGAAACAGTTGAATGCCGGGGTGCGCCATGCACCATCGCAGGAAATTCAAAAATATTGTTCGAGAAATGTCCGAAAGTCAAGTAAAAGGTATCAATTTGGAGCGTACAAAAGTGCGAATTGTACGAAAGTCGAGTGTACGAAAGTCGAGGACCGCCTGTACCATCTTAAAATGTTAATTAGTCCTTTTATATAGTAATAACCAGTTATTTGCAGAGCAGTCTAAAGGGTAGTGAGTTCTGCAATTAATTGTGTGAATGGTTAATTGGAAATTTATATATTTTCCACATTAATTTGTTTGTGAAGCAAATTAATTGTGTATCATGGCACATTTTTATGTTATGTTGTACCTGAAGTATGATGGGTGATCAAGTGCTTTTTGATGAACATTAAAAATTTATGGTTTAAAATTTGGAGAATGAATATGTATAATTCACCAGAAATTACTGATTACACACACACATTTTCTGCAACTCTCTGTATGCTAATTGTAAATCCATAGGATTTGCAGCCCGGCTGGACGATGGGTGGAGAGACTGATTCTTTCTTACTCATGGAATGAATTGTAGCCAACACAAAAGAAAAAATGGTTGTTTCACGTTTTGGTTTAAGCCCCTTTGCCTATTTATGGCACTGGGGTCGAAAGCTGCCCTTTCCCATACACTTCTCCCCTTTCCTTTTTCCTCCCTATTCCTGCCGCCATCTCTGAGATGGGGTACAAGCGCGAGCTTGCAGACCCGGTGAGGAGGTTGGATCCTGCGCGGAAGACCCGCTTATCCATTGTAAATCCATAGGACAAAGTCATTTTGGATATTTAAGTTGACCTCAAGTTAATACATTATTTTTACTATCAACCTCCTAAATCCGAATGAATATACATTTAGATTTTTTTAAATTAATGAAATGGAATTCTTCTTTCAAGTAAAATAATTTGGAAACCCTTCATTTTCTTGCTTTTATTTTTCTGGCACCATGGTAGTCTAACATATGTACAGTTTGTATATTTTTTCTCCAAGTTTTAACTTTTTATAGATCTTTCAGTAATCACCCATTTTAAAAATCATAAATTTTACTTCTTCAGGTTATGTTGTTTACACCGGTTTCCAGTGACTTGGCTCAAGCAAACATGAAGGCAATGAAAGAATCACAGTCAACAAACCGACCGATTCTAAGAAAAGCCTCCTCCCTAGCTGTAGCCAATTTTACTGATGAAATTAGGTAACATATGTTTTTTATTATGTTGCTGCTGTAGATTAGTTCAAAATAGTGCTAATTATTCATTTCATTCTTAGTGTTTCAGCAACTCATGTCATTCCTTGGAAATTAGGAGCAATTTGGAAAATCTGTAGGAAATATAAGAAGCACAAAATAAAAAAAATTTGCTACAATGTTGTATCTTAAATAATTTGTGTTAAACATTATGTGAGTGTGCCATAAAAAAAATGAAAATACTCACATGCCTGCATCCATTGACAAAAGTGATTTAACATATGTTTTATATTTTACTTTCATTATTTTAAATTCATTAAAATGGGACTTGTAAGAATATTATGCTGTCTATTAGCATAGCTATAATAATGGGGGAACTCAGTAATTTCAAAGATGAGCAATAATATCTGAATATTTGAAGGGTAGTGTTGAGTTTTCAAGTGTATGGTGACTTAAAAATTATGCAGCACTGATTATTGTTTCAACTACTCTTTAATTGTGTGGTTCAGCCCAAATTTGAGGTATTTCTTCTTGTCTATTTTAGGTGGATGAAATTGAGAAAAATTGACCTCCACACAGCAGATGGACTTCCACCTTTACCAATGCAAATATCATGGGTCAGAGATGGCATATTGGTCATTGGAATGGATAGCGAAATGCATGTCTACTCACAATGGAAACCATCCAGTAAATATAAATTTTCATTTAAGATACAATTATGCGCTACATACCTAGTCAACATGCTAATGACCCCTTAAAATGTTACTAGAAGCATGGGGTTCATAGCTGAAAATTATTCTGGGTCCTTCTCCAAATTTTAAGAATTAGCTGTCATGACATTACATTACCATTAAGTTTGCATGAACACAATGTTCTGTGTGCATTTGGTGAACGCTGCCGCTTAATATTTGGTTGTTATGTTTTGTTCCACATTTGAGTGGAGCTCATACAATTTTTTTGGTACAGTAATTTCAGTGAGGCAAGTTGTTCCTCCTTAAATGTCCTTCACCTTTAATTAGCATTCGAATTACCCTTAAGGCAAGATATCATCTCTCATCTACCTATCTTTTCAAGCTCACATCACTATAGCTTACCCTCTCATCTAAAACATCTTGCTGTCTCAGCAGTTATTCACCTCTTGGTGTGGAAATTCACACACCCTGATAATTAGTTTATGGAGGATTAATAACACTAGGTCCCTTGTTGGTGTCAGTTTCAGTAGAGGGGTTATGTTAGAATATTTACTGGGCCTACCCTGAAATCCTACCATTGAAAGCCTACCTGAATATCATTGAAAGCCTACCAGTCATCAGATTTAAGTTTTTAATTGATGCTATTTCAGACTTAATGGAGCATGAACATGGCACCAGGCTTATTCATCAGGAATCAGAGGAAATCCAAGGGTCAAGAATTCTGAAAGATGAACACTTGAGAACACTTGCTCAGGTAAAGTATGCATGTTTCCACTCATACTTTAATGGAGCTTTATTACCAGCTAATATTGAGACCAGACATTCTTTGAAATTTTTAATTTCTTCAAATCTCTGAACAAGCTATCTTACTAAGGCCCTTATTCATAGTCAGGTCTCAAGTCATGACTTGAGACCATCTTGATAAAGATAGCCTTATTACCAATGATCTTATTTGAGCCACAGTTTCATAGTCACGAAATAAGATGGCCTAGATGAAGTCGTTCTTGATTAAAATGAGCTTATTTTAACTAGGCGATCTTCATGAAGCTTGAGCTTAAGTAAACGTTAGTAGTATCAGCCAATCACAGTCAGTCTCATTTATTTACGTGGTAACTGCTGTTCTGTGGAACAGCATTAGCTTTGCAATGATTAAAATAGGATAAATTCATGGAAATATCACCATGAAAAGCTCTTAAAAAGGAACATTGGTGAATATCGTGAGAAATGGAAAAAATAAAGTATAATAGAATTCCAATTATCCGGATCAATTGGGACTGGACACCTTCCGGATAATCAAATATCCAGGAGAGAATGGTGGAGTATCACGTCAAGGTCAGCGTCGAAACCCAGATTCCCTTAGCCCTCTGAAAGAAGCTCGAGGGAACCCAAGAAAAAAACCGCTGAAGCAGTGTTGGACAGATGCCTCCCAGAAGTAGTCCCTATATAAATTTGTTTGTTTCAGGCTTGACTTTGTGGAAGTGATAGATATCCTTTTTGAATAAAAAACTTTGTACTTCTCCACACGTAAAAGTGTGGATAAGTACAAAGTTTTTTTATTTAAAAGGGATAGTCCCTATATCTTCTGCCTTCCTTACCTCTTGATTCACATTTGAGTTTTAGGAGATGGGATAAGAGTAGATGAAAAAAACAAAGCTGAGAGCCATGACTCGTCAGTGATTCAGGGCAAACAAAAGAATCTGGGGAAGCACGCGAAGCGAGATGGGAGGAGCAGCTACCAAACGATGAAAGTGCTTACGCTAGGAAAATGGGTAAAGGTTATCACACCATCTGGAAAATACTACTCCACCATGCCTGGCGATCCTATACAGTCATCACTTGAGGAGGGGGAGTCTTGGAAGGAAGAGAGGGGAAGGCATTAACTAATTAGTCATGGTGCGAATACCCCGAAAAAAGCTAAGGACGGAGCAGCTGAGATGTGTACGTACTTGAGGGATATTTGATTGGGGGTAAACAGCTGCTGGCGCAGGGCACACCATAAGCATAAGCTAATGTTCAAAATAGCATGGCAACACTTAAAAGCAACTTCTGCTCAAGAAAGCAATACCAAAATCTCAATGACTTTGAAATAAGTATGTACTAACTTAACCATCAAAGTGCCCTGCCTGGTGAATCGTTTCAAAATAAAAGATATGCTGGGGCATCATGGGATGAAATTCGACTTTGAGTTACATATTACACATATTTCGAATTATCCGTACCACCTAGTATGCAGTTTCCTATTTTGTTTGCCGGGAACTGCTCACAACTTCGAATCAATCGATATTTCGAATTAAGAGGGTTCGAACTAACTGGGGTTGTCATTGCATTACTCAAAAATAGATCAGGATGCTGTTTGAAAACACGTTACAGTGTAATATTAATACATATGTACAAGGAAAGACTAATATCTGAAGGCTCCTAAGCAGGGGGTTTCCTTCTATTCTACTATTGTATTACATGGCCCCTTGATTAGCCTTTTTTGGAGTGGGAAGGGAAGAGTTCCAACTATTTTAAATGTAGATTTTTAAAATTCTATAGTATTGTACAAATAATTAAGTAGTTGAAGTTTTTACCAATAAGTAAGTTACTCAGCTATTTCTCATGAACAAATATGTCATTTCTGCCAATGAAGCAAAATAAATATATCTTGTAATAAGATTTTCACTTCCAAAACACCTAAATCAAGAAACATATACATAATAACAAATAGTTTGTCACTCACCTCATCTATTATAATAAATGCCGCTGTGGGTGATAATCCAAGGGTATATGTAAATGCTCTAATAAAAATGAAACTATTTCATGGCTCATGCTATCAGTGATAAATAAATGATTTGATAAATGGAGAAGAGTTTCATTTGCTTTTGAAACTTTCAAATTTTACGAAATTTTCATGAATGTAGTAATTCTTATTTTATTTGAAACTGACTGCTTGCATTTCACTTGTTTGCTGTTATTCCTGGTAAGAGCAGCTCAGAGTAATAGGTTTTATGCTAATTCTGCCAATGTAGTGGGAATACATGTAGGGTTTTTACATTGGTCCCTATGGCTGTTGCGGAAATGGGGTACAAGTCTACTGCCGATCTGTATGGAAGTGCACTGTTTAGTGCTGACACGTTGCATACACATGTGCTGCCTAGTGCCATCAGAGGCGGAAGTGGTAATACTGGGAGCTTTCTGTTATATGTATTAAAGTTAGTATAGATTGGAACATATCAGTGCTAACAAACAGCGATGAATGGAGCAATGTGCACAGGAAAAATGTTTGATTAACTGCAAGTAGGTGGCATTCTTTATGTTCTCAATAGTCACAGCCTACGTTTTTGGGTGTGGTTATCAAATTTGTTAAAAATACTAATTTAAAAATGTGAGCTTGTTATCTCAGAGAAATTAAAAACTTGACACTATCCATGTTGGATGCCTTCGCTTAAAATGAGCACACAAAAAATTGCTGTTGCAATTATTTTGATGCGAAGTTCTTTTATTGTCTGGCACTCATAAAATTTTTCCCCATCTGTTTTGAAGGGCACTGCTTAGAGCATAAGGTCTGAAATAAAGAAGGTGCTCTGTTGTTTTGTGAAGTGAGCAGTGCACTAGAGCGAATAAAAAATCATTTGTAATGTCTAGAGACCTGCAAAAGGTGGGGTTATTTTATAGCCAAAAGTGGTGTTATTTTTTGCAAAAGCAGTTTTAACCCTGAAATCAGGGTTATTTTCACGACAAAATATTTTATGTGAATTAAGTGCCCTCCTCCCAGTAGGCCCACCTGTTGGCAATAAATGTTGAATACCATTGATTAGGGAAATTTGAAACAATTAATACCATGCTGTATTCATATTTTATAATTGTGTACATGTCACATACCTAAGTAATTTACATAATGAGCCAAATCACAGTTTAATGTCCATATTTTCAAATGAAAAAATTGCCAGTGTGGTCGATATTTCTTCTTTTAGATTTGTTCTCCTATTTGTTGGCACAGTGTTGTAGGAGGAAAGAAATCTCTCTGAGTCCACATTTGCACAGGGGGTCCAAATCGCTTAAAGGCACTCTAATGTATATGATGATTCAAACAAATTTAGTACCTGAATTGCTTTCATTATATCCACTGAACCCTGGAAACTTTGTTGCTTTAATATTTGACGTAATTCCCAAAAAC
Organism: Pyrrhosoma nymphula; assembly: GCA_963573305.1. Lineage (NCBI taxonomy): Eukaryota > Metazoa > Arthropoda > Insecta > Odonata > Coenagrionidae > Pyrrhosoma > Pyrrhosoma nymphula. The sequence goes on from OY754337.1 coordinate 39,958,005, forward strand.
CCCAGCATCAACTTTTCCGTCTCAATTGACTCAAGGCCATGAACTTTTTTTGATTTTGTGATTAAGTCAAGGGCTCACCTCACCTCCGTTGTGAGAACTACTTGAGGGTCAAAAACTGTTTTCATATCTTACTCTACTTGGATCTTCTACTATAAGAGAACAAAGTTTTATTGATGCCTTTGATGCCATCTGCACTATTAACGACTTTACCACCTCTTCTTGAGAAGTTGTCATACCTTGCAAGGAATTAGTAGTTTTCTAAAAAAAATACCACTCTTGAATATTATTATGGATGCTTGTCGTTTTATTCCACTCCCACCGGCAGAATTTTTTTCAACATTAGCCTTATGTTTTTCACTCAGTGTTTCGTGCAGCTGTCCTTCCTTTTCCACGAGACATATTATGTTGCAAAAACGACAGAGAATTGTTTTGTCATCAGCAAAATATAATCTATGTTGTCGAAATTCTTTCTCGCGCTGCTTTGCCGTCACCATCCACTTCGGCATTTTATGTTTTGGTGAATGTGTTACAACTGTCACAAAAGAAAATCACTATGCTGATGCCATGACACGGGCCCCTTGAAAGTAGGCAACCACTATTCGCATCCCGTAACTTCCGTCATTTTTGTCGTTATGGGTAAGGTTCCCACATGCTGAAGTACATAATAAAGTAAGTTGAGGCTTATGTAACTCGGGGACTGCCTGTATAGCAAAATTTTGGCATGCATTTTCACTCCTTTTGTTCATGTTCACAAAACTTGATTGAAATATTATATCCGAGTAACATTTCTAAATAAAGTTGTACCGGAAAGGCCATTTCCAAATATGTACAGCTTAGCTAAATCAAGTCGCAAGTTAAAATACAGAGACCGCCAAAATGAGAAAATTCACGTTGGAAATGTTGAAATTCGTGATAATATACGAAATTCGCGTTTTCGTGGGAAAACCCCAGAATTCACGTAAAAATTCGCTTTATCGCATTTGCGAGTTTTGCATGTCCCTAGCAATGTCTTACATTGTATAGGATTGCAATTACCATTTGTCACTTTTCTAGTTACTATTATTTTACTTCTGCATTCAAGTACCTTAATTTTTAATAGTTTTAAAAATTTTTTAAATCAAAATCTGTCATATACTACAGAACATAATTATATATTCATAATAGTTTAAATAGTGAATATCTTAGCTGGTTATAGGGGTGCTGGAGTGACTTACGTCAAAACTCAACTAAAGCTGTGCCTCACAGAACCAATTAATGATTCATAACGAGGTATTCCTGTATTGTCTATGCATTTCATATGTGTATGATTTTATCATTCATGACTTGTTTTGGTTAGTTAGATTCCCAATAATTATTTGAATTCATACTGTAAAGAATTAATTGTAAAGTATTAAATCTCTTTCTCATTCACCCACAGGAAACATCTCAGCGTCGCCTTGCCAATGTCAGTTCTGTTACACATTTGTCAAGGGTGGCATCAATAAATATAATACTCTCAGGAGACAAGAAGAAGCGAGGTAACACTCAAGGTGATTGGTGTTCGTGTACATGTCGCATGCTGCTTCGTTGGCTGCTCTGCACATCAGTGTTGCCTGTCCAAGCACACGTGGAAAGTTGTATTAACACATCTCACAAATGTTTTTGGAAAAACTGCTATTTTGAATACTTCAATTTTTAAAAATCAATGATGAGATTTCATGAAGTACTCCTGGTTTCAATGGGTGAAATACCCTCAACTCTGAAAATAAAAACTAATCAATGGTAGGCTAGCTGACAAAGTAATGTAATTGGGTGTCATTCTTTTAAAATCACTTTCACTCCAATGTTCTGACCCATCAATGTACATTGAATGCATTCAGAAATTCTTCATGCCAAAGAATTGTATTAATGTGTCTTGTCTTTATAAATATCCTTTCACATGCTTAGCCATTTTAGTTTTAAACATTATTTGTAGTGAAAAATGGGAAATACTTATGCAAAAATGGCAACAAATGTGTAATTTTGGTGAAGAGGCCACCTCTTCAAAAAATCTGAGAGAAGTTTTATTCAAAATTCTCAATTCTTATAATTGTGGAAATAAATTGGAGTTCCTCTCAATTTTCCACTAAAATTCATCTTTTTTTAGGTTCATGAAATTGTTTTGCAAGGATTCTGTCGTTGGTTGTGCCCAAAAAAGTAGCTTCTGGAGGTCTCATTCCTCTGCATTTTGATATATTTTCTAAAAGATTCATTGCAAATAATTTAAGGGAAAAATTAGCAAATGTCAAAATAAATATTTCTCTTACTGGGCAGAGTTAATACGAGGAGCAATACCTGGTGGACTCTTATTTTGTGGCCTCAGTCAATTATATCCTGTGGTTAGTTTTGATTTTCAAAGTATAGGAAATTTCTCCCATCTTAACTCAGTATCCTTTAGTCTCTTCAGCAAGTACTTTCATAAAGGACCTGCAACATGGGACCCTTGTCATCATTTACTATTACACATTGCATTTACTTATATGCTACATGTGTTAGTGCAATGAAAGGCTTTTCTTCTGTTTCGTCTGGCCTACTACTGAGTTATCTCACACTGTGATGTAATGTTAGTTTCAGCTATAGACTTGATTTAATTTTGATCTTTAGGAAATCTGATGCAATTTTTGCTAACACATGCTTTTTTTATTTTCCCATGCATTCCATCATTGTCAGAAACTATATACAGTAGATCCTCGCTAATCCAGACCTGCTTAATCTGAACCCTAGCATAATCCAGACAGGACTCCAGTGTGTAGTGTGGTGGTTTATTTAGGGGTCACTAGATGACATCACTATCACATCATTCAAAATTATTTCCTGAACTTGTGTTTTTTGACGATATAGTTGACTTTTTACCAAAATTGGAAATCTAGAAATTTATTTTCCTATGTATGTTTTTTTTGCTATGGTAAAAGTCAGAAAATACTGGCAATGAATGCAATACTGTAAGTGAGAACTACATTCGTGTGGAATATCAGCAGTAGTACAATAGTGAACTCCAGAGAGGATAAGATCACCGTGATTTCTGGATGAGACTTGTACTATCAAATAAAATGTTGTTCACGCGAGAAAATTCTAAATTTCCCTTTAAAATCCAGACATAATCTGGCAGTTGTTATATACCAGGGAATATATTGTTAGTTACTTAACCATATTAGCATCACATGGTGTGTGTTTTACTTTACTCTTCGTTCTTCATGTGCACATCACATTAGCAAAGGATTTTTTTTAACAGCTTCAATTTTTTCAATACACTTTCATAATAGTTTGGCAAAATTATTTAGTGCCATTACCCACTTGACCTGAGTTGCAGGATACAGGTAACTGCTTGGAGTGACCTGAAATAGATTCGCTGCCACCACGTACTCAGCTGAACAATATTTGCTTCAGTGTATCAACTCTGAATGTCAGTGTGTCAATATTGCATTATTTAATCTCGTCCTGCACAAATTTTAACTCCGCACACAATAGGCTGAAATTGAAAAAAGCAGTTCTTTTCTCACTGTGGAAGTTAAAACTTTGCACTGGTTGATTATCACTTGATTGCTGCACATGACAATGCATGTCATTTTCCATAATTATCACTTGCAAACAAATAAATACAGCTCTTAGTTGAAGTTGAACGAGTTCCGTGAGAAACTTCCAACTATGATTTTCTATGAAAATATTATTAATTAAAGCTGTTGCAGCACCTGTGGTTTTCACTAATGGAATAAAAACCCATTTCTTTGTGTTAAACTTTTTGTTGATTTTACGTGAAAGTAATTCATGTGTTCTATTTGCGTTTCTTTATATAACAAAATGGTGGGCACTTTTCATGGTCAATTTCTTTACTTTATGCTGTAAAACTTTATTCATAGGTGGTGGCGTAGCCAGGTTTTGGGTCTAGGGGGGACAGAAAATGTTTAGGGGGCGTCGACTCATAAATTAACGAGTTTACTAAACTTTACAAATTTTGGTGATGCAATAGGCGGATTTGATTTTACAAAATATGACATGTGACAATGTATTATACACATTTATTTATACGCATTTGGACTTAAGAGTGGAAAAATACACAGGTTAGGGGCACCAGAACACGGGGCAGGGTGGGCTTACCCCCCCCCCCCCCCCCACCCCCCCCCCCTGCCCACCCCCTGGCTATGCTACTGTTCATAGGCCAACATATGAGAAATTATGAATGCCATGAGACTATGGAAAAACATAGGTTGTATATCCAAAGAGAAAAGTAGCGATTGTAGGTAAATATTATCAAATTTTCTGATCACGCGATGAGTCTTAGTCTGCCTCTTGGTGGCTGGATGTACAGTTAATGCATTAATATGCTCTTGACTTAAAATAATAGACTGTCAGGCACATTATGAGTTACAAGTCTTATGGCAATTATTAAGTTTTCCTGATAAATTTATATTTAATATTATCAATTACAGGAAATAGAATTATGCTGTACAGTAGAAACTCGAAATTACGAAGTTGACGGGACCGGAAAAATCGGCACTTCGTAATATCAAATTTCGTATGAACGAGTATCTTTCAAAAACATCGCGATGAAGCTCTTTTTTTGTTTCCTTAGATTAAGATGTACTCTCGCGATGTACTTGCATGATTTACAAAGTTATAATTCATGAAAGTATATTTAAATGTGTATTCATGCCTATGGGTGCACTCATTGTCAGTTGAACACAACTTATTTGTAGGAGTTTTACTATTCCTATTTTCGGGAATTTCAAATTTGGCGCCACCGGATAAGTTATTTTGCCGTTGCAGCTGGCGGTACGGCGTGCGGAAACTCGCGGATTGGCACTATCCCTCTTTGCCGTGACGAATTTTAACAATATTATCTGGATATATCAATTTGCAATGTTTATTGTTTACTTGCGTGATAAATTTTTACGGATGGGCCGGAAGTAAGACGAAAGTCACGTTTCAATGGAAATCGACTTCCGTGTTTCAAGCTACCTTCGCATCAAATCGATGCATTATTCCGTTCACTCATTCGTTTTGTTTCCCCCAGTTTCCCAGTTTCGCTTTTACCCTGGTGGCTTTCACTAGTGGGGGAGGGGTTGGGCCTCCTTTCAGCGGCCTCGGCGGCCAACACTAGGTTGATACGGCCGATGATCGAACGTGGGAGCCGTTATTACGGTCGATTCAAATTGTAACCTTACCCTGGTGGTAGCTGTGAGGTTGACTTCGCACTCCTTCATGATTTTTCCACAACCTGAAATTATGTTGCGTAGCGCCCGAGAGAGATTTGAAACGCATCGTCACATCAATGGGATAAATAACGTAGCGCATCGGTGCATGCGTAGAGAAAATCGGAACTCTAATCTGTTTTTAACTCCTTTTATAGGAAGCTCATTCACTTTTGGAAGTGGATACCACACCAGGAAATCCATTTTTAGACAGTTGACTTTTACATCGCCATGCTAATAGATAAAGAAATTCTGTTTTCACCGTTTCGCGCAGGAAGGATGTTGCTAGAACTTATTTCATAGGGCTTGATACATACTTGTGCGTACTTTATATCAACCACATCGGAGAAAAAATTAGTTTACTTGCCTAATATCGATCATTTCGCGGAAATGCTACTCGGCTATGAGAAGTGATACGAAAATGAGCTCTGATATAAGTTCTAGCTGCATTATTCACCTTTCAATGTGGATACTCCTCAAGTTGGTATGCAAGTTTAATACAATTACTGTAGTCGTGGAAAGCAAAGATGTCCAGTACTTTTTTCCAGAGGCATTCGTGCCGAGCATTGGCACTTCCGGCAGTCCAGCGAATGGCTACGCGTCCTTGGCCTGCCTCTTGCTCTCCCCACCACCTCTCTTTCTCTCTCCCCCACCCTCGGCTCGGCGCTCATAGTTAGGGGGTCGGAGTAAAGTGATATTTTTTCTTGAGTCCGCATCACATTTCATCATAAGTAACATATTTCACTCATCGCTTTCCCACGCCCTAACTTCGCAGGTGGCTTCCAAAAGTTGGGAGGGGTGAGGGCGTTTCCCGTTGGGAGTCCCTTATCAGCTATGACCGCGAACCACACGTATCACATTTCACTCATCGCATACCCGCCCTAACTTAGTTAGTTATGGCGTTTCCAGTTTGGATATCCTTTCGAGGACATCCTATAGACATCCTTTCGAGAGCATCAGCAGCCAACTTCCATGGTTCCAACTAGTTCCTACATCGGCCGCAACACAGGATGACCGTTATTTAGGGCGATTTTAATGGTATCCACTGCCCAGTGTGAATTTTTTTATCGGATCCAGATCCGATTTTTTAAAATGAATTAGGATCCGATTTCAGTATCCGGAGAAACGTAATACCCGCGGATCTTTAGATCCGATCTGACCATCCCTAAATAGTATTTTCCCGGCGAATCAGCTTGTGTCTTAGAGGACGAACGAACAATTTAAGAGCGCATTTTGGAGCAAACAAAGTGCGTCTTATGGGCCAGGAAATACAGTAACTGCAATTTTCGATGCCTGGCTAACATTTTTCAACTTACGAACAAGTTCTCGGAACGTATCTCGTTCGTATATAGAGGACTTACTGTACATTGGATGAGTACGTCAGTTACTTCCGACTGCTGGACGGACGCCAGACGCCCCAGCGAAACCACACCTTTACTATTGAAGCATTGAAAAATGAGATATCGTTCAGTTAATACATTCAGTGCATAATGTATTCGGCGACGACCATTAATTAGATGTTTAACTCTGAAAAGGAGCGCCGAAACGTTACTGTGATCCATCACTATTCGTATAAACGAGTAACTTTTTCACGTCTGGACCAAGACCCGAGGTTCGTAATTTTAAAACTTCGTTATTTCGTAATATCGCGTACTGTTACATACACTTAGATACCCTTTTGGTCGGGACCGAAGATTTTGCTTCGTAAAATCAAAATTTCGTAATTTCGAAGTTCGTATTTTCGAGTTTCTACTGTATTAACTATAGCTGTGAATACATTACCATTGTGTTGTTACAAGTTACATGCTGAACAATTATTCCAGATTAGCGAGGGTATACTGTATTTGAAAATCGAGTAGCTTCTATTCTTTGTTCTTCTCTTTTTCAGTTTCTAATGTCGTAGATTACAGTGTTTCAGTTTTAATGTGTCACACTGAATATTTAATTAAGTCCTAAACAGCAAGTTAAAAATTATCACCCTGTTCAAATATATTTACCCCAGAATGTACAAAATTGGATTTCATATTATTTAAATTCCCAGTGTTATAATTGGGTATTTTCTAAGTAATTGGTATAAAGTATTATTAACTGAAAAATGTTTATTAGTTTTTCTTATTTTAATATTTTTGTGACATGAGTCGTCTCATCCTAGATGCCCTTCAGTATATTTTAATCATAATTTGATGTTGGTTTTTATGGTTAAACAGTTTTATCTCTCCCCTTATTTTACCCTTCTTATCTTTTTGCTATTTAAGAAGGAGCCTTTCTTATACATTCCATGAGAACTTTTATGAATTGCGATCCCTTTTAACTCATTATTCAATTGAGGATAATGGTATCCATAAGGATATATCACCTGTCATCATTCAGTATATACTGTCAGGGTATGTCATTTTCAAGTTTTCACACATAGTAATTTCCCTAATCAAATAGTATCTTGGCAATTTTTTCACAATTCTCATGTCAGATTCCCCACGCGTATGCAGCTCACAAGTGATGTCATTTCTGGGATACCTATCCTTAATTTCTTTTATCAGCCTTTGCTGATGGTAGTCTCCTCTCTGGAATCCTTGGAAGGGACTAGTTTACTTTGGGAACATTTCACTCTTTGAAGTGCTGATGTGTGCTTTTGGATCGGTAAAAGTGAAAAGGATGTGGATAACTGCTCCAAAGAATAATAATGTGGTGGTTTTTCTTGCTTCCCATGTGATGTGGGTTTATTGCTGTTTAAGTGTTGTGTGTGTGTTGAGGTGGTTGTACATATCTGTGTCTGCAATGCTGATATTCAGCATCAGTCAAGTGGACAAGGGATGCCTCCCTCTCCTGTTTCTAGGCAGCAGGCAACTGCAACAAATCTCAGCACCATAGTCGATAACGTATTATAGTAATGAGAATTAATGGGTCCCCTGAGTGTTGAGTACACCACTTTTTGTATTCAATTGCTCCTTGATCAAGTGTACTTCCATATTTTGCTGTTGACCTCTTTATCTGGATCAAACCCTTGTCCTCAATCCACTGCTCTTACTTGGTAGCTTTGTGCATATAAGTTTTATTGTTGAGGTTACAAAATTTCTCACTCACTTTGTAGCTTTGACTGTCACCCGCAGGCATGCTGGCTCTAATGTTGGCACATTTTGGAGAATGCTAACTAAATGTTGATTTTGGTGAACCGTATTTCACCACAGGTGTTTACTTTTGGTGTTGTGTGAAGTGGAGCCTAATTGCTTTTGCTTCTACAAAACGCAAGATGTCTATAGCCCCGATGAATGTTTCTCCATCTTTAACTGTTACAATTTTACTTATATATTTCCCTCATTAACTAGAAGTTCCTTCCACTATGTTTTTGCTATTTCTGTGTCCATTATTAGTTAGATAATATTTTCCTTGTCACCTCTCATTGGGACTCATGCTTGTGACACTTGTTTCCCTGCCAGATATTTCAGCTAAAGCATTTGTGATATATGTGCTCTGCTTCAGATAAGTAATGACTTAATATATTTGTTTTAATTTTGGTGTTGCTTGTACCTTAATCTTTTTTAAAATTAAGATATGAAGAAAATATAATGTTAGCATATATACATTTGATAGATTTAGGTCAAAATTAGTGATGGGTCAAATAAAAAATGTATCGAATCCGAATCCTGAATCTGATTCTTGTTTTTTTAATTGAATCACAATTACTGAATCTGGAAGCTGAATCTTGCTTTCTTCAAACTATGGATGTTCCTTTTCATTACCAATACATATATTTATGTGCAAAACAAATCCTAATCCATTATTAATTTTCTTGTAAATTTATTAACCCATGAGTAGCTCTTGGTTTTCCCTCCTACACAAATGTAATAATTTAGCTTTAGCCTTAGAGAAGTACTCGTGGTTAGGCTGGTTTTGATTCTTTTGGTTTTTGGCAAAAGAGTAAAATATTTGCTCTTAACTATCATAAATGCAATTGATAGGGTGATTTAAATACGTATCTGAATTTAGTGCAAAATGGCACTATGCAGTTTAAAACCAGTGGCCAGATTTCGAATGTAATGACTTATTAAGGAGATAACAACCTCACTTTTCTTTTAGCATTTGGTCACATAGTTTTATTTTGCCAATATTAAAAAAAAACTTAATCCATATTTAGAACCAAGCAACTCCTTATTAATGCTTAGGTAGGACCACATCGAGATGCTAAAATTACGAGGTTAAATTTTACTGCAATTTAGTTCATCGTGATGTAGTGCATATATGCCACCTGCACAACCAGGGCTCAAATCTTTTTTGGAGGGATTTAATCAAATCCATGGCTTTTATGGAATCCTGACCACATCTCTAGTTGCAATCATAAGATGCAGAAATTGGACAGTTATGAACCAAAATTTTAGAATGAAAAAATTACTAGATAATAATAAAGATGTAACAATAATTTTATGTGAGGTTCAGATAGTTTAGATGGAAGATCTTCTATATTTCAATATACATATGTTGATAGCACATTTCTGCATCATTATTGAAACCTGGTTTAATATGCCTTTTTAACCATGTGACTTTTACAACTCAAAGCATTTGTTAGTGCCCCAAAAAGTATTTTAATTAAAAGTGGTCTACATGGGTAAGTTTACAGATAGTAGATGGAGATCACCCCTAGTTTTTAAGAACTGGTAGTGCATAACTCATTATACTATTTGTATTACTCCCTGCCAGTCTTGTCCAAATTTGCTTTCCAAAATCATGACATTCAGTATCTCAGTCTCCTCTTTTTCATGCTCTGTCCACTGGCTCTGCCTCTTCATAATCTCCTCTAGCAGCTTACTCTTTCCACCCATCCGATCGAGCTATTTCTTATTCAACTTCCTTTCCATCTATCGAACCTCCTCCATTCACCTCAAAACCCTCATCTCAAATGCCTCTTATCTACTCTCATCCTCTTTCCTCTGTATCAATGTTCATGCACCATGTTACACCACACTCCATGTTAGACTCTTCACCTGCTTTTTAAGTGCAATGTCACTGCCATCAGTCTTCCCCTAATGTTGAACTACTCTTTAGCTTCTCGTAGTCTACTCTGAATACTCTTCAAGTGGTGTGCTCATTTTCCTCCCAGGTACTGCACTAGTAAATACATTGTTCTTCATAGGTATTTTGGTTGGTGCTCTTATGATTAATCTCACTTTCTGAGGCCCAGAAAATAATTACTTAAGTTTTCTAATGATTTTCCCTCACACCATATATTTCACTCTGATTTTCTAATATGTCCACCAATGACTGCAATTCTTCGGATGATGGGCAAAATATATGCCTGGTCATCAGTGTATCTGATGGACTGAATCAGCTGTCCTCTTACTTTTATTCTAATGTCTTACTCTTCCCCTGTTTCTCTTTATCATTCCTTCGTAAAAAAATTTGTAAAGCTATAGCCATGTTAGGTAACCTGGTATTTCTTCCTAAACTTAAACTTCCCTGAAATCCTCCCTGATTCTCCATTGGCCACTCTCACTTATGTCATCTGAGCCATATACTAGCTTCTTTCTCTCCAATATACTCATATTTTCATTGATATCATCATTAGCTTTTCCAAAACCACTCAGTCAAACACCTTGAAACAAAAAAAACATGAGCATGTTTTGATTACATTCCTTATTCCTTCCGTTAGCATTCTCATCATAGGAGTCACACTCAAGGTTGCCCTCCCATTTGAAAACCCCAACTGATCATTGCATGGGGTGAAAGTGTAATGATTATCAAAGCTGTGCTATGGAAGAAGACACACTTTAAAGTTTATTGAAGTGTTATATTAGCCATTTTCAGGATTATTTTGTGCCAGTTCATTAAACATAAAGGAGGTTAATGCCTAGATAATGTACCAGGTTTAAGCCTAATGTTGTGTCCTGTATTATTGAGTCTGACCATTCTTGTTTTTTTTAATGAAGGTATGGCTCCAACTGACAATATTAGCAGTGTAGATTATATGCCTGACTATGGGCTATTTGAAGCTAGTCGTATCGCATGCCCAGTATTACCACAGTACCATCCAAAGCAACTAATGGAATTGTTAAATTCGGGAAGAATACGTTGGGTGAAGGCTATCCTTGCACATCTTGTCAGGTGAGTGTTTTCTAATTTTGATATTTTTTTATTGAATAGTTGAATTTATTGTTTAAATGCTGGAAAAATGTGTGTTTTTTTAAACTTCCTGTGGAATATCCAGTTTACAATGATGAAAAAATTTCTAACATTACTTAAAATCAACTTAGGTTTTATGGAAATGAGCACAAAGGTGATCAAAGCATGTTCTGTGGCACCATACCAGTTTGATGCTTACTGATGTTCTGATTATCATGCGCAGTATGCGTTTATTAACTACATATGAAGTTGGTTGTGTGGCTTCCCTTTTTCAATCAATTTTTTTAACATCGTAATGTTTCTTGTGTTGACTCCATGTTCCCCTGTATGAAACATGTAATATGTCTTGTTTGTTCCTCTCCCTCCTATGTAAGGTGAGCACTTGCTATTCCAAAGATTTGACTTCTTTCATACCTAAATGTATATTTTTAAGGAAGTAAAGCTAAAATATGTAATTTAATTTTAAAATAGTGTCTCCTTTATAATTAATTTATGATGCTTATGAGTCATTTACGATATCTTGTAGATGATTGGAGTCTTCTGCCATTGACTTTCATTTGTGAGGTTTCTTAGGGTAGAGATGTTCAAGTTTATTGAATCACCCTTGATATGAGTCATCAAACATGTATGTGTTTACTTTGGAATTACTATTTTTATTTCCTACTTCTAGGTGTATATCTGGAACTTGTACTATAAGACAAGGATCAGTATTCCAAAATAATACTGATGAAGAGAACCTTGTCAGGCAAAGGGGCTGGTCACGTTCTAGAACATTATCTGTTAGCTATGCTGGTGCAGGTAAATAATGTTTCATTTTGTTTTTAATTTGCTTGGTATGTTGCATGAAATTTCTTCTCTTCCAAATCTTTTAATTTTGGATTGTAACATGAATCATCAGTCTCTGTGTGCTCATTGGTAAAAGATACGTTTCCCAAGTGATCTGAATACTTGATGAAATCATATGGTGACATGCAGCATGATTTAAATTGCTATTGATAGTAAATCATGTCATCAATTATTTGACTATTTTTGTATTCTAAGTGAGGTCTAACAAGGGAGACGTAGCTAATTCCTCAAAACTATCATCTGACCTGAAGATGTGTAAAACATCGAAACCTAGGTCGTGATAAAGTCGTTTTGGTTTTTATTTATTGGTTCAGATATTTTACATTAAAATGTAGGACAAGTCATATAAATTCATGAAAAATACTGGAAGAACAATAGTTTGTGGTTTAAGCCCAAAAGACTCTTCCAAAAAGTCCTGTATATTATAATACATATGTATACCTTTTCTCAAGAAGTGTTTCATTTTTCTTTTAAAAGATTCCCTGGAGGGAGAATTTTTTATGCCAGATGGCAAATGGTATTTTATTAATTTTTTAACATTTTTTTAAGTTGTATCTAGGATAAGGATTTATGCTGTATATAAAATTCCATGTGTGCTTTTACTTTTATTGCTGCGAATGCAGGTTTTATTGTCTCAAATGAAAATTTTCCGGAAATGTTTCCAATGCATAATTTTTTCCTATTACAATTGCATTGCATTGTTGAGATAACTCATCAAATTTCACTCTCTTTGACAGTTTATTTTGTCAGTGCTGAGCAAAAACATGTTCAATTCCTTCAATTTTGATATCTATTCTCATTTATTAATCTTTTTTTAAGCTATTTGATATTATAAGAAAAATTTAAGATTTCACAAATTTTCATTTCTTGTCATTTCATAATGTTGTTAACAACTAAGCCCCTAGTAATATGAGATAGATGAGCTCAGCGGCTTGTAAAAACATGATAAATAAAGCACTCTTCACTTTAAATTGCGATTAGGGTGCTTTATTTATCATCTAACTAAGTATTTCTCATTTTCCTTAATCTTATTGTTAGACTGATGTTGGGGCACTCATTGGAAATATGTTTCCTCAATATTTATAGTTCTTTTTTTGTGAAAGTGATTGAAGTGATGAATGATTTTGTCACCTATCACTCTTTTTAAGGCACTTCCAGTCCAATGGAACAGAGGGGCTCCACCACTGCCATTCCAGAGGAGTTGACTCTGGACTATGCTGAGATAACATCTATCCCTCCCCTACCACTTTGGACTCTCCTAGCCGCTGATAAAGAGCGTTGGGGTGGTGTAGGTGGGGCGGGAGGTGTAACTGCTGGTGGGGGAGGAGTTGAACTTCCCAAAGGGGAGTATGAGGACCTATTTGATGGGGGTGTTATGTCCGCTGGAGAAGAGCCGTTGGACATGACGTTGGATGAGGAGGAGGAAGGGGAAAGCACTGTAGGGTCCCCAAGGAGTCGACGGGAGCGCAGGCCCTCTGCGATATCAGAGCGGCAGGTTGGATTGTCTCACTTTGGACCTCGTCAGGTAAATACTGTTTCACACAATAATAATTAGGTTACCCACCAGTAGACCATACAAGTATAATTGTTTGCATGGAATCCGTCTCAATGTACATTCATCTTATCTTTATTTTTTAGTTTGGCCCACGAAACAATTAGTTTTATTGGTTGTTTTTTTCTTCTCCTCCAAAAATTTCTTCATTCTTTCTATGTGGTTCCTCCTCTTTTCTTCTGACCTGGTGTTTTTGACCTTTTTACTTTGTTTTTCCGGAACACCTTAAATCTAGCAACCTTACTTTGATCAATCTCTTTATTCCAGATATCTTTTGGATGGATGCCGCCTTCCTCCATGTCTTTTTTTTGCCCAACCGATTTTGTTTTAGTCTTTAATTGGTGATATAGCTTAAGGTTTTCTATGTCTGTCACTCATTCTTAAGATGTGCCCATAAAACTTCAGTCACATCTTGCACATTCTAACTGTGATCTTCTCCACTTTTTTGTGTAGATCTTCATTTTTCCTTTTGCTCTAAGAAACTTCCTATCTTTTTGCCCGAAAAGTATCTTCTTCAAGATTTTCCTTTCTTTCTTCTCTTTTTGTAAATGATAAATATAACTTAGTTTTTCGACATAGATTTATTACAATAAGATGACTTAGGTTTCGACAAAGCTCATCATCATCAGGTGATGATGACGAGCTTCGTCGAAACCTAGGTCGTCTTGTTGTAATAAATCTATGTGGAAAAACCAAGTTATATTTATCATTTACAATGCTAAGAAAATTCCACAAAGTCATGCCCGAGACAACAGAATTCTTCTCTAATTCTTTCCTTTCCCATTTCTTGTTCAGTATCAGGCATTCTGAACTATAAAGTCGTTGTGGGTCAACAAATGTGTTGTTGTGTGTAACAATCCTCGTTACATACTCTTTCTATCTCCCTTTCTCTTTACCTTTTTCATTTTTATTTGTGCACTTGCTGGCACGGGGATTGAATTGGGAATAGGTCTCAGAGACATGTCAGTTTACATAATACATACCCAAACAGCAATCACCAACGATATTGGTGAACTTTTGTTAAATAAGATTAATCAGAAAATAAGTCAATCTAACATGTAATTTTATTTAATATTCTCTTTTATATTTAATTTCCAAAACCATTTTGTGATTGGTCCCTGTATATGTATGCTGTAACATTAATTATCCAATACATTAAAGACTTCTTATCAAGCTATCTCAGTTGCAAAATAAATTAGTTATATTATGACCTTTATTTCTTTTAAATTCCATGGTGGAATTCAGAAATACCCTCGTTATGGATTCCTATGAACTAAACCTATGGGTTAACTTATCCAACTCTTCGGTTGGGGCACTGCATCCCCTCGTGCCCCATTGTAAAATGGAGTGGAATGAATCTCAGCACATACTGACTTGCGGAATCTTTCCCTCTTCTATCTTTCCTTCCTTTTGGTTGGATTTCCTCTCTGGAATGCTGTCTACTAGGGAGGTCTGTGACGTTAATTTTGCTGTGCTGCACATGTCTTGTGGGCTTATGAACTTCAGCAACTCCTGCCTCTGGGTAAACCTATGTTTCGATTTTATTTTTTTTCCAAGGACATATCTGCTTGCTTCTGCAGATCTTTCCCGACTGGCTACATGTATATTGTCTGACGCCATGTGCTTTCTTGATTTGTTGTCCATTGTTCGGTCCCGTCACATTTGTTGCATGGCATGAATTCCCAACTGTACAGAAGTGTTCATTTATGCATATTACAGAGACATTCATTTGGGCATATATTAGACATGAGGCACCGGACAAATGGTTGGAGGTCTAGTCCCTTGGGACTCAAAAAGGACTAAATATTTTTGTAATGGTTCTGACCCATTCTCCAGTTTCCCCATTTATTAAATTGCTCTGAAAATAATTTCTTTTCTGGAATTTTTTTAATATTGTAAGATGATGATGCAATAAGATTTTTTACTCATAGAGGGTATTTTCAAAATTGTGGAGAGGAAAATCAGAGGAGTATACTCATGAAGGTTTTGTACCCCATCTATTATAGTTACAATGAGTAGAAGTTGTCTCTTCAAATAAGCCATATTTTCTCTTGTTTATTCCATCTTATCAGGGACGAATGTTATCCAGGCTTCTGACCCACACCCATTTACCTGGTCTATCAAGTTTGGATCAGATGCATTTGTTGGCCTTGGCTGACACAGTGTCTACTTGTAACACTGATTTTGCTGAGCGCTTTGCCAATGATGCTGCCAAGACTGCTATTGCCAAAGAAAACCTCACTGGGGTGCCTGATGGGCAGGATACATCAACAGGTGTGTGAATGTACACTCTTAGTATCATAATGCTGGTACTAATGCTACAGCTTTGAAATTGCATTCACTTAATGTTCCAATTGTCATTTTTATCATTTTGGGTTGTCAGTCACCTAATGAAACTCTTCTTTTGATATTAAATTTCTGAAATGTTACATAAGAATAGGAAATTTTAATGGTAGATGTTTGAAAGAAATAAAATTCATTTAAAGCTGAAATGATACATTACAATAAGAAATCATCTTCAATCTAGGTTTATTTTTTCACATAATCATCATTGACTTTCCAGGGTTTTTAGTAAAATATATTTATAGCATTTTTACCCTTCAGTAAAAAAGAATTCTGTTGTATCTCTTTATGGCTGGAAGTTTTATTCAATTTTTCATTATTTTCAAACCCTTGCAGTGTGAGTAATTTCTTCAAGAGCTATAATTTTTTCCCTTGATAAAATATTGTAGCATTTTAAAAGTTAATCCATTAGGATTAGATGTGTTCAGATTATTTTGGTTAAATTTGGTTTGTATCAGGCCAATTTCTTTTGGTTTGGATCAGTTTTGGTTGTTTGATTCAGATCACATCAGATCCTGAGCTAAACCGATCTCATACATGAAAGCCATTGTTTAGTTTAGATCAAATTTAGATGCTCATAAATTATTAGAGGCAGAACAAACCAAGGCTGCACTTATGTTGATGCATAAATCCTGCATTTGTGATGTAAGTGGTTTACTCTCATTGGTAGGGACCGGAAAAAAAGCATATATTTTTTCAAAATTAGCGTATATTTTTTATGAAATTAGCATCTATTTTCATGAAATTACCATCTATTTTTTATCATCTAATAACCTTGAATTTAACTATCAATTCGTAAGCAATTGGTTGCAGAATATGCAAATATATCATTACTTCGATCAATAGGTTTGTTTAAACTCATGCAACCCCTTTTATGACAAATTAATCTGACACTTGAACAATTTTTTTCTAACATAAAAGAAATGGAGTTTAAAAAATTGTCACTAAGTTTTCAGCTAATTTATTTTTAAAAATTGATTATTTCAAAAAATTGTCTCATAGTTTACGGCTGATTTATGTTAGAATTGAATATGAATATATAATCAGAAAAGCATAGCTTTTCCATCCAAATAACCTTATCATCTCATAGGTAATTGATATTTGAAAACCTTGTCACCCAAAATGCTTGAAGTCTTTAGATTCACCGATAAATTAACAGTTATATCTCACTTTATCTGCCTAAATACTGCTTTGATGTCAATTGAATTAACCTGTCCTTCAGGCAAAGAAAATTTTCCAAAATTCTGGTTGCCTCTAAAGCTCTGCTCTTAAGAAAAAATATACTCTTCGCGTACTCTCTAGCTATATCTTATCCTTTATAGACTGTTCATGTGGTATACATGATAAGTAGCACATAAGTGGTAATAACTACCAAGTCCACTGCTAGGTATAAATATTTTTTCAATTTATATGACTGTCCATTTTAATTCATGCATCAGATAATTTTATTTTTCGTTATATAAAAGGTTATATTAGTGAATATCTGAGTGTGAGATGCTATACCAATTTTTCTTCTCATTCTGAAACAGATTCCTTGGATGATTGTGGCCTTCGTTTCTTGCTTGCCATGAAGCATTATAACTTCCTCCTAAGGTGTTTGCCCCTTGCACAAAGAGCACAGTTTCAGCGTCAGGGTGTTGGCACTGGAAATATAGTCTGGGCTTTCCATTCAGAGAGTGAAGAAGAACTTTTGAACCTCATTCCATCCTATGCCAAAGGGTCACCACGTTGGAGTACGCTTCGGGAGTTGGGTGTAGGATGGTGGCTGAGCTCAAATACGTTACTTCGGACTTGTGTTGAAAAGGTGATTTAATTGGTTTCTCTTGATAAGTTCACCACATGTTGTTAGAGGTAGTATACTAATTAAGGTGGTTTAATATGGAGATAAGATTACTCTTACTAATCAAATTCCCACAGGTTCCTACCTCCTTACACGATCTCAAGCTCTGCATAATTCCTACCCACTTTCAACTCATCTATAAAAGCTATTCTCTTTTTTTACACCTTTCCTGCTTGCCCTAAATCTTTCCCTCTCTCAGTGTTTTCAGTGTCTCATCACCCTTTGTTACCTGCTCTATCCATCTACATATTCTGCCTTTACCTAATTTCTACCAGCAGCCTCAATAGGAATTCTATTGTGATAAGTATGGTGTTAGTGGATAACACTGAAGTTGAAAACGATCCACCATTATCTTTTAAAAATTAGTTTCCATGACTGGATATGCCTTACCACATGTCTTGTTCATGAATGAGACTCCATTAAAATGTATTTTGAACATGTACAATCATTGCTTCCTGAATGAAGATAATGTAATTTGTTCTCACAGATTGCCAAGGCTGCATTCCAAGCAAGACAAGATCCATTGGATGCTGCTCTGTTTTATCTGGCGATGAAGAAAAAGAGTCTTGTTTGGGGTCTATTCCGTTCCAGGCGTGATGAGCGCATGACTTCATTCTTTTCCAATAATTTTGCTGAGAATAGATGGAGAAAGGCTGCTCTTAAAAATGCTTTTGCATTGTTGGGAAAGCAACGGTTTGAGCATGCAGCTGCATTTTTTCTTCTTGCTGGTGCTCTTAAGGATGCAATTGATGTAAGTACTTGTAGAAGGACATCTTCTGTACCTTGATACATAGCTATATTATAATAGACATAGAATACTTTCTAATTATCATGTGGAACAGGTTGATTCTTGCAGGAAGGAATGTTATTTTCGTCAAAATTTAGTAATTTATAGTTATTTACTACAGTTGTTTCTTAATTCTACTTGAATATGTACTTCATATGGTCAAACTTCTGCTAATGTCTGTAGAACACCATGCCAAAATACTCTCTTTGTTTGGCTCTGGCAGCAAATGATTCATCAATGGAGAAATATGCAATATGGCTATTCAAGTGAGTTGAGTAACCATCCTAAAGTAAAATAGCCTTCAGGACAAGAAATATGTAGTTCTCTTTGATTCTTGGGAAGGCACTTCAATTATCAACTATCAAGCTTAAGGGAAGATGATGTACTTAAAGTTGTAATTATGCCATGATTGATGCAATTTTGTAATTTATTTCATTTATTACCTTTCACTACATCAGTAAAATAGTGTTTTGATCAGGTGACTTGACTGGCATTGAAGTATGTGGTCTTCTAGATTTAAACTTGCACTGTTACCATAAGTAACAATGTAAGAAATATTTCATGAAAAAATATTATTTTTTCGTATTCTTATATGTATTCATTACATTGATCCAGTTGTCATTCATCACTGTAATTGTTGCTGATTTTTCTCCTAGGTGTGTCTTAATAAATTGGATGACTTTCAGCTGGCAATGGTGATATCTCGTTTATATGAGGGAGAATTAGATTCAGCTCCACCAAGTTTACAAAGGTTGCTGTATGAGGTTAGTTGTTGTTCAAATTTTCCTTACCATTTGCAGTGGAAATTAACTCTGCTGATGATTTACATGTGGCAATAATTCACGGTGGAAAAGACTCAACAGGGCTTCCACTGACTCACTTTTACTCACTTATTCGAAAACCTGGTCACTTTTCTCACTATTGTGAAAAAATGCTCACTTTTCTCACTATTTTGAAAAATGCTCACATTTCTGGCAAATACGAGCCTATCCTACAACAAAATTCATCCTTTTCTTGGAAATCAGTTGCCTTTGCGCAATTTGCAAACTAATTTGAGCAATGAAGTATGTCCAGTCCAGCTTCTCAGCTGCTCAGGCAGATGACTTGCTAAGGAAAATGGAGCCTTTGCTAAAGAAAGTAGAGAAGAGGATATCGTCTCCTTGAACACCTTTTTAAGAATCACAAAAAGCTGATGATGAGCCGATGATGATGAGCCGGGATGATGATCCCGCGGCACAGGCGGACCCTGCCTAGACCAAAGTTATTATTGTTTGTAATAATTGCTTTTTACATTTGATCTCTTAATGTACGGTACATTATTTACCTCATTCTTATCTATTTTGTACCGTTCATCTCTAGTCAAGATTTCTTTATTCAAGTGTTTCAAGTGTTCATATTCCAATTCTTTGTATTGTGTTTTTTTATCCCTGTTGCTACTGCTTTAAAAATGAGTTCCAGCTTAAAATATTGCAAAATGTAGGGATATAGTCATTGCCTGAAGTCTAACATGGGCTAAATATCACCAATTTTACCATTATTTTCTCACTTTGTCCTCACTTTTTTCAAATTTTCCCCTCACTTTTTTGGCAAAAATCACTCACTTTCTCACTTTTCTGTGTCAAAAAGTGAGTGGAAGCCCTGAGACTCAATTAAACATTGTACTGTGTACGGGTGCTACATATAATACCAAATATGGAAATCCGCTATGAAAATTTACCATCATCCTCCCACAATTAGGGCTCATCACCACTTTGCCTCCTATGATATTCTGTCAGCTAAAGGCAAGAACATCCAGTTCGCATGAACCCCTAAAAAATTTGCTTTGAGTTAATGTTATCGCTGCCAGCTGCCTTTCGCTATAAATATAAACATTTTAATCATGATGTGACTACTTTTGAGGATGCCCACCCCTAGTACAGTAGAGTCTTGATTTTACGTAACACCTTCGGACCCAAAAATGGGGTGTTATGTAAAATCAAGATATTAGTGGATTTTGAAAAATGTGCTGAGATCGTTTCAAATTTCACGTTATCTCGCAATATCACGTATTGCGAATTACGCGGATCTCTACTAATTGTGATTGGTTATTGGTGTTATCGGCTAACACACCTCACCAGTAATTGGGAGATCCAGGTTTGAATTCCAATAAATACAAATGAATTTTTCAAGGTGAATTTCCTCAGATTGGGTCTGTGTATTAAGTTTCGTGTGTACTCCCTTGGAGCATTTCTGAAAAATCCAAGTTGCTGGCCATTTCTCTCATGTAATAATTTTATACACAGTCCATTCTAACTCAATGGTTTACACTAATTGACCAATTGATAGTCTTTTATCTTTTTACTATAGGAAATCCTTGGATGCACCAGCAGTGGTGAAAATCAAAATCTTTCAAAAGCTCACCCTGATCCTTTTCTCAGATCCATGGCTTTGTGGATACTTAAAGATCATACTGGTAGTCTCAACACATTACTGCAAACCAATATTGGACAATTACATCCTCAGTACATTGATGATGACAAGCCAGAAGGTACCACTGGTATGTAAGCCTTGATTTTTTTGCAAAGTTAATGTCATTAATATTTACTGGTATAAACTTAAGGATTCAAGCTGAAAAAGTTTCTTGGTGAATAACTTCCCGTGATGAATGGATTTTTTTGTGACATTCTGTCAATCATATTATACATATTTATTTAATGTTGTGAAATTAGAAAGATGATGACACATTTCCCAGTAGTTGTCTTGGTTTCAATAGTACAGTTATCGTGCCTAAGCGATTAAATTAGAATTTATTACCGTATTTCTCCGAATAAAATCTGCACTTTTTTCCCGATTTTGGGACCTCAAAATTGGGGTGCGGCTTATATTTGAGAACTTTCTTAAAAAATCGTAAAAATGACCGATTTGAGCAAACCAGCCATTCGGATTCATGTGGACGCCAGCTAAACTCGCCTAAGCCACGGGGAAAGTAAGAAATAATGCTGAAGAAGGTAAAATTGGTGCACAATTTATTCATACAGTAAAAACTCGTAATTACGAAGTCGACGGGACCGGAAAAATTGCCACTTCATAATATCAAATTTCGTATGAACGAGTATCTTTCAAAAACATCGCGATGAAGCTCTTTTTTGTTTCCTTAGATTAAGATGTACTCTCGCGACGTACTTGCATGATTTACGAAGTTATAATTCATGAAAGTATATTTAAATGTGTATTCATGCCCACAAGGTGCACTCATTGTCAGTTGAACACAACTTATTTGTCGAAGTTTGATTCTTCCTATTTTCGGGATTTCCACCGCGTCGTTCCAGCTTTTCGCGGCGGAAATCCCGAAAATCAGAAGAATCAACCTCCTTTCAAGCCCCGCTGAAATTTACATCACGACAACCAACTTTTCGTTTTTTTTTCCAATGAATGACTAGGCAATGAAGCGTCTTTGCACAATTTTCGTGCAGTTTAGACTAAGCCTATGAAGCTTCTTAGCGCATTTTTCTATATTATTTCCTAACTGGAGAACTCGTAACTTTAGCGTTAGCGATGTATAATCATCAATAATATTGATTTATAAATACATTAAGGAAGTGAGCGACTTGCGCGATCATTTGCACCGGATATTGAAGACAGTGAAAATAAGATTCTCTCACGGATGCTATGCGATGGATGCATGTTATGTATTCTGTACAAATAATGATATGCCCGTTAATCTCGCGAAATAACAATTGTTATTCTCCCTTGGATTCATCTTATCTGGGCGTGGTTAGTTCCGATACGATGGAGCTTATAGAAAAGTCCAACTAAATATGTACTTTCAAAAGTAGATTGAACATACAAGCCACGCACTTCAACGGCGGAGGCGAAAGAACTCCTTTTACTCGATCGGTTACTAACGATGCTATCACTACAAATCAATAATTTTCGTTTTCCACTATACTATGCGAAAGCTTCATTTGTGGCTCTATTCAGATTAGGTCGCCTGCTCTTCATTCAATAAATCTCAGGATCCATTTAAGGAATCAATGGATCCTGGCGACAGCGTGACTTTCGGCATCTCATAGGATGGTTCCACTTATCCTCTTCTTGTTTATATCTCTAATAAGGATTAAGCTACAAAACCCTTATTTAATTCTCAATCAATCTGCAGGAACGCAGCTGAGCTCTCGTTTAGAATATTTTTTCAATCACTGGGTTGAAGCGAAAGGGGAGAAAGGTACCTACACCATTTTCCGATACAAATATGTATGAGTGCTTGAGCATTTTTTCCCTTTGATTATGCATGCGCCCAGCGCTAGTCATACTTTAGAATTAATGTGCGTAAAAGTAAGTGGTCGTACGAACCAAGCGAACTCATTTTTCTCTGGTTTTCTTGGCTGTTGGCGACGAAAGAAGGAAAGGGAAATACCTTGCTCGATGTCTACATCAAAACACTCAATTAGAGCGGGAAATTAAACCTGATTCTTTCGATGATAGCTATTGCCAGCCGGAATAATTATACCTTGGAGCAAGGTTGAGTATAATCAGT
Source organism: Pyrrhosoma nymphula (assembly GCA_963573305.1). NCBI lineage: Eukaryota > Metazoa > Arthropoda > Insecta > Odonata > Coenagrionidae > Pyrrhosoma > Pyrrhosoma nymphula. Next base: position 39,981,207 of record OY754337.1, read on the forward strand.
CTGAAATAGTGCGAAAAAAAGCTTCTTTGGGTTATATTTAAAAATGAATCTACCGCTCGAACAATACAGCACCATCTCCGATACATGTCATAGTTTTTGAGCACACACCCGCAGCAAACAAATGCTGTACCAGGAATATTCATCATGGATTAATGCTTGCGAAAATCGGTAGCAAAAAATGCCAGGGATCATGAGAGGAAAATGCTGGTTGTAGCAATTAGTCTCTCGCGTGCGAGTATATCCGTACACAACTAATTTACATTTTTTACTCGTTGGCAACTCTGTGGACTCGTGGTAACAAAGCCGAACGCATTTTTAATCCGATTGGTTCCATATTTTATGTGCTACGATGCCTACGATTCAAAGTCGTTCTTAAGGTCTGGTTTCACTGGGATGTCCAACCGCTGCGTCTGGACGTCGCGGCTGGACGACGCGGTCGGGTGGTTTCATTCAGGCATCTACATCCCGTTCCCGCGGCTGGGCGATGTGGGAGAGTGTGGATTTAGTTTAATTACGAATTTGTTATCGCTTTGTGTTTCCTGAAAGTGAGTTGATTTTAAGCTGAAATGGATGGTGAAGATTTAGTTTTGTTGGAAGACGAAGAAAAGGACGACCAATGTTGCAAGTAGTTTTACACAAAAGAGCTGGAAAGGACGCGTAATATAAAATGCGGAGAGAGGAGAGCAGAAAAATCACCGAAAATTGGGACTGCCCGACTAGGCGTCCGCATCACGACTGCTCTCGAAACAGTCGAGATGCAGACGTCGGGCATCAGCCGTCAAACTCGACGGCCGAGACGTATCAGTGAAACCGAACCCATTTGATATAGATTGGATGAGTACTGCAGTGACTTCCGGCTGCTGGACATGGACGCCGCACGCGGCCGCGGGATGCCCCAGCGAAACCACACCTTTTCTACTGTAGCATTGAAAAATGAGATTTCGTTCAGGTAATACATTCAGTGCATAACGTATTCGGCGACGATGATTAATTAGATGTTTAACTCTGACAAGGAGTGCCGGAAAACGTTCCTGTGATCCATCACTATTCGTATAAACGAGTAACTTTTTCATGTCGGGACCAAGATCCGAGGTTCGTAATTTTAAAACTTCGTTATTTCGTAATATCGCGTACACTAAGATACCCTTTTGGTCGGAACCGAAGATTTTGCTTCGTAAAATCAAAATTTCGTAATTTCAAAGTTCGTATTTTCGAGTTTCTACTGTATATTAAAGGAAAATATAGGTAACATTGAGTCACACTTACGTAGGTAATGTAAAAACATATATATAATTCTAATGCCTAATACTGTAGGACGTACGGGATGCACTAAAAAGGGTGCGGCTTAAATTCTCGTATTAACTTTTTTCCTTGTTTGAGACCCCAAAAATGGGGTGCCGCTTATATTCGGAGAAATACGGTATATCCCTTTGCACGTTACCTTGTTTTTCTACATTCAATCTTTTATTCACGAGTTCAGTACAATTTCATTTGAACAAATCCACCATCTTACAAGATGTTGTATATCCTAATAATGTCCTTATTTATTTTCCTATCACTATGACAATCAACTAAAAAAATGATTAACCCTCCGGTGGGCGTGCCAAATTCACTCCCATGAGTGGGCGAGCCGCGGCAATTTTACTGCAAAAATAAATTGCATTCCTATATTAAAGGACAAGATAATTTACTAATAAAAAAGGCTGATTAAGTTGTTACAGATACATCTTTTATTGTTTGACACTGAATGTACATTGTTAATCATCTTAGTTCATATCTAGGTCCTGTTCATCTTCCTATCTCATACATGTTGTCTCTTGATGAAAATGCCTCCTACATACATTATTTTTTACATTACTGGCACACAATTTTTGACCTGCAATTTTGATGCCACCTGCAAAGATGGCATATTACTGGTTTAGGTGCTTCAGGAACCGGTTCCTTGTTCTTATATTTTCCTAAAATTTCTTTTATATATTTAGTCAAACGTCAAACTCTCTTCAATGTCACATAGCTACTGATGTGTCCGGTGGATAATTGATCCGGATATCGGAAGTACTCCGTCCTATCATGAAAAATGAATTCCTGGAGAGAGGCATTAAATACAAATGGTACCAAATGGAGAGCTCAGAAACTAAAATATGCGGCAATTTGCCGTGGGCAAACCATGTGGGTTAAAACATGTTAATAGACAAACAATTAAAAAAAAACAATTAAATTCAATATTATACAAATAAATAAATGCATTAAAGTGATTGTGGTTGTCATTGAATTAACCATTCATGCAGTTGACATGCGTCACAGTTAATAAATAATCATTTTGCTGTAACAAAATTTGGAGATGCCATTTCTAATATTTTTAAGCATTGCTTGCCTTTTCAATCAGGTAAATTATCCTTAATTTTTTCCTGTTTTCATAGTGTATTCTTTTGCTCATTTTCAGCTAATCCAAATGTGTTCAACTTTTACGTGTACCTGAGAACTCATCCATTGCTGATAAGGCAGTATATTGCTTCAACTGCTCTGGACAAAAAGAAATCACACGCTGTTGTCCTATCAGGTTTTAGCTATGGAATGGACAACAAAACAGCCAACTTGGATAAGCAGGTAAGTGATCCAGTTATGCATCGATGAACGTTTTTGTTAGAGGTGGATTGAACCCTAAATTTTCTCAAATCCTAACCCGAAGCCAGATCCTGAACGGTTCTCGAACCCCTTGAAACCTTCTTATAGGAATAATAATAGTAACATAAAAGAACTTATTATTAAAGTTAGCAGCTTTCAGTTATGGCCACATGGATCTTTGTTTGATTTATGAATGCACATTTTAACATAATATTTTTTTTAAGAAGATACAAATAAATGCTGTAACGCAGCCCCCACTACAGTAGTCCTACGTAAAATGCAGGAAATGCATTTGCTGTGATATTCTTATGGTGAGGTTCCAAAAAGTTATGACATTATTTCTTACCAAAGGCCACATTTTATGGGGCACTTTGTTCTTTTTTACAATATACATATGTATATGCATTTCGGAAAGTATCAGCCATATTTTTAGCTAGAAATTTTAGGTAATTCCTAGGCAAATTTTTCATAAAAAATAGTAACTGTATGCCCATCACTTTCTTGATCGGTAAACTCGTTCTGACACCAGTTTTGATGTAATAAAAGGACAATTTGAGACGAAGTCATAAAAGAGATGATAAAGAATTAAATTTTCTTCTCATTGTCATGTGATTTTCTAGCTTCAGAGGACGTAGAAGGTCTTGGTTGAAAACAGTACAAGTAAATTGCTACCAATTTGTCAATAAGTTATGTACCTTGACAGTGGCAGGCTTTGCTTCGTAGAAGTTCATTATGTTAGAATCATGACTAATCAAAATACTTTGTACTTTTCTACAAATTTTATTTGTACTATGCGGTTCACCAATTTACAGAATCCTCAGGTACAGAAAGTATCATCTTTACCTGTCGATTCCGTAAATCAGTGAAGCGTCGTACAATTAAAATTGCAGAAAAGTACTATTTATTATAATTAATCATGAATACTAAGCTATATACCTCTTTAACCCTTTCGCGACGGGGACGTGGAAAACCTTTTTGCTTTGCCAGTGCGGAGCTTTCACTACGCTAGGATCTTCACCGGTACCTATTTCCCTAACTTGGGTCGGGGGCCAGAGGGGTGTTGAACCTTTTGCTCGGACACCGGGCTGAGATAATCTCCGCCCTTTTCCGCTTGGGGTGCCCATTACGGCATGCGGTCGCGGTCAACTATTTTTTATGCGATGGTTTGGCTAAAAACATTGTTGCTACAGCCTCGATATTTGTTTCATCAGAAATGAATTATTCTTGTTTTACAAGGACTTTACAGCTTTTAAACGAAATTCTATCGTTAATATTAAGCTCTTTAGCAACAAAAATCGTATCAATGGTAAAGATTCCTTTACACACAAACTACGTTAAAAATAACAGTAGAACTCCGTTTTAAATTTGCGGTTGTAGTCCTAAACATAAGCAATGCACTTATAATGCTCAATTTGCCAATAACACAAAAACCTTTAAGTTTGTTATTCCACTACACCAGCAAGCAACTGACCACGGACCCCTGCTGTGAGTGATGTTCGCACTGCGAGGAAGGGTCGAGGTAATCCCCTCCCGCGAACCGAGACAGGGTACCGATGGCGTCCCGAGAAGAAGTCCTTTATAACACACACCTTTTAGGCTTGCTTAGGTCTAGCTTAGCGGCACGACGTGCTATCACGTCGTTTGTTCGTTTGCGTCGAAAAATTTACGCCGCTCGTAGCTAAAGGGTTAAACGATTCCCTCTGCAACACTGATGACTGCCACTTTCATGATAAGCAAGGTGCTATTTATTTTAGAGGCATGTGATCCAGATAAGTCATCAAAAAATATTTTCACCTGGAATAGAAATCTTCAATTTTCGTGTCTTTATACTATTATAACAGCATATTCGGAATTTCTACTGGTATCCGTGATGATTCAATATCTTATTTAAATAAAATTTACGGGACCAACAAAGTCTTACATGCCATACTAACCTTCTATTCAATTTTTTTCCCTTAGCTCCATAAGGAAATTGAAAATTTAAGGACTACTACTATTTACAAACAGATGATGATTGAATTCGGGTGTTCAGGGCTCTACATCTCGGAGGCAAAGACTCAACCCACTAATATACAAGGGGGGACCCAAAAATAACCAAACGGAATTTGCTGTGCGCGTCGCTCTTGTAGTTCGGGCTTCTCCCACTAGATGGGTGTTTAGTAACTCCTCCTGAGTCATTGTTGCAAGCAGCATCCCTTTAGACGGTTGTAGCGAGCCCCTGTGACAGTTTTCATTCGATGAGTTTGTCGACCTCTTCGATTTTGGAAATGGCTGATATTCGAGAACAGCATGCAAAGGTTGAAATTTTGTTTTCTGCTCCGTAAAAGTGCATTGGACGCGGTTGGTATGTTGTCTGCAGTTTTTAAAGAACATGTATTGAAAAGAACTTAAGTTTATTAGTGGTATTCGCGGTTCAAGCACGGCAACATGGTGATCTAAGACATTCAACGCCCAGGCCGGCCTTCCACGTCCAGAACTGATGAAAACGTGGAAAACATTCATGTTCTTGTGCACGAGGATAGAAAGCGTACTATTGATGAACTCGCTGAACTATCTGGTCTTTTGTGGAGTTCATTGCAGCGAATTTTAGCTGAAGGTTTGCGAATAAGAGAATCGCGGTAAAATTCATCCCCCGCTTGTTGACTCCTGATCAAAAAATGGCTCGTGTCACTGCTTGCCGTGACTTTTTGGACCACTTGGAAGTGGACAAGAACTTTTTTGACAAAATTATCACCGGGGATGAATCGTGGTGTTATGGGTATGACCCCGAGACAAAGCAGCAGTCGTCGCAGTGGAAGGCAGTTGACTCCCCTCGCCCGAAAAAGGCCCGGCAAGTGAAATTGGCCGTGAAGACAATGCTGATCTGTTTTTTCGACGTTCGCGGCATTTTTCACTCGGAGTACGTCCCTGAGCATCAAATGATGAACCAAGTCTTTTACCTGAGTGTTTTGAGGTGGTTGGGCGAGAGTGTTTGGTTGAAATGGCCTGATTTGTGACGGAGTGGGGACTGGTTCTTCCACCATGACAATGCACCAGCTCACACAGCCATTTCTGTGCGTGATTTTTTGGCAGAAACTGCATGACACCACTTCCTCACCCACCCTAATCACCAGATATCACACCTTGTGATTTATTTTTGTTCTCCCTGATGAAAAAAGAGCTGAAAGAGAAACGTTTTGCAGACATTGTGGAGGAGAAAAGAAAATCGAAGGCGTCGCTGCAAGGCATCGGAAAGGATGAGTACGAAAGGTGTTTTGCGCAGTGGAAAAAACGTTTGAACCAATGCATTAGCGCTAATGGAGAGTACTTCGAAGGTGACTTAACGTCTGTTACTCAAAAATATAAATTCTGATATTTAAAAAAAATGGTGTCCGGTTATTTTTGGGTCACCATCGTATAAAGTTGTAATAGTTGTCACAAAGACTATGCACAGGATATTTGTGATCCAGGCACTGCTTAAATTGCACCATTTGCATTCTTTTAAATCAATGCTTCAATTGGACGTCAATAAAAATCACCTGTTGGCCTGAATATAAGACGGTTATTTTTTTCACTTGGAAGAGGTCGACAGTCACTACCGATCTTATTTTCATGCACTTAGAAAATAAAATTACGGGATGCAACCCTCACATCATTGGTGGCTGTTGGCACACTTGATCCTTGCTATTATGAATTCAAACTTGATTACAATGTCACCATGAACGAAAACATCACATTCAAGCACATCAGCAGAGTATGCTATTTCGTTATGCATTGACGTCTGCATGGGCAAATGTAAAATAGCCATCACCATGCAATTAGAATGACTGGTAATTATGAATTAGACGGACTCATCGTATTTTTTCAAAATTTTTTTTCTAATGGCTTCCAATACGTTCTATGACTAAGAAAAATATTTTTTTTGGTGCGCTGATGCCAAATAACCCAGATATTTACGATTTTCGAAGGGTGTAGAAAATGAGAGAATGACGTTTTTTCAAGTTTTTTATTATGACCAATTACGTACCATATTCACAAATTAATACGTGGGAGGGTACAGCACAGCGGCAGCCAGAAAGAAATGGTGCATACGCTCATGGTGGTCCCGATAGAGCATTTTAAATTGCAGCTCTGCCAGATACCCGAGAAAGTTCTCTTTTCGCTGACCATATCGTGGCACCTTGTCCCGTACTTCCCACCAGATGCGTTCAATTGTGTTCGTGTCAGCACCAGTGCTCGGGTCCACGAAGTTGACTGAGTGGTTCACTGTAAGGTGCTGGAAACCCTCATCTGCGAGACAGTTGTAGGACTTCCAACTGTCACTCATGATTGTGGTACCTGGTAGCATCAATTCTTTAATGACAGACAGGAGCATCGCTGAGTCGCGCGATTCCACGGGAACAAGGAAACACCGGCCGGTTCTGTGCTCAATTCCGCCGAAGACCCATTGCCCCTGGACGAGGCGGCCTCGGTTATACTTCCTCCTCCCCAACTTGGCGTCGTCAATTTCGACGAAGGTGTCAGGACCGCCGATCTTCTTCGACGATTCTAGGATATGCTCGACGAAGACTTCCCGACAGTGGGAATACCAATCCACACCAAACAAAGTGTGCACTGACTTCAAGCTCCCTTTCGATGAGTTCTTGACGAGGGGGCTGCAGCTGCAAGAGGATGCTAACCAGCTTCACTTATTTCTCCAGCGTCAGTCTTGACCCGTCTAAGGAGGTACCTGCCCTTGCAGATACCTTATAATTACAGCGGCGAGTACGCTGCTTCCTGACAGCGATGCTGCGTTGGCACCTAAACTGGAGAGACTCCCGGTGAAGATGGCACACCGAACCACACTTTTCGCATCAGGTGGACCTGTTTAAAACTCCATGCCAAAGCAAAAAATCCAACACTTCTTCATGACCCCATGCCCCGAACTCGAACAATTTCACCTTGCACACTGATTCACAATTATCACTCATGTTGCATGGACTACACCGAGTAACGAACTAAATGCTAAGTAAGCTCACTGAAGTCGAAGTGGAAGTAGGTGACTCACAATACTCTCTCGAGTGACTAAAACCACAGTGTCGCTTCACTTTATCAAGCATGCTGAAGTCGAAGTGGATCTAGATGACTCACACTACTTTCTCCAGTGACTCAGACCATTGTCTCTACGTAATCTACAACTCGCGTGGCTCTCAGAGATCACAAAACTTGTTCTTGAATGCAAAAGTAATACTTTCTAAAATCGTAAATATCTGGGTTATTTGGCATCAGCGCACCAAAAAAAAATATTTTTCATAGTCATAGAACGTATTGGAAGCCATTAAAAAAAAATTTTGAAAAAATACGATGAGTCCGTCTAATTCATAATTACCGAATGACTTACTGATGTCATGGATATCACAAATGAATGATTAAACTTTCTAATGGACAAATACATAGCATGAAAGTTTTCTAGGAAAAATCTGTTCCTGAAAAAGAGGGGCACTGACAGCTAGGACGGGCTAAAAAAGTGTGTATATCAGTTTCCAGATGTTGTCTGCCAGGCTTGAGCACAGAGCTAGGCTAGAGAAATTTTTGCATGTTTGACTGTCTATGGGGATGCAATGTTTCTTTCGTCGATTGAGATTAAGATTTTACTCAGCAAGTAGAAAACCATACATAACTAGAATTACTTCAGTTGAAGTGGCAAGGTTACGATTTGAATCAACCAAAATAATGGAACCCCTCATTTTGTTCGAGCACTAGCCACATCAACCCTGTGTTGGCTGTTGAGGCCCCCAAAAGGAGCCCCACCCCCTCCCCTAACAAGAGGCAGCCCCCTGGGTAAAAGTGAAGTCAGGCAAAGGTAGATGAACAAGGATAAGATGAAGGAATGATCTTCTCGGTTTAAACCCATCTCTTTCTTGCAGAATGAGTCCTGAGCAGATGAATTTCTTTATGTCCTGGAATAAGTAGTAGGAACATTTTATCTTGAGGGAGAGAGGTATTTGGGGCAAAACTGGTTTTGGGCGTTCAATTGTTTGGACCCGATGGAGGACGGACCACTTTATCTGTCAACTTGACAAATATGACATTTTTATTGCCACCGGCTAGTTTTTGCATGAGTGGGATAGCTAGGTGGCATAACTGCCTTTCCATGAAGTTCACCGGATTCCAGAAACCTCAGAAAGGATGTTTCCCAAACATCACAGTAAACATAATCGAATCTCAATCGGTGATTATCATCGGTCATCACAATTATAATTATTGCGTGTAATAATGCTTCCATTCGATGTGAAGGCAGATTTACGAATGGAAGATGATTTCCATCAAAGTTTCTTGTGTTGTACTATCTCGATGTGAATCAGTACTTGCATGTGGTCGTTCTGCTTTCACCTTTCTCCCTAATTTTCTGTAAAAATTTATGACTGAAGTAAACAATGAGCATTGCAAGTTGATAATTGCATCATCCATTGTTTATGAAAGTTGAAGGAGCAATCTTTTTGGATGATTGCCATATTGTTCTCGCTTAATGTGTCCCGCACTGATGAATTTCATCTTGTCTCAGAAGGGCTGTGATTCACGTCAGACATGAGTATAAATTCGATTCTGTACAGAAATATGCTGTTGATATAATTTCCATATTATTAACTGAAAGTAATCTGCATTTCGTAATATGAAAGCAATTAAAAGTGAAATGATGGCATTTGTCACATGATGTTCCTAAGGTAATGAATATGCTCGCCGATTGAAAAATGTATCTGGTGTGGGCAGCAGTGGAGGGAGAACAAGCTATGTGAAGAAGTTGGCCAAAAAACTGGCCCAGGTTGGCGTAGGTGCTGCCATTGTGGCAGAGTGTCGATTGAAAGTTTTGAGTATATATGTGCAGTGTTTTTAGGTAAGGATTTGAAATACATATTCAAATCACGAAAGAAGCACAAAGATTTGAGTCTTCAAATCTCCAATCTTTTCCAATATTCTTGGGATTTGAGGGTTAATGGATTCAAATGTCCCATCCCTAGTTTTTGTTAATACATTATGAACTCTGTGTTGAAATTTCTGTTAGGAATCATTCTCTGCCCCTCGATGATTGAATCATTCTTTAGAATAGTGAGTATGTAAATGTATAGCCTCAATGTCCCCTCTGGAAGTAACTCAATGTGCTTGAGATCTTAGTAATTCATGTAATTTTATGTACGATCATTGTGAGAACATTGTCTCAGAAATGGGTTTGATATTTCATGGGGATACTGCCTCAATAAAAAGATTTTTCAAGGTAAAAATTGCATGATGGAGTTGTCCTTAATATATTCCATTCATTTCAAATCCTTTTAAAAACATGAGGATTGGGTTAGTGTGTTGGCTATAGTACTGGCTTCCCATCCTTTGAGCATGTGTTCAAATTTTGGCTGTGGTGGAGGTTTTGCAGACGAATTCTGTTTCCTTCTTTGGTGCTCTTGATAGAGCACTTCACAAGAGCAGTATTCCATCCATTGGAAGAGAGTGGTTAAACTGTGTACAACTTAATTTTAGGGTTATGTTGACACCAGGTTTCTCTTCCCCATTCCTCCATCCCCATTGCATTCCTTCCTTACCAGCCTACCTAACTATCCTAAATGATGCAAATGACCTAAGTTGCTGGTTGCTTCCCCGAATAGCCAACCAACTAGCCGTCATTTAAAAACTGGATTTGCTTTTGGTGGAAGTTCTACTGTTTTGGAATGCAATGCTAGAGCTTATGACTTTATGTGACTGCAATATGAACTATGTACTATGACACCTTAGTTTCCTCATTTTTGGGAAGTTTCTTAAATTTAATTTTATAAAATCCTGGGGTTTAAACTGCCCATCAAGGATGGTGATGATGGTAAGATGGTATGATGATGGAATGACTTCTAGGATTACATTTATGTTCACCTTTTACTGGCCATTGAGTAGCTTAGTCAAAAGATAATACATAGTTTGTGGTGGAAAAGCTGTGAAGCACTTGAAACTTCCTTTACAGTCAAATTAATCGATTGTGGTGATACTTGGTGGAAATTGAAGATAGAATACATTGTTACAAAAATAATTAGTGGAATTTTTTACAGTGTTTTTGTAACAATGAATTCCTTTACAATGACTATAAATGCACATAAATTACCATTAACTTCTTGCTTTCAGATATTATTGGAAGATTCAATCACTCCATTGGAAAGGCAGTTGTACTTCACCACAGCCCATGCACACTTCAAGGCAGGATGTCCAGCTTTAGCATTAGAAGTTCTCTCTAAACTACCTAATAAAGTTTTAGATTCTAATGGAAATAACTCTCCTAGTAAGTGATTTTTATCAAATAATCATACATCAAGCAATATACGAATGTATACATATTTAGCCAAACTCTAAATCCAGTATCATGGTAATAGGGGTAGAATGTGAATCAGGTCTAGGCCTAGCAAAACTTAATTAATTTGGAATTTTAAAAAAGGAATTGATAAAAAACATGCCATCGCCTGATATTTTTTGTTTTCTGTCCTATTTATGAGACAAAGGTTTATATTTTGCTTAGAAATGTATTCATTGATTATATAAAAATATGTACAATTTATAAGTTATGTAAGAACCTCTTCTGTTTTTTGGCTTCATACAATATATGAGATATATTATAGAGTATTGGTCTGTATTAAAAAAAAACAACACAGGCTGTAATATTGAGATGAGAATACTCTCCATTACATAGGCATAAAATCTCTACCAAATTCAATAAGTGTGAAGAGGATTTTCCTAGGATCTCCAAATTTAGCTTGAAATCCGTAAAATGACGCTGTAAGGAAATGAGGGTGGAATATTTGGCCTTTGATGTCAGTTTTTTTTGCCAGGTTGCCAGGAAAAGGAGAATTTCTATGGCAAAGGATTGCATTAATGTAGTGTTAATGGTTTTAAAAAGTTTATTTCTCACGCTGAATTCTGTGTGGGGTGGGTTTCACTTCACATGAATGCTGTTTTTGCCCATGTCAAGTATGAGTGAAATATGTTTTAATCGTGTGGGATAACTATGTTTGATTGTAGACTTGGAGGGAATAATTAATAAATAAAAATTTGTTGATACATTAGTCTACTTAGTGGAAACATCTGGAAATATTAGATTTTTTGCATTAACTTTGGTTTGCTTCCGTGTTTTGTGTAGGATTGGAAAAACATACCTGTGCATATTAGCCATTGTGGTTCAGTGTGCTTTATATTTGTTATTTTGAAAGTGAGCACAGAATCAACTCAAGAATTTTTAAGAGAATAACTATAATTCATATTTTATTTCCAGGTCTCCTGAGTAGTCCTATCAAATCAAGACCTCAAGATCAGCAAATAGACACAGGGATTTTGGATGACAAATCCATGTGGACTTCCACTGAGAAAAGTAATCGCACAACTGCATATATATTTATATTCATGTACTGTTTTATTTTTCCTATTTCCTTATGGTGCTTTTATACTCATATTTATAAATATTCTTATAGTTATCATTAACATAATTTTCTACTTGTCAGTAATTCTACCATTTACATGATTTCTTAAGGATAATCTTTGGCATCTTTACTCTTAAATGTATATTAAAATAGCCACTGTTGTTGAAATTAATTTTTACATTGCAGCTACTGATTTTGATTGGTCTGCCCCTGTGAAGCCAAAGGAAGAAGAATTAGTATTAGATTGGTCTCAACCTGTTTCAAGTCAAAGGAAAGATTCCTTAGAATTGAAATGGGATGAAGATGATGATGATGAGGAGAAAACAAGTGACACACAAAATACACAGTCAACAGTGAAGCAGATGTCAGGTTTGTGCAATGTTACATGTATCTCTTTCTGATTTTCCCGAGTTACAGTGAAGGTACTCATAATGAAGAAAAAATCTTTTTAGTGTTAGTAGCCATTAAGGAAAATGATTAAGTTAAGGTACAGGTACTCTGACTCACCTTTTACCATAGACTCCCTTCAGTACTATCAGTTGTGAAACAATCTATGCATGCATATAATATCTATTAATTGAAAAAACTTCTGCATGCTATGACTTTAAAGTTTAATCAACAATCTGGTTTTTTAATTAACGTATGAGTTTTTTCTTAAATTAGTACCTTTGAAAATCACCGTTGCAGAATATTTGAGTAATTAGAGCTGTGAAAAAATATTTGTGTGTTGCTTATCTCCACATGCATTTCAACTCATCTATTTAATATTGTTATTTTGTAAATTAATTATTTGTTCATGTTAGGGTGCTGTATTGTACCAATACACTGGAAAAGCATCTTGAGGAGAAAATTGAAAATAGATAAAGTTAAAAATTAAAAAATCAAATGGTCTTTTCTTTTTTCTAACTCTCTTCAGAATACTTGGAGTCACATTGTATTCGGGATTGCATTATATTGGGGCTAATAGCATACATATTTAAAAGAATGGCAACCCAAATTCATTCACAGCCAGGAGATCTGCTGGCTTCCATGAACATCAATTCAACGGCTAAAACTCCTTATTACATATCTGGCATGAGTGGGAAATGGGGGTTGCCAGTTGAATATGCCGGTTGCTTTCCGGTTGTGTTGCTTTCAGAAGTCATATGAAATTGGTCAACTTCTATTTAATCTTTAGGAGGCACATAAATATAAAGAAGCAATAATGAGAATCAAGTAAAATACCTTTATTACAAATAAAGTTTGTGAAATATAATTCTTTAAATTGGATTATTTCACTTCTTGAAAGTCATAAATCACCTGCACTATATGAATATGTAATGCATGGACAGATTGGATTTCTATGCTTCTTGATGCAAGGAACTACTCCACAGAAATTGTCCTTGAAAGAGTTAGAATTTAGACCGTCAGATGATGCTGCCTACCACCATTTACTCTCCAGTGAAAGAAATGTTGAAAAGGTCAAGTTGGCAGAACAGTCTTACCTACAGAAAAACTACTTCTAGAGAGACAAAAATTGTACAATGTTCAAACTGACAACAATAATTACTAGGCCGAATGTATAGGCCTTAATTACTATAGTAAGTAGTATATAATGTAGTATTTCATAACAAACTGATAAAACGGTATATGATAAAACGCTTTGATGTGGTATTTTGGTTGATATTTCTTTGAGGTCAGTCACTGGGCCAGCAATCGCTTCTTCACGGGAAGCTGTTGTTGGGGGTTTAGGAGAGGTACTCTTGAAAGTTTTCTTAAATATGTCTCTTATGTCTATCTGTCTGCATGCCTTCCTTCTCTCTTTTAAAAAAATGTGAATGTAGTAGGTGAAATAGCATTACAGTCTGTATGGTGAAGCATTTTCACTGTTCTACAAATTTTGATGTCTTCATAACCTTTGGAAGCAACCCGCCTTGAGAATTGTGCAATGTGTTTTTCCTCATCATCACTTTTGTCTTCTTGTGAATTGCATTTTTCCTTATTCATTATCCTTTAAATTAACTACTCTGTGTCTAATGTCGTCATAACAGGAGCATCCTTGTCAACATCCAGCCATTTATCAAGTTCATTGCACAAATTTTTTTTAACTAGATGATCGACACTTGAGAATACCACTAGTTCTAATTTTTTGTCATGAACTATTTTCATTTCCTTGTTATTTTGGCTGTGAAACCCAACCCAACCCCCTTAATTGCCTAACGATCCATCTTCAAACATTGCCAGAGGCCATAATTTTTGCGATGAGTTTAATTTTTCAGTCAGTTGAATGGCATTGAATCCTTGCATGAGAACATTCCAATTCTCACCCTGTTTAAGTCTTTTGTAAATTTCAATTTTTTTGTTTTAAAATTAAAATAACAAATTTCTACTTCGGTCCTTGATGGTTATTCTTGGCCGACAGCATCACTTAGGGAGAGGTTGAAACTGCCCAAAACAACAATTATAATTTGAACTGAAAAATAACACTCACATGTCTCCCATGCTCACATTTTAAATTAGTTTCAGCTCACTCCCTGCTGTTAAAGTATCGAATGTGTTAAAAATAGTCGCAAGTAGAAGAATTACCACAAGGTTTGAAATGCCGTTCAAAGTTCAAATTTTCTAGCAACCACAAATTTTCATGCCGGTTACTTGAGAATTCTAGATGCTTGAATACATACTGGATAAAAGAGTACTGTACATAGTTATTTTATGGATCAAACTTAAGATGATGGATGATTTTGTTGAGGTATAATTTGGCAAAAACCATCTACTTGGAAAAATTTGGTGAATTGAATTTGTTTGCAGAATTATTTTACTACGGAGAAGAGGGATCTATGTTGTAGTGTTTTCCATGTAATTTAAACCAATAAAATTTTACATTAGGCTTGCAATTTAATGTGTATTTTCAAGTAAATGGTTCATTACTGATAGAATGGATTGATGTTTTTGATAGGAAGAAGAGAAGACACAGAAGATGGTGAAAAGAGTGAGGATGGTAGTAGTGGGCCTGATTTGGATATTATGGCACAGCAGTTAAAATTTGTCGCATGCCTTAAAATTCTCATGGAGGAAGTTTCAACCCTTGCTACTGGCTTTGAAGTTGATGGTGGTCAACTCCGCTATCAGCTCTACGTCTGGCTTGAACGAGAAGTGGAAGCCCTGAAACATCTCTGTAACTACAGTGCTGGTGGACCTAGCCAGAGTGGGCCTAATGGAGACACAACGTATCCTAATGATTTAGGTGCCTATTACATATTTCATAGAGTACTTAATGTTTATTGTGTCTAAAGTGATGGCTATAAATGGTTCTCTCGTGAATATAAAAATAGCTAACAAAGGAGTGAGAGAAAAATAAAATTTACTCCAAAGATTTTTTCAGTAACTTTTATTTTTTTCTAAGTTCTATTTTTCTTTGCACACTAATATGGATAAAAAATGCATTTTATACGTGCATACCATCCATTTATATATGTTGTGTATCCTTGTACATATTTAATATCACCTGAAAAATTTCTGGTTTAACATTCGACCTCCCCCTTACTTGGATAATAACCTTCTTGAAAGGAAGTATGGTGCCTATGAGCACTAGGGTGGTCTTTATATTTTTTTTATTTTGGAATTTCTTTTGGAACACCTTCTGATTTTGTTTCAGTTGGATAGAAAACACATTGTGGCAAATTTTATTGCTTGCATTATTATTTGTCGTTTGTGGCTCCACTATTGACTTTATGTCCACATTTACATGAAAAAATATGATACCTAGTTATTATGCTTGCATGTTAAATGTGTACATTAAAATTTTTGTGTTATTCAGTTCAAAACAACCATGCATTGCAGGTGAAATATTATGTCAACTTGAGTTTGTTTTGCTGTGAATTCCGAAACTTATGGTGAAATCTTAAATATTTGTGTCAATATTTGATAATATTTTGGAAGTTTCAAGAAATAATTTCATTATCAGGTAATTTCTTTAACACTGTTGAGGAAATCATATTTTAATCATCCAAATTTACATGTCATGGTGGAGTTTGTTCAATTTTCGTCAATTTTCAGGATTAGTGCGGCTAAGTAATGGGTAGTACTCAATTTGTAATACTCTCACTCTTATTCCTGGGGCCATTGAAAGCCAAGTAGTAGCTCAGTGATGCAGCGGCACTGGGTGGCTCCCTGGGGGGCCGCTCGAAATGCAAGGGCCTATATCTCAGAAACGCATCAAGATTTGTAAAAACTAATGAAATTTCAGCCCTTTAGTTTAAGGACTCTACTTTTGCATTTTACTTGGGATATGCATTTTTTCTGACCAAAAAAATAATATTTAGTTTCAAAGTATATAGGACCCTTGGGGCACAGATTCCCGATAACTAAGGGTGACAGAATTTTAACACATAAATTCACACCCCACTTCGATCATTTTGAGGGGTAGAAAACATAACTTTTCTCAATTTTGAAAAATAAGAGCCACCCTACTTTTGAAAAATAAGAGCCATTCACTTATGTAAAATCAAATTGAACGTAAAATCGGTTTATGTAAAATCGAGATTCTACTATAATAACTGCTCCATACAGTATAGCCAATAGCAGCAGTATAGAGCGTTACACTTTTACTTGACAGTATGGGCATTACGGAGAACGTTGTTGCCTAAATTTATCTCCTTCTGCCTAACCTCAAGACCACATCAGCTATCATTTTCACTACAGAAAAGGAATCTCCATAAGAGCCCATACTTTCTACTAAATGTGGAATGCCCTACAGTAGGTTGCACCTTGCCTTTCTCTCTCTGTCCTGCTTCTGTCCTGACTCACCCTCGCTAGATGGTGAGCCTTGTGTGCCTCCTGGTTGGCGTATGAGGGCAGTGACAAATCACGCCCCTAAAACTCTGTGCTTTATCATCTGCCACACTGCCACATAGTCTTCAGTAGTTGGTTACCCTGCATGAGATGTGTCACAATGTATCTTCTTATGCCATTTTCAGAAGACCCTATGATGGATCCAGAATTCAGAGAGCATCACAACATGACTCCAACACCCATGAAACCGGGGGAAAAGCCTACCCTCCATGAAATTCTCATGGCTGAAAAGTTTGACTTTGAAGCCAAAGTACATCGAGCTGCGAGGAGAAAGAAGTGGTTAAAAGGTATTTGGCTCTCCCTTGCCTAATTTCATTTGGATAAACTTCTAATACTCTAGTTTAACTTAATACCACACTTACCTGTGTCAAGGACGCATCGGCGTCCAGTACGCACCTCAGTTTTGTAAATCAAAATTTTGTAAAAAAAGTCTTGTTTGAATTGAAAAACAAAATAGTTATTGGCCATTCATGTCAATAGCATCAATACCAGGTATCAATTACTGTTTTTCTATGCATGCCTCCACATTGAAGTCATGCAAAGTAATTGATACTTTTAGTTTGTAGATGATATACAGGACTTCAGGTTACTGTGTAATGCTGATAACCTTCCTTTAGGATTAGCATAGACTTATGAATAACATAACCTTCGGTCTTGAATGTACACTTCATATTTGAGAGACTTTTTCAGATAAAAATAGAATATGATTGGAAAAATTAAAGTTTATGATACTTTGGCCTCATTTTTAACCAAGTAACATATGTCAAGCTTAAATATTTCATATTTTAATGAACTTAAGAAAAATGTTCTATACGGATATTCTGTCTGGGAGTCAGGTGCAACATGACACTTGGGTTTTTTTCAAAATTACCATCTATTACCATCCATAAGAATTGTTCCACTTCAATATTGTGCTTAATCACTTAGCTGATAAAACGTTGAGCCACTTGAGGCACAACCATGTATAATGAAATATGGCGCCACAAAAATTGGAAGAAAGTCAAATTTCTCATTAAATCGTTGTTATATACTCTTTCTGTGAGCAATATCAGTGGTGGAGATGTCTACAGCCTCCCTTGACCAATTGCCAGCATTATTTAATGATGAGACAGTTGAGTCAGCATCTTGATTGAGGGTGTCATAATGTTTCGTACCATGCACAGCTTTTTCACCTAGAGTATTCACATCCTGATATTTGGTAGTACTGGAGGCAAGAGATAGGTCAGTGACAAGAGTTCATGTGATTAAATTCAATTGAAGGAAACCAACCAGATGTAAATGTGATGACACAATTCTGCTCAGTTTTAAAGCATTTAACCAATGATGACTGTCCTTTACAACAAAAAATGTCCAATTTCAACAATTAATTTATTCATTTTCAGCCAATGAAACTCTGCTTCGCACTCTGTTGAGCTACTGTAGTCTGCATGGAGCCAGTGGAGGTGGACTGGCATCTGTCCGTATGGAGCTTGTGATTCTCCTCCAAGAACTCCAGCAAGAAAAAACCCAGCAGCAACTTCTATCACCATTGCCCTTCCCCACTACATTACCCCTACTCTCAGCTAGTGTTGCCTGCAATAAGACAGTTATTGCAGATCCTGTTCGTCATCTCCAGGTTTGTCTCCTTCATTTTTCAATTTTTGCATGGTTACTTTATATGTATTATAATTGCTATTCTATTGATGTGCATTAGGGTGTCCCTAAAAAATCAACTTTTAAAATTGTGAACTCTCACCCTCCAAAAATGCCTGTGTCTTTCTGTAAATATATAAAACACCTTGAATTGTTTCAGAATAAAAAAAAATATTAAGAGGTCTCCCAAGGTCATTGAATTTACATGAAAATGCCCAAAATAATGTGAAATGCGGCATTTTTTTATTAGCTACATTAACAACTATTAATGTTCAAATGACATTTTTTTCATTGATGAAAGCTACTTGTATATTGTTTCAAACAAATTTTATATTATGTTTTTGCTCTGGGTAGGGAGAGGCATAAAATATTACTGAAATCAAGAAAAATATGATTTTGTCGACATTTCTACCTTCTGTATAATTCTGCACAAAAAGTGAACTTAGGTAAACTATTATCTTACAATTTGTAAATAAAACCAGGGAGGAAGAATGTTTTCAAACAATCGCTTATTTATTTACACATTTTTTATCAACTGTATTTCAAAAAGATTTTTGCGATTGTACTTTATAAAGTTCTTTCTGTGCATCTCTATGACTTGTAACCAAAACGGTTTTTGCTCTTTGTTCTTTGTTGCACAATTAAAGTCTTGTATCAATGCAACAGCTTGTTCAGCAACATCATTTACACAAGGCAAGTTTTTAGCAAATATTGCAGCTTTTGTATAGGATGGCGTTTCGGGCCAATCTTTAACTGGTACACTGAGGAAACTATCTTCAATTTTAGCTGTTTCAAAGAAACTATTAGAAATACACAAATCATCCAATTTGAGAGGAAGTGTTTCTAATAGATGTGAACTGAACTCCTTTCTTTTTTCATGTTCAAAACTAGCTTGATTTTTGCTCGTCAGAAACAATATCTGAAAACAAGGGAAGTGTTGTAACTTCTCCACTCAAATAACATGAATGACGTAATATCATTTTGATCCTATATTGCTTAATTGTTTGTCACCATATTCTTTCAACCTTTGCATCAGTAAAACATCATTAGGAGGAGCATCAACAGCAGATCGGAAAGTAAACCAAGACTGCAAATATACACATACAACAAACCGATGAAATCGTTGTAAACCTTGAAAATCTCGAGCAGTTAATACCATTGTGGTTTCATTCCCATTAAACAATAACTCCATTTTCAAGGAATAAATGGCTTTTGCCATCCAGCGAGCATCCAGTGTGGTAGAATTTTGCAATCCTGCATATTAATTAGAAATTTAAATTTTCCATAAATACCCTATTTTCTATTAGCTTGGGGGACCCCTAAAACTTTGTGAAATGACTTGAATTTTTTTGTAATATCATTTTATGACAGAAATAACATTTTTTAAAGGTGAGACTTGGCATTTTCAATTTTTTTATTTTTTTGGCCTCTCCTGGGACACCCTAATGTGTATCCATAGAAATTTGTAAAAATATGGAGCTGCTAAAGAAGCTTCAGATGGAATAACTAATATCTCTATGAAAACAAATAATTCTGTGGTACATTTCAACTGGCTATTATTAAAAGAGTCAATTATGTTGGTTGACCATCTTGTTTCTTCTTATGACTGTGCAGGATTTCTCTGGTCTAAATTACATGCACATTTATATTTTTTAAATTAAAGGCTGTTTTGTATGGCTATTGCTGAACCATTATGTTCTGATTGCTAACAACGTATTTTCTTTTCTTGCAGTCCAAAACTCATGATATGTTGCAGACTATAGTAGAACTCCGTTCCCCACCAATGCCTGTACGAACAAGATTTTCTGAGGTTTTTGTATTAAGAGATCTTTCTGTTGCCCTATCTGCTTGTATTTATCAGTCACTGTGTGATTCAGATTCATTTAGCATCAAACAGCAGCAACAAGACAGGTAAATACCAAACTACTGACTTTTTGTTAGGAAGTAAAATGATCCAGATATTTATGGATTATTTTTGTGCTATTTCAAAAGAAGCTATTATCATTTTTTAGCTTCATTCAATTAATGTAAATTAAAATTTTATACTACGTTAACAGTGAAAATGATGGTGGTTTTAACTTTGTAATTTTTATGAGAACAATCATTTAGCTTTTTAAAATGGAGGTTTGATTATTGCCTGTGCTTGCCTTTTTTCCAGTTACCAAAGTGCTGGTATTGAGAATATAGCACGAATAAACATTGTAAATTCAAATAGCCATTTAATAGCTGGGCATAATCGGAGGAGAAGATATAGCAGTGATGAGCCACTTCAAGTTACCACAATACCTAGTAAATGGCCAGGTAAGGTGAATAGTTAATGCAAATTTATTACACCAAAACCTGTTTAGCAAAATAATTATGGTGGAATTAATGATTTTCAGACAATTTTAAAGATTTTACTCATTTATTTGATTGTTTAATTTTTCATAAGTACTAGGTAATTTATTCTGTACTCATGAGACCATTGCTAACATACAAAGTAATTAGGGTCATGATAAAGGTCATATCCCCCAATCAAGAGTTTCTGAGAGTTTCCTGGCAATGATTGCTTACCTTTTCTTGCATGATGACATTGATGACTCATACCATGTCTTTGCAACGATGTAAGGTGTGGTGGGAGTAAATCGTAGTTATCTTCAAAATGTTATTTGTTGATAACCCACTGTATTAGGCTCATAGCTGCTTCTGTTCTTAATAATTCATGTAGTTAATGCATGCAGGACGGCAGAATATTTCAGCTAAATGGGTATACAGTGAACTGAGCCACTCAAAAGCTGAGTTACAAGGAATAATTGTGAAATAGATGAAAAGTTAATTTCTATTAGTTACGAACTGAATAAGTATTTTACTATTATTAGTTAGATTCAATCCTATGGGTGGCTTTGCCTCTCTTTCCTTATTTCTGATTATGGGTAGTGTAAACAAAAATAATGTAGCCAATCCTAAAATTGGTCTCAGAAAATGACGTAAGAGAAATTGTGGGATTCCTATGCCACATGGTGCAATATTAAGTTTGGCTTTCATGTAAAATTGCTCACTTTATTGGCTCTGGTGAATAATTATGGGCATAGATACCAGCTGGTACTTCTTATGGAGTTGGTGAACATCAAGTTTCATGAATTGTTATACCATTGTGGTGAATTAATTTCTGAATTGTGACTTTTCCAATGTTCAGAAAAATCATATTAGAGTTCATATCCTTGGGAAAGTCACTTGCCATCCATACATCAGGAAGATCTGAGTGAGCAATAATATTTGCACTTATGGGATCCTGCTCATCTGCACAAATTATATTATTTAATTTTTTCCTATGCGTGTGATAGCCTCTATGCTCATTGCATTCCTTAGGCAGTTTATTCAATACGTTACCTCACAGTGGAAAAGTCTCACAATCTAGGAGGGAGGCAATTTCCAGACATTAGAGGGGGGCAAAACGGGGTGGGATATCTAGTAGGGGAGAATGGAATGGGAATATGTTCTCGTTGGCTAATTTAAACACATCTTGGTAGAGAATGATCACCAACCGCTCACACGGATCCATTCCATTTCCTTTTCATGTAAAATGGAGCGGAGTAGCCAGGAACTCGCTCCAATGTCCTGAGTCCATTAAATGTCTCACGATGTGAAACTTCTCTTTATGGTCGTTTATGAAGGCTCTCTGATGCTCCAGCAACCATTCTTTAAAACTACGCCTGGTTTGACCCACATATACCGTATCAAAATCACTGCACCTTAGTCTGTATATCCTGGAATTTAACTGTGGGTCTGATTTCTTCACGGGGTTGGCAATTAGGCTTTTTAGGTTCTTTTTTATTGTAAAAGGCCACCCTTATGTCATTGGGGAGGCACTTGGTTGCTATCAGGGATGCCTCGTCCAAAAAAGAGACTTTTCCCCAGTATTGTTTTTTTTAGCTGTTGGGTAGTGTCCCGTATACATATCACAAGTTTACCTTTTTGTTTTTGTCTCTTTTTTTTTAAATTTGGCCGATGATGGGGCAAGGGTACCCATTAAGGGAAACTAAGTGTTTAATGGTGGTGAGTTCTCGGTTGAAGTTTGCTTTGGATAAGGGAATGGATAGGAGTCTGTTGATCATGGTATGGAATGAAAGCTTTTGTGAAATGTGGTGCCTTGATGAGGCCTGAATGACGTGGTCCGTGAATGTGCATTCTAAAAATTTCAAGTACAAAGGCACCATTGACAATGGAAATTTTGACATCTAAAATGTTCAATGAATTGTCCACACCTTTTTCACACGTGAATTTTATATTAGTGTGGACAGAATTCAGCCATTGATAAACATATATAACAGTCTCTCAGTTCCGGTCCATACACAGAAAATATCATCTACATAACAGTGATCGATGAAGATGTTGTTTCTGAGGGATTGTTCACAATTAAAAATGTTGTTTTCAAAATCATCTATAAAGAGTTCATCTAACAGCAAGGATAGCGGAGAACCCATAGCCAGGTCTCGACTTTGGTGGAAAAATTCACCATTGAACATAAAATAGTTTTGTGATACACACTTTTTTTGCTTCCATAATCTTGTTGATGAGCACACTAGGGACGTTGCTTTTTGGAGCACTGACTATGCTACGGGGAGGGCCTCTGGGGTGGGGACACTGGGGAAGAGGTTCAGTATGTCAAACAAGACCAGCAAGCACTTTTTTGGTGGCACTTTGTGGAAAAGGATTTCACAAAGTTTGGTGGAATTTTTCACACTGTAGGTCGGGACAAACCATGGCAGTTCTCAGAAGTGGGATTCATCAGATATTATATATGTATTGTGTCCATAATTTTATTGGGCCACTAAAGTACAATTATGTAATTGAATATTTGGGATTTGCTAAACCCATTCTTATTCTGCTCTTTTCTACAGGTGTCACCAATCTGCGTGCCCTCCTTGCACGAGAAAAGGATGAAGATACACCAAGGCTCAATGTCCTTTTGGTGGAAGCATTTGTGGCTACCTTTGTCAGTCTAATTGTTTATGCCCTTTCTACATGTGATTCAAGCATTCTATACCGTCTAGCTGGGCAGCGTTTCACTAACAACACTTGGGCAGCTCTCTTTGGAGGAGGTGTCAAAAAACTTCTTAAGGTGGCTGCTGGAGGAAGTGGTGCGAATGCTGTCATCTCAACTCAGGTGCATACATTATTAGCTTTACAATGCTTTTGCTCTGTTTTTTCCCCATTGAAGAATCTGTATCTATTGCTAGTGTTTATTGTGCATATTTTTCCCTGTTAAAATTTTTCCTGAAATAATTCAGTTATTGGTTTAATTTACTTGAAATCAGTTCATCCAAGTATTTAAAAGGCTTACCATGCTATTTTAACTTTAAGATGCATGACAGTTGTAAATTGAGGAATGTGGTGCAATGGAAAATAGCAAAATCCTTCTTTTTCTTCCTTATGCATATTAGGCTCTTTTTTTGTCCTTCTATATTTCATAGGATAGCCTTTTGAGTGAAGCTCAATTTTCCATTTTCATTTATCAATGCATAATGCATTCACATCAACTTCATGGTGCAAGAATTCTAAATACCTGAATAATTTGAAGCATTATGGAAGAAATCTAGAGGAGTAATATTCAAGTGTTTTGCCTTAAATTGTTTCCCATTTACTACATTATTTCAAGAGCAATGGCTTTAAAGTGAATGCTGTGATAAGGGCTCAAATTTTACAACACTTAGCAAATATTTGAACAGGTATTAGAATCCCCTTAATTCTACTTATGAGATGGATAGTGATGCAAATGAAATATGAACTCTTTGGGATTTGAACATTGAAGGTTTTGAGAACCTAAAAAACTTCTTTGAGCCTATGATCCTAGAAACTTTCATTACACACCAAATGGAGTAGTGACTGTGTAATCATGCAAAATTCTTTCGAGGCTAACTCTATGGCTTAACTGGAGGTGGAGCTTAGTAAGTAAAGACCTCTATTTTGTATCAATAATAAATTGTTGTAATGATGAAAGTGAGATGCATAAGCCATTGGTAATTGGGGATTCTAAAACTCCCAAGCTTTTTCAAAAGGATGAAAGCACTATACACGCATTAAATCCCAATGCATGACTGACCTCAAACATTTTGGAATCTCACCACCTTGGTCATCATGCCATGAAAGGGTGTCTGAATGTGCAGTGGTGGAAGAAATTAATGCAAAATGTTTCGTATGCCTGAATGCAGCATTCACAGGAACTTCTAGGAACAGCTCTTAAGATGAAAGACTGGCAACAGTGAGGAAAGCCTCGTGAACCATAAATATTCAAAATCCATAGTAGAACTTACTTTATTTGGAGCCTATAACTAATTCATGAATTGCCTCATTTGCAAAGGTACTGCATAATTAATTCTTCTCGAGTTCTCTTTCCGTGTTTCGTCATGTTCATTTTGGAATTTTTCTTGCATCAATATTTATCATATTAAAAAATTTAATTATCCATATCAATAATATGTACTACCATTGTATTGTATTTTACCTTTTTTTCTTTATTTGGCGGGGCCTATATATGTAACAACATATCAACGGGACCAATAAAACTATCTATCTATCAATCTATCTATTAATATCCAGTTGCAATTGGCTTTCTCAGTGTTGTCAAGTTGTTGAAGGAAGAGCGATTCCAATAGGTTCGCGTGTATGCTGCATCCAGATGTCAATGAGTTTTGTGTTAATTTTTCCTCCACTGTACAAATATTAAAACTTATTTTGTAGCTATGTTTTAAATGATAGTACATAATTATATTAAGTCTGCACCTTTAGTCATCTGGTGTTTCATCTACATAATTGATTGTTCAGAAGAAAAATTGTCACCAAAAACCCACTGTTCCAATCTTTTTGATTCACTTTAATGAGTTTGCATAGAGAACTCAATTCAGTATCTTTAAGATCCAAGGAAAATGGTTGGCTTCTTCGTTGCAGTTTTCAGAACACAACGTAATGAAAAGGTTGGGACTTAATGTAATTTTGCTATTTCCCTTATTTTTTTCCTTTTCCTGCAGATCAGACTTATTCTCTGGTCTTCTTAGGATTTTAATTTTTTTCCTTGAAATAGGCTGGAAGTGGGGCTGGAAGTCTTGACAAAGATGGTGATAGCATTGGAATGGGAGAAGGCATGTGGAATACAGTGACGACTAGTCTCAGCAAACAAAGGGTGAGGCTGAATATGCGTCTGCTTGGGGGTCAGCCTGGATCCCAGCCAGGTGGCACCCCTCAGCCACTCAACATGAAGGAAGACCGGCCCACTTACAGGGAGCAATTTGTTCCTCCAGAAATGTCAATGGTGTCATATTTTCTGTTGAAGGTTGGTTTTTCTATGAATTACATCTTTCCCTGTTTTTTTTTAATTTTGAAAAAGATATTACAAGTGTGCTTGAACATTTTCAGGAGCATGAAACAAAATAGTGAAATGTAGAATCAAAAATTACAATGCTTTGATGACATTGCCTTTTGGACCATACTGTCAACACTACAGTCCAAAAAAGGACAAATAATTATGCGTAGTTGGTATAATTTTCTACTTTAGGATTCTCACATAAGTAAAATGTAGGTGCTAATCAGAAGTTTTGGTGTTAAGGATTTTTATTTGTTCACTGTGTGGAACTATACACATTTGAATTAGGCTGTATAATGTGATTCAAGCCTTAATATGGTGTCTTTTTCTTTAAAAAAAATTGGCTCTTAAAATCTGGGCTTTGCACAAGAAATAATACTTTTCTCTTTTTGCCTGAATATTTCTTTCCAAAACAGGAATGTTTTATGTGTGTATAAATCATATGTGACACATTCTCACAATACTCTTATAAAATCCCTCTTATCCAGCCTCAAAAGGACCAAACAGTTTGCCCGATTGGAAAATAGCTGTAAAGAAAATGAATTGATTGAAAAAGCATATATCCAGAAACATTGAGAATACCACTTAGAACTGAAATTGAATGGAATAACTGTGTGGAAATATTTTTGCATATCTAACACATAAAAGACTATGTGTATGTATGTATGATTCAGTTGTTAGATGTAGTGAATCAGATGTGTGCCAATAGATGGCAAGCAAGCTCCCATATACGTTCTCCACTACCTGACACATGGTGGGGGCATATGAATTTTTCAAAATACCCACCAGGGAAACTGCTTAGTAAGAGAAAAAAAAATGCTTTGCCAAAAATGTTGGAAACTGAGAAATCTCTGACGTTTACACTTTATATATTGTTTACCATACTTACATATATTGTTTTCATTAAAAATATTTTTAAAAAACATTTATTTCTATTTAACTATTTACTTTATTCATTACTTTTTGGTTATTTTGCCATAATATTTTAGCCTTTTTCAGCAAGCTTTTCAACCAGTAAGTTCATAAAAGAATACTACAGTAAGTAATTGACTTACGCGGTTAATTTTTCCCAAAATTTTCTGTGTAAGTCGAATTCTGCATAAGTCGAAACAAGACAACTTGCCTATCCATTTTTGAACCATTAGCTTTTACTGCGATTGGCGGCAATCTGCGACGATTACAGAAAACGCCAACTTTTGAGATGCCGTTAAGTTAATATGAAAATTCCGAGAGTAACAAAAATCTAATCTTTATCTCACTGGATATTAAATCTAAAATACATAAGTATAATTACACAAAACATGAACAAATTGAAAATTTGATAAAATTATCATACTGATGTGAATGCCTGTTCATAATTGTAAATAGTTGTAAATAAATACGTATATGCTCTTTAATTCGACTTTTACCATGTACAATTGTTCTAACTGTTGACTCATTCATCCCATAAGCATGTGCAATTTCAACAAACTTTTCACCTTTGTCATATCTCTTAATAATTTCCAGTTTTGTTTCCAAACTTATAGCCTTACTTTTCTTTTTGCCACCTGTAGAAATCTCTCCACTCTTACGTTTCTCATCCATTATGAGGGTTCACATCCAACATAAACACATAAGACGATTTTAATGAATTTACGAGAAAACTCTCTCGAACTTGATAAATAACGATCCAAATGATCAAGTCACAAGGGAAACACAAGTTGTCTATCTGTTGCACGAACGTGTTCTTTTTTTTCTGTGAAGGACAACAGGCGTCATCTATGGAGTAGAAATTTAACTACCCTTCGACTTGCGCAGAAAGGTCAAACCACGCCGAAAAAAGACATTGATGCCGTGTAAGGCTGGTGACAGGCTCACGTTTTCTTTGCGTTTCTTTCACCGTGACAGATATGCGGCAACAGCTAGTAAAAGTTCAAAAACATGGGTTCTTATGGAGCCATTAGACCATGGACATGCTTGTGTTTCCTCCGTATTTCTGTCGCTGCGACATAAACTCCGGGTGGGGGTATGCGACTCTGTTGCGGAGCGAGCATTCTGAACGCTCAGTCTCGTCAGCGTAATGAGTTTGGAAAGTGATGATCTATTAATCGCGCTCGCTGTTTCTTGGTATTTGAAGAAAAAGAAACATCATTCATCAGCATTCTTGTCGTGACGCACCTAAAATGCGAAATGCAGCATTTTTCAATTCGCCGCTAGCCGCTGGTCACAAGCTTGACCGAGCCCATGCTATTCTATGCATTTCACTTTTGGCGAACTTATGCCATGTATTTGTCGTGGCGACAGAAACGTGGAGGAAATGCAAGCATGTCCATGGCCTTTAAACGGCCATTCTTGCGACCAGTGACAGATTTGAAAGTGCTGCATGTTGTTTATGGCACGACACGACAAATAGCCGATGTACACTCCCCATACCAAGGACTGGTGGACGTGCCGCTGCTTATCGTGCCATGGTAGTAGAGTGGGCGTTCCGACGCCCGTAGTTTGGCATCAACTCTTGCGCGCTTGGCAATGATTCGCAGGTCGTCACCCGATGTATCTGTCGTGACGACAGAAACGTGGAGAAAATGCAAGCATCTCACCGGCCTAACTGAACATCCGCGTAACTCCGGATCCACGTGACTCGGATCCGAGTAATCAAGGACTTACTGTACTCTGTTTATTGATGTAAGGATTTCAGTGATATAATTAAAAACAACTTTTGATTTCCTTAGCTTAAGTCTGCCATAACTGGTAGTTTCAGGTGCAACTGGTGGAAATTATTCATTATGAAAATGAAAAACTTTTAACTTTGTGGTTCCTGGTTTTAACCTGATGATGACATTATAGTACGTCAATACCGAGGTTGTGCTATTAAAAAGATCATTGTTGAACCACAAAGTTAAAAGTTTTTCATTTTCATTAAGTCTGCCATACCTGGCAATCTGGTAATTTGTAATAATTGCCCCTCTAGAGAAACTGAAACTGTATAAAGAAAGATTGGATGAGAGAGATCCTACTGTACTTGAATTTTCCTTCCAATATATTTTCTGACATTGGTCCTGAAACTTTGCAGCCCCAGACTCCTACAGATGAAGATTTTGTCGACTACGACTCAGCCGACTCCCAAGCAAGCGATGGAGAGGATAAGGATGGTGATGACGAGGATGAGGAGGAAGATGTTTTTGAAGGAACAACTAGCACAACTGCTGCTAATCTTCGAGGGAGAGCAGTTGCTAAAGAGAACACAGAGCATTCCAATCCATCCAGTTATTCATGGTGTGTTCTTCGTTTAGCTGTTGTTCGCCTTGTACAGCAGCAGCTACATGAATTCCTTGCAGTTGCTGGGATTGAGCTCCAGGGTGAGATCCTGTATCATTCCATTGTCTTAATTTTCCTCTCTTGGGCCTGGTTTTTTTTATGCTTAGTTAAACATTTTCTCAAGCTGGTGTGTGAGGTAGAGATGCTTTCCAATCGAGAACCTTCTCATCAACTATCCAAAAGTCTAATGTACTTCAGAAAACCTGAACTCCCAATCA
Organism: Pyrrhosoma nymphula; assembly: GCA_963573305.1. Classification (NCBI taxonomy): domain Eukaryota; kingdom Metazoa; phylum Arthropoda; class Insecta; order Odonata; family Coenagrionidae; genus Pyrrhosoma; species Pyrrhosoma nymphula. The sequence continues at coordinate 40,010,549 of OY754337.1, forward strand.
AGTCACATAATCATAAAGGCTACATCTTACTGTTAAATTTAATCAGAAATAGTGTAACTGGGCATTAGTATAGTTTTGGCTCTCCTGCATGGAAATTGTTTGCTTTATATGTTGAAATTTAGTGTAGAAACTTAACATTTATTCTTATCATGAAAGAATTTACTTGTTTGGAGATCTCATAAGGTCTTTGCATGCAATTCAACATAATTTTTTTGATGTATCTTATACCATGTGATGTTTAGAGTTCGGCATTGCGAAGACCCCTGTTTGGGAAAACGTGCTGCAGATCAATGCTATTTTTTCTATAAATATGACATAACAGAGAGGTAAAGAAATAAAGTGTTGATAGATACTGCAGATTCCTTTGTTTCTAAGGAAATATGTTTCTATATCTTGAATAAAATTTTATTTACCTCAAGGACAATGTGATATTACTACATATAACTCTCAGGATCATGTACCGATGGAATCAAAATGTAAATCTTTCCTCTAGAATTTACTCTCTTCTCTTAGAAAAATGACCAATGACAGGGAGTGGAGCTATTTTGAGGCCAGCAACATTATTTTTACTTTGCTCCTGAATGCATTTGGGAGTTGGTTTGGTCCCAAATCATGACCAAAGGTCCCATGACGAAAACATGATTTGAATTTTCCTCTGCTCCTGTTCAAACATTGACTTGGTTAATTTCTTGATTATTAGACTAATATACATTTTCTTTCTTGCCTCATATTTTCCAGAACTTCCTGTTTGTAGTCCTCTTGTTCATGGTGTTCTTCGTGTGGTTGGTCAGTGGCAGGACATGTTGAGAGAAGACCTAGAATCTAGGGGGGCCCCACCTCAAGACTATATACCAGGCTGTTTTGTAGAGTCCTCAACAACAACTGGACCTGCTATCCATAAATACAGATCCCTTTTGGATAGATACAATACTCCTTTTCAGTGAGTTATTACATATATCCTGCTATTGTTAGTTCCACTTATGTTTCACTTGAAATTGATGCGCAGTGAAAAAGTTCAGGATATGAACTTGGTGAAAAGATATTTGATTAGATTAAATTTGGGTTTTTAAGGTTATATTTAACTTATCTAGAACTATATTATTGCTTGTGCTGTGTGAAGTACATGAAATGAGTTGAAAATTACAATTTTTTCATGGTGGTCAGTGCAATTGTTTCAGCCTTAATATATGTAATAATCGGCATCTTGGAGCTAAGCTTCCTTCTGATTAGAATCACAAATAAATCTGCTGCTCCAAGTCAAATCTAATTTAGTTAAGGAATTTTTCTTTGTTTGATATTCATAAATGTGACAGCATTACTCATGTCCAAAATTTACAGTTTTTATCAATGTGTATCTGTTTAATCTTCCTCTTGATTTAAATAATGGATTGAGCATAGCAGAAATGGCCATAGCCATTGATGCACCAAAACACTTCTTGGAATGCCATATTATCTTCTGACTACTCCTTTTGCTGCCTGAGGGGCGATCTCTTAAGCCGTGTCCGAATTCGTTAGGATCAAGGATAGGTGGTAAGGCGAGGTGACAAGGTATCTCCTCGAGAATGAATGAGTTTGGACGTCCTTGTGCATTAGTGCGGCCATCAATGAGACAAAAATATTAAAGAGAAAAAATTGAATACTACAAAGCAACTGAATTAGAATTTATGCAGCATCCCGCTACACTCAAATTAATCGGTTTTTTTAGCTGATTTAACCGTACAAATTGTAAATTTTGTTGCATTCTGAAGTTGTTTAGACAAAGTAGCTTTGGGATTAAGTTTATTTATTTCTCATAACAGAGTGTCATAAGCATTTCGGTGTATAATTTCTTGTGTTATTATTTTTCAAAGTTATATTTGCGTTGTCTTTTTCTTAAGGTTGTTTATTTATGATAATGAGCCTTAAATTCGTCGAATAATTATCTTTCCAACCTAGAAATGTCTCCCGTAACAGTTATTTAGATATACTTTTTATTGTCCTCTGTATTTTCTTACCATTTCGTTTGCGGTAGGAGTTTCATATATTTTAGTTTTAACTACAAGTAAGCACTTTTTGTTATATACCAATTTCGAAAAACATCTCCCAAATAGAAACTACATTGGAGAAATTAACGCTTAAATAAAATAAAAGTAAAGGATAGTGTTACCTTGGCGAAGCCTTTAAAGCTGGTGTTAATTAAAAGCACCGAACTATAACTATAAACACGCCTACAATTGATATCTACCGCATATTTTACTTACATTGTCACTCTTGTTAGGTAGATATTTCTTTATTAACCTTCACATTTGTTAATCTTGTCTTTAATTTTATGAAAGTTAAACAGTTTTTCCAGTGTAACTTAATTTGGAAATTTTATCAATTTGGTTGTCCTTAGGTCGTTGCTTTTCGCTCTTATGACATAGTACACTACTATGTGAAATTACAATGAGGTAAACTAGATTCGTATTATGAAAATATTCAGAAGAATAATGCTGGAGATAACTTTTAAAAATCACTGTACAGACATACATTATGCATTCGAGGTTAATTTTTTATACAGGCCTTCCTTCTCATTCCTAGAGATAAGTTAACCAACAAAACCGTTGCCACTTTAATATAGAACACGATTAGAAGCAGAAGGCATCAATATTATCACAGACATTTCCTAACTTCTTGAGTAAATAACACATTACGCGAATTCTGTGATCTGTTCCAAATTCTCCTAAAAGTGGCGTGGGAAACATATGCAAAGTGAGCTGCACGTTCCCCGGATGTATTCCCAAGATTCAACATTCCAAAATGGCGGCCCACAGATGGGTGGAAGTGTGCACCCAGTGCATCCTCGATGGAAGCATCCTCGCACGGATCCTTGGGAGGAGGCTCAACCAATTCAGACATCCTTCAAGATGGCCACCGTCCTCGGAAGGACGTATATGTGCACTTGGAAGAATCCTTACGGCGAATTCGGATGCGGCTTTACTCCTTGTTGTCTTTGCGAAAACTGTCATAGTTTGCAATATTGGGTGGTATTTTTTGTAATTTTTAATTCATCAATTTACATTACCTTCAAATACCATCTTTAAATAATATTGTAAACATTGGATTCCTCAAATGCATACCTTGTCTTTGAAAAATCCATCAACCTTTTTTGATTAAAATAATTCCTCGTTAAATTATTGTTAACAATTTAAAAACTACTCAAAAATGTCCTTGACACTAGGCAAATCGTGCTTGGAATTTGCAGTTTTAAAAAAAAGGATAATTTTAAGGTGACCAGATTTCTGATCTGCTAAACTGGGAAAAACTTTGTTCTGCTGGATTATAGGCAATTTTCTATGCATGTTTATCTAGTCAAGTGAAGTGTTGGAAAACTTGTCATACTTTGAGTCTTCGACTACTCACTTTTTCTTCACCTCCATTGATGCAACTTACTTAGAAGCTTAGAATATTATTAATATAGGTGCACTTTATTTATAATGTATATCAAGCATTGTAATATATATCATTAAGGCAATACAGTCAACTCTCGATTATCCATGCTAATGGATGCACAACGAGGCACGGATGATCGAAAAACATGAATAACCGAAAAATGTGGTCGTAATATTGACATTTCACTTCATAAGATGGAAACTATTTCACAAAGCAGACTGCAGCGGTTACCGCAAGACAACTAATGAAGTACTAAATATTACAATTATTTTGAAGTATAATAATATCGTAAACATTTATAAATGTATAGCCTCTAATGCTTGAAACACATCATAATGGGTACTTAGCTTGACCTCGTAGATAATAAAAAACTGACATATATCTTATTATCAGTAAATGTATGACATCGAAGTGATTGTATAACACAAAACATTGTTCGGCATTAGATTCGACATTAGTGAGATTAAAAATATTTCGCATTACAATTGACTGTGGGTATTACGCCAAGAAAACAAGTGAACAACGGAATGTTAATTTTCCGGTTTGTTTATTTCGATTATCATGAAATCTTCAAAATTCATCGATAAATATTTTCTAATCTAATAAATAGTTTCTAATACGTGAAATGAAATATAATGGGTGCTTAACTTGACCATATAGATACTAAAAAACAATAGCGTATCTTGCATATTTGAAGTAAATGTAAAAATTATTATCAAAGTTAATATCAGAATAGAGCACATTCTTTCATTGTGAATCTTGGAAATAACAAGTTATTTTTTGCTGTTCACTTAATTTCTTCATGTTTTCTTTTATTGGAGTTCTTATTTTTCTGGCTGATATTACGTCGCAATAATCGAAATCATATTGTTGCATGTAATCCAGCAATGTTTCAACACTCGCCAGAGCTTCTGTGTGGGTGCCTACTCTTCTTCATTTACGTATTTTGTGAACTCCAAGCGAAAATCATCAGCGGTAGAAACGTTGCCACTCAATCACTCTCCCTGAATAGCAATTTCACGAATTCCATGTCGCTGCTTGAATCTCGACAAACACTCAGAAGAAGCTTTAAAATCCCTTTCTATCCCTAGAGACTCGAGAAAAAGTTTAGCTTGCTGTGCGCACATGGGGCCTGAGACTTGACAGTTTTGATTGAACCAAAGAAGCATGGCGGAGTCTAAATCTTGAAAGGTTGATTGTTTCATAGTCTTACGCTTTGAGGGTCCCAAACCACTGTCCGAGGTTGCAGCGAACTTCATCAGCTTACTTTTGTCCTTAATTATATCCCGAACTGTTTTTAATCCCACATCATATTCTTTTGCCAGTTTAAGCAGAGTGTCTCCTTTTTCATTTCTTGTAATCAATTATAGTTTTTTAGCGATGGAAAGAACTATTTTCTTCCGTTTTTCTGCCATTTGCATCAGCTTTGTCGCAGCACTACAGTAACAAATGCAACTTTGAAGTAGTTGAGATTTCCACATGAATGAACTGGCACAATCGTATCTGGGTAAAAACAAATGACCGTTCAATGGCAAATAATGACCACGGAGCACTGACACTGTTTTGTATTTATTAATTCAGACCGAAAAGTAAGAACAGACAGAACAAAAAGTAGTTATTTTAAAGTATAATATAAGTTAATTTATTTTCAAGTAGTTTATTTGAAATTATTTCTATTGTATATTTACTATTCTGTCCGTTTTAGGAAGATAGAATATTCAGTGGTAAAGGGTAATGGGAAAGAATGGATAAAATAATTTCAGAAGTAGATGAGGCAGAGTTTTCATAATTCTTAACAATTTCCATTGTGTTTTATTAATTATTATAATATAATTTAATTATTTATAAATTTATTATAATAATTAATATAATATTAAATTAAAAAGTTTACCTCAAAAGAGACCTTTACAAACTTGCAATTATTTTTAGATGCATCAAACTTTCAAATAATTTACTTAATTTTACCATTGGAATATTTTTCAAGCTTTCAAGTGTAGCAATGCAAAAATAGCACGGATAATCCACAAACCAGATAATCGGAAGCTGGATAATCGAGAGTTGCCTGTATAATTCATTCACAAGCACATATTTTGTAAATATAGTATATATCAAGCATTTATCAAGTTATTAGATAAAAAAACCAATGAAATGTTTGGGGAATAGACTATTACAATATTCTGTAAATGGTAAATATTTTTAGTTCCAATTGTAAAGATCTATTTTAAGTAACTGGAGATAGAAAATTTGAAGTTCTGTACAAATTAGTATTTTTGTTTAGTTTTTTTGATACCCCAGGACAAGCACCTCAAAACCGTCCCTGTCCCAGCCAAACCAGTTTGTATGGTCGCCTTAGTTAATGTATATGTTTATTGAAGTTATTAAGTGTGGAGAATTATCATGAAAACCTAATGGAATGCCAATTTCTTCACTGAGTTCATGTGATATTAATTTAATCCCATTATTTATAGAAAATTGGCAATTTTCCACAGTGTAAACTTACATGTGACTGGTTTCGGTTCACTGCATCATCATCAGGTGATACATCGAAACTGGTCGCATTAAAGTTTATATTGTGAAAAATTGCCAATTTTCTTTAATTATGATATTCCACCAGATCATGCCTGAAACCACCCTTTTTATTAACCCCCTTATTTGTGTCATTCAGCTCACGCCTTCCTGCTGCTGCCCCAGCCCGTAGATTATGGAGCTTTTTGGTGAGACATGAAGAAGTTCAGGACATCTTTATCCGTGCTGTGTTTGGAAAACGCCGCTCCATATTGGCAGCTATAAATGGTGGTAGTGGTTTAGGATTGGGGAGTGGTATTGGAGATTTGCAAGACAGCAAGGAACAAATGGGAAGCTCAAATGCAGTGGGTTCAAGTGCTGGAGCTGCTGGTGATGGCTCAGGCCCATCAGCTGTGTCACTTCCAGAACCTGTGAGAATAATCCATAAAGAACAGGACTCAATATCAGCTTTCTGCTTAAATGAGGTATGCCATGTGAATCAGTGGTAGTGTCAATACAGTAAGTACTATAGGGAATGAGGTTGGTGTTGTGGTTAGAGTTATAGATTCTCATCGTTAAGGCCTGAGTTCAACTCCCAAGAGTTTTGTAGATTTTTTAAAGGAATCTTGACCCCTTCTTGGGTTCTTGCGTCTCATTGGAAAGGTCTCAAGATTTGCATTTGCTTGCTATTGATCCCAAACAAGAGTGTAAACATGCATTCACTTATGAAGTGTGAAAATTAATTTAAAAAATAATGTACTGAAACTGATGAAATCTCTGCAGTAGAAAAACTAAGAGAAGCTTTGAAAGTAGTGATGGGTTGAATCCAAAATTTATCGAATCCGAATCCCAAATCTGAATCTCTTTTTTATCAAATTTCAAATCTTGAATCTTAAATCCTGCTTTCACCCAATTATAAATCACTGTTCCTTTTCATCACCAATACCTCCTAATTCATTTTTAATTTTCTTGTGAATTTATGGACCCATGAGTTTTCCTTCATACACAAGTCTAATAATTTAGCTTTAAATAAGAAATGAAATCGAGCAGCAATTTATTTCACAATGGCATTGCTTACTTCTTTAATTAAGAATGCAAGAGAAAACTATATGATCACAAGAAACTTTTCAATTTTTGCTTATGAAATAAAGCATTCTTAGTCTGTCAGGATCTAATAGGTTTCTTTTATTATTAACCAAATTGCTGGAAGTAGTGAAGGCTCTCTATAAAAATAGGTACATACTGATGCTAGAGCAGTTCAAAGGTGTTTGAAAAAATTTTCCGTGATTATTTTTGGCTCAAATTTCAGGCTTTGGCTGCTTCACAGGCGGGAACTGTTAGTTTTTTTCTACGTGCTTCCAAAGTGCATTGGTGGTATGCAACTGTGGTAAATATAATATTGGCACAAGAGACAAGAATTGCAACTTTATCAATGATATTTTTTTGTGAAAAATAATTCCTAAATTCTCTAGGGAGCGATTCCGCACAAATAGCCTTACATAAATACTCATGGCCCTACTAGTTTCGATTCACGCAATTTTTGGCGCTAAGGAAGAGTAAAGTATTTGCTCGTAATATCCATAACTGTAAAAGATGTGGCAATTTGAATACATTTTTGTTTGAAGACTTGCACAGCTTTTTTTTCCTATAAATGATGATGTTTTCGGGATATGTTGCATAATGTTCATTTTTAAAAACTCAACGTTTCGCTTCTCCTACTGGAAGCGTCATCAACAGAATGAGCGTTTTTCAGCTTCAACTTGGTCTTATATCGATGCGTCGAAGTCTGTTGTACCATTATTGGGCCAATTTGAATTTTGTGATAGAAATGTTAGCCATCTGGCTTCTGCAGGAGCCAGGAACCCTTTCCAAACCCAGCTCAGGTCCTATTGAAATTTTTTGGTCTTTTGACTATATTTACTGCCTCTCGTATTAAGCGCAGATGTTATTCTTGCGTCTTGGCCAAGACCTGTGGTTGGTCGAACATTATCCCATGTCCAGGGCTTGAGGCAGAATGTTCGGCGACCGCAGATGTGTCCCATTTATGCAGCTCCATCGCTCTCTTGTGCTCTTTAAGCCTTTGAGAGATGGCTCAGTTACTCTGCCCCACATAGCTTCTACCGAAGCGGCAGGGAACCTCATACACTCCCATAGATTGAAGGGGAGGATGGCTATCCTTTGGTGAGGGTAGGATGTTTTTTATTTTCTTCACCGTGCAGAAGAAAGTCACGATGTTTCCTCTCTCCAGGATTTTAGCAACTCTGTCAGTGACTCCGGAGATGTAGGGAAGTTTTGCATATGCCATTGGTTTCTTCTTATGGTCGTTGTCATTATAGTGTTGTTGCCTTTCTTTCATTGCTCTTTTTATGAAGGAAGTGCTATAGCCATTTCCTTTGAGAACCCACATAAGATGTTTCAATTCATTTTCGAGACTTTCAGTATCAGACACAATTCTGGTGCGATGGCATAAAGTTTTAATGATGCAAGACTTCTGCATTGGATGGTGATGGGACACCAAATTCAAATACCTATCGGTGTGGGTTTCCTTTCTGTAGACCAAATGTCCTAGACTCCCATCTATTCTCATATTCACCAGGACATCCAAAAATGGCAAACAACCTCCTTCTTCCAGCTCTTTCATAAATTTAATATCTGGATGGATACTGTTGAGGTGTTCATGGAAAGCCTCCAGCTTCTCCTTTCCAAGTGGCCAGATCACATAAATGTCATCCACATATCTTAGCCAGCATGATGGCTTATCTACAGAGGAGTACAGTGCCTTCTTTTAAAAAAAAACTCCCATGTATAAATTTGCTGTAACGGGAGATAGGGGGGAACCCATTGCCGCCCTCTCTTTTGTTCATATATAACTCCATTATAAGGGGAGTTGTTGTTTAGAAGGTAGAATTCAGCCAATTTTGGCTAGTCCTTTGGTAGTCCATCCTCTGTTAGATTTTTTTAGAATTTTCACCGAATCAGGGACAGGAACTTTGGTGAACAGCAACACCACATCAAAGCTGACTATTGGGTCTTCTTTAGTCACTCGTAGATATTTTAGAATCTCTATGAAATGTGCCATGTTTTTTTATGAAAGAGTCAGTACTACATCAGTGATACAGACTCTCTATCTGAATGTGGTTTTGTATAATTGTCAACATGAAGTATGTAATACGAAAATAAAATAAGGTGAGCGGTTTGAGGCGTAACTTTGTGGAATTTACTCAAGTTGGTCCAACACTTCACCTGAAGATGTCTTGATGTGACAAAACGTGATTCGTAGCAAATAAAATAAATATGGATAACCAACTCGGTGAGTTAAGGCATGACTCCATGGAAATTGATCATGATGGAAAGAGAACACTTGGTACCAAGCTTTTAGGGACCCGACTTTTTTTCAGTGACTGTGGTTACAATAGGTATCCCTGTCCTATTTCCCATTATTTTATGAAGTCATTTTTCCATCTCTTGAGGAGTATAAGAATTTGAACTTCTGCCAATCCGAGCACATGGCAGCGAGTATAACGTGGTGCCGCTTGTGAGTTTTAACCAGAGGGAAATGTTTGTATTATGGAAATGCTGCCAACAGTTTAAACAAAAATAACCAAGAAATAATAGGAGAAATAAAGGCCTAAGCTACCATTTTCCCCATCACTCGCGGTCAAAATGTGGCAAATGACTAGATGACTCAGGGATATGTGAGAGAAGAATGCACTATCATTCACGCATTTCAGATACATATGTGATACATCACATTCGTCAATGATGATTTGCTAGTTAGTTAGGTCTGCAAAAAGAGTTTTTCTGATGCAGTTTTTCACAATGGTTTGTAAAAATGAATTCCATATTTTCCTGGGGACCAGGGCTGAGGTTCGTAATATCATAAATTTCATATTTTCAAAACTCCGTATTATCGAATAGCACCATGTATTTAGTATAGGCTTTTGGTCAGGAACGATAGTTTTGCTTCATATAATCGAAACTTTGTATCAACGTGCTTTATTTTATCGAATTTCTACTGTAATATAATAATTGTAAAACAGTTTTAATTGTCAAAGTTTAATTGCCATACTTTCCTGTTAATAATAAATGCTTTTTTCCTGAAGATATCCTTGAAAAAAACATACATCTAATAAATTATGCATATCCTCACTGATTAATGTACGACCAGTTTCATTGTATAGGTAATGTTTAGGGATGTGCGAGTAGTACTTTTTGATCTCGAGTTGAGTATCAAGTCGATTTGTAGATACTTGCAAGAGTCGAGTCGAGCTGCATGAACTATGGCAATTTCACAACCAGGCAATATAATAATGCATGCACCAATATATGTATTGTCGTTTTCCAAATCCCCTGGTGCATTTTCTCTTCTGAACATATGGCCTGCTTTAGAAGGGAAAAGGTGATAAGGAATGTTTATTGTAATCATGAAAGAATTAGAATATGAATTAAAATTAATGTGTCTTGAACAGTTCCAATTGGACAACGAAATGAACTAACCTCTTGTAATTTGTCAACAGTTTTATTTAATGACTGCTTTGGGTTGAAAACTTGTATATCCAAAATTCTTAGAAAGAGCCCAGAGCAGTCGTAGCAATTAAAGTTAGACTACAAGCTGGTTATCAATACCTAATACAGTAAAAGTCTGTCATTACGATTGTGGTATATGGCGAGAGTCTGGCTGTAGCTAGTGATTTTTACCAATGGTTGGTCTCATGGTAATAACATACGAAGTTGGACGGTTGTAGTGAGTGGTTATTTCTCTCATATCGCCACAACGAGTACAATTTTTTGTAAATGTCGTAAAGGTTGTATAATTTATAGGCACCTTCTGCTAGAAGCGACATAGTTATTCAAATAGATATTACTTTGCGGCTATGTATCACCTTGAAAAGAAAATGTACCTAATTTGAGATCAGAGTTCCGATTCTACCTTCGCATGCTCCGATGCTCAGGTATGTTACCTGTCCTATTGATGTGACGATGTGATTTAAAGTTCTCTCGGGCGCTACGCAACATAATTTCAGATAGTGGAAAAATCACGAGGAAGTGCAAAATCTACCCCACCGCTACCTCCGGGGTAAGGTTACTTGAATCGACTGAAATAACAGCTCCCCTCGATTCGTTCAAGCACCGGCCGTATCAACCCAGTGTTGAACCTTTTGGCTATCGTGGTACTTCCGAATCATCCGTAAAAATTATGATGCAAGTAAACAATGTACATTGCAAATTGATAATGGCAACATTCATTGTTTACGTAAGGTGAAGGAGCGATCTTCTCACATGAATCCCATATCGTTCTCGCGGAATGCGTCCCGCGCTCATAAATTTCTTCTTGTCCCAAAATTAGCGGTGAGGTTTTCTCATCCTAAGTGAGAGGGCGGCCTAGGGAGGTGTGAGAGGGGCACGCGGGGGAATTAGCTATCAATGCTTTTTGAGTCAGCGAGTCTCAGAGCAGCAGGATGCGACCCCGGATGGTCCCGGGTGGTATCTAATAATAACCCAAGCCAAAATACAAGCTGAGAGGGGGAAGACACTCAGCCTGTGCTCATCACGGAATGATTTACCACTGTCCTCCCGAAGCGAACCCGAAAAAAGTATTTGGTGTCGGAAGGGGTAGGGGGAGAAAACATAGACAAAGAAGTCGGCTGAATCGGAGGCCCAGGTTGGCCTTGACGCTACCATCGTAGCAAACCGCCAATGAAAAAGTGCGACATGGTTCACGCCTTGAGGGGTGTGGATGCCATTCAAGTCATACTAACGGTCATCCTGTGTTGCAGCTGATGTTGGAACTAGTTGGAACAATGGAAGTTGGCTGCTGAGGCTCCCAAAAGGACGCTCCCCTTCCCCCCCAACTAGTGGAAGTCACCTGAGAAGTTAGGGCATGGGAAAGCGATAAGTGAAATGTGATACTTTTGATGAAATGTGATGCTGACTTGAGAGAAAAATATCGCTTCACTCTCACCCTCCGATGAGCTCCGATGCGAGGGTGGGTGGAGAGAGAGACCTGGGGTGGTGGAGGGGAGAGCGAGTGGCAGGCCAAGGACGATTAGCCGTTCGCTGGACTGCGAAAGCACTTGGCACGAAGGCCTGAGAAAGCAAGCGCTGGACATCCTCTTGGCGCTATACTACTACAGTACTTATATTAAACTTATGTACTTGAGAAGTATCCTTATTGAAAGATAAAGGATGCAGCTACAACTTATATCAAAGCTAATTTTCATATCACTTCTCATAGCCGAGGAATATTTCCGCGAAATGATTGGTTTTAGGCAAGTTTACTATGATATTGCTTCCTGTCGGCAGATTTCTGAACCTATTGGCCTTGGCGGCTCCATCGACTCAACTTTCGTAAAACTACTCGAAGTACTCGAGTCGAGTACCAACTACTTGACTCGACTTGAATTTTCGAGTACTCGCACATCCCTAGTAATATTAGGTCCTGTTACCATCATCATCTATCATAGGCAACATCATCTTGCTCATTGGTAGCATCATCTTGCTCATTGGTGACATCACCTGATCATGTCAACCATATGACAAACCAGTCATTCCATTAAATTAATCTGTACAAATATTCGTATCTAGTTCATTAATTTATCATTGAAATTTTGGTTTAACAATCATCATCAATTACAGATGATGGCAATGATACTCTCTAGTAACTTTCTTTTCATGGAAAAAGTTGTTTAAAACATGATATGAATCTCACAATTCGACACAGTTTGAAAAAATGTACAAAAACTTCCTGGATCATGCCATGTCTTCACATTTGTTGACATGATTTGGTAAAACATCTCACATTCACCATTTACAATATTGATGGGAATTAGTAATGTAAATTATTTTTTCAAAGATACATGGCCAATACTTTGATGCATCTCATATGTTTCTGCATCGTATGCTGGAAATTTGTGTTAAAAAATTTGGATTAAAGTTTTGTAATGTATTTATTTTACCTAAGTGTGTGATTGGCAAATCACAGATTCAATACTTATGTTAGAATAGTGTTATCAAACTTATCAAAATATTGCAGGTGACAACTGGTTTCCTTGCCCTTGCAACACCTAGAGAGGTGCAGGAAATGGATATTTCCCTTTTGCTGGAATTGCCCAATTGGCTGGAAGACGAGTGTGAATTTGATATCCTTAATCTCTCCAAGTAAGTAAAGGTTCATAAACGTTTCCTTCATATAATTGTTTCCCAGTAAAGTGTCATTCCTTACACTAGTTCCCCATGTTAGACAATAAATTTTGTTCTCCGGGAGAGAGGAAAAAATAATTATAGCAAGGTGTACAACTAATGAAGTTTTATCAAACACCTCATGCTGCTGCACTCCTTCATACCTGCTGAAATTTATTCTAAAATAATTTTTTTAGAGGTTCTGTATTCAGTGCATCAGAATGAGTGAGCCCCTAAACCATCAATGCCACTCAAGATGTGTGATATTCCTCTGAGGAAAAATCATTCGCCTTGACTGGGGTTCAAACCCGGATCCCTCAATTTCGTGCCAGTACTATAGTCAGTTAAGCTACCGAGGCATCCTCTTCCCCTGTGGATTTTTAAGGGCTTTATTAGAGCAAGTTGTTCTGGACTGCCGGACATATGATGTCACTGAAGCAGTCCAAGGGGTGCGCTTAGTGCCACAGTCCACATGGATACAGCCAAATATGGAACGCAGTGAGGTGTTCGCTCTTTTTGACAAATTTTGTGGATACCAGGACTAGCCGCAGTATAACCTTTTATGGAGTCTCCCACAACACATGAAATCGAGGGATCCAGGTTCGAATCCCAGTCAACGCGAGTGATTTTCCTCTGTGGAATATCACACAAATGTGCACTTGCGGGTTACTCCGTAAATGGTTATACCGTAAATGCCATGTAAATAAATATAAGAAAAATTTTGCAGTGAAGAACACCTTTTTCTGATACTCCCTTACTGATCATTGCCCATCTTGATTCTCATGTCTTCTATAGGTCATGTACTGTTCTTGTGTAGTCTACCTTTTATAGGTTTTGAATTAGCTGAAAGTACCTCCAGTCATTCCTTATTTTTCAGTAATTAAAGGAGCTTAATCCTCTGTACTATATCAAATACCTTATTGAAATTCACAATATCAGTATCATTTATTAGACGTTAAGCAAGGTACATTGCAATAGTCTTCGTCAAAGAGCACATTAAAAATATCAGAAAACAATGTCAGGTTTACACTTCAGAAAATCATCAAAAGAGTAGAAGGCTTCAAATATAAGCCAACTGTACAAGATGCATTTAAATCTTGTGTAGGATACAGTTCTGGCCTCTTGAGGTAACATCTTAAAAAATTTCAACTTTATCTCCTTGATTTCTAGTTTTCAATATACATTATAGTTTGAACATAATATAGATAAAAATAAAATAGACTTCCTAGTTTGCTCATGATCCATCATGATTTTAGATTAATGGTTATTGTAACTCTTTGTAATTTCCTCCTCTAAATTTTCTCTTTAAGTCAGTATTATCATCTGTTTATAGTCTTTCTGATATTATGGATTATTATGGTGAGTATCAAAATAGCCTATTTTAGAATACAATTGCTGTCATACCTGCATTCTTCTGTTGTACGTCATTGTGAATGCAATTTTTCATCCTAACCACAGAGAAGCTGATTCAATGCCATCCAGCAGCTTCTTAGTCATCCAGACTGCTCAGGATCGTCCAGTGTTGAACCAGACTCAGTCCGTCAGCTCAAACCCACCTTCGGGTTCATCGAACTATCAAAGTGGAACAGGAGGTGGCTCCAACATGGGAGGACAGACTGGAAGAGGTGCTACTGTGGTAAGCTATTTCACTTAATTCTGACTTTAAAGCAACTGTCTTATATTTAAATAACCCAGACAACATCTGCAATAGGTTTTAAACCTGTTGAAATTTAGTGTTTCAAGTCAATGCTAATATCTTCAAGTATGTATACCCTGTAGGGTGTGCATGCTGTCTATGGAATGAGTTGTTTGTAAGGTCAAAGCTAGGTGATTGTTATGTCGTCGGACATGGTAAGATTTGTGACATTAATATACTTGGTGGAGCCCGGAGGGTTCATGGAATATCCTTTAAAAATCATTCAAAGTTTCAAAATTGTTGTTGTGTGGCTGTTTTTCACTCTCTCACTTTTCTGTGCAACATCAGTGGAAAGGGATGAAAATCAGGTGTTGTTTCACAGGTATGTATTTGTGAGATGTGCATTGAACTTTTAGCAATGTTTCATTCTTTAGGACTCCTATATTCTATTGCATTGAATGAACCTGGGAAAAATTATTTTAGCCAGGAAGTTGAAACTTAGGCACAGGCTTCTGGGCTATATTGCCTGTCTTTCCGTGCATGATGTTACATGCATTGAAGCTGCTGTGTATAGAACTTTCTCTGCTGAGGAAATCTTTTGTCTGTACATGCTCAAAGTTGAAACCCATCATGGTTTTAGTGTGAATGATTGTTCTCAATCCTACATTTTCTTCTTCCAATCATCAAGGAATTTGAATTTGAGATTCAATTACTCCCTCTTAAAATGCCACTTATATGTATTGGGGTATATTTCTGTTATTTTCATTGAAATTTTTAAGGTGTCTAACATTTTAACATCTTTGTTCACTGCTCTGTATCTGTTTACAGATATTTTTCGCATGGAAATTAATTGTTTAGTACTTCTGTTAGAAATTATTTTTGTGATCTTAAAAAGTTCTAGCTCTTGCCACAATGCTGTGAGAAACTCTTTTGGGAGGAAATTTGAAGGTTAATGCATTTGGGGTGTTCTTCAAATGTGTAAAAGGTACAATGACTTTTTCTGTCAAACTCCCTACCATTAGATTCCTTAGTCAATTCAAATCCATTTGCATCAAGCCTTGAGGTTGAATACCATAGCGTAATGATGTTCTTACTGAAAGAGAGATAACAGTGAATGTATTTAATGCTAATTTGAATTTTGTCATTAGATACTGTTATCAATGCAATAGTTTTATTTTATCATTTAGGTTAGTTATTTTAGCAATCATTTTATCACAAATTTAAAGATTTGATGAACTTAATGCACTTATTTTAGATTTTATGGATAGTATGTGGAAGGTTGAAGATAGTAATTTTGGCTTTAGCATTTGCTCATCCATTTAGAGAATAAAACAATGACTGAAGCCAAGCCCAAACATCAGTTATTTTAAAAATAAAATTTCTTGATGATTTTAACCTCATTTTTTGTGATAAAAATCTTATATTTTAGCCTTCAAATGATTATTATGGTGTATAGATATTCCCTCAGCATTTAATAATTTATTGGCAGGGAAGAAAACTGACTACTGCTGACTGGTGTGGTTTACTTTTACTCAAATATCCGTAGAATTAGTAATCACTCATTCACAAGATTTGCATCAGCACTGCAGGTTTTCATTTGCACATTTACTTTCAGCTACACAAATTCTGGTGTGTGTGAAAAGAAATTGATGATGTAGTACCTTGCTTTAAGGATCTTATCTTATGGTTTTGCTAAAATATTTTTAAAGCAGTTTTTTCTCATGAAATAGATCATTAACTTATTGATTGATTGATGTCTGCATGACATTTCAAGGGATGTTTCATACAATACCTGGTGTGCTATAGATTATGCTTACATAATCTTTACTTTGAACTTGCATATTTTGTTTGGGATACAAAGCTTTTTGGCCTCCGACCATTATGATGGCTAATCACTGGTAAGCATGGCATAAATATGAACACTGATACAGATTTGCCTGTGTGACTGCACATGCACTAAGAAATACCTGTTAAATCAATTAAATACGTTTACTGCTCACACTTGGTCTTTCATTGATAGGTACTTTGTAACTTTACTTTTGCCATCTTCAATTGGGACATATGTTGCTGGAATAGTTTAGTTCTGTAATTTTCAACAATGAATTTTGCAAAATTCAGGTTTATATTAAGAACACATCACATCCTCTGAAAGAAGGACTACACTATCTGAAGTAACTGGTTTTTTTTTCATATTGCACGGTCGTGCATTAAAGTCATTTGGTACCTGAATATTCTTCTAGGAATAATACTTTGGAAATTACTGTTGAAATTAAGGTTCAATAGGTGATGGAAATGTTTATTTATTTTCTCCCATGAAGTGACTGATAATGAGAATGGTAATGGTGTGTTCTGTAACCATTTAAGCCAGCCTCTGAAGGCACTTATGAGGATTTTAACTATACATATTTTTAAATTAAGATTAATATCTTCAATGTTTAACACATTGAAGAATGCTAATATTTTTTTATTCATTTAAAAGTTAATGAATGATCAAGAGGCATTAAAGGGTTAAGGTCCTGAAAATTCTGCCAATACCAATCAACCTTGTTGTGAGAAAAAATTATCATTTCACACAATATTTGTTTCAAACTGATTCAGTGTTTTCACATAATCTTCACTGTCAAAAGTGCAGGTTGTTAATGATTGTTTACCCCTAGGATGATATAGGAATATCAAAACCAGTTGGTAATGAATAATTATTTCATAGAATATTAGCTAGTTCTAATATGCGCTGTGTCTAAATTTATAAAGTTACATTTCCTGCCACCAAGTTCTAGCAAACTTTTTTATGGATAAAAATGGAATCACTTGAAAATTTGACAGAGTAGGGCAGATTGGCAAGTTTCGAATGCCTGATTTTTTTCTGATCGCTCTCTTCATCATGCTTTTTTTATATTGATAATGGCCTTTTGAAGATCATTGCTGTCAAAAGTTTAGTGTCCATATTCCCTTTTACTAGTGATATGAGTTGAATTTGAGGGTTCGGTCGAATCTTTCCAAAACAATGGTTTTGAAATGTAATCCTCCCTCTACCCCACTATGACATTTTATTGAGTATTGATGGTTGAATGTCATTGTAGCCCAGTAGATGTCTTGTTTCTTGTGAAAACAAGATACTAACAGTGACGAACAATCGACTCTTCATCTTCAGGTAGAGAGACTTATTTTCTTGGGCTATTCTATTCACTACATCTCTTTTGCTTTTTGAATTAAATTTCTTCAAATTAAAGTTAACATTTAGTTATAACTGTCGAATAGTACTGTCTTTTATTCATCATGAGGTTTCATAAGCTAGAAGGTGACTGCAGTGAAGATGGAAATCGCTGCCTGCAGCAAGAATTTTTTGCCAACTGTTGAAGAAATGTCATTTCAAAATTAGCTGAAATGTATGAGATCCAGTTTTTTTTAAGAATATCAAATTTTGGCACTCAACCAGTTCTGTTCATGCTAAGTTAAGTCTGCATTGATTTTATCCTTAAACTGGCTATTACTCATTGATGCATAATCATTTGTCATTGTTCCTTTTTTTTCTCATTACTAAAGGTTATTATTTATATTTCTGGTGCCAATGCAAATTTAACTATGTACTGCTGCCATCAAAATAGTAGAGTCCTGGATTTTGACATGTTTCATATTAACACTTGAGTATGATTGGTAGGACATATTATACATTGTTGGAAAGAGAATTTAGTTGCCTTAAAAATTAAGTGTATCTTGGAGTGATGTCATTCACCTTTTCGATGTTAATTATTATAATTCTAATCATAACATGGTAAAATCACCCAACTTCACAGCTTAGTTATGTCTACAAAATTGTGGAACAATAATGGTGAATCACAGTAAAGTCATACTGTTATCTTAAATAAATAGTATATAATCATGAAGCCGTCTATATCTTTTCAAGGTCTGTCCTCCGTCAATTGATTGTTTATATAAAATGAAAATTTAAAATCAATTGGAGTCAATTTTTATTACAATAATGTATTGTAGGTCGTACCAGTCATGCTCAAAGTTAATGTGAAACTCATTAAAGTCCAGGTCTACACTATTTTGACGGCGACAGTATGCCTAAATTTTTGTCTTAGTTAATGGTTTGCTTTACAAGATGCTGGGAGCAGAAAATATCGTACTTTAGTGATTCCCTGAAATTTTATTCGGCTTTGATGACTGATTTAAGAAATCATTACTTATTTGTTGAGAGGATATCCTGTGGATCTTGTGGAACAATGGATTTTATTGGTATCATTAATATCATATAAAAAATCCAATCCTGTGAGAGAAAACAATTGTGTTTTTTAAATTTCAGTTAATTTTTTAGGTGGAGCTTTGGTAAGACTTGGGTAGAAAAATAATTGTGGATTATGTTATTCTAGATGTATTGCTCAGGTATCTATAATTGCTTCAAACTCTGATGGTAATTCATTTGTTCATCATGCAACATTGTCACTCATTTTAAAAATTTTCTTCAAGTCAATATACTCGGTGAGGTAAATGTTTTGCATCCTGTGACTTTTAATAGGAAATACTTTAAAACACATGATAAACACATTGAAGACTGGAATTTTTTTCTTAATTTCCCCTGCAGCCTGGCATTCAAATATTAAGTGCACAATGCAGGAGTATATCTGTGTCTTGTCCATAGTATGTAGCGTTCAAAAGACCAGGAAACTGGTGGACAATCTGCAATGTGTTAAGATGAAATCACATTCTGTGAATGCTCAGCTCATGAGGATTGGCTGTTCAGTTTTGATGAAATCATTCCATGTCATGTAGTTCAGTCATAGAGTAACAATATAACTATGTATAAGATTACTCTATGACTATAGATTATGATTATTATTATACTATATCAACTCAGGCTTAGAATCGGTATAGAGAATCGATCGCCAAAAGTCGATTCCATCGATTCCAGATAGATAAATACAGTAAAACTTCGATTTTGCACACTTTGATTTTAGATCGTTCTTGTTTTTACGTAGTAATATGCAAGTCTGGCCAGGAACATAGGGAATTTCAATGGTAAAAACTTGATTTTATGTAGTTTCTTGGTTTTACGCAGTTTTTTATTTTACGCAGTATAACTTCAGTCCCTAAGAGCAAAATAATCTTGATTTTATGTAGCATTTTCGGCATTTCAACTAGGGATGGTCAGATTGGATACGTTGGATCCAAAGATCTGTGGATATTACATTTTACCGTTTACTGAAATCGGACCCTAATTCATCCCAAAAAATTGGATCTAGATCCGAAGTACATATTAAAATTCACACATTAGTGAATGTGCCCTAAAAAAGGAAGTAAAAAGAGGTCAGAGTTCCGATTCTCTCTTCACACACGCCAATGCACTACGTTGTTTAGTTCTATTGATGCGATGATGCGTTTCAAAGCTCTTTCGAGCGCTACGCAACATAATTTCAGGTTGTGGAAAAATCATGAGGAAGTTCGAAATCTACCTCACCCCTACTACAAGGGTAAGTTTACGTTTACGACCAAATTAATGGCTCCACTCGTTTCGTTCGAACATCAGCCATAAGATCCGAGAGAGGGGGAAGAAATTGCCAGTCTCTTCTCATCACGGAATGATGTAACACAGTCCTCCTGAAGGGAACCCAAAAAAAGTATCTGATGTCGGTAGGGGTTGGGGTAGAGTGAGCTACTTTATGAAGAACTTGGATGAATCGGAGGTCCAGGTTGACCTTGGCACTGCCATCGCTGCAAAGCTCCTATGAGTGAGCGCAACATGGTTCACGCTT
Source organism: Pyrrhosoma nymphula (assembly GCA_963573305.1). NCBI lineage: Eukaryota > Metazoa > Arthropoda > Insecta > Odonata > Coenagrionidae > Pyrrhosoma > Pyrrhosoma nymphula. The sequence continues at coordinate 40,031,033 of OY754337.1, forward strand.
TCCACAATTGCTTCAATTGTATCGAAAATATTATAATATTTTTTAATGTAATGAGAAAATATTCTTATGAGAAAGGTCAGAATTCAAAGAGAAAGGATCATTTCAGGTTATAGACTTTTTTTCCTCATACAGTCCATCTCATGGCCAAGTAAAATGATTGATTTAGGCTTAATACATGCATTTATCTCTTCAATATGGTTAAAATCACGTATGTTTGAAATAACTTCCGATATAGCCCTATCTTTACTATATCGAATTGTGAAAACAGTAGTTTTTATCTACCAACAATCCATTGTAGCCGTGTAAATGCCGATGGTCTTCAAGCACATTTTTAGCGAGGTATCCCGCCCCTGCATGAGTTTTCAATTCCTTTTGTTTACATCATGGCAAAAGTCTCTCAGAAGCTGCCCCTTGGACCATCCTCCATGCTGTCAGAAGTATTGCTCAAGCATGGAACAATGTTTCAGAGGAAATCATAAAAAATTGCTGGAAATCAGCACGCTATAGCGAGACAGAAGTTTATGTGGCTGAAGAGACCTCATCTAGGCCTCCGAAACTGCAGGATCTGCTTGCTAATGAACTTGGGCAACTCAATCAGGTTTGCCCAATAATGCCAGTTATTTCACCACCCCACCTACAATCAGATAGATGAAGAGTTGGCTACATATGAAGAAACAGTGAGTGCAGAATGTACCAACCTGCCAGCTTCTGATTTATTTGAGGGAGATAGTGACATGATAGATGACAGTGAAGCAGTGCCTGTTCTTCCTTCTTGTAGTGATATGAGAGAAGCTTTCAGAAATTTGTACAATTTTTGCTATGCACACCCATAGGTAGCAGAGGGCTACGTTGTAAATCTGAATGCTTTAGAGACAGTTGTACATCAAATTTTTGATACTGGGATGCAACAAACTAAAATAAGTGACTACTTTCTCCCAAAATGAGTGATTACATAAATATTAAAAAATTTGGTTTAAATATTCCTTACTCTTAGCTTAAAATAATATATATGACAAGGTTTATTAAAAATAAAATGTAAGAGAATTCCTAAATAACTAGACACCTTGCATTGCTGTCACCTCTTCATAAAGTCTTGATTTTATACACTTTGATTTTACACAGTGCCCTTATTTTAGTCCCTCCAACTGCGCAAAATCAAGGTTTTACTGTATTTTAAACATAGACTATAAGATGAGGATATATTTGCTATTTGTCATTAAATATACTTTTTGAGTGACTTAATTGTCTTTGTTATTTTATTCCAGCCCGTACTTGAATTTAAATAATAGTCGTACACTACTGGTATATCAATATCCCACCTGTTATTATGAATGAGAATCGATGGAATCGGAATCGGGAATCGATTTGAAAGAATCTGAATCGAAATCGAAAAAAAGTGGAATCGACTCATCCCTAATACAAACATTAGTTGTTTATTTTTGAATTACTGATGATTTCTTAAATTTTTGTTTGTAATTGTGCATATTGTTTCACAATTATTGTGACTATTAGCCCTTTAACTGCGCAAATAATCTGAAATATAGCTCTCCCCAAACGCAAACTTTTTTCTAAATTTTTGCGTAATTTTAAAATTTGTCACTTTTTATTTAAAGGAAAATTAGTTTTAAAATTTACGATGAGTGATTATCGTCTGATTTTACTGTTGAATACGAATTGTTGAACTTTTTTTTACTAAAACCATAAACCATACTTCAAATCGCCAATAGACGATGGGAGCAGTTAAAGGGTTAATATGCAAATATTTGATTAAGCATTCAATGATTTTACTGTAGAAAATCAAGTTGCTTATCATTCTAAATAATGAAGCATCCCTCAGAGTTTATCAGGAATCATTATGTTTTACCTTATTTTCCAGCTGATAAGACATGCTTTTTTCCCTGAAAAAATCCACAGAAAATACCCTGTGTCCTTTATGGTCAATGTCAAGGTCAAATTTGACAAAGAGACCTTTGACAAATTTGGACGATGACCTTTTGGTGATGCAGTGTGGGTTAACTGAATTCCAAAGCTTGACCATTGAAATTTGCTCTAATTTTGTTAGATTTATCGGTTTAAATGTCATTTTGATAATGATCTCAGGTAACAATCCTTGAAAACAATACAAACCAGTAATCAGTTTTTGTTGAAATTCGTGTGATACAGTTTTCACCATTATACTTGCATGACAACAAAGAATGTTCATATCCTGGATCACACCCTGTTAGGTACCATATAAGTACATATCTGGTATATTAGTATAAAATTGTCATTACTTTCAGAAAATGTTTTTTAGCTAAAACTATAAATATGTAATTGTATTTCTTCTTTAATTCTAGTTTTTACAATGCTATTGATATCATTGTTTTTTAGCAAATAATTTATTGCTATTTTTTCTTAAGTATCACCTTTTAAACACATTTAATCATTGGGTATGTAAAGACAATTTTGTATTAACATATTATGAACACTCTTGCTGTGAATCACATCACTTGACATGATTTAGTAACTCCCAGTGAATGCAACTGACGTCAATTGAGGTTATTTTCAATTTGCAGTTAGCAAAATTTGCAATTACTTTTGATTAATAATTCAATTTAAAATACCTACTTTATTGTTTTATCTTACAAAAGAATTGTCTGAATTATTTAGCAAAATTAAGTTAATAGCTTCATCTTTTCAAGCATGTAGGTATGGTTTTTGTAGGCGTGATGGTTTTCCCTTTAAAAAATCATGAAATACACCTAAAATGCTCAGTACTCTAAAAAAATAATTGCATAAAAAGCTCACCAGGGAGTGTGTTCAAAAATATGGTAACGGAGGTTGATCTAAGACATTTGGGTTCTTTGTGTTACCAATGTCTGTATGAGTGAGAAAAAGGAACACACAGATTTCAACAAATATTCTATGAAATTGTATCTAATGCTTGCTTAATTTTTTTCATATATATATATATATATATATATATATATATATATATATATATATATGTGTGTGTGTGTGTGTGTGTGTGTGTGTGTGTGTGTGTTTCATAAAGATTTTATGACCAGAAATAATATTTCAAAGACTAAAAAAAGTATAAGGTAATTCCCCAGCTTCATCATAATGTATATCGATGGGTAATGGGAGGGTTATCTATATTTTCCTAAATGTGTGCTCCAAACTAAGATTCTTTTCTAATGGCTGTGTCCTGTAAGCTGGAAAATACAGTTTATCTTCTTTAAATATTGTTGTATGTGGTCATTTCAAGAATCGGGTGAATTAATTTGCAATCCCAGCTTCAAATATTACTTAATTATTTTCTCTCAATCTCTCCCTGCTTAATGCAAATGGCCATTTCAACTTCTCCAGGAGATAGATGGTGATTATTAATTATGGAATTAATGCTTACATCAGTTTAATTCTCAATATTGGCTTAGGCATGTTTGGATAGAGGCATCTTTGAATACTGAATTTTTGGATGGTGACCATTTCATGCTGTTTGCATGGTTCTCATGTTTGACTACTATCTTTACTGAATGAATATCTTATGCTGACTATTTCTGGATATTGATCTTCACATCAGCTCTATAAGTTTTCAACTTTCCACTAATGAGATGTTATTTTAGTCTTGCCTTTCTGTTCAAGATGCTTTGCTACTTCTTAATATTTACCAAATGTTATTGGAATCTTTTTCATGAAGCTTTTTGTCTCCTTGCCAAATGTTGAGTATTGCCTGGACTAAGTTTCAGGAGGTTACCACAAAACCAAGTGATACTACAGAAATTAATTTTATTTTTCATTCTCTCATTTGGTCTCATTGATTTTTTAATTCATTCCCAAAATGACTAGACAAGATTATTGTATGTGTAAGTCTCCTGTGCTGCAGAAGTTTTCTGTTTTATCCTCTGTTGTTTTACCAGGTATGGAGTAGGTATATTGTGTAAACGTATATTCATAATATTCAGCTTGGTGAATAAAATTGAATTGCACAAACGAAAGTCATGTCGTTTCAGTATTGCCAATGTGGCAGGAATTAGCAATTTTTTGTGAAGTCCAGCCTCTTCATGTCCCAACTTGAGGCTCCCAGTTTTGTATTTTCATAGAGTTTTTAAAAAGTTAATAAGACATGAGTAGAGATCCATGAAACTGGTTTTATTATTTGCTAAAATTCGTTTTCAAACTATGTGACTTCGGTGTTATAGAAGATCTTGGCAGTGTTATTATAATATAACAATTTTTGCATATTTCTAGGTGTTTTATTATTTTTTGGAAAAGTTTTGTGAATGGATATGCTTTATTAAGCATTTTACATAACATATGAGGGAGGACCCAAAAATAACCAGATTTCTGTCATAAAAAATTTATTTATTTTCTTCTTTAAAAAATTCCTTCAGTCACCTTTAAGTACTCTCCATTAGATGCGATGCACTTGTCAAGTCTTTTTTCCCACTGTTTGAAGCACCTCTGGAATTATTCAACTTTGATATTGTCCAGTGCCCTTTGGGAAGCTGTTTTTTCCGCCTCCACATCATCAAAATGCTTCCCTTTTAGATTTTTCTTCATTCTCGGGAACAGAAAAAGTTGCTTGGGGCTAGGTCTGGCGAATACGGTGGGTGGGGAATGACAGACCACCCCTGAGAGGCCAAATAACGGTTCAATCATAAGGCCGTGTGTGCGGGGGTGTTGTCAAACAACAACAAGGCAAGGCAAAAATTTAGTGGCAACTCGTCTCATTTGCAAATCCTCAGTCAAAATCTGCTGGCACGAGGCCCAACGAGCCTGTCTCTTCTGAAATTTCGTCAATTGTGAAACGACGATCCTCGTTGATTTTTGGCAGATTTTTTCAATGTTTCCATCGTTTTGAGATGTTGAAGGGCGCTCAGAATGAGCATGGTCTTCCCCACTCAAGTCACCAAATATGAAGTGCCCAAACCACTCGAAAACTTGTGTGCGGCTCATAACATCCTCCTTGAAAGCCTGTTGAAGCATTTGGTAAGCTTCCATTGCCGATTTTTCAAGCAAGAAACAAAATTTCAAACACACTCTTTGTTCTTTTAAATCTGCCATAACGACTTTGCAAAGGGGAACACGACAACAGTAAGAGAAACACCACACTACGATCAAACATTAACCTACAAACTGTCGCCGTCTGGGCACTTTTTTCGTGAAGGTACCTACTAACTACATCCAGTGGGAGAACTCTCTACTACGTCTACGAATGGCAGTGTGCTCTCAGTCTGGTTATTTTTGGGTCCCCCCTTGTATTTAATAAAATTTTGATTGTACTAAATTTCTGATAAAGCCAAATGAAGGAAATGGTTCAAGTTGTGTTAATATTATAGAATGAGCAAGAAAAGGTGCACAGTGAACATTTCACTTTAATAATTGTCTTTGTGAGGAAGACTAGCACGAAAATTAACTAAATGGTACTAAAAATTGTTTTCAATTTTATTGTATTGATTTAGACCATTGTGAAGAGAAAAAAAAACTTTTCAGTGAAGTCTGTGATTTCAAACAAAAGCTTTCCAGGGGCAGATCTGCAAAACAAGTAAAAAACCAAAGTTAGACTTATTCAAGTGCAAAAACACACAGTAACAAATTTTATGGATTCAGACTACTGCAAAATAGAAATAAAATATGTACCAGGAAAATGCAACCATGGTGAGGATTTCAGCATTCTCTGCCTTCAGTATTCTCCTTCGATCAGATACCACCACACAATACTGTGATATAGATAGTACTGCTTCTACAATGGAAGTAGGGTACCAAAGAGCTTGGAGAGCAGTCGTTGTGAATTACATGTAGTCTTCTTTTATGGAATACAAAAGGTTGCAAACATCCAGGGGAGCACTATCAGGTTGCAACAATTGTTCCTTGGCTATTTTCTGCAGCATGGTGTAGCCTTCAATAAACTTTTGAGGACAAAGAGGGGCAGCATATGACAACTTCTTCAACTTGCTTACAATACTGTCAATCGTTTGGACTGGGGAACACAGACTTCTAGGATCAAACAAATTATTAAGTGCTTCAAAAATCAACTTTGAAGGGTCTCCAGCCATGACTTCGTTGAGTTCCATAGGACTCTTCTGAGCAGTCATCTCAAAGGCATTTACAACTTCAGTGCTGTTAATGGCTGTCAATGTTTTAAATTTAGTATTGAGCTCTGGAGAAAAGACCTCCTCCTTGATCAGACCCAGCATATTCTGTAGGACCTTTAGTTTGGAATGCAGAACATGAGCTGTGGGATAGCTATTGTGTTTCCAGGAAAGTGATTAAGCTGACAAAGCAGTCACAGTTGTCAGTAACGAACTGCGCTTGGATTCTTATGATGGCTAACCCCCTTGAATAATTTCTTAAGGAAATGAACACCACTGTTTTCATATTTCATTTTTTCCATAAATTCCATTATGTAATCTAGGTGCTCATGAATATAAAGCACAGCCCGAAGCCATGTATTCCATCTAGTTTGCACTGGCATGGGAAAAAATTTTACTTGCTTCATACTTTCCACGTAAAAATTCCAAATAAAGATGTTTCCTTCTTCTTGCATTCAGAAATGCTGCTTTTGTTTTTGCAACTATTGAGTTCACTTCATCAAAATTGCATTGCCAAATTTGTCCCACAAAGTCAACTTTATTTGCCCAACATTGCACATGCGCAAGATTGTCCCCAATAAGCCCCCTCAAAGTACTAACACATGAACTCATGTAATGTGCAGAATCTGTAACAACATCATTGCGGTAAGGGACCTCAAATCTATTTCAAGTATCTACGATAGCTTGTGAGCAGGAAGCACCATTTGCACCATCTAAAACTACACTTGCATCTAAATGAATGCTCTGGTAGCAACTATTTTCCAGTAAATGAAATAACACATTAAACACACAATTTCCTGATCTGTCTGTTGTTTCGTCACAAAAATGAACAGCATTTTGTCTTTAACACAACATTTTAGCTCTTCCTGCTTCTTTTTCCCTATAATTGGGATGTAGTGTTGCCAAATAAGATCGGCCGACGGCAAATCCCCACTACCTTTCATGTACTTCGAGAGCCATTCCTGGATTTTTGGATTATCGAGTTTGTTGATGCTAATTCCACCATTTAAAAATGCTTCAGTGGTAGTGACAATAAACTCCTCTTTCTCTTCCTTTACTTTCTTTGACTGAGTCACTGTCTGTTCAAATAATAGCTGTTGTTTTTCTCCTTTGTTTTGCACGTTTATGGGTATCGCTACCAATGTTCTTTAACAACGTGTCACGTCTTTCAAATTCAAGTCTTTTATCACAAAATTTGCACAGTAATACTGTGCCGTTCACATAAAATCCTTCTGAGCTGAATTCACTTGCCATGGTATGAACGGTAGCACTAGGTTTCAGTATTTAAAAATTCCTTTTCTTCATTCTTTCTGTCATGGGAATGGGAAGAGCTGTAAGGTGGGAAGATACTGGGATATTCCTTGACAAATGAGGAGCATTGTAGGATATAGGTGCAGGGTAAAGTTAGACTTTTCAGTGATCTGAAAAAGGGTTTGCCATGTTCTCTAATTGAAACACCAGCAATTGCTTTCACAGCTTGATTCTGCAGAGGGAAAACTCGCTTACATTGGGAAGAGTTGCCCCGTATTATAATACCATTTGTGAGAAAGGAATGAATCTTAGCAAAGTATAAGAACTAAGGCATTCCAGAGAGATCACCAAAGTGAGCCTTTTTATCACAAAGAGAACAGTTGCCACTTTATTAGTAACATTATTAATGTGCTCTTGCCATGAGAAATTATCACTTATGGTGAAACCCAAGAAGTTAGTGGTTTTTAGAAGTCTAATACTACTTCCATTTAAAGTAAGCAAAAGGCTGTTGGCTGAGTCTTTTTCGTGTGAAAAAGTAGCTATGTTGTTTTATTACTATTCAAATGTAAATTATTGGTGGCACACCAAGTGTTCATGTCCTCAACTGAGGATAAGTTATCCGCAGATATAAGACAAGAAGTGTCATCTGCATAGAGGAGTGGTTTACAGTGTACCATAGAAAAGGACAAACCATTCATGAAGATAACAAAAAGTAAAGGGCCTAGGACTGATCCTTCGGAGTCAACACATTTGATGTCCAAAGGAGTGGACTTTGCTGAGATAATGTGGTTGGAAAAGAGACGGTTCACAGTATGAATTACGCCCTTTGTCGACTATGTTAACCTCTTTGCGCAGAAGACACTCAAAGACAGATAATCACACAACAGTAGAGCGAATCAGTGACCTAAATGGCAGTGCAATGCAGATTCTCTTGATATCTCAGTGGGAAGTCAATAGGGGATGTGAATTTTGATAAAAATTTAGATAAGCCATTACAATACATCCCTATCATTCCCAGGGAAATATTACATTATAGTTCAACTCATTTCATTGATGTGATCAATTATCTCGCACCATCTGTATCCATTAAGGAATCATATCACTTTGTTGGTAGGTACTGAACTCTAGCAATAAGTTACTCTTCGGCAGAAGTTCTTATACTATTACAAGTAGGTAAACAAAATGATGTCTCTATAATGGCTAATGAAAGCCTTAATCTGAATGATTGTAGATGTGATCTGAATTATGTATTATAGATGCGATCCTGATTACGTAAGGAATGTTGAATTATCACGTTGGTGCTGATTAGTGGCAGCGCTAATCTCTGCAACTTTTGCTTGATTTCCTCTAATCATGCGAACAGCTCATAATTCTTTACATGCATCATTAAATATATAAATGTTGCTATGGTAAAAAATGCAGTCTGTTAACAATTACAGCTTAGAATTCTGAATGTTTAACAAATTATGGGTGCATAAGATCGTCCAAATGGGAAATTTAAAAGGGTTGATGCAAAATCAGTGCCCTTTAAAATTCCTAGCATGCAGATTGTAAAGTGAAATTATCATAAAGTGAACCCATTGTAAAGCAGGGGTCCACTGTGCATCATTGTGGTGCTGTTTTTGCAATCTCATTATGGATAATATGTTGATGAGAAATCGATAACATTATGGACATTATTGAATAGGAGTTGATGAACTGATAAACCTGAATTATTGCAGTTATCAGAGAGATACTTTTCTTTAACATCTCAATCTATTAGTGATGTTACACTCTCTCATTTAAGAATTACACTTAATATTAACCTTAATAGATCTTGGTTTAAAACCAATTTTTAAAAATGATTTTACTTTTTCAGTGAGTGTGTTACATTATTAATCCATTTTATAAAAATAGTTGAGTTAATATTGGATCTGAGTCTTTCCCGGCAAATACTAAATATGAAGAGCTCTCAGGTTTCCAACCGGGTTATGGTGTTGAGGTGCATCAACGATTCAAAGGCGTAGTCTGCCAACATCTTCAGGATGAATGAATTTCACCCTGAAGATGATGGCAGACTACCCCTTCGACACATTGGTGCAGCTCAACACCATAACCGGTTGGAAACTCAAGGCCTCTTCATATTAAATTGAGTTAATATTTTGGCTAATGGTTACTGTAGAAATGAGAATCATTCAACAAGTTCACATCCTTTAAATTATTTGTACTGCTAATTTTTAGCAGAGGTCAAATTTGAGGAATTGCTAACTCCATACTTACTAGTGATGTAATAATTGTAGTCACATTAGAAAAAATGTATTAATCAAATCACAAATTTATTTTTTGTTGTATTTATTTAGTCACAAAGTATTACCTCAATGTAACTAAGTTATTTAAGGGTTAAGTACATATGTTTTTTGGTAGTGTTATTTTGGACTTTTTTATGGTTAACAATGTGATGATGTGTAAGCATCGCTTGTAAAATTTTAGTAAAGGAATTTACGTATGTGAATTGAATTCATGAAAGTGATGTGTTGCTGTCTTTAATTAATTGACGTGAGTAAGTTTAGCCTTAATGTAAAATGTGTTTTGTTATTTTAGCAGCGACAAAAGTATGTTCCTCTGATAATGTGCCCTAAGAGTTAACTGATAGTTTTTCGAAAATACATTGTAATGTGTTGAACTTTATCTCTCTCCTTTTCTCTGAATTACATTGGGCATTTGTGTTTTTTGGTAATATGGCCATCCTTCAACCATCGCCCAAAATGAAATTCATTGTATGATGATATTTGCATCATCTTTGTGAAATCTAATTTCTTTCAACTGAAGTAATCTTCATTTTTTTAATTAATCTTTTATGAATACATCATCCTCTTCATTTTATGATAACCCTACAACTGTTAAGTACATACTATGTCTGACTTTCATATTGTTGTCAATGACCGTTTGTATTGTTTCTTGGCTGTGGAATATTTTCCTTGAAAATTTCTGGGTTCTCTTTGTCAGATTGCTATTCTCATGAGCTTGTACTATTAGGTATTTCTGTAATTCCGTGGAGGTTTCACCTTCTGCTGTTTGCAATGTATTTCTTATGCCACGTTTCTTTTATTTCCTCTCATCTTAACCTTCTTCTCATTAGATGAAAGGGCTGAACTTTCCTGGGTCTCACAACCCACGGTTCTGTCAGTTTGTCATTGATCGTAGTCGCCACTTATTGAAACCGGTGAGCCTTTAACTATGCCTTGAGTAGCTTACAAAGTACATATTTTTAAATTGTGTTTTTATTTCTGTTGTTTTGTATTCGCCTTGTCCTTAAGCTGTCACATTTCAACTTTTATTAGTCTGCTTTAAATAAGAAATCACATTGTAGCTTTAGAGTTGTAGATATGGCATGGCAAAAGTGTTCAAGAGTTCCAATAATTGCACTGAGTGTCGTTCAAGTCTTACACAATAAAATGCTTGCTTTATTAAAATTAACATAATTTCTTTACAGAGTTTCCAATAGAAGTTTTCTTTTTACTTTGTAGTCATGAATGGTGGTGTATTATATCAAGTGGTAATCATAATTTTATATTTCAAATTCACTCAATTTTAATATACTATTTAGCTTTCATGAAAAATAGTTGTTAATATAATTGGTGCATTTGTAGTTAGGCATATTATATATATTTTATCCCTTATTTGTCAAGGATTGCTTTATGTTTTCATTCTTATGGTAGTGTGCTGTAATGTTTGTTGCATTTGCAGAATCGTTGCACTTGAATAAAACTTATATAAGGAACTTTATAGTGCTAAAAATAGATGTGAAGCTTAGGAGCTTGACTTTTTGTATGTTTATCCATTGTCCGCTTTAGATAGTATTTATCCACAATTTTTTTCTCCTCTTTACAGGTATTTAAGCATAAAGTTGATGGAATTAGAAGAATCAGTGCTCATCCACTGCTGCCTCTGTGTAAGTACATAAATGCTTAAAAATCCAAATGTTCTGCATATTCCTACATACTCAATTGTAGTTTGGTTTTCATATTAATTACTGGTACAGTTATGCATTTCGCTTGCTGAGCCAACTTTCTCAAGAGGATAGGCTTTAATGTTTTTGCTTCAGAATAACCAACAGTATACAGTCAGGAACACAGGAGCAAAGATGAGAAATTTATGACCTGGGTGAGAAAATTTGTGTTGAAAAATAATTTGACTTGAATACATAATTTTGAGCTACCTGTCAAATGAGATCATTTCAGTATTCTTTAACCCTTTCGCTGCTGTGGGAGTGTTAACGTGCCCGCTCCTGACATGCCCACTGTGCTCCAAGAAATCTACAGGGCACCTCGACATGCCCTGTGGATTTCTTGCCCACAATGCTAAAGATGAGTAAATGCACCTGGTGAGTTTTTGCTTTGCTACATTGTGTTTTGAGAGGTGTGTTATGTCGCTGATTGCTCTGACAAACTCGAGTGGGTTCTACATGATTCTTAGAAGTTCCCTTGACTGTCACAGGGCCGTCGCTCATATTTATAATCCTTTCTTTTATCTTTTCTTTTTCCTGCTGAGCTTGGAGATTTCCCTCTCTCAGGATGAAGGCCTTGGATTTTCCCCTTCTCATCCTAAGCAAATAAGGGTCCATAATTATCCCTTATTTTTGATACTGTGCTTCTGAAGAATCATTTTACCCACAGCTGCTAGATTTATTGCCTCTATGGCTTTCTTAACCGTTATTTTATTATCGATGTGTCGTTCTACTCGATGCGTCAGTCTTCTACTCTCCCTGCCATTGTGAGTTTGAATTTCTGCGTTTCCTCTTGCTCATTGACCCATAGCATACTGTTTGGACTCTTCAGAAATAATTCCACTGTGCTACTATTGATAATATCTCTGGGCTCTCCTACACTTCTCCTCTGGTATAGACTCCTGCTTTGTTTTGGGCATTCATCTCTGGACTTTTTACAGACTTCTGCTTTTGATTGGTGGTAGGGCATTCTTTGTGTTACCTGAACAGTGTTTTATTTGTTTATTGTCCTGCAAATCATCTTGGACATTTCTCATGGCATTTTGAGACTTCTAATGTTTTTACATTGACCAATGCTTTATTTTGGGCTTTTTGCAGCATCCTTGTAACTTAGGCTTTATTTTGTGCTTGGATTATCATTGCCTTATTCTCCACCATCCCTTTTGAGATCTTCATTGATTCTGCACAAAAATATTTACAAAGGACATATGTCCTTCAAGAAGAGCTTTACAATGGAAGGTTTTAGAAATTCTGGAGGAAAATGAGAGCAGGGATGAATTTTTAGACAATATTTCTGAAGATAACTCTGAGGAGGAAGAGGGAGGCACTTCAAGAACTAAATCTTCCCAACCATCTACGTCAGGCATCAAAGCCTTTGCTAAAGAAAAATAAGTTCTGAGCTCACCTTCGGAATCTGAAGATAGCTCAGACGAAGACAATTTACTGCCACCTTGGGAGAAGAAATTCCCAAAATTCGTGTGGCACTCTGCGGATCTGAATCTGGAAATGCATGTATGTATTCGATCCCCAAGATTCTGGATGCAGGGCAAGTGAAAGCAAAGATTCTGCATTACTAGATTTTTTCCATTTGTTTTTTTTTTCAGTGGATCTGATAAAGTTTACCGTGAACTAAACCAATAATTATTACAAATGTACCACGAAGAACATTCCAGAGAGTGAGCATTCATGGATCAAAAGTTTGAAAGGTATGATGAAGAGATGTTTTGCAGTTATTTCAGTTACTTTACTGTTACTTTACTATTCATTGTAGGTACTGATGCCAAGGATGAAGAATTTATCCTACTATGAGTATTGGTCGAAGGACTTATTCATCAGAACACCAAATTTTGGTGAAATGTCTCGGGATACATACCGTAATCCGCTTCGCCATATGCATTTCTGCGACAATGGTGATGAATATGATGAATGAAAATTATCACTTGGCAAAAATTAGGATCATAGTTGACTCTTTGGAAGTCCTTAAGAGATGCCTTTACCCCTTTCCAAAACCTTTTAATTGACGAGTCTCCTGTTGTTCAATGAACGTTTTTGATTTGAACGTAAAGGATGCGAAAATCTCAAGCACGCTCTGCAAAAAAATTCAGCATGGGAGGGAAGAAAATCCCGGGAGTAATTCAGTATGGGGGAGCGACTCTGCCGGCGAGCTCGCCGCAGCGAAAGGGTTAACTTAGGATCCCAGCTTATTGCCTCTAGCTACATTTTTCTTAGGTGTTCTCTGGTTTCCTTTGGTGGCCCCTTGGTTCCTGAATCCTCTGGAACTCTCGGATTACTCAATGTCTATGCTTTTATTTTAAGTGCTTTTCTATGACTTTTTCCATTTTACAGATTTGACTGGTTCTCAAGATGGTTCTGTTCAAATGTGGGAGTGGGGACATGCACAAGCAGTATCCACACCCCGTCCAGCTGGAACTTATGCCAAAGTTACTCGAGCCCGCTTCAGCCAACATGGCAATAAGTTTGGCATTGCTGATGGGGATGGAAATGTCAGTCTTTGGCAAGTTGGCTTAGCATCCTCAGTAGCACGTCCGTTTTTTGTAAGTATTGCAATTCAGGTGCTGTGCACATATACCTACTCTTTTTATCAGATATTATTTCCATGATTAAGTTCTTGAAAACTTATATTGAATGGTACAAGCTCTATGGAAAAGAGAACTAGAAACTCCATTTCAAATAAATGAAACTCCTGGTAGTTTGGCCATTTTAGTTAATTTTTTTGTGGTTCTTAAAAGCATGTATGGGTTAAGAAAATTTTATTCTTAGCGAAATGAAAGTCTTGCAACCACCTAATTGGACCTATGTAGTTATTCAAGCCTAAATGAAATCAAAGGCTCTATTGGATTTGCTATGTCCTTCCGTGTAAAATTTGGTGTTTTGTAATGATACAGGAATCTACTTCTGTGATCTTTGTGCCAGTTTCAAATTCAAAGGTGATTCTTGTTATGATATGGCTCCTAATTTCAAGCCATCTTAATTAGCAATACACTTTTCAAACTGCATGAGGCAATATCATTGTAACTTACCTAGGGTTACATTACTTATGTCTCACTTGGTAAATTTCATAAGCAGTGCATCAAATATTCCTAGATTAATTAAGTTTATGCTCCCTAACTTTTCTTATTAGTAAATCACAGTTTTGATCTCTTTTCACATGCTTATTATTCTTCTTCAATCCATGTATTTTCTATATTTTCCTAATTTTCATTTGTGCTCATTTTTCTCGGTTCCTAGACATACCAGTGCCACAGCAAGTTAACTAGTGACTTCGTATTTCTGGGGTCATGTAGCTTACTAGCAACAGCTGGACACAGTTCAGAAAGCAAAAATGTGGCTCTATGGGACACACTTTTACCGCAGAAGAAGGCTCTTATAACAGGTATTACTTATAACTGGTTGAGATTGAGAAGGAACATTTTATTCTTCTTGTCTTTTCTTTCCTACATTATTATTATTCTTTCCTAGATAGCCTTTCCACAAACATTCCTTTTATGTATGCCCATTTATAGTTACTGTTTTTTTTTGCTGTCAAATAAATAAACTTTATTGGCCATGTTGGTCATGGTACAGACATATGACAACTAAGTTGGTAAATTAACACATAAGCAAAGTGGGAACCAGCATACAATAGGAATCAGCATTACAATAAATAGTATAATGAATGCTAATTATTAGATAGATAAACACAATTAATGTGATGGTAGCAGTTCGTTTTATAAGCGGAGGAAAAAATCACCTGATCATTTTCCATCCAGCTCTTGTTACTTTGTATAGGTAAGTCATATCTTTCAATCTAAGAATTTTTATTTTTTCACAGCTTTTACCTGTCATGACCAGGGAGCTTCAAGTGTTGTATATGCACCCCAGCATCAAATTTTAATTTCTGCTGGCAAGAAAGGTGATATTTGTGTGGTGGATGTGAGGCAACGGCAGTTGAAGCATCGCTTCCAAGCTCATGATTCTCCTATCAAATGTCTGGCCATCGATCCTTCAGAAGAATTCTTTGTTACTGGTGCTGCTGATGGAGACATTAAGGTAATCCTCTCTCAGGGAGCTGTCCATTTATTGTCCTGAAAGCTGAGTGAGTGGAAGGTGCTTACTACTGTTAACCAAGTGGTAAAGTTTAAGTGGTGCATTATTTAACACGTTCAGCGCGGCATGACCCACCGGTGGGTCATGGCTTGCCTATCCCCCTGGGCGTCATGACCCACCGGTGGGTCATGCTTGCCGTAAGGATTAAAGAAGTTTCTGTCCATGTACGCCTATGAAGGCGGACTTAAAACATCCTTTGTCGCCCACGAATTTGTTTTACTGATGCCAACCCGAACTTTTTGCCTGCAGAAAGGTAGTAAGTAAAATGATGGGCAGTAAAGTAAGGATTCAGTTGTTTGTGGTGTTTTATCTGTATTTATATATTAAATATTTTCAGTTTTTAGCATAAATAACTTCAAATAAATTCATTAAAAAACACCGTACGTTCTTCATGTATTAAATTAAAATTATTTAAGAATTTACAACACCGTAAATACGTACTTCTAGTATTGCGGATTGCCTACCCATCGTTTACAGGGGTTAAAAAAATTTTGCGACGTGTGTCGCGTTAGAAGTTCTCAATCGTATCAATTCCGTAGGCAGTTTCATGAATTTTATGCAATAGTAAAAGAAAATTTTGATATAAAATAAAGAATATGATCGTCATATTGAAGGTATTCGAGAGCTACATATAGTTGAGCCGTTATTTTCTACGACACGGCAATCTCACGACGCTAAAATTTACTGTCTTACAACGCCTATCAAAAGTATATCCAAATGTAAACCAATTTTGTTTGGTTTAATTAACATTTACAATGAAGAATGCTTTACTATTATGTTCCTACTATTTACGAGGCATTATACATCGCTAGAAATGGCATTGCCGTTTCCAATATAACTTCAAGATGGCCATACGAGAAAGAGGCTTCACCTCCTTGCATCATGCGTTGAAATACTATACTATACTCACCATTTCGATTACATGGCTTTCACTTATCGACATAAATAAACAACTTGTAAAAATAAACAAAATAAAACTGATAAGGTTTTATTATCAATTCAAACACTAAAAACTCACTACAAAACTAGTATTATAATGTAATGATCAAGGAACACACATTCATAAATACCAATGGAAATACCAATTTTACAGAATGAATAAATGACATTTTCTATGTAGATTTCATAGTTTTATAATACAAAAATTATCCTGAAGGAGGAAACAGAATTACACAACAAAACATTGCTATTTTTCCTTTCAAATTGTTGATTTTCGTCCTTCACTGAACATTTTGTTGAATATATTCACCAAAGTTGCACTTCCGTAGACATCTAGAGGGAAGTATACATCGGTAAAATTATTTAGAACAAAAACAAAAATGAAGAAAACAATTATAGAACATGAAGAAATGCCATTTTCCGTGTGGATATCATAATTTTATGAATCAAAATAATTTTTCTGAAGGAGGAACACAAATTTACACCACAAAAAATTGCAGTTGCTCAAAGGTAAGTTTCGTACTTCACTGAACATTTTGTTGAGTTGTCGCACTTCCGTAGACATTCTGACTCAAGCATAAATCAGTAAATTATTTTCAGCAAAAAAAGAAACAAACATTAATTCGTACCATAAACAGAATAAAAAATAAAAATAACAGAAAGAATGACGCTAGATTCACTATTTTTCTTGAAAATGTCAATGATGAATTTTATTGAAACAGTCCAAGCACATTGTAGGATGTCCATCACATTCCTCACAAAATGTGTTCACTTTTTTAGTTTTTGAGCTTGCTTCTTTTGTTCCCTTTTCTTTCCGTATTCTTTCATAGCAAGTGAGGCATCTCTTCCGACTAATCCTTGCAGGGCCTTCGTATTTTTTTAGGTGATGTAAGGATTTTCTCTTCTTCGAAACGGGAACACTCCCCCCAGCGGCCTCGCTACAGTAAACATCATCTTTCAAAAGTCCTTCAATGACCTTTTCTCGAAAATTCAGCATTTCAATTTTTTTATTTTGGCCATAATTATTGTATAACACCCATGAATTGACCATGCATGTTCCAAGAAGCAGTGATAGTGATAGTTTCTTATACCACTTGAGGGATCGTCTAATGCAAGTGTAGTACGCAGACATTTGGTCTGAAATATCTACCCCCTTTTTAGCACTATTGTACGCTGCAATGGATTTTGGCTTCATTCTTATCTCTCCTCGCTTAGATTTTGACTTTGTTGGAACCAAAATCTCACCAAGCTCGGGATTAGAGGAAATCATCATCACCGGTCTTTTGTCCTGCCATTTCATAATTCTGACGCCTTTTCTATTTTCCCTAGCAATAATTTCCCCCCTTTTCAACTTTTTTTGACGAACCTCAAGTGGGTTACCTTTACGATTCGCCCGCAGTGTGCCGCAAACGTATGTTCTCCTACCCAAAAGATCTTCAGCAAGGCTCACACTAGTGTAAAAATTATCTATGTACAATGTCCGCCCAGCATCAAAAAGTCCCTCAGTCAACTGCAGCACAACTTTGTGGCTATGACCAACATTCTCCCTCGTCTCGGGCGCTTCACTTTTCCCTGCGTAAACCTGGAGATTATGCGTAAAAGAGTCAGGACTGCACAGCTTATAGCATTTGATGCCATATTTATGTGCCTTTCCTGGTAAGTACTGCCTAAAGTGTAGCCGACCTCTCCAAGGTACCATCGATTCATCTATCACAATATTTTCCCCAGGAGTGAGTGTGGAATGAAATATCCCACGGAGTAGGTCGAGGAGTGGCCTCACTTTGGCTAATCTATCGGTGTTGGCCGTCAAATCAGCATTGTTACTGACATGAAAACATTTCAATATCAGCTCGAATCTATCCCGACTCATGATATTTCTGATCAAGTCATTTCCGTACAATGGTTTCTGAGACCAATATAGCCGCATTTTGGGTAAATGGTTTATACCCATCGCAATCAGGATGGCAATGAATTTGCGTATTTCAACCTTATTTACATCTTTCCACTTCTGCATCCTGGATCGTCGGCTAATCACTTCAGAATCTATGAACTGACTTGCATATCTATTAGTCTCTTCCACTATAAGTGTTTGCACTTCGTCGTTCAGAAAATGTTTGTAAAGACTCACCGGATCTGAAAGGTCCAATTGCACGCCTAAGCTAATACCCCCAGAAAAGGTAAATCTTCTAGTTGTATTGGTGCAGTCTCTCCATTCACCAGAACTTGACGATGAAGGTACATGCTCTTCCTCTTCAGATGAAGAATCTTCTCCACTTACATCCTCTGAATATGGAGAATCACTGTCTTCATCGAAATCAGACGGAATATACGAATCATCGGAGTCAGAGGAACTAAATTGAGATGCATCTGAATCACCCATCTCTTCCAATTTTGTTCTATCACTGAAATCACAAAAATCACTTCTCCAGAAGAAAACCAGCAAAATGAACTCGTATGTCTCGTGTCACTTGTATATTAGCCAAGACTGAGAGTTGTCTAAAGTTTTCTAGAATAATATACAGAGAGCTAGTGGTGGGTGGGGGTGAGGGGGGGGTGAAAATCGTCCAATGACAAATAAGTTAGAATATCGGTCGAAGGATGTAGTGATGAACGAGGCAGTGAACAGCTGCACAGCCATAAACCTGCGAAAGAATTTCGAAGGAGCTATTTTTCAGAGCAGTGCAATGTGGAAGATGGAAAGGCTTGCCCACCCACGGCTAATGCAAGGAAAATGTTTTCATTATTGTACATGTAAGGCCCTCCGCTCGGCTCCACTAATTTGAAACTCGACGTGCGGATTACATTTTTGCGACAATGTCACTTTGTGAGAAGGGATGCCGCTCACGGTTCGTCCAAAACGAAACTGTCTGTGCATTGGCCTCCTAACGGTTACTTGCAACATCCAATTGTGGGTAAGCGGCCTGCTTACGATAACAACTGAACCCACATTCGGGTCTGCCTGCAATAAAACTGGACGCAAAGCTTCGCTTATGCAGATTAAAATTTGGTTTCTTACTCGTCGAGTAAGGAAATTATAGGTTCAAAGGTTCCGCCCCAACCACCACCCCTCTCGTAGGACGCGTGAGGGTGGGTGCGAAATGTGTGCGGCCCTTGCCTTCGCTAATCGTCGGACACGTGCGGTTAGGCCTGTCGTGAGCCTCTTGGAAATCCCAAGGAAAGTCCACCCCTAAAGGCGAGAGAAGGGGAAAGCCATTGTTTGGTATCGGGTACTACGGACTGAGCCGTAGATCGCCAACGTCGCAAGGGTAGGGGTTTTCCCGGTGGGTGCTTGGGATAATCGTTTTCACGACCGTATGCAAGTATAGACCCTCTGCTAATGGCAGTAGGAGGACAGTTTAGTCCTTTCATAGAAAATACGTAGGTTTTCCTCCCGCTGCATTTTTTCCCAAAGCGAACAAGGCATCATGGCGAAATAGGAAGGGTTTAGTGAATGCTCCGAAGAAAAATTCGAAATAGTTGCTAAAAACTATGAAACACCGAATTTATTCCAATACAAAAGATTCATGAATGCTTTCCTTGAGTTTATTATAAGACAATATAAAATATTTCATCCACTTACAAATCTAAAAATATAACTCAATTGTATATTTTGAAGGTATTTTAGGTGACTGTAAACCTATATCGAAGAAAATGCAACGCGTAAGACGTGGTTGCATACACAAAAGGGGATTAATTAATTACTAAATATTGGCGCATTGGTTTTCCAAAATTTGTTGAAATTCATCATTTTCAACCATACCAAAGAAGTGTGCATTAATAAAAACATTATTGGATCGGTTTCATTTTTATGAAAATTGACGCCCACAGGGAAAAAATGGCAAATTTCACGTTCGCCGCGAACGTGTTAAAAGATATATAAAGTCAATTTAGCATAAAATATTGCTATGAACATTTACTTGAATCATGATACACTTTTTTTGCTATAATTACAATTTTACACTGCTAGCCTGTTACAAATTATCCTGATAAGCTTCAATTATAATCTCTCCTTGTAAAGCCTTGAATATTTGCGCACTGGGATAAATTACCCTAAAATCCTAATAGTCTTCTTTTCCTTTAGCCTTTTCACAATTAAGTGGGCCACTATTCCTTATTTTTTTCATCTATCTCCTATGTCTTCCCTGCCTTTTCTTTTAGATCAGCAGTTCTCAACCAGTTTCAACTTGCATACACCTTGGTAGTGTACCCCATTTACCCTTGGTACCTCAATCTGACTCAATCAGTACCAATATAACAGTAAGAGTATATACTTGCCACACATCAGCCTTTACTCAGCTTTTCTTATGTACCTCTTTTAGAGCATTTACTCATTCATGCTCGTGATTCGCCTCGTCACTTGCTGACATTCGTGAGTAGCATTCGTACGTTCGTCCCCACTATGTGAATGACCGTTTACACACTCGCCAAGTGTTCAGTTCACTAAGTCGAGGTGGAAGTTGTGGCAGCATCTGCTCTTGCTAAGTGTTGACAACTTTCTTGAAATTATTTGTGAAAATTTTGAAACATAGACGTCGCAGTACACGATGGTGGATGATGGCATGTCATCCCAACAGAACCATGTTATTAGCAACTATTTTACAAAACTATTCAACTACTAAATTTATTTACTTAAATAAATAATTTGTGCAATAAGTATTGATTTGACTCTGAATTCAATTATTGCGGAAAAATTACGCCTTAGTTTTTTTTTCAGACAAAGAATGGAAAACATGTTTCTAGAAATTCTCTGTGAAGACTCTGGAGAATTCTCAAACTTTTGCAGAATATCACCAACTGATTCCTTTTACATACTGAGCAAAATAAAACCAATGATAGAAAAAAGAGAAATTAAATGGAGGGTACCGATACCAGCCAAAGTCTGTATAGCTGTAGCTTTGATTATTTTTAGCTACTGGGGATAGCTACAGAAGTCTTCATTTTTTGTTCAAAATTTCAAGTTTGATAATATCTAAGATTGTCACAGAGGTGTGTCAAGCAATTAATATAGTTTTGAAGGAAAACATTAAAGTGCTTAAGCAGTTACTTATAAACTGAGAACTTTATCCAAGGCATTTTCATATTATTAGGTACAGAGTAAATATAAAATGTTTAATATTATGTGCACAGAATTTAAATTTTTTAAGTTTAAATTTTTTGTACAAAAATGTGTTATTGACCATCCTATTCTCCATCACGTTCAGTACTTCTCCATACTGTCTGTAGAATGTTTTACTGAGAATGTGGTGTTGTATTTTGTGGGAATGATATCTTTACATATGCTGTGTCTTCATGCGATTAGATGTCAGTGAGCAATGGGGATTGCGTTGATCGTAGCTGTGATTCTGTTGTGGAAGATGGTTGATTAGAGATATTAACTTGGAATCGAAACCATGATGACAGCGTCAGTGGTGTATGCAGGATTTCCTTCTGGGGGGTGGGGGCATGGCAGTGATAGTTCACTAATATTCACGTGCATCATCATAAAATGATTTTTAGATTATTATTCACTGAATCTTTAATTAAATTAACATTCTCTTTTAATAAAGATAATTCAACTATATATTTCAGCCCAATAAGCAAAATTCTAAATACTAGTTCAGGTAAACAAACTAAAACAAATCAGGTAAACATGTTTTTGGGGGGTTTAAACCCTAAATGTCACGTCATTTAGTCATGATATTCAGTTGCATAAACAAAGGCCTTCCAGGGGTCCTGATGGGTACACTCATCATGGCCTTTATAGACCTCTTTTGCATAGAAGATACCTTCCTTGCTGCACTCGAGTTAACCCATAAGACAACTCCATATTCCCTTGGAAACACATTCTTTTCACTTTCTCTGGCTAGCCCGTTTCTGTCTAGGCTGGGCTGTTTTGGGATTGTATTAGGGAAGTGCTTTGAAAAATCTATGGTCCTGCAGAGTGGAGAAGGATTGGGATGCAGTGGGGCCTTGTAAGATGGTAGAAGAGATTTGATCACGGAAAATCTAAAGTCATACAAGGACATTTTAGGATTATTTTTCAAGAAAAGAAGTAACTGTTTATAAGTGACAGCTGAAAAATGTGGATGCCTAATTTCTTGTTCTATTCAAAGTTTTTCTTTCAATGGAATAATAAGCCATCATTTGATCAAAATGATCAATGCCCCCCATAGACTCGTTGTATTTTGCAACGGCCTCCGGCTCCAATGTCTCACCACTTCCATGCTGGGGGAGAACACTGATCATGTCACTGCTGAACTTGGAGCTTATCATCCCTTTTATCTTTCCATTTGAGGACACAAGCACCTTCTTCACTGAAGGCATCCTCCACTTCACCTTTTTTCAATCTCCAGGAAAGGACATCCGGCAGATTGCCCTTCCAGTTTGTACGAAGTGTTCCTGTGCAGTTTATCTTCCGTACCAATAGCTAGTGGACCAAGTTGACACTGGTGTAGTAATTATCCATAAACAATGAATGGCCCAAGTCTAAATTTCCTTCCATCAGCTTCTGGACAACCTTGTCAACGTGGCCCTGACCACCTCTATTGCTATCGGTAGTCCCGGCATAGACAAGAAACCTTAGTACTAAACCGGAAGGCTCGGTAAGCATTGTAACGTCAGACGTTTATTTTATTTCAAAACTCTTTATTCTTTCCATTACAATCTTTCTTGATGCATCCAGCATCCTCTCCAAATCCAATTCTCCCCAACAATCCCCCTTTTCTTTTTATCAACAACCCCCCAGCAACCCAGCATCAACAACACAATTCATATCATACGTTACAGTCTTCCTCCACCGTTTAAAGAATTTTGTCCAGCGATGTTTAAATACTTACATCACTGGTCAAAATTTTACTGAGATCCCGTTTTAGTACCCCTTTGCCAAATGGCGCCACACCCGAACACGGTTCCCGACTTCCAAACTATTTGCTGTCTTGTTCCTGCTTTCTAACATTGTCAACTTTTTCTTTCTTACCTTTCCTAAATTTTCTTCATCTTTTCTATCACTTTTTGTGTAACGAATTCTCTCTTGCCTCCTAACTGACCTTCCTTCCTTGCTTTGTGCCTCCACTACTTCACCTTCTTTCAGTTGCAAAGTGACTTTGCAATCCAGCAAAACTTGGTCTTTTTCCTGGGGTACAGAGCCCTCTTGTCTCTCAAGCTCTTCTTTATTTGCATCTTTAACTTCATTAATATTCCTTTTTCTCTATTCCTTTCCCCAATTTATCATCCCTTTTATGTCCATTTTCTTTGTACTCTGTCCATTCCATCTCTCGACTCCTTTCTTTGCTCACTGCCATCGCCTTCTCATCAAGCCTCATGTCTTCCCTGTCTCTAGGTTCAGCATCTATATCAGATGTTTTCCTGTCTGAAATCTCAGCTTGAAGCTGTCGATACCTTTCTTCCAGTGCTTTTATCGTATCTTCTTGTTCTTGGATTGTATTCTCCTGCTCTTCATTTTCCTTTGAAATTTTAGGCAATCTTTCTTCCTCTTGCTCTCTGCGTCTTTCAATAAATGACAGCCTTTGTCGAAGTCCATTAATTCTTTCATTTAGTGTGGAAAAGTTAATCAGTTGATCACACTGATCTCTGAAAAAACATTTATCCTTAGTTCTCTTTGCTGCTTCGGTCTGCTCCACATTTCTCCAATGCCTCTTTAATTGCTTTTCTCTACATATTTCGATTAGACCTGCGGTTGCATTTCCCAAAATGTATATACCCCGTTCCAATTCATTTGGCACAACCACAGCTTTCCCAAATACTCTGCCAAATTTGCCAGTTACTTCTACTTCTGCTATGGGAAATCACGCAATATCTTCATTTGATTGCCATTGATCATTCCAACACTCAGATATTTCCCAAATATATTTTCACTATTCCCATATTTTATGTAATTTACAAATTCTTTTCCTTCACTACCCTTTTCCATTTTCTTTGGACAAGCGGCAATCAAGTGTAGAGTGGAGCCACATCCATAACACCTGGGTTGAAATCTTTTCTCAAAATCAAGTCCCGAAGGTGAAAATTTAGACATCTTTTCCATACCCAAGTCACGTCTTTCTTCATCAGAATTTACAGAAGCAGTCTTTGGCTTTGTAAACTGGATCCTTTTATTTTGTTGATCCTTAATGTATTGATCCGTGGTTTACCGTCCCATGCTTTCTCGAATCGCATCAAAATTATCTAGCTTCTCAGCCAACACATTTGGGTCCTTAAAATTTTGCCATTCGTCTATTAGATGATCTCGCACCTCTATGGGCACTTTTCCTTTCATCTGCTCAGTCACCATCAGTCTTTTTAACTCCTCAAATGAATTCACATTCATGACTTCAACCCATCCTTGGAAATAATTAGTCAATTTATATACCACATCGCTCCACGCTGTACCATTCGATTTTGACTGCTTGTAAAATAACTGTCTGAACATTTCTGAGCTCAATTTGTATTTCTTAAGCCGTAAATTTTTCACGAATTCATAACTATCAGCTTTTTCTCTAGGTTCTCGAGAAATTATATCATTGATTTCGCTTGGTAGTAACCCCGTCAAGTAAAATACTAATTGGTGTTCTGGGATACCCGCTCTATCTGCCTGCCTTTCAAAACGCTCAAGGTATAAGCTAATGTTTTCCCCATGAGGGTCATATTTATCCATATGCCGAGTTATATCTATTTTCGGCAAAATCCTCTGAGCGGTCTCCGTTTCCAATCCATCACACACGTGGTTTAAGTTGGTTTGTGAAGATTTTAGTTTCTCCATTTCTAACTGAAAACTTCTCTGTCTTTCAGCGTCTTCTCGTTCTGCCTCCCGTTCCAATCTTCTCTCTTCTGCCTCCCATTCCAATCTTTTCTCTTCTGCCTCCCGTTCCAAACTTCTCTCTTCTGCCTCCCGTTCCAATCTTTTCTCTTCTGCATCCCGTTCCAATCTTCTCTCTTCTGCCTCCCGTTCTCATTCCAATCTTTTCTCTTCTGCCTCCCGTTCCAATCTTCTCTCTTCTGCCTCCCGTTCCAATCTTTTCTCTTCTGCCTCCCGTTCCCGTTCCAATCTTTTCTCTTCCGTAAAAAACTTCAGCATCTCCTTCACAAATTCCTCATCATATTCTTTACTGGTTATTATCGCTTGTTTATCTCAACTACTCTTGCATCCCTCCCCACATCAGCTCCTACTTCATATGCGATTTTGCACAAAATGTCTTTAGGGACTCTGGCCAAATACGACATTATTAAAGTTTTTTCTCTACAACTCTATCACCTAAACAACTCACTAATACGTGGAAGTCGGAAACAGCACCCAGTATGCTCAAACCATCCGGCAAAAAGGGTACTCACCTATCCCACAACAGAAAACGCCACACCAACACGATCAACTGTAGCCCGTCCACTTCTTCCGCAACTCGACTTCCAACCGCCGGCAGGAAGAAACCAAGACATCTTCGCTCGCAGCTCCAACTTCGTCACTCAATGTTGCGTCCTTCCTTGAAGCAAATACCGCCTCCAGTCAGCTTCCTCGAACCGGCAACCGTAGATCCAATTAATCCGTTCCCAAAAGGATGTCGCTCTCCGATTCCGATTCACGCGTTCAATCCGGCCGCTGCATATTTTTCACGTTCCACGGGCTATTTTTTTTTTAACCCGTGACGAATATCTCATCCTCGTCGCCAGAAAAGTGGGTTCTCACCTCCGTCTGTAACGTCAGACGTTTATTTTATTTCAAAACTCTTTATTCTTTCCATTACAATCTTTCTTGATGCATCCAGCATCCTCTCCAAATCCAATTCTCCCCAACAATCCCCCTTTTCTTTTTATCAACAACCCCCCAGCAACCCAGCATCAACAACACAATTCATATCATACGTTACAGCATGTAGAGCTTGATCCCATACTGGTGCCTTTTTCCCTCCATGCACATTCTAAAAATTAACCACAGGACCATAGACTCATCTATGCACAGTTTTTGTGTCGGAGTCACTATTATTGCCATATTTCCATGGAAATTATCTTGGAGAAGGTCTTATTTTGTACAGCCAGTCAGAGGGCTCTGGTTCATTCAGCTCTGGGTTTTTCGCAAAATGCAGAACTTATAGAAATACAGAAATATACCCGCAAACCAGTCTCCACTCATGCATCTCTGAAAGCAAGGAAAATTGAGTAGGAAATCAGTACTCCAGTAATCTGATATCCTACTTGATGAAACTGTGCCCATGTGGAAAAGTAATCCAATGAAACATAGAAATTCTCCCATGCTCAACAGTTTTCACTTCCTGATTCTTGTTTTCAGAGACACATCATCCTGCAGCTGATTCTCAGCATTTCTGTTTGTCTCAGTTATAGTTAAATTTATCAAGTCCTAATTAAATACGAGGTGAAAAAATCTTTCAGCTCATTTTCCAAAGGCTGAACATTCAAACCAGAGGTTCTCCCGAAAGGGATAGGACTTATCCTCAGTCTGTTTCTGACCCATTGTATTGCATCAAATTGCGGACGGGCAGGTTGGGATATGGGAGAGCTGAAGGTGCTTGAGGGCTATCGGTGGTGGGAAAGGGTTGGGGGTTTGACGGTAGCTAGAGAGCTAGTGCTTTGCCTGGCTGAGATGGGAACTTCCTCCTCTTCATCTTCCTCAGAGCTGCCAACACTGTGTGACTCTTCCAAAAAATCACTAGAATCCAACTCATCATCGCTGCTTTTCAAAATGGACTCCAACACTTCTGGGGTGAGAACTCGTCCAGATGTGTCTTTCGAATGAGATTTCTTCTTTGGTGGTAAAGACGTAATGTGGAGGGTCTGGGGTCCTCATACACTGATGAGCTTGATTGTGGAGGATCATTAGTGTCATCACCATCTTCAGATCCTCGAAATCATTTTTTTCCACCTCGAGTGCGTACCATTCTAAAAATAGAATATAAATGTTAACCCCAAATTTCCCCTGTAAGTATC
Source organism: Pyrrhosoma nymphula (assembly GCA_963573305.1). Taxonomy (NCBI): domain Eukaryota; kingdom Metazoa; phylum Arthropoda; class Insecta; order Odonata; family Coenagrionidae; genus Pyrrhosoma; species Pyrrhosoma nymphula. Next base: position 40,058,300 of record OY754337.1, read on the forward strand.
TTAGTACAACAACAGAATAGTGTTGTCCATAGTTTTGTTTCAGTTTATAATGAATAATATGTAGGTAATGTACTTGTCAAAAACTCACAAAACTTTTAATACCTTGCCTATGAAATGAATATAGTTGTAAGTATCATGAAATATTTTTCATTTTCAATACGTATTTATACTACGAGTAAATCCAAATAATAATATACACTTATTATTTACGCACGTCTTTCACTTTGAGATCCAATATATGTATTGCGCAATAGGCAACATTATAAGAACTCAAAAGAAGGAGAAGAGTTACATAGATGAGGTGGATGAAATCCACTGCAATTAACACAACAATGAATTAAAAATAGAAAAATATATATTTCTAGAATAATTACAAATTTGTTTTTACTTGGCACTATGCCGCAGGTATTTTTCTCCCTCAAATAGAGAGTACATAATTGAAATAAAAATGATAAAAAAGAATAATTTCCTACTCACCTCAAATCTATGCTCAGTACTCTTGCACAATGTCACACTCGCACAGTCCACAATCTTCGCACAGTCATACAGCGAATACCAAAGCCACAGGCTACGCAATATGAAGAGGACACTGAACTTCAAACACGGTATGAACAGCATGCGGAGAGAAAGACAACTGAGGCCAGAGAAGAAAGTGTGGGAGGTTTAGGCAAGGGTGGTACTCTACTCTTAGGGTACCCCAATCTGATTTACAGTTACAAAGATGGACGGGAGGTGTCAACTTGAGAGGTCAGAAAATTGGGAAAATAGCAAATTTTGGAATCTCTGGTAGAAAAATGGAAATACACATTTAAAGTATTGCCTCACATTTCTAGATTTATGATAGCTTTGTATGAATAAATTTGAAATACTATAATAATTATAAAAAATTGTAGAAGTGTCTCAAAATTTATCATTTTTCCTCCCATGATATGCATGTTCAGAATGATATAAAGTTAAGACAAAGGAATATATAACTGTACTTATTCTTAAAAGAAGTGTTGGGTGTTCACGTCAAGAGAAAAAAATCAGAAAAATGAAAGTTTAACAGAAAAAAATTTATAAAAGCTATCTCGAAACGGTAAAAAGGCCAACAAAGAGCGGGTGCTATTTGATGGCTTTGACGGGTAATGTTTAATGTTATGGTAAGTAAGATTAGGTGAGAAATGTGGTCATAAATCATGGCAAAATTACTTTGAATGGAGGACCACTTTCTAGAATGCTAACAGTGTGACCTTTTGAACCTTTCTGGGGAAGGTCATTCCATAACATTTGGACCTGAAATGAAGCAGGGAAGAAGGTGACAGTCAGTGGTACAGACATGTTTTCCCTGATGTTGCCTAAGTGAACACAGAAGTATATTTCTCCTAACTAAAGGGTCAAAAGAGGGTGTTTCATATGTAAGGACACACCTGTTAAAGCAAGTTTAATCTCATTTACTTATAGGTTTGGGGCCTCAGCGTTCATCATGCTTTCTACTCATTTCCTGGGGAGCATGCACGCTCTAGCTTCTTCAAAAACATTGGCCAAGGTGTTACACAGCTCCATGTTGATTCCGCTGGCCGTTTGTTTTCATGTGGTGCTGATGGATCAATGAAAGTCAGACAGCTACCGGACAGAGACTTTCCTTCGATTGTTCAATCACTTTACTAAGGTCTGAAATCAAATTTGTTGATGCAATTAAGTGCAGGATGATACAAACTCACTGACATATTACATTATTTCTCTCTCTCTCTTTAACACACACGTTCCTTTTTCATGGACCTTTGGTTGAAAGTTTGGCTCTCATGATAAGGGGTGTGTTTTGAATGCCAAAAAAGCAAATTTATTTTATCTAATAAGTTGTGAGGTTCTTTTCCTCGGTACTGGAAGTGAAACCATGTTAAAAGCCAGTTTTAAGGCTTCAAAGTATGAGAGTTTCCAAAAAATCATAACTTTTTTGCTGCAGTTACCCACCGAATCAAAACATCTACATGAATTTGCGCATTATTTTGTTTGAGCCCCGGATATTACATTGAATAAGACTGGAATGTTGTTGATCCAAAATAATTTTGTTGAATTTTATATACTAAGGATGCCGCATTGTGTTTGCTGGCATGTTTGTTAATTTTGATCAACTTCATTATCGTTTTACTGGAATGGCTCATCTTTTATGGTGGTCATTTGATTAAAACCATTGAAATGAAAGATTCCTTTGGCCATAGATGACATTTATGTCTCATCCTGTCCCGCCCAATCACATATCCTTTTAATTATATATTTGCCTTGTTTATGGATTCACAGCCTAAATTGTTGGCTTAATGTTCATTTCAAATTGTTGTAGATAGGAGGACCCCTTTAACCACCTTATGAAGATAATTCTTGTTGGTTTAAGTGGCAACTTCACAGCAGAAAATTATTCATCCCATTGTGACTCTATGTAGGATAATAATTATTTACTCAGTGTGACATTTAATTCGCTCAACTTACTCCAAATTTTTCTGCTCCAATCCAGTTATGTAACTTCAGCATAACAGTTGATGTAATTTTGTCATTCAAGTGAAAACTGATGAATCAAACTTTTAAAATGTCTCTAATTGTGCTGTGAAAATTTATCTCCTAATTGCACTTCTCTGGGAAGTTGCACTAACATTTTTCCCTGATCATCAATTTCTAGTCTTCAAGTCAGCTATACTTTGTGTAATGTATTCTTGAAAGTGAAAGCCACAGCAAGGTAGCTGTGATGGTCTGTCCTTGATGATAGAGAATATTGTTAAAATCAACTTAAGCACTGCTCTTGCATGTTGGAGAAACATTCCAATGCATGCTTGTGGTAAAAAAAATCAGTTTTAATGATATGTTGAACCTAAGGCTGTGTTTGCTCTAACTGATTTTTTTACCCAGGTGAATCATTCCTGGTCAAGTTTGCAACTTTTCGTCTTTTTCTAAGAAATTAGCATTTAAATTGTTCTGTAATATGAAGAGTCCAATATCCACCTTTTACTTCTTGAAAATGACTCAGTAAATGAGTTAGTTTTAATTCAAATTTGCTGTTACACATCATTTATGTTGATGGAATCCTGAATTGTTTCAATTTATTTTAAAAATATTATTTATTGTTGAAGAGGTTTAAGATTTTATTTTCTGTTGTAATAATTTATATAAATGGAAAAAGGTTGATACATATATTGTACATTAGTTTGTATATATTTTCACATCATAAAGTGTATTATAGTGATTTGATATCCCATATTAATTTGAAGTGTATATGTATATTAATGCTGTGATTTATTTCTTGATGACTGTACCACAAAATGTACCTCAACTTGAATTGGATCAGGGTTAGTAGCAATTGATGGTGGTATAAATATTAATATAATGTTTGGCAGCATTCCTAAAGTGCTAAAATATTATATCTCCAATAAGAAATGTTAAAACTCCTCCTTGTTGGTGTAGACTTGATGTGAAAGTGCTCAGCCACTATCTGTATACATTAAATTTGTTAATATATCAATTGTATATAACCAATAATTCCCTTCTCCAGACAATATATGAGTGTACAATGGTGCAAAATATGGAATACATACTACCAAATGTGTATTTTATGTTGTAAATTACATAATTACATTGATCGCTATATTCTAAAATGATCAGTGTGTTCAATAAGTCTCTAAACATGTTGTTGTAGCGTAGAAATGTTGGAAAGATTGGTTGATTTGTATGTATAGTATCACAGTAAAATAAGCAAATACAAGACATATGAAATGTAATCAAAACTCAATGATGGATATTTTTGCGGAGTAATGTCTACGTTTAAAATTATAGTACGTTAAATAGTGCCTTGGTAGTGATTTTTTGCTATCAATTGACAAAATATTAACTTAATGATGTAAAACCTTCTTACGTTTTCAGAAGTCAAGAAGATTAGGCTTTCAATATGATTTTCATTTTCCTATGTGATTGATGCGCTGTTAAATATTTGAAATAACTTTTAGTTTTTGAGAAAAAGTATGGATAATTCCTTTTTTTCAAGCATATAATTGGATATAAATACATGTGCTGCAGTGATTATGTCTTTTAGCATCTCCGGGAAACTAAGTTATCATGATTTTGTCCGTGATGAGTGCATTCGAAAGAAGCACTTATGGTATTAGAAACAATCATGTCATTGAAATTTATATCACGCATCATTTATTTGTTCATCAAACTGTTGAGTGTACTCAGTTGCAAACATATTTTCTCATCATGGTTTGATGTGCTATATGTAAGCTTTTCATCAACATGCAAACTGAAGGATAACTTATGGCGGTATCATATCGCATATAAGTATTCATCAAGCCTCTCAACATGCACTGCAGATGACTCCAAGCTTCTTGTAGAAGAGGTCTTATGACACTAATCATTGTATTCATTGTGTGTCAGCTCTAAGGAGTCATGGTAGGGATAATGAGTAAAACTTCAGAATTGCCCAAATATGTCTTATTTTTTAAATTTTACCAAGGATAATACAGTCCTTTTGTAGCAACTGCTGTCCAATGGGCAAGTGTTAACACTCTTAACTAGACGTTATAGCCACATTTAACAGCTTCAAATAAGGTGGTTGAAAACACTTGAATTGAGTAGAAGAAATGTTTGTTTGTAATTATATGACCTGCTTTCCAGATTTCAGTTTAGCCATTCCCTGAAATAGTCCTAAGTTTGTTGAACTTTGAGAACGTATAATTTATTTTTTTATTTTAAAATGATCATGACTCGTGAAATATACATCCTGATGCCTTCTATGAAAAATATATTTAGTTCAGTAAAAGAACTTCTTCATCCAAAGAGCATCACTAATTAAAGTTTTATATTCAAACTTTTTTTATTGTTATAATGTCATTTAAATGCACCAAAAACTTTTTTTTAATTTGATGTGTTTGGCTATATAGTAAGTATACCATCACTTAAATTGATTGATTCAGATAGGAAAAAGTTAATCTCTTTAGTGACGATTATTATTGATTCCTCGTGATTTCCCTCATTTTTTTTCTTAAGCTATGGTGTATTTTGAATTTATGTTTGGATTACTAGATTTCTCCTGCGCACAACAAGATTTCTGTTATTGTAGAAGTTTGAAGCATACATTTCCTTTGTTATAATGCTTTTTGTGCCATCATTAAATGTTTTATCCCCACTTTAGAAGCATGTGCAATCATGAAAGAATGTACTTATGAGAGCTAATTTGTGGCATAAGAGGCAGCAGAATGATTTTTATAATTAAAAAAAATAATTTTCATTTTATCATTCAACAGAAAAGATAATTTATTCCCTACTTATTATAATGTTTCTAGAAATGGTATAGAACTATGTCAAAGTCAAAATAGAAAATGTTTAGTTCGTGCCATACCATGTTTTCTTCTACTCTTTTAATTTTTTGTGTGCAATTTTATTATTTTAGACATGTGAATCAGTATCCAGGCATCACCAACATGCCCTTATTGCTTTCTTTGCATTAACATGATTGCTCCCTAGTACGAAAATTGAAGTCCATCGCCAAGTGAAAAATGCTGAATTGCATAGCATGTTGACAATAAAAATGTTAATGGGAAGAGGTTGGCGAAAAATTGTTATGTAATCCAATGAATTTTTATGCAGTTAGTAGTCTTGTATTGTATTGAATGACAAGGTTGATCAGATAGCGATGGAATCTCTCATGTATTTCTCATTAATGTCAGTCTCAAAGTGCTTTGGAGGTTTAAGTCTTAATGTGAGAAATTTATGTTATATTCATCATTTTAATAAAGCTTTAACTACATGCTGTTAATTGGCATGAGCAGACGACCATAGTTCGGTGAAATTTTGTGTTACGTTGAGACATATTCTTTGCATCATATTTTGCGCTGCTACTGCTGTATCTGCTTAGTTTTCTTTTGGCCTTACATTTCACTAAAGGTATTTAAGTTTATGAAAATAAATAGTGACTTTTTTAAATTTATTTTGGTGAGTTAGTTAAAAAAAAATATCATAAAAGTGTGATATATTGATATGATTGGTCAAAGGTTATCTTGACTCGGATAAAAAGAATGTACACACTGCTTTGTTGATTATTTCCTTTGACAACAGAAAAAAGTTTCAATAGCATGAAAACTATATGTTTTTACAAGTGTCATTTTTTCGTCCTTAAGAAGTACTATTTTTTACTATTTTGGAGGAGATAATGTTTTGAAAAATTTACTTAAAATGAGATGCAATACTATCCAACTCTTGAGACTGGAATGGATGGTGACATAACATCCTGGGTTTCATGGAAAATTGTTTTGTGTGCTGAATGTGAAATAAAGTATTACCAGTGCTAATATTGTGAAAAGTTATAACCAACCTATTATGCAATTGTTTTGTATTTACTACCTCTATTGCCTTTCAATCATTACACTTACACTTGTTGTAAAAGTATCTCTTACTGTGAAGTAAAATAAGCCTAAGGGTTGCAAAATATTTAGCTCCATCATTTATCTTTAAGGAATTCACATGGAAATCTTTTCCTCTTCAGCAAACTTTGAAATAAAAATGATTTCTTGGTCCAGGCTTTAATACTTTGACAAATTCATTAAATTTAATGAGATAGGAAATCAGGATAATGCTTTCAATGGAATTATTTATGCAAATTTCTCATTTGGGCACGAGTTGTGATTATCATCAGCTTTAAGAAGTCATAAATGCCTCTGGATTTCTAAATTTTTCATAATGAATATTTCATTCCCTGATAATCTCGATTAAATTTTCATGCTTCCTCCAATTAGCAGCATAAAATGTGACCCAACCATTCTCCAAATTTTTTATGTAGGTATATCTGGACCATGGAAGAAGAATGAATTTAGCATGTAGCCATAGAAAATTCATGACACCAAAATGTATTATTTGTGGTAGTATGGCACATAGTACTATAGCTGTGAATGGAATATCCATAATGTGTAAAATATTTTATAGATGAAGGGAAAATTTTGGGAAAATGTATGAGAAAGAATCACATTCCTGTGTCCTTAAAGTGAAATCAAATCCATGGTAAGCTAGAAACTCTAAAATCATCAGAGATTTTATATGATATTTGCAAATGTACTTAGACAAAAATGTAATACACTACCTTATTTCCTGGGAGATCTATTTATAAAAAGCCAGGACTTACAAGCCTTCTTCAAAAAGGAAGCTATCCAAAATTGAATAAGAACAACAATCAAGTATTATTGTGGCTTTGTCAGACATCCTTGTTTTTCTCCTTCCACTATGAGAAGAATCCAGCTGGTTACAGTTCATTTTGATTTAAGAGGAAATGTACTCCATTGATATTTGTTGATCCGTACTGTTCAGTTTTTCTACTTGGGGAATTCATCATATCATTGCATTTTTTCAACATGAAGCATAATAAGTTAGCTTTAGGTGATGGAATGGGAAGTGATAATTATTAGATGAAGAATCAACTCTTTGATGGTGCATATTCATATGATTGGTGGTGATAGAAGGATCAAGTTCAAGGAGAGATTTGTGAATGAGGAAAGTTAAGAAACACAATTATTTGCACAGCTTTTTGGAGAGATTCAACCATTGTTGTCTATGTACATACATAACATCAAACTTACCCAGTGAAATGGATCATTTACCGTATTTGGGAATTATGTTTTTCACTCATCTTGAATTATTTTGAAAGCGAAGACAGTGAGTACTTAATAAACTTATGATCAAGTCATGAGTACATACCAATCTATCAAGAACTCTTTTTATGTCCATCATTCACTGTATGATGAACTTGGTTCTGTTGACATCTATTCTGTATTACAAGATAATTCCCTATATGCCTTACCGTACTTGATACAAACAGCCTTAGAGTTTAAATAGAACCTGAATGTATTTAGTTGTGTACTTAAAAAATGGTATATTTTTTAGATTTGATTATTGCTGATGGATTTGGTAGTGTTCTGTTACTGAAAATTTCTCTTACATTCAGAGGATTTTTTTCTAGCAAAAGTGCTTGAAAAGTGTAAAATACTGATATTATTTAGAATGTGTATAAATAATATGATGGGTGTGATATGTCTATATTGTGCATACAATTGCAATAAACCTTGTTATAATAATTTGTAATTGAATTTCATGCAAAATTCCTTGCACAGTGTATTAGTAGGACTTCAATATCCACGAGCTTTTTTCTGGAATACGATTGATTTTTCTGGACCATTCACTCTTTGGCCCATGTATTTGGACACAAGCCTAGTATGAAGGGATTTGTTGCTATTTATTTTTTGGTCTTGAAATACCTCAAGGCAAGGAAATGATATCACAGCTGAATAGCTTCAATGGTCCAGTTTCCACAGGAACAAACTATGGAATGGTGAGGGTCGAATCAGAGCTGAGAAGTTTGTAGTGACGTGAGAGTGGAATTCAGAGCATACTGACACTCCTCTATTCCTTGACCAAACAAACTCCTTAAATAACTATTCTGAGCTCTCTGTGGTGGTGTCTATTTGTGGATTGCGTGCCAAGAAATTACAATTTTAAGGGAGAGATATTTACTATAAGGCACACATGATTCAAATCAGTGCAATTCATTGTCATGCATGAACTGACTGGACACAGGTGAGATGGAGTCATAAAAGAATGAAATAAACAGCCTTAGCAATGGATTAGCTTCCAACACAGTAATATGTATATTAGATAAGAAAATAATATTGCAACAAAGAACAAGCCCAGAGGCCTTAATACATAAAATGTAGTGAACCTCACAAGTGGGGTTGGATTGTATGATCTTGTATTAGTTTTTTGTGATGTTCTGTCATCAATGGTAAAGCCAATAGTGATAATATGTAACTTTATTGATCAAAAGCCACCGACATTAAAGGCTTCCTCCAGCCATGAAGTTCATGACTAGTCGTTTTGAAGGGAAGCTCCCCTGAGTGTGGAAGCAGTGGTTAAGTGGGTCTTCCGCACAGGATCCGACCTCGCCGGGCTGTAAGCTCGTGCTTATACCCCAGCTAAGAGAAGGCTGCGGGAATAGGAGGGGGAAAAAGGGTTTGGGAAAAGTAAGCTTCCGGCCCCAGAGTCATTAATAGGCTAAGAGGCACGAAACGGAATGCGAAACAACTTTTGCTCTCTAGCATTGGCTACGATGGATTCTTGAAAGAGAAAACATCAAGAGTGGCAACCCGTCGTCCAGGCGGGTCTGCTAGATTGCAGTGTGAGCAGTGGTAAACAGCATTTAGCTGCGTGAGGCGAGTGCGCAACTCAGATTTTCTGAAGGTGGTAGGGCTGTGAGCATTTGGGACCCAGCACAAAAAGATTTAATTTGTGAAATACATAAAATATAAGATAAATCCACACAGTTTGTTACAAACTACTTAGAGTGAGCAGAAAGTGTTACACGGCTGATAGGACTTGGTTTGGAGCCATTAGAGACTCTTAGGCTTAGGTTACTTAAAAATGTTAGATAAGGCAAGTTTCAGTATGACACAGGGGATATGATTTTGTCCCGCAATATATCCCCATACAAAAAAATCTGTACTGTGACTGTGCTAAATCTGCACTCCAACTGTGCTAAGGGACTGTGCTGTGGTTGCACTGCAACTGTACTGTGGACCAGCTGCCACAGTGCAGTCTAGTACAGTTAACTGCACTATGACTGTGCTAAATGCTGAGTTTAGTCCAGTTTTAGACCAGTTACAGTGCATCCACAGTACAGATTTTTTTGTATGGGTCTCTACTACAGATACAAGGGACAATAAGGGAGATACACAGCCGAACTGATAGATGTAAAACTTCCTTATTTCCATGCACCAGGAGAGATTATGATAATAATTGGGACTCACCCACTCGTGGGTGATCTTTCCTCTCTGGAATTATCGCAAATAAAAAGTACCTAGTTTAGACATGGAAACAAAGATACTTCGCAATGCACTACATAGTCTCTTCGAGAAACTTGGATTTCCTCCTGAAAAACCTGGAATACTTCTTGATCGTGAATATTGAAATCCAGTGGTCAGTCTGGAGACCTGCGTCCGGCCACGAAATACCTACCTATGGTCGCCCTCCCCCCCACCCCCCCCCCCGGCTGCGTTCTGGCCGATGGGATACTGCAATACTTGACGAATACTTTAGAGGTATCATGAACGTCAGCTGGTCGCCCACAGAGGATGCCCGGGCGAGCTGATGGGTGCCCGGCACTGCCCTCTCTCCAGCCCAGCACTCGCCCTCCTTACTAACCCTTTCAGCGGCATTCGACTTGTGACGTGACCGAGGCTACCGATCTACGTACATGGTACATACTAATACATTGGGTAGGTCGTTGCGCATGTGAAGTCAACTACCGATACCTCTGAGGTGCGATAGTATCGACCGTGCGACGCAGCGTGGAGGACACAGCCAGAAGATTACATGATTTGAGCATTATGGATTTAGCATTTCAGATTTTATTCCCCGCGGAAAAATATCACCCGGAAAGGTATCTGTTTCCCCAAAGAGACTTCAGTGAAAATGAATGGGATTCGAGCATGCCCGCGAATAGACGACTTTAACGTTAATACAGGTTGTTGAGTACAGAACATTTTTTAACTGGGACTTCTTGTAAAGTGAATGACCATTTGGGATAATGTTTTTGTTTGTAATGCTAATCCATGAGAAAGAAATGAAGTTAAATATTAACTTTTCACAATTTTTCACCCAGCTCTGCCTCCGATATTTTGTCACTGAATTTTTGGCTTATTTCAGCTTTTTTTACTTCAAAAATGTTTGTATTTGAGTGATTATATTATATCAGATATTATTTTATTTTTCGTGAGGGGCAAGGTATATTTACTTTCAGAGAATAATTTGCTGGGTTTTTTTCGTTAAGTTTTCTCCCTCCTCCTATCACCTCTCACCTCCCCCCATTCCCTCCTCCAACCACCTACTGTGCCTTCTCCTAATCTCCTGCAGAAGTTTCCTCGCCCACCATACCAAGCACTTCCTCATTCGTTTCCCTGTCCGTCCACCCCCATTTTTCCTCCAAATCCACATCTTAAACACCTGCAGCATATTCTCGTCCCTTTTTATCAAAGTCTAGGTTTCTGCACAATACAACGTTTAGACTTGGAAATAGCAAGACCCGGAAATGCATCGCACAATTTTCTCTAAAATGTGGATTTCCTCCTGAAAAACCTAGTATACTCCGTGATCGTCAGTTCAACTCTAGGGGTCATTTGAACGCGCAAGTCCTTCCATCGCGATTGCAGTCCAAGGGAAGGGAATGTTAGGTTAAATGGATAAATATGAATATTGCAAAATAGAGTGATGAAAATATTGTTAATTTTTAGTTTATTTTATCTCGCAATAGAAGGAAAGACAATCTATTTCTAAGGATTTTTGAAACCGGTGGAAACCTGATTAAACGATCGATTCTAATTATGAAACATTTCACTCAATATCCTTTTTTTGGCTGTGTTTTATTGCGATAATTTAGTTTGCTTGCGATTTAAGTTAAAAACAGTAAATTTCAACTTTTAGTTTGGAATCACTTCATTTTTCTTTCCATTCACATTCCAAAAAGACACTTTTTATTTTCTAATTATGTATCTACAAGGGAGGAATAATTATTTATCAGTGATGTAGATACAGTTAGAGCGGTCCGACAATTGATGCCCTTTTGTGAAACACATTATACAGGTAAATCTATTTTGATAAATTTGGAAATCATTTGGAAAAATAATTCTATTTAATTTATAAAATTAAAAATTTGTTTTTCTTGACATTTTATAGTAAAATAATTTGTGATACTAACAAAATCTATATCGTTTGTTAGTTTTTTTGCAAATAATATAAAGAAATATTCATCAATCGTTATTTTTCATTGATTGTAATTGGTAACTCGAGAAAATTGATAAATTATCTCTTCTTACTATCAAAATGCGTTAAAAAAAATGCCGCCCCGAGAAAGGTCCGCCCGGGGTAATGGGAGTCGAACCGCCAAATAGATACATGATTCAAAGAGAGAATTTTGAAAGATATGGGGGTGATAATCAACAGTAATCAATAAGAAGATTGGTTTGCTGCAGATCTCCACTCCAGTCTCCAATCAGCTAAATGGTGTATTCCTTCCTGTTCTTCGTTCTCTCATAAGTTTTCATTATTCCATGAGTGATTATTATTTCATAGCTGACCGAATTCATGGGCGAGTACTCTTGAAGGGACTCCCCAGACGAGGAACTTCAGTAGTTTTCAAAGAAACAAAACACGTTGAAAACTATCATAGAAAAAAGAGTTTTCTGGACTGGGAATCGAACTATGGTTTTTCGGATTTTCTGGTCAATGTGCTGACCGATATGCTGCCCAGGATTCCTTGTGGAGGCTTTCGTGGTGTGAATGTGTTGAATATTCTTTTTTCCCGGGTTGTCTGCCGCGTCGGTAATTATTACAGGGAATAAAGTTTCGCCGGCGCCACCGGAAGACGCAACTGCGGCTGTAGCGCCAGCGAAACCGTTGTCCCTGCAATATGGACCGACGCAGAAGGCATTCTGTAAGAAACGAATATTCAGTGTTCCTTAGGATTTCTAAAACTAAGCAACTTTTGAAGGATCTTTGGAAGCTATCAGTCGAGCGCCATCAAAGTCCATCAAGGATGGCATTTGTTGGGCATGGTAATGTTTCAAGGAAACCGCTGTCTACGAGGATAGATCCAATTTACCATCATGACGCGTGACTAGCTGGCCAATGCAAGATTCTCTCATTTATGGCGAGTATCGGCATAGAATATATCGAATATTGTCTGAGGAAAAAGGGTTTCGTGATCTGGGAATCGAACCACGGACCTTGAGATTTCCGAAGCAATGCGCAAACAGGGGCCTAATTCAGCAGACTTGGAATTATCGAGCATCCACAATGACTAAATTGTGACGTGATTATAGCCAAGAAAAATTTCAATGGGAAACGAATTAATTATAAAACCTACTTTTATGTGAAGTTCGTTTTCTAAAATGTACCAAAATTTTGTCTACAGAAAACGTTTTATGAAAATATTTCTTGTTAGAAATTACCCACGCTCTGCGGCATCAAAATACTACGACATCGGGAATATGGTGTAAGACGTCACAGAACGGTGTTGCTCCTAGTAATTCGACGCATTTCCATGTGAATTTCAGCTGGTTTAATCATATTAGATGAAAATAATTGTTTATATTTCCTTTGTGGAAGGTAGCGAACTGGTATGATTTAATCCATCCTGTCGATGTATGCGTAGAGCATATCGATGCGATATCGTGCAGTGATGTCGGATCACAGAGATGCCGTTTTGGGTCACGTGACTATATAAAAAAATTTATGCACTTTTTAAAGGATATGATTAATGCCTGCGGTTGACGCATATGCATGTGGATTTTGGGTTTATAGGAAATAGTTCTAACTTGTACGGAATTTAAATATGAATGATACGTTTTTTGCCTGTTTACCGTTGTTGCATTACGAAGGTTGAGTTTAGTCGATAATGTAATGTTGCAACCTCGACATTTTCAAGATTAGATATTTTCGAGCCCCCCTTGAATGAGATCTCCGAACCATCTTAAACATAATCGGGGGTCCCTAGGCAGCACATTAAGATGGCTCTTTCTCAGACCACTCCGTCTCCTCCGATGGATCCTCCTAGGAGGATATATTGAAACAGGCAGTTTCGTGCCATCAGACATTGGATATTCACCGCGAGTTTGATTCCTGGTTCAGGAAGCCCTATATACTCTATCAATTTCCAATGCATTCTTTGCCATTCATCGCGGCAGATTAGATGAAACTCTTGCATACGAAAGAGAACGTGTATGACGCAATACGTCGAAGGACCACTAAATGAATGATGAGATAGATTTTCTTTAATAATTACGAAAAATTTATCTTTCTGTCTCTGACTGTTCAAAAAATGATCGGAGCAGATGTGAATTTTATCGAGATTAAAACATTGCGTCATTTACCACATTCAACTTTCAAATTCTGCAAGAGGAAAGGTATATAAAGAACGATTCACGGTTCGCGACAGTGATAATTCTTTGTTTTCTCAGCTGGACGACGACTATCAGATTTCATCACTTAATTGTCGCTTTGCGTGAGCGAGGTCTAAAAGCACAGTTATTTCTTAGCAGATTTCCTCGCTGTTTTTACTGGTCAATATATGCTTTTCGGTCGCTTGACCCGGAACGGTTCTTGGGAAATTAATTTCCAAGGCACTCAATTCTTTGAAATGGAAAGTTTTTTGACAATGCATATATTTTTGGATAATTATTCGCGTTATCCAGCGTTTGACGCTTCTGATGAAAAACATTGATTTTCCACTGGGGTCAATTGCCTTTTATACAGATTTACACTATACCTCTACACTCGACGCATTAATATTTTAAATATTATTTAAATATATTTTTTATTTAAAAGACCTTCCGTCTTTTTAAAATCAATATGGAAAAACTTAAGGGAAGGTCTTTGAGAGATTTCTTGGATTGACAAAAATATTTGGTTGAAAAAATGGGATATAATCAAACAATTTGATTGTTTTTCGGCAAATATTTCCCAAAAATTGAAGATTGATTGTACATTGAATGATAATAATAGAGTAACGCTGGCCCCTAAGCAATCTCGAGGTTTGTTTTAATCGGTGAACGGTTAGACAAACGAAAAAAATGTACAACCTCTCTATCGGTTGTTAGCTATACGCGAACTGTGATGTTTAGCATTTTTTCCCTTTCGAAGTTAGAAATTAATTTGATAAAACTAATCGTTCTAATTACACTACCACGAATATTGTATAGTGACCGTGTAACTTTATTAAGCAGTTTAATGCAACATGATTACATTCACATTGAGCGCTTTTTTAAAATCCATGATCACTCAAATAACCTGGTGCTTTCACGGCTGCTCAACTCTCTTTTGCCGGCTCTCAGAAAATGCACATAACGTGATGTGACTTGAAAAATATAGAGAGGGGCTCACTCGTTACTGACGAGATTTCGTTTTCCCCATTCGGCCCCACATTTGCGCAGTGTCGTAGCTTCAGTTTGACCCACCCGGGGAGGTCTTTCAATTGCCGCCCCTTTTTTCGGTGAAATACGTATATTCGTGTACACATCAAACCCATTAAGATGAAATTTGAAAATTATATTTAAGAAATATTATTTTATTCCTTTTATTTGTAAATAAAAATACAAAATTAAAAATCTAATTTCTTGATTTTTTACATAAAAATCAATTATGATGCTATCAAAATCTATTTTTTTGTCAGTTGATACACTGTAAATATCATAGAAAGATTCCTCAATGGTAATCTAAAAATAATTGCAAGTGTTAACTCTCGGGACAATCAATAGGTTTACCCTTTTTATTGTAAAATAGTTTTTTAAATTTTTTTAACGCTGAAACTTCTGCCTTCCCCCTACGCCCGTCTGTCCACCTCATTCACAAGCGGAGTGGAGGAAGGAACTCTGCGTTCAATACTCTGAATTCATTTATGATGTTGATTAAGAAGAAGCGCCCACGCTTTTATTTTCCGAGTGATGAAAAAATAATTTAGTACTTTTTAGTACACTTAAATATATAAGCGTGGTTTTTAAAAAGTATTGTTTTAAATATTATAATTTTCAACTTCTTAGTCTTTATATTTATTGTGCCACGGTTCTTTGAAATTTAAAGTACATATTATCATTTCTTCTCGCTATAAAAGCTAACTTCTACTAGTGACACCGGCGGGCATACGTGGTGGGAAGAAAAGCTCCAAGTGCCTCCGTAAATATTTCAATGACAGGAAAAGGACGCACTAAGTGCCAGAGATCCCTAAACCCCACTACCTAATTTGTGCTGGGAGTCACATTTTCACTTTACTGCCAAAACGGGGGGGGGGGGGGGCGCAACGACGCAACCCGCAACACAAAACTTGGCCATACGACGCAACCTGCAACACAAAATGTAAAAAAAAACCAATTAATTTTAGTAGAATAACTTAGTAATTAGTGAATTTAATGACTGATTCATGTATTGTCATTGAGATTAAGTAAATGTCCCAAATATCAGCTCGATTGAACATTGGAAAGCGGGTTAGATTTCCATTACAAGATTCCATCCAGACAAACAACAAACAAACAGGGTAAACTAAGATAAGCGTGGTAAAAATGAATAGCTTTGCAAGCATATTGGATGTCAAAGATTTATACAGGTATAAAATATTTTTGGGAACTTTCAGTAACCTACAGAAAATAAAAACCACCGAAAAATTATTTTTTATACCTATTGTATCGATATATAAGCAAAAATTCAATGCAGGTTTGCAAAACTACTTGAAAATATACATCTCAGTGCAATAAACAAGCGTGTCGAATTTCTTCATATTTTTACAAATGAGGCTATAAAGTGTATTTGTTAACAAATTTTTTATCGCTTCTCCTAATAAACCAACGAATTGAAAGCAAATATTTTTTAAAAATATAGGGTTCAATGCAAACGTTTGTATGTACATGACAAACATTTTTTCATGTGTGTTCAAATCAGATATGGTTCCTGGAGTAATTTATAGTATATTTATTTATTTATAAATTTATATTTTACATATGGTGCTATCTGCTTCACTCATTATCCACTTCATCTACCTCAATGAACTGCTTAAATGCGCCAGACATAAGAAACGAAATGGCTTTGGTTTTGGCGGGAGGTTATAATAGCAACGGCGAACATTGACCAAGGATTTGTGATAAAATATTGAGAATGACAGTAATAGAATTAAGCTTTTCTAGTAAATGAATATTTTATGGAGATATAGCCAATGGAAAAGTTGAATGATGAAAATAAAGTCTTTTTTATACCGTAAATTTTTCAATGGGAAGCGGATTCGAGGAGTGTATGAGTCATTCATTTAAATTTAGGTCGTCAACAAATCCTTTCCCTGATTATATAAACCAATTTCCATTGTTAATCAACCGACTGATGATGCCACTGCATCAATTTACATCAGCATTACGGTGGAGCGATTGGAGCGCTTATTATGCTCGTGAAGCGCTTACTATGCTCCTCATGTAACTCATTTTTTCTTCGTAATTTTAACTCCACTAAAGAGCCAAGCATTGGGTCTGATCGAATCATCTCACCTATTAATTCGATCTTTCGGGTGGAAGACCGAGTTTTGGCCGTTTGCGAATGCGGGCACTGACCGTGACTATCGCGGCGGCTCTTTCTGATTCCCTCATCCGTAGCTAAGAGGCGACGCTCAATTCTCGCCCGATTCCTCATTTATCAGGATCGCGTTAGGCGGTTTGCGGTCTTTGTCTTATCCGATTACCTTTTTCACACAGTTTTGCGTCATGAAGGCTGCGCCGCTAGCCGTGTTAGGGTTTGCAAAACAGCACTATTCCCATTCATTTTAAAAGGTAGTTTGAGCGAGATTTTTCTCTAGCCATGATAGAAAAGATCACATTTAAATTTTATTTGAAAATGTACGCAATTTTGAAAAGCATGAAGCAGATTTGGTGGGATTTTCGAAGCAAAAACTTTTTTTTATAAAGGCGAGTTTACGCTGGCAAGTAAATGGCGGAAGATACTCGCAGCCAGCGAGTTTCGACGTAGGTGTGAACGGCTCTGCAAGTCCGCTTGCACAACTTTAAAAAGTTTTAGCAAGTCGTTTGCAGAAGCGTATAGTCGCCTCTTTAAGCAGCAACCAATCTGGCTCTGCAGTACTTGGGAGATATTTTTCGTGAGAGTGAAATTCCCCGAAATCTCTTGCAGAAGAAACTTGCAGAAGTAACTTGTCAGTGCAAACCCACCATAAAAGACTGAATTTCTCAACAATTAACCACATGTGTATGCATACAGAGGTATTTGAGGATTTACCTTGACTTGCTTCACGCAGTACGCTGAAAACATTCACAATCAAAGGATGTTGTGACTCTTTTATAAATGGTATTACGGTGAAAAATAAATTTATTGTTGAAAATAATAATTTTGTAAATAATGTCTCTCTGAAGCGCACAGTCGTTCCATATCTCGTCGTAAACGCCTTCTATTTTTCTGGCAAATATCAAATATCTCGAAAAATAAGAGGATGAGTTCTGATATTTTAAGACCAAGCTTTTCGGTAATCAATTAAATATGGATACATATTTTAGGCTCTGACTTGACTTTGGTGTTTGTTTCACGCCGTGTTATGAAAACGCCATCACAACCGAAAGTTTTTTTGCCAGTTACATAAAAACTTGTTATAACCCGTGAAAAATGGCGTCCCCTTCTGCGAAATTTGTGTATGATCAGTTATTGCATTGCAGCGTTAGACAGTATACAGCAGGTATATATAGGCAGTATACAGCCAGATAGATATACCAGAGGAATAATGTTTTTCGATTTTAATTTTTTTATAAAAATACTTGTCCAACGCTCTGCCAGAAGTTCGGAAGTCCCATAAAATCTAAATAGCAAAAAATAAAAGAATGTATTTAAGGATTCCTCCATTAAAAACCTCCTATCTATATATTTAAATGGAAATCAAGGCTAAGATATTTTCGAATTACATTTAATTAGCATTCACTTAATAAATTCGCAGACTTTCTTCATTAAGGAGAAGGTGGTCTCACTCAACTTAAGAGAATTCGACGAAACTTACTGGAAGCATTACTTATGCTGTCTTAAATCTGCCTGATTTTTTTTCAAAATTATTTACCGCAGATTACTTAAGATATTTGATCGAGAAGTGGACAAAAAAATTACATGGGTTCTTATGGGAACACAAGGTACGAGTAGCTTAATTCATCAAAAAGAAACTTTTTCTAGTTAAGAATAAGAAAAACCAAAGTAATAAAAATAAAGTATATCAAATGATTTTCATACATTATTCTATTGATGATTAAAATTATTTTTGTTTTTCTTATTCTTGACTAGAAAACGTTCTTGTCGATGAATAAAGCTAGTCGCACCTCGCGTTCCCATAAAAACCCATGTAATTTCATGCCCACTTCCACATCAAATATCCTAAGAAATCTGCGGTAAATAATTTTGAAAAAATTCAGGTAGCTTTACGAAAACATAATTAATGCTTCCAGCAAGTTTCGTCAAATTCCCTTAAGTTGAGTGAAACTACCGAACGTCCTTAAATTTATCAATATGTTTTATAGCAGCATGGTGACCAAGGAAAATACCCACCACATATCTCGGGGAATATTTATTCACATATTTATCTACATAATTGAGGAACAGTGTGAACTCGACACCGTCATATTTCTGACGCGATTTGTGCGTCTAAAACTCCTCATACCCTAAAATAACGCCTAGAGACCACTTGGCATGGAATTACCCCTCTATGAATTGTACTGTCGTACCATATCCCCTGGAAAACGGGTTTTCTAGCGAATACCTCTAAATTGAGTGTAATAATTGGCTGATATTTCGATGTAATTGATAGATTAGATCCTTTTCTTCATAATTATGCCAAATTAATTGAACGTGATATGATGTCTCGCTTTTGCTACCCTAGCGTTTTCTGGGGAAAATTTATTTCAAGGAGGATTGTTTCCTTCTCACCATTAAATAATGGGGGCTACAGGAAAAATTAGAAGTTAAAAGTATTTTTAAAAAATTTGTTACAATTTAGGGTTGTTCCGGATTCGGGCTACGGCTTCTGAGGTGTGCGAAGAGTTTGGCGAGCATGTCATTAAGGGTTAACTACATAAATTTTATGTAGTGCTGCCGCGAGACTCGAGACGAGACCACTTTTTTGCGGGACGAGACGACATCACCACCACGAGACTCTCAAAATTAATATATAAGTTATAAACCGGTATTTAGCGTAATACTATCCTTAGAAGTAATTCCTTTTGGTTTTTAGGGATCAAATTTTGCATTCTCCTTTCGAGTGAAAAAAAACTAAATTATGTCGTAAATTCTATTAGTTAGTATGAATTTGGCAAAAATATGGTAAGTAAGTAGTTGTAGCCGACAGTACTATTTCTAATGGCGTGAGTGAGACTTCCGAAGCTTAGTCAGTACGTGTAAATGGCTTTATACTTTTTTTTAATTATTTTAATGCCTTAGAAAACACATTTAGTAAAATCTTGGACTATTTTCTAGGGATGCAGAGGTTTTATTTTAATTTCATCGAAAAAGACCATGACTTTTAATTTTGGAAGGAAGAGGGAATGAAGATGCCGTGATTTCGAATCCTGCATCACACATGGGTGTGTGCATTTTATCTCGGTGTAATTGAAGTCATTGTGTACCTCTTCCGTCAGGTTACGAAATCCTCGTTTTGTGAGCGCGTATCTTTCAATTGCGTTGAGAATGGCTTGAGAAAAAATCATAATCGTACTCCTATGTCCCATATCAATCCTACCATACAACGAAGGTCCATGTTAGGATGGTGTATGAATGTTTGGGGAGGAGATTATTCGGAAGTGGTAATTACATCTTGGAGAATCTTACCAAGATAACTTATCATGGCATCAAAAATGCGTACAGGTCTAGAATAGGAATTTCTTTTTTCATTCCTATGAAGGACCCCGACTAAGTTTTGAATGGCCCTATTTAACCCTTAGGCACCGAGCGGCGTACTCTGAACGGCTGGCCCGAACATCATATGCCGTTGAATCAACTCATGACGTTGCGGCGACCTAGTCAGTATTTTAATCTTTTAATCTATGAAAACCTTTTACTATCCTTACAAGATTAATATCGTTCGAGAGAGGAAAATACAAACCTTCTTTTTATTTAGTTATCATACTTTTATTCTTTTTATTTTTACATATAAAATGTAAATGTTTTATGAAATCGACATTTTTTCGCTCACACTCCATGCGCCTTTGTTGGGTCCACCTTGTGAACAGTTTGCTTTTCCTTTCTAATCTCCCGTTGACCCTCAATATCCTGCAAAGAGGGGCTGCTCTAGTCTCTGGCCATGGTATATTTTCCATCAGCGCCAACACTTTACTGTCATACATAATGATAAGGACCCTTGTTTCTGCCTGACATTTTGTTTGTCTTTCACGTGTTCCATTTCGAAGTCTGTTTCGCAGGCAGAAAATACTTTGTATTTTACCTTGGTAATGGCAATGCTTGTGCCGAAACCTGGGTCGGTTTTTCTGTGGATGTGTTTTTCTGTGATAATGCTGTCTGTTACACTTTTCTACAAGTTATCGCCTGATACTCTAAAATTTGTTCTGTTACGCAATTGGAATCTTGGCCATCACCAAGCTTGTTCATCGTATAGTGGAAGTATTTTTTTCATGCCTCTTACACTTTAGTCTGGAAGAGACTTTTCTCTAGTGTGTTGTCTGATGCGCGAGTTCCCATTTTCTGGGATTGAACAGTGGTTTTAGTGTATATACCATATTAAGTCTGCGGTTGGAAAGTTCCTTTCACTGCACCAAATTTGAGGCTTTTAGAGAAATTTTTCCTGCTGTGTAGTGCTTCATTTTTTTGGACATAATAATTGACTATCGATGAACTACTAAATGGTACCTATATGCATTTGAATGTATGAAAGAAGTCCAACTTTATAAACAGTTTGAATTCATATAAATGTAGTGACGATTTCGGATTTGGCGATCATCACTAACCCTGAGGAAAGTGGGCTTTCTATCGTGATGTGTTTTTTTTAACGAGACGAGAGCCTCGCACTAGACACCAGACCGAGACGAGACTGAGGTTCACGAGACGAGACTCGAGTCGAGACCCGAGGTTGAAAAACGAGATTGAGACGATACTGACCCTAAGTCTCGTCTCGTCTCGCGGCAACACTGAATTTATCTATTTATTTATTTCGCCTTATCCTGAAAACAGCCGCAAGGGCCTTTTACTTGAGGCATTTTAACAGGTAACAATGGACAAACACCCTACTCTGGGAGGTGATTATCCTACCCATGTATTTTCAAACCCGTGACCCATGGGTTGGCCGGCAAGGACTTTACCCCACCGCTACCGGGGCCGGAAAAATATTCTCAATGCTGCCGTTGAACTTATACGCGTGGGTAATGGAATCTTAGGCATTTGTGAACAGCTCTCGCACAAACTGGTGGCAGATTGATTCGTATAACGCTATGTCAGCGAGGGAGTTAATCCAGTGAAAGAGGTCGTGTGAATGGACAGAGGGGAAGGTGAGGAGAGGAAGTGAAAAAGTCTTTACTATCTCTGAAACTGATCGGCAAAAAATAACATTGCAATAGTTGGTGCATTGAACACAGGGTAGTCAAAAGTAAAGTAGGGTAATCAGCTATAAGAATTCACCTACAGTGGCTGAATTTAAGGATAAAGGTGAGGATTTTGTCGGCCCCGGTGGCAACGGGGAAAAATCCTCGCCAGCTAATCCGAGGGTTGCCGGTTCGAGTCCAGCCTGAGTGGTTATTACTCCCACCTCTGTGGTTGATTGTGTTCGTCCGATGTTACTTGTTTAAGCAACCAACGTAATAACCCAGTAGAGCTGTTTTCGGGATCGTGGAACTGAATAAAAGAAAACTAAATTAAACTAAGTAAATTGACAATGCCCTAAATCGGTGAAACGCGTTGTACAATAAAAAAATTATAGAAAAGTTCTAAGAATTTAAATTAATCATGAGTACTAACATAATGAACTTCTACGAAGTGAAGCCTACCCCACTGTCAAGTAAAACGTTAAGTTCAGAAAAAAAATATTTTAAGGTTTTTTTGATAATGCGATTCTCGGGTCCGTGGAGGCCAGAGGTCCGCCATTCGATTGTGAAATCCTGCCTCTAATCGTTATCAGCCATCAATATGATCGTTGGTTAGCTGCAACTCTCCACTCCACTCTCATCTCAGCTAACCGCATCATTCCTACACCCTTTTTTCGCTTTAATGTCCTCCGTAATTTGCCTGATGTATTCCATTCTCGGTCTTTCTCTATGTTTCACCCCATTAATTTCTCCTCCTAATAATGTTTTACGTTAGTGTCACAAAATGTGCCAATACGTTTATCTCACCTTCGTTTCAGAGTTTTCATTTAACTTTTTTCCTTTTCGAAGGACATCTTCGTTGGAGATTCTCTCCGTCCGTTCGATCTTCGTTATTATTCGGTGACTCCACATCTCCATTGCTTCCTATCTCTTTGCTCTGCAACTATTATTTTCCAGGCATCACAAGAGCATACTCCAGATATATGTTTTAATGACGTGCTTCATTGCTTTCAGGGTTATGTTCCTAGCAGTTAATTCTGCCCAGAGGATTGTTATAAAAAGGTGTCCACGTTGTGATGCAATGTTTCAGAAGTGACCTCAGAAGTTTTTTTTCATTCCTTCTCTTTCTTAGCTACCCCAATTTTCTTCGTCTCTTGTCTTCATTTTTCTTTTCCTTTCTCTATTGGAAAAAAATAATTTATTTATACTATCCTCACCGGTTCAACCGCAGCGCGGCAACTCTGTCGGGAGTGTCTACTAAAGTTGTGCCAGATTGCGTGGGCATCATTGCGGGCTGCCCTTTTGTGTAGCCGCCAACTCAGCCTGTGTGGCCAAGTGGCACTTATGTGGGAACTACCTCTTGGGAAACCAGAAAACAGCGAGCAAAAGCAGTCTTCGAGAGAATTATGCTCGAATACGACTATGCACACTGTTATAAGAGATGGGGATCCCGGAATACAGGATGAAACTAAATTTAGAAGATTATTACGGAACTTGAAGGGTTTTCGGAAGAAGGAAAAGAAGGCAGGAACTAACATCTGGACGGTAGACAGAAGGAGAAAGCAAAGCAAAAGGATGACAAATTATTGGAGAGTACGAAAAGAAGCGGGAAATGAAAAACAAAAATGAATGCATTGGGTTATTTTATGTGGTCCTTAGACGGTGAATGTCGAGAGACGAAGACTGGCAGACTGTAATTGTTCACGGTTCTACGCTATTTGATGTATCAAAGAGCCTCAATTTAATTGCACCAACACTTCCACTATAAGCCATTTTCGGGTTTTCTGCTGCGTAGGGAAAAATGTTTGAAAAACTCAAAGTTTCGTTCTTTCTACTGAGAACTTCGTCAGGAGACAGAAGAATTATTCGGTTATATTTGTGTTCTCTCAATGCAACATTGTTGATAAAAAAAAATGAGTATAGATAAAAAAGTTAACGGCCGTTTGTGACACTCATGCTTGTGGCAGTATATCTTTTCCAGGCACTGTTTATGCGGTAACCATCTTCCCTATTAAAATTTGATGGACGCTTGGCTATTTCGACTACTTCTCGAATCAACCGGGGATAATTTTAAGCAGTTATTGCCAGGACCTTAGCTTCATTTAGGAGGATTTAGTGCCTTATCCAGACATGAAATGATTGAGGACAGCCGAATTCTTCAGTCTCCTGACGACGCTCTCAGTAGGAAGAACGAAACGTTGAGTTCAAAAAAAGTTTTTCTCTAAGCAGTGGTAAACCCAAAATGGTTGATGGAAGAAATACTAATCGCTGCAAAAACCTTCAGACAAAGATTCGACCAACACTTTTTTCCCAATCATCATAAGGCATGCGGCAGAGCAAAATTTTTAAGTTTAGAAGTACCCGAGCTCTGAAGCACCGGGGGTCAGGAGGGGATGGAATGCCCCCCATATGGATTGAATAAGCTGAGAAAAGGTTCCGGAGCTCCGATCCGATATTACAAGAAATTCCGAAACCGCTACGGACCAATCCGGCTGAAATCAAGCCCTGCTATGCGGTGCTAACGTTATTACATCATTCAAAAGTAAAGATTTCAAACTTCTACATCAATAAGTTGAAGTAAGCAAAGGTATAGCAAAGGCATAAAGATAATTATAATTAGTGAACAAAATATATTATCAAATCAATCATTCAAGATGTTTCTGCATATTTAAAAAATTAGGATTGCTAGGAAAGGGCTAAAATAGTTCTACGGGCATGCTGTTCCAATCCTCAACTGTTCTGTTAAAGAATGAAAATTGTTTTATGTTACTCGTTTTTTATCGGCGTATCAATCACCTTGCAATGACGACCTTTCCCCCTATGTAATTCGGGTTACACATTTCCTTCGTTTGCTCTTTCCGTGCTTGCTCTTCGTTTAAGTATGAGGTACAAGCCACAAAGCTCGCTTCTATTTCTCCTAATTCGTTATGACTCCCATCCCAGTATTTTTAGAGTTTCTGTTACACTCTCAGTGCTATATTTACCCCTGGCCACCTTTTCTGGCACCTTCTCCGATGATGTATAAATATTATTATTTTCTGTATAAAATGCATGAATGTGGATTCTAAAACCCTATTCAAACCGGCAAATTGGTTTCTGTCGCCGGTAACTCAGGACTTGTCTCATTAATTCGATTTCAATACATTATTACCGCCAGTGCTACAAAGAATATTACGTCAGTGAAAGTCACGTGACTTTTACTGATCCAACACCTATTATTTATTGCACTAATGGGAATACACCACTCTCGTATTATTGCTGGATTTGAAGTTTCACTTAAAGTTTTAGCCAAATTAGTCAGGAAACCTCCGATCTAAACTATCAGTTCAGTATTTTATAAAGGCGGAAAAGACGATTGCAGCGTTTTTCTACTGTTTTGTTGAAATTTATTATTCAGTGGTGGTACTCGAGTTCCCAAACAATTACCCGTTTCCCGACATAATAACCACACCAGAAAAATCCGCAGTAGATATTTTTTCCACGGAATACTCTAAAATTCTTTCCTCCTCGTCCTGAGGATTAATATTATCGCTTTCAGGAGAAGTATTATTTTTAACTGCGTCTGTGGAATTCACAAATTTACCAAGCGTCCACCTCTCATTCTAGAGGAACGCATCGTACATTGTCTTCTTTCGTCAAATGGCTAGCAAACTTCGTGGTCACACGACCGACTGCCTTGTTTCATGATACGCAATTTGCCGTTTATTTATGAGGCATGTGATCCAGATAAGTCACCAGTAAAAATGTGTTAACATGGAATAGGCACCCTCAGATTTCCAGTGGTGTGAGAATTTCTGCGGCTATCGGTGACATTATCTGATTAAAAGAAAATTTACGGTACTAAACAAATCTTGCATGCCATAATAGCCTTCTATTCGAATCTTTTCCTTTAGCTCCGTAAGGGAATTAAAAATTTTAGGTCTACTATTTACAGACGGATGACGATCGAAATTCGGGTGTCCAGGCAAGTATATCTCGGAGGATGCGTATGATCTATCTACATATGACACATCTATCTACATATTTCCTGACTAGCCTCTGCTAGGACATGGGGCAGCTGTTGTTCGGACATCTACTATGAAAAGGGGGAAAGTGGAGAAGTGGGATGCTTAAGAACAATCTTAAGACAAAAACGTTTGCACCTCATAAAGAGAGAACTAGTGAGAAAAAATAATGCCAAAGAGTAGGGTGTAACTAGTGTAGTCCCGATGGATGGAAAGTTTTACAGTGCCATTATAAAACTGACGGATATAGCGTCTGCCCCTCCATAGTATGGGGTTGCCATCGGTGTTGTTGTTGTCTAGATAGAGCTCCACACTACTCCCAAGAGTAATGAAATAAATTGCGTCTTATTATGTGGGTTCCGAGGCTGTTATTAACTTAAAAAAAGAGGTGTTTTAACATTGATGAAGAAGGAAAGTCAAAATTTTATAAAACCGGATATAGACTTGCTGAAGAACTCTTTTCTATCCTCTATGCCTAAGTTGCTCATTTTCAATAATACTCATCGAGCAATGATAGCAAAAACCGCAATTAACACGTCTCCAGCAATCCATTTCTGAGAATGGTGCAAAAATGCTTTAAATATTCAGTGTAAATAGAAAGGAAGTTGTTTTTTCTTAGGCTTTTGAATTAAATCAAAGTAACCTTTTTTCCCTTCAAAACCTGGGGAATTTACGTTTCATTATTTCAAAACTTGATAATATTCTGAGTAAGCATTCAACCCCGGGTAAATTTTAATTGAAGACGCTTTTCCTGAATCCAAGCCGAGCCTAATTTTTTTTCTTCTCAGCCAATTCACCCGCCGTTTATTAAAGCTTTACGTCGATTAAACCTTGCATACTCAATTTTCATCGCAAGAAAGCTCATTTTACTATTTGTTTTTGGCTCTCCGACGATTCTGGTGGTCCGTATGCCCCTGAGATCCCGATAAGCCGTTTGATAATCACGGACACTGTTTTCTAATTATTTATACTTGGTTTAAATATCACTCATCACTAACTTATTTAAACTGAAAATGTTTCTGTCTCACTATTTGAGTGTTTGAAAATGGATGGTGCTGCTATATTTTGGCTACTTCTTGGAGATGAACATATTTGATTAAACAATTTTTCCATTAAAAAATAGGATACAAAATACTCAATCCGTATTAATATAAGACTTTATCTTAAAAAAGCCTTGAATGTGAAAAAGTTATTGAATTATACTGCTCCGATACCGATAATCAAATATCGGAGTGTAGGTGTATCAGAATTTAATATAATCACAGCCATCCGTGCATTAAGGTGGGTTTACACTGGCAAATTTATTGCGCAAGTTACTTGCAGCATGGGAGTTTCGATGTTGATTGCAGGTGTAAACGGCTCTTCAAATCCGCTCGCAGAGCTTGTGATAGTTTTGGAAATTCGCTATAAGAAGCGTATTGTTACCAGAGGAAACTGAAATTAAACTGGCTCTGGTCTAACTTGTGAAAAAGTACGTCAGAGTAAAATCTCCCAAATATCTTGCATAAGAAACTAGCGGAAGTTACTTGCAATTGTAAACCCACCCTTATACATCCAAATTTAATTCAGTGTTGTTCAATGACAAATTCAGTCATTTTTAAGGGGCCTCCCAACATATAACCTTTTTCCATCTCTAACAACGCTGTAACCGTCGAGTACTAGTAGAAAAACTTAATATCTCAATATTTCATTTGATAATACTTAATTCCCTGCCACACACCCTTGCTGGGTATTAAGTAGATGCTCATATTGATTCACATAGCATAACATTAGGATCAGGCTCGGAAGTGCTCAGAGGGAAGAAGGCTTCCAGTGACCAATGAAAGTATTATTAGTAATCTTGGCGAACTTTAGTATGTCTTCGTAACCAGATACGGCCTTCCGCATCTCCCTTAGTTTACTCTCCGCGATAAAATAATCTCTAGTGATAGATAGGGGCCATTCCTTTATTACGTAAGACGCATGGGGATTGGACTCTTCTTACATTGTATTATGTAGGAGGGTGAGGGGGTCCGTGGTCATCTTAAAGAAGATATTTTTTACTCATGAGATCGTATTTGTATCACAATTTTGTTGATCGTCAGACGAAAAAACAGGCAGGTATAGTCCCGACTGCCGTAAGGTTTGTTTCTTGAATATTTTTGGGCGGAATATCAGGTAAGTCAGTTGCTGGTGAAATGAAGACGGCTGGTATTTATTTGACATTTGTTTATTTAGCCAGTATTGGTGGATGTATAGCAGTGGTATTACAGTGTGGGCAATGCTTCGTATCTATTCCACTCTATTTAAACTACTAAGTATCATTTTTCTCGTTTTGAACTGCTCTTTCAACAAGTTTACGTTACCTATGCCGCAATTGAACTTAGTCTGATATTTTGGCTTCATAGTGAAATCTCCGACATCTCGTCACTTTCCACTCCACATAATATTCACGCAATTGGTTTAAACTTTCAACTTGTCAAATTAAATGGAAGAACTCGTTGTTCTCCCCAATTTAAGCACACTATCGCCACGATCTGTGGATTAGATCTGAAGTTACAGCTGTTAAACATCTCAGCGTATGCCCGAAATGTGACTCATTTCCCCCACAGCGTGTTATAATGGGGTGGGGGAAGTGGGTTAGCGACGGCCTACCTTCCTCTACACGAAGGTAAGTCATTTATCCACATAGGCTGAATCCCCCTGTATTTATGGGGTTTTCAGATACCAACACTTTTCGTGACGCGCTAGTTTCAGTCAATGACCCCCAAGCATGCGCCCCACACCCCCAGACCGAATTTGAAGACGTAGTTACGTCAAAATCCTAGTTAAAATTACTTTAAACAGCACGTGTTAACGAAATCTTACGTAGTCTTGGATTGGGGGAGAGGGGTATATGGGGTCCAAAATCCTCTTACGCAATACTTGAATTTCCACTCATGGATGTTTTCTTTCGTCGGGTCAGGATGTCACTCCACCAGTTACAATACTTTCGCCGAGAGTTTTACAATTTTCATTGTTTTCTTTATTAATTTGCCGTTAATTCAACTAATCATTAAAGCGAATTCGCGGGGAAATATGAACCACTGAGAGCAAAATTGGTGTAACTCGTACTAATAGAACCTCTTGCACTTTTCCTGTATGACTCTTGTATTTCTGTACATTTATGTAATTGCTAAATACATTGATGTAAATAGTTTCTCTAACATTGGTAGCATACCTATAGTGTTGCGCACGTTGGTGAACTGTCATCCCTGACAGGTATTTTTATATTCTTCGTAGTTTCATTTACCTTATTAGGATACAGTGCAGTGCATGTTGGTGATAACTCATCTTCTGCTACACATCCTTAAGGTGGCTTGCAGGGTATTATGTAGATTAAGTCAGTTTTTCGCCATATTTTAGTTAGGTGCGCTTAAGCATTCCTCTACCTGCATCCTGATTTATACATGAGTGATGAGAGTCTACCTTTAGTGTTTTTCCACTAGAAAGTAGCACAGATGGTTTAATTTTTAAATTATTTCACTTTTAGCCGTATTCCCCAAAAAATGTCATTTTTGACTTATGCTCTCAACGGCACATATGCTTCTAGATGTTAAATACAAGTGATCAATTATAAAAAAAATGTACGAGGTAACGACGTGGATGATTCACTTTGCACCCGCAAGACTTACTTGGCGGCCGGAAATTCCTATTCTTTTCAATTTCGGAAGGGGGATGGGGAACAACAACCTTTTTCAACTGTCTCTTAGTCATGCAAAAATCTCCTGACTGCTTACACTCCGGAACATGAAAAAAGGCGTGAGAAAGGACTACACTCCGAGTGCTTCGGCTAACAATTTTTCTAGCATATGTTTATCCTCCCTGTTCCTTCGAGATATACCTAATATGTTTTTTATTCTTGCGGCGCAGAGGAAACACGTTTTGTAAGTGTGAAAATCTTTTAGCGCATGTGTCTCACTAAACCCTCCTTCCAAGAAAATACTGAAGCAACTTCTCGCTTCAATCATTACGCCAGAAAAAAACTAGTTAAAACAAACGTGTTTCTTTTGTAAATATATCTTTTGTTTTTATCATATTTAGTACCTTACTACATCACCCTGGTTTTTAAAGCATGGATGGTCAGCTTTTTGTTGAAACTCTGTGGTTTTCCTTTCTTAAAAATTGCGGGCGAAAGAATTAGATTGAAATGGTACACGCTCTTTGCAATCCACATTCATGAAACTTCTGAAGGAGTTCTTGCTCATTAGAGAGTTAAAGAAATATGAGGGTAATATTTTTGTGGATAAGTTTCCGAAGATGCTTCTTTCTTTTACTCCTAATTCGGCTTTCAAGATTGCGGCTTTATTATTATTTCCCCTAACAAATTTTTAGCTTTATAATATATTCAAATTCCCTTAAGCGGATCAAAAATTTGTAGCGTTGTTTTTCAGTTGTTTTGTAATTCTAGGTGGATATGGACCATTTTGTACTTACTTGTTAGTCTTTTGCTTTTTACATTTTGTACATCAATCTTTTACTGTTTCTCTCTCATTGAATATGACCATACCTTGGACACTCCTTCCTTTTACCGTGTAGTACAAAATATCCATGGCGCAGAAGAAGAGGAAAGGTTGATTATTCTTGTCCACTGATGCTGACATATATTTAAACAAGTAACTGCCATTATCAAGAAAGTGGATTAGATGAATCCTAGGGGCGGTTGATAAAAATTTAAGTGAACTTTATCATCTGAATGTATGAATTGAAAATGGTTTTACAGCTACACTAAGTAGTGCATGGAACTATTAAAAAGTCTGTTCATTTTTTGCCAGAGGGCACTAAAAATTATACCGCTAACTTTAGCGGTATGATTTTACAGTTTCACATAGTAACGGTTGACAGGATCAAAAAATATCCCTTTGTCTTGTTATCAGCCTTGAATGAATAACAACAACGGAAAGAAGCAGATACAATACCTTCATCTTTGTACTTTATCTTCCATAAGCGCTCGTCCATCGGCGTACCTACTCCTTGGCGGTATTAATTGAGACCCTAGTACTCTAGTACCTTAGTGCTGACGCTGGGTTTCTCTCCACCACTCACCCATTCCTACAGTGATCCTTCCCACAACGCTTTGCCCACCTGTCTTCAATGGCACAAATGATTCCAGCAATCAGTCGCATCCCAAAATTACCAATCAACCTGACAACATGCGTCGTTTTATCAATATTAACTCGAAAAATACACGATAAATTTAAGTTTTTACTGTTCATCAAAGCAATCCCATATAGGATATTATCATTACAGTTAGAATAATATTTATTATATAGGATTGAATGGTGTGAGAGGAATCAGAAGACCGAGAAAGTCATTGGTGAATGTGTTGGGAGAGAATACTCTTAAGAAATGGGACATTAGGAGTCTTAAGAACAGAAGGACGTGTATGATGTAGTGCTCTAGGGTAACTGAAGGAAAAGAGGTATACACAGATAGGGTAATATGGAGGAATTTATTAAAGTAGAGTCAGCTTTACAGGCTTACCACCGAGAATTAAAGTTTTTGACTGTGCCTACCCCGAAAGAGAACTACGTGATGGGTATGTATGTAGTAAAGTAATCCGTAACACTCTCAAATACTGCCCTTTGGTTTTTCATCATTTATGGAATATAAAAAGATAATAAAAAAGAATATGCATTTCATTTGACACAGTTCAGGGGAAAATAAAATTTTAATTTATTTGTGTAGCTAGTAGATGCACTGGAAAAGCAGTGTGAGAAATACGGAATGAAGATAAATAATAGGAAAACAAAAGTAATGAGATTCTATAGGACAAAGAAAGCGAAGCTGGTGATAAGAGTAGGAAGTCACAAACTGGAGCAAGTAGAACAATTTAATTACTTGGGTAGTACGCTAGAAGAAACAGGACATAGTAGCAAAGACATTAGGAGGAGAATAGCGCTAGCGAAGGAAGCGTTCAATAACAGAAGGGAGCTGATGACGGGGACCTTAAGTAGGGATGTAAAAAAGAGGCTAGTAAAGAGCTTGATAAGGAGTGTGGCGTTGTATGGGGCAGAAACGTGGACCTTGAGAAAGGAAGACGAAAATAGGCTTAAGGCTTTTGAGATGTGGGTGTGGAGGAGGATGGAGAAGGTGCGTTGGACGGAAAGGAAGACAAATGAGGAAGTGCTTGACATGGTGGGCGAGGAGAGGAAACTTATAGATGAGATTAGGGGAAGGCAGGGTAGGTGGCTGGAAGGGGTAATGAGGGACGATGGTTTGCTGAAGGTCGTGATAGAGGGAAGGATGTTGGGTAAGCGGGGAAGGGGAAGGAAGAAAATCGGTTTTATGGACGGGATGAAGAAAGGTAGGACTTATGCTGAGATGAAGAAAGAAATACAAGAGGTAGAAAGGGCACAGCACGTGTAAGATTTCGTTGGATATTCTCTGACTTTCATCACAACCTACCTCTAACCGGTAGATTACTGTAATGAATGAATGAGCATGGTGTTATAGTTTCACAAAATGGCGGATAACGCACTCAAAAAAAGCCAGTTCGTTTTTTCTACACCCCTGGAAATAGAATAAGAAAAGGAAAGAAGCTTATGCGTTTCCTTCAGTCACCTCCCAAAAATACATCTACATCTACGAAGTACCGTGCAAGCCACCACTAGGGTGTGTGGCACGGGGTGATTCCACACCAGGCATGCAACACTCGTCCCAGCACAAATCAGAACCTCGCCAACACCACCTAAAGTAACGTTTACTTTAGGTGGCGTTGACCTCGCACGCTCCCCCGGCCGATAGGCGCAGGCTAAAAAGCAGTCAGGAGAACAGTGCGCAGTCCAACCAGAAACTGGGAGAGTAATACGTAATACGTAAATGAACATGCAAAAATTCAGAACAATGCTATAGACACATAAAGTGGTTAATATTACTAATACTGTTAATTTATTAATGCTACGAGATGCTACTTCATGCAGAGAAAAAATAAAATAATGCCGGACATATCAAGCGGTGTGAAGTGTTAGTAATGATGTTATGTTATTAAACGCAAGTGAAAATTCTACTCTACCTAGTGAGGGTGGGAGTTTCATATGATTGATCTATTGCAACAATTATGATCCCATATTGTACGTGGGAAAAATGACATTCTAAGTCTATCGGTTCTGCAGTATATCTATTTCCTATATCTTATTCCTGTGATCGCTTCTACCTTAGTACATACGTTGGTTCTAGCAATATATGTTGAACGTCCGGCAAAAACTGTCTGCTCCGAACTTCCGCAAAATATTTAACCTGTATTTTTCCCTTCGATCAGTTAGAGATTCCCACCCTAATTTCTTCAACAATTCGGTAACATTGCTAAGTTTATCGTAACAACTTTTCACAAATCTTGCTACTCTCCGTTGTATTCGATCTATTTCAGAGATTAGTTCTATTTCGTAAGGGTCTCATATGCTGGCGGCAAACTCCAAGTGAGGTCTCACGAGTGAAAAATAACATCGCTCTTTAACCTTTTCGTCGCATTTTCCTAATATTCTTTTTATAAATCCCAATTTGCAACTAGCCTGTCCGCAGATTTCCCGGACGTGTTTCCCCCAAGACAGGTCCTGAGTAAGGATCACACCTAAGTATTTAACTGACTCTACATTTGATAAGTTGGTTTGATTAATTGTGTACGTTTCGTTGACCAAGTTATTCTTTTTCCAAAAATTCATGACAAAGCACTTTTTCAAATTCAATTCTAACTGCCAAGTATTGCAACATTCATTTATAGTATCTAGGTCTTTTTGTAACGCGATCTTGTCAGACTCATTGCCTAGGTCCCTGTACAACACTGCGTCGTCTGCGAAGAGGCGAATTTTGCTCGTAACAACGGTAGTGATGTCATTAATATACAAAAGGAACAATAAGGGACCGATGACACTACCCTGGGGTACACCTGATGTTACTTTCACTACATCTGAACTAACGCCATCTAGAACTACCCTCTGTTCGGGGTCGGCTAAGAACTCTCTTATCTAACATATTACGTCGTGGTGTATTCCGTAAGCTTCCAACTTAACGAGTAACTTCGAATGAGGGACCTAATCGAAAGGTTTTTTGAAGTCTAGAAATATTGCGTCTACTTGGACAAGCTTTTCTCCCGAGTAAAGAATGTCGTGAAGGAAGAGGACCAACTGGGTTTCGCAAGACCTACCTTTCCGGAATCCGTGCTGATTTTGCGTTAACAAGTTTTGACTATCCAAATACCCCATAATCGAACTGACAATTATATGTTCCAATATCTTGCACGAAATAGACGTCAGGGAAATCGATCTATAGTTACTGGGCTCTCCCTTATCACCGCTTTTAAATATTTGTGTAACGTTCGCGATTTTCCAATCGTAAGGAACACGATGTTGTGTTAGAGATTTTTCAAATATTATTTTCAGGTAAGGTGCTATTTCTGATGCTATTTCTTTATAAACTCTGGCGGGAATTTGATCGGGACCGGGTGATTTTTTGGAATTAATGGATTTTAGATGAATTTATATTCTACGACTAGTTATATTAATAGACTGCATTGGGTACTTATATAGCCAACCAGCCAATGAGCAGTGCAATTAACATTAACTCGAAAAATGCAGGCGAAATTTAGGCCTTTTACACGGGTTTACTCCCTTTAATAGCTTCCTCCATAATACCCTATCCTTACAAACCACTTTCGATTCTCTTACACTTATGCATTGCTTCATACACGCTCTCCTATTTTTTAAACTCATAAATATTCCTC
Organism: Pyrrhosoma nymphula; assembly: GCA_963573305.1. NCBI lineage: Eukaryota > Metazoa > Arthropoda > Insecta > Odonata > Coenagrionidae > Pyrrhosoma > Pyrrhosoma nymphula. Next base: position 40,093,138 of record OY754337.1, read on the forward strand.
CTCTTAAGAGTTACTTTCAACCACATACACCCATGACTTTCGCGGTCTACCTTTTCCTCTCACACCATTCACTTTACTATCATTTGTCTGTTTCGTTGTTCGACTCTCTCCCATTCTCTCTACATGGCCAAACCAACGAAGCACACTCCTTTCATATATGTCTATTGCAGGAGCATCCAACCCACATTCTTTCATCACCCACACATTCCTTACCTAATAGTATATCCTAATTTTTCCGGAAACACTTCTCAGGTTACCCATTCCCACTGCATTTAGTCTACTCTTATGCTTATCCTGACATACCCAGGTTTCGCTACCGTATAATAACGTCGGGAGGCGAACACTTTTGCATTTTGCGATTTTCGCTTCCATAGACAAACACTCATTCCATGATATGCTTCACGTACTACCTACGACTTTCCTACCGGTATTCGCACGCCTTATAATCTCTTCATCTCTCTTTCCATCTTTCGAAAACATTCGGCCAACTTACACAAAATCATCTACTTGCTCAATTAATTCATAATTTACCCTCATCATACATTCATTCTTATCATTCTCTCTATCAAAAAACATACTTTGGTCTTTGACACATCATCCTCAAATCCATTCTTCTTGTTGCTTCATGGAAGTTATTCAGGAGCCCATGTAATTCCAGTGGTCTCTCAGACAGCAAGACAACAAAAAATTTCCCTTCTGTATTTTTATCCTTCGTGGGCATATAACACGATGGAAAAAAAGAATATATTTTGAAAACGATCTCAGGCTCAACTTCGTGGAATTTCATGATGCAATACCAAGAAAAATATTTGGAACATCCACAGATTTCTTTTTACTACGACCAGCTTCCGTCGAATAGTCGACATCATCGGGTAAATTGTATAGAGTGCTTTTGGCTTAAATAGTCAGTCTTATCAGGAGGGAGATGGGGTTTGGAAAAAGAACACATGAATTTAATTTTAAAAAAATTGCAGGAGGAAATAAAAGTTCAGCTTACCTACTTGCCGTAACATAGTATTACAGTTTCACAAAGTTACCGGCTGACACTTTAAAAAAATGCCAGTTCGTTTTTTCCTAAACCCTGGATATAAAATAAGAAAAGAGAAGAAGCATATACATTTCCTTCATCCTCGTGCTTATCCCCGCACGCCAGTCCCCAAACCCCCGTGCCTCGATGAAAACGCGTGCGTGGAAGGTTGTAGGGCACGGCGAGCGCGCGCGCGCCGCTGCAGTATTTTGTTGAGACAGTGGCACACGAGTCCTCCCAACTCCTCGAGAGACGAAACCGACGGAGTAGTATTATGTGTGAAGGAGGGAGGAGTTTATTGGGGGTTGGAGGAGGGGTAGATGACAAGAGGTTTCTCCAAGTCGAAGGACATGTGGCCACGGTGGGGATGAGGAGGGTAGAGGAAGAAAAAATCAGGCATCATCCGCGCTCATCCAAGTTTTCTTTGGGATTAAATGAGACAACCACCCCCCCACCCTCATGTAAAAATAAAAAGGAAAAACTACATTTTCTGTAAATAATTGAATAATTATTTTTACGGCTATGACGGCAACATACGCATCCGTTCGAAAAAGTACTATTCCTTGGCTCGCAGAGAGACGGACTGTACAGGAACGGCAAGCCTAATCGGAATTTTATTTAATTCGTCCGCTTGAAGATTGCTGGTTGCTGCATTTAGTACTCGGCTCTGCCATGCGTAACTGAAAAGCACCAATTTATAATTTAACAAATTAATTGCAGGAAGACACCAGGTCAGGTGGCACGTTATCGATACACAAATGTTATTACTAAGACATGACAGCAAAAGAGAAAAGAAAAGCAAATATCTTAATCACTTAATGCAATAAAATACTGAAACAAAAAGGAAGATAACAAATTTATTTTATTATTACCAAACCTACTAATTTATATTGGCTCCACTAGGTATGTTTTGAAACGCATTCACAGTGTATAAAAAGGGTACCAAATATCTCTCCAGGTAGCTAGTTCCAGTCTACAATAGTTTTATAGAGAAACGAATATTTCTTAGTGTTCGTTCAATGGAATATTAATTCATTTTCTAATTAATGGTTGTAAGACCCAAAAATGTTGATTTCTCTATCCTCTTGCAAAGCTCAGTCGGCCACGGCGGTCGGGAATGCCGACCACAGCTGAGATTACAAATTATGATGATAATAATTACTAAACATCTTAGTTGTCGGTCGCCTCACCAAAAAATTGACCTAGCCAACATGTGGGCACGGTATAAGGGAGGGCTGAAGAAAAAAAAGCAGGCATCAACCTCTGCCGCTCATCCCATTCTACTGTCTCGATGCTTAAATGAGCGCCACGCCATCAGCCAACAATGAAAAACATCCCTCTATGGCCGACCAAAACCCCCGACTCCGTACGTGGAACGTGTTGGAGACCCGGGGATGGGGTTATAACGCCGTGGATGTGTCGGAGGAGGGGAAGAGTGCGTTGAACGGCTTGCCTCTTGGCAAGGGGGATGAGAAGCGGCAAGCCGCGAGATCTTACCTCCTGCTGAGTGGTGAGGGGCATCACGGCTTTCTGGAGGAGTCGAGAAAAAAAAGGGTTTATCTGAACAAGGGGTTTGGGGATTGGGAGGGTTTTCGTTCGATGCGGGGTGGAGGAAAGGAGGTGGTGGAGGGGGGAGGTGAGGATGGAGGGATGGAACTCGAAAAATGTGGTAAGGGTTTGGGGAAGGCGGCAGGTTGGGCACGCGATACAGAAAGGGGGTGGAGCCAGAGGTGATACCCAAAACGAAATGGCCGATTCTCTTTTATCCGGAAGTCTCCGTGAATTGCAATTTAGCAATTGCGCATTTTAAAGAAATTTCTGATGAAAACGGCGTTGAAAGCTTAAGGTTGTTTCAGCGAAATATCATAAAAAGATAAAATTAAAATACATTTGACTTCATTATAAAGAAAAACATTTTGTATTTACATGATATTAGCGAAGTGTATACTAAAATGAGATGCAAGAATTAAAGACTTTGTTCAAAAAGTCATCCGATACTAAAAATTTCAAGCTTATTTCATGAGTCCAAGTGATTAAAAAAAAGTAGAAAATTAATCCTCTGCACCAACCCCAACGATTTTATTAAAGAAGTTACTGCTGATTGAAAAATTACCCACATAGGGGCCCCTAGAACCCTTTGGCCCTTCTAATATAGCTTAATAATTCTTCTAGGTTCTAAAAGACGTGTACCAAATTTCGTTCGAATACGTCAAGGATTTTGGAAGTCTACAACGTTCAAACAAACAGATTTAGTTTTGTACTTATAGAAGATTGCCTTGAAAACAGCCTCAAGGGCATTCTATGACTCCATCACCTATGGCTATGGCAAGAAAGGATACGGTTTCATCATCTGTCATCATCAAACGGAACATTGGTTTGTGGCAGCACTCCAATCCACTCTCCTCGCCGCAAACAGCTTCACTCTTATACATAATTCTTTACTTACAATTAGACGTTCTTCACCATTTGGCTGATGTATTCCATTCTTGGTCTTCTCTTATTTTTCCCATTCCTTTCTCCTTTCATTCTTGTTTTCAATAGACTATTGAGCCCATAAATGTGACCGATAAGTTTGCCTTTTCTTCTTCTCAAGAGTTTTCATTGTAGTAACACAACAATATCAGCTACTCACCACATTACTTTTCGAGATATTTGCCGAAGAATAGAAGCAGAGAAATGTGACCCTCCAGAGAAATATTATTAAAATAAAGAGAAAATGCTGACGCACAGATCTCGTCCAAAGTTAACGGTGATTAGGTCGTATGTATTATTAGTTATACATTCATTTTACTCACTGAGTAAATTTTTCTAAAATTGCAAAAACAGGACTGGTTGTAAAGACATTTTCAGCGTACGGTGTAAAAACCTTGTCAAGTTAAAGGTCCAAGCATGTATATATAGCTAATTAATGAGAAGTTCAGCCAAATAAAAAAAATTTTGCTACAATAATATTACCATATTTACTTCATGAGTGTTACAAAAGCATAAACTTTTAAATCAAATTTGAGTATGGTCTCTATTATGACTGGGTAAAATCTCGATCAAACAATCTTAATATATATTTGGTCTTAATATCAAAGATTTGTTTTGGCGATGAATATAATTGTGACGCATGAATCTCTTGGAATCAGGTTGGTGTGGTGGATAGAGTACCGAATTCCCAATCCGATAGCCCAGGTTCGAATCCCATTTGCATGCATGCGTTTGTAAATTTCGCATGACTTTCATAAATCCAAATTAGGTAAAAATTTCTCTCTTGCGGGAGGATCCCTTGAATCCTCTAAAAATTACCTGGGTAATTAGATAGATAGATAGATTGATTAGATAAAATAGATAGATAGATAGTCTTTATTGGGGCGAGATTGAGACTTTAAAAGTCCCTTCTTCCACCTAACCCTTCGTCAGTACATGAGTCGTTGAACGTGAAAAACACTGCAATACATATAAATCAAAGAAAAAGTGGTAATAAATAGAAATGTACTGTTAACGTGACATAATAAGTATCAGAAATCAGAGCAAAAAGATATGTACAATTTCGGGAAAAACGTGAGGCTTTTGGCTGGCGTCCGTCACGGAAAAATGAAGCCTGGATAGCGTGGTGGTGTCAGCATTGGCCAAAAGTCCGAGGTACAAAATCATGATAAAATAGATACCTCTAGGAATGAACAACTCACAAGGTGGCAACCCAAGCCGAGACTTAATTTGCACTTGTTGGAGTGTCATCTTTGGTTGAGGTATAAAACATCAAAGTACATAAAATAACTTATGAGAGAAATGGATAAAGAAATTTACTTACCTGGATAACACTCTTTGTTCATTTTTCTCTAGAAACCAAAGTAAAATTCTTACCCGAGGTAGCATTATTTTCCTTAAAATTATTTTTAATGGAAGTCCTTCAAGTCATTCGAATTTTTATTAAGAAACTGAAGCCTTAAATTAAGATGTAGTGCTTAAATACGGAATCCGTTCTTTCGACGTCCGACGCCGCTGCCCTGTCGCAATTAGCCGTGTTTTCACTTACCGGAACCTGACCTGAGAAACAAATAGCGACCAACAACTGAGATAATTTGCGACACTGAGGGCAGGTGGGTAGGGTAGTTGCCGTTTCGTCATTCGGGGAATGGAAAAAGGATGGAGAGAAACCCAGCGTCAGCATTTATCTACTCATTGAGTAACACGATCACACTCTACTCACTTTTCTACTTTTAACGTGGTCTACTTTTAACGAAAGGCGTCAAGGGGACCACAATTTAACGGTCTTACCCGACGCGACGGATGGAGTATCATATTTCACTCTGAACCCAAGCAGGAATCGGGATTCCAATTAAAAATCTCCGTCACTACCGGAATACGAACCCAGATCCTTGGAATGGAAAGCCACTACTCTGGCCACCAAACCAACGCGGTCCCCTCAAATGTATGCGCTTGAAGTGCGCTCTACGTCGTATCCAGTAGAGATTTGATTGAAATATCTTCGTCACTACCACGATACAAACTCCAGTCGTTCTCAATTCCATCTCTAATTCAATAGATTGTTTCATACACGGTCTCCTTTTCTTAATTCTCCTGATATTCTTCATAGTCCTAATGCGTCTCGGTGTGACAGTACAACGCATATATCTCTTAGTGATGGATCGCGGCCGACGGTATGCTGGCCCTTAAGGTAGTCATTTGAAAAGGGCTCCTAGCTCTAGTAGAAGAATGATAGCGGGCCTAGGGTAATACTATGCTTTGGTTTGTCTTGTGGTATGCTGACGGAAATAGACCAAAGCTGACTGGTAGAGCACTGTAACCGTTACCAGAGAAAGCTCCACGTGGCGCGGGTACTGAATAGATTGGTAAGGCCGCTTTCAGACGAGACGACTTTTCGCCGTCCGCCGTTCACGGCACGGCGCCGTGAATTCTAGAGAACGCGACGGCGAGCAATCGGCACAACCAGTGAATCAGCGACACGGCTTCCAGCCGTCCCTGTTCAGTAGATCTTGAGTCGTCATCATGGATAGGAGCGAGAAATTACGTTATTTGTATTAATTGTACCTAAAGAAAAAAAAGTGTTCTCGTGTCAGGAAGTGGGTTCATCCTTTAATTATGCAGAGACCAGCCACCGGTGCTTTCGTCACTTCGTATCATGATTTAAGGAATGTCGAAAGAAAGTTTTTTAACTACTTCAGGATGTCAATTGCCAGTTTTGATGAACTCCTCAATCGACTGAGTCCTCAAGCAGAATAGCAAGATGAGAGATGCCATCTCACCAACGGAAAGGGTAGCTGTATCTTTAAGATAAGATCTTCCATTATCTCAGTACTTGGCTTGGTCCTTGAAATTTCGCAAAGAAATGATAGATTTAGAAATTAAAACTTTTAATGATTTTAGCTGTAACATTAAATATTATAAAAATGTGGGATATTTAATCAATGAAAAACATAAAAATGTTAATCTGTGCTGTCGATACCTTAACTTTAGTCTGGGGAACGTCGTTACCTAATTATATTATTTTTTTGAACTAACCAATAATTGACCTATTGGGTAAGGTATTTTCTTATCAATTCCTGGTTTTGAAATATTTCTATAAATATTATTTTTCTTTAAATTCTTCTCAGACGACAGAAAATATAAAGATTGATTACTACGGCACGAAACATTAATACCTCATGTCACTTTCATGCGGACTAGGCAGCGTTTCATAATGATCTTTTTAAACAGTGTTCTTCTTTAGGAATGCTAATTGATCTCTACAAACATATTTTTTATAGATTTTTCTTGTGAACCAGTTCTTTTTCTTTCTGACAGCCTTTTTAAATATTTGACCTGCCGGTCCCAGATATTGGTCCATTTGGAAATCACAGCTTTACGTTAAAGAGAAAACAGCAATTTATTTTTGTGTTTAACAATTTTTAACATATGAATTAATGAGTATCCATGTGCTCGCATGATTGTGTGCGCGTGTTGTGTTTTTCTCATTATCAGTGTTTTTAATTTTCTTCAAATTTTATTTAGGTATCTTGCAAGTGGTAGCACTTTCACGGACCTCCACTGTGCTTACCGATTGGGAGTGTCTACCATCTCTGATATCGTTCTCGAAGTTTGCTGTGCAATGTGGGACAATATGTGTCATGAGTGTATTTCTCCATTAACAGAAGAAAAACTGAATTCCGTTGCCCTTGGATTTCTAAATAAAACTCAGTTTCCCCATTGCATGGGGGCAGTAGACGGTAAACATATTCGAATCATAAAACCAGAGTATTCTTTGTTTTTCAATTACAAGGATTTCTTTTCAATTTTGCTACTTGCTGTGGTAGATAGTGAATATTGTTTCATTTTTGTAAATATTGGTGCTTATGGAAAAGACTGCGATTCAACAATCTTTAAGGAATAATTAACAGTGAACTACCCATTCCAAAACCAGCGCCCCTGTCAGCATTAGAAGGACAAAGAGTTCCTTACGTGTTTAAAGGAGACGAAGGTTTCGGTCGTCACCATCATCTCTTGCGGCTCTATTCAGGGAAAATACTGGATAAATAGAAACGCATATTTAACTACCGATTGAGCCGGGCCAGAAGGTATGTCGAATGTGGTTTTGGAATCCTGTCAAATAAAAGGCGAATATTCCATAGACCTCTCAACGTCTCAGTGGAACTATCTATAAAAATAGTACAGGCATGCTGCGTTCTACATAACTTTTTTGAGAGAAAGGGATGTATATAACTTTGAAGACACACTCACAATATTAGGTATTGACGATATTCCTAACATGGAAGGTGAACGCGGAAACATGGCTCCTAATGACATCCGAAATGCTTTGGCGGCGTTCTTCATTACACAAGAAGGGTCACTAAATTGACAGTGGAACATGTAGTTCTAAATGCAGATATTTAGTCTAAAGCAAACACATATAAAAATTACTATGGTGTTGTGTTAATATTCAATTATGTTATTAAATGATAAAATATGATTTAAGTATTGTTTTCTTTTCATTAGAAAGATATCAGGCTATATTTGATTTATTCATCCTTAAGTAATTTGATGGGATGCCAATAACGATTTTATATAATGATATGACAATTATGTATGTTCCTGTGGAAAGTAATTCTTGCATGGGCTATAAAAAATTAAAATAACAAATTACCTACAATACTTGTTCATTTCTTCAGCGGTCATAGCCTTGAATCCAGGGTCCAGTTCATTGAACACTTCCCTCCATGCTGCTGTACTTTCCGTTCTTGACTTATACTCTTCAAGGCTTATATCCCATAGTACGGGTCTATTAGCTACAGGAGTAATGAGCAGTTCAGAATCCACTTCAATGTCTCCCATTGTCCAAAAAAACGAGATCAAATATAAAACAACAAAAACAACTATTCGTGTCCGCACTGCCTCGCTACTCTGAATTCTGCAGGGACTGCACGGCGGACGGCAGAAGTCGACGCGTCTGAACAAGTCAATGTAGCACTGTGTATATTTCACGCCGTCGACGGCGCACCGCCGGGCCGGATTGAAATGGGCGCCGTGATGACCACGGCGGCCGTCGACGGCGCCGTGCCGTCAACGGCGCGCGTCGAGTCGTTTGAAGACATCCATTAAGACCCATGGTTATTTGAAAGCACGGCGCCGTGCCGTGGACGGCGGCCGGCAAAAAGTCGTCCCGTCTGAAAGCGGCCTAACTGTACATATAGGCCATTGGAGGCCCCAAGGGGGGGGGCAAAGGGTAGGGGCAATTTCCCCCCTCAAAAACAATTTTGCACATAGTTTGCTACGAATTTCCGGGACGAGACCCACGAACCCCCCTTTTCCTGGGGGGTATTCCATACCCCAAGAGCCGCTGGTGCCCCCCCCCCCCCGAACCTCTGGTCTGGAGCCGCCCCTGATATAGGCATAGCGTAACTTGGTGGCACTCGACAACGGATTGAGGTCAATGAGAATGAGTCAAGCGTTGATGATCAGGCAGAGGTAGGTACCGAAGAACTCCTGTATGGACCTGCTGAGGTACCCTCGGTCCATTTTTCCAACCTCTCGTTCATAATTTCCTTTCCCTGACGACATGCTTTTCACTAGCAAGTGCCACCAAATTTTGCTACACCTATACTCTGGGTGCTTTCAAATTAACTTGCGCAGATAAGCACACATTATAGCAGCGGAACACGCGAACGTGCATTCTAGTCGACGATTGGAACGAACTGCGCTGAAGTGTCTACAAAATGGGACGATATTCAACTTCCATTAATAAATGGTTAAACTCATCTCTTGAAAGATAAAACCCCGAATTATAATTTTTTAAAGTCATCATGACAACTACGTTAGACACTGAGGTATTCCTGTTTCTACAGCAACAGATTTCCCCACCATCACAAGTTTCATCGGCTAGCTCACATGCTAACGTAGACGAACTTGGGTGAGGATGTGTTTGAATATGCTCAGCACAGGTGACGTCAGCAACGTGATTGAAAAACTTTCTACGCTAAACAAATTAAAACAGTTTTAGCGTAGATAAGTGATTGGAAAAGCACCCTCTATTCAAACTTACTGCGAAATTTCATAGAATAATTTCATTCCAGTTTTCAAACTATAAGTCTGGAGGAGGGAATTTGCTTTTCGCATCAGATTTTTCAATTTGGCAGTGTCACCTTTCAAGATCAATTGTTAATTTAAGGTGGCTGTAGCGGTGATCGTGGGACATTGAGTTCACATTTAATAATTTTTTAAGTCAGTCGAAAATAAAACTTGGACCACATTTCATCTAAGTGCATCTGTTTATGCGTTGGAAAACACCCTACAGGCAATAATCAGAATCATTCAATAAATATATTTCAAAAATTTTCCCTCCATTACGTTCTGACTAGAGTTTTCGGTATGGTATTTGAAAGTTAGAGACAATTATATTTTCAGTTTTTTTTCGAATATTGGACTTGGGGTGACACCTTGCTACTTGCTAGCAACAATTATAATAATAAAAAATGTGTAACTTCGCGTCTAGAAGAAAATATGCACAAATATAATCGAGTTATTACGAAATATATGGCATGTGCCATAAGGCTACGTGTTAAAATAGCATTGAATTGCCAAAGACCCAAATCTGTATGATGCAATTTTTTCAGTTTTTTCTATGTCACTAATGAGAACAATTATGCCAAGTTTCAAGCAAATCCGTTAATAAACGAAAATCACTCCAACCATCTTAATCGACAGGGGCACTTGTCACATCGTCGCGTGTCCAGCCAAGATCATCGTCTGCCTCCCTCGTCTACGCTTAAAGAGGAGGATTTCCTCGTTTTTCCACTCCTTCCGTTTGGCGTGCTAGGGCTCCAACCTTCGCCCCGACAATCGATTCCGTCACCCATCTCTGACGTAATCGGACCCTTTAGTAAATTCATGCGACCATTCCTAGGGGTAGACAGTCATCTTAGTGGCGAGGAACGTCTTAAATCGAGCCTTAAAAGGAGGCTCCCTGTAGCGACTGCTTGGGCGCAAAAAATACTGAATGCCACTTTTTCGCTTGCGTTGCTAAAACATTTACCTATCTGCTTTAGTTGACGACATACTTTCGCTCCTGGAAACAATAAATTATACTATAATGCCTATACCAATGCGCACTAAGCAATGGATAGATGTTTTAAAAATACTTTTTCCTGATCGTCGAGCAGACTGAAACGACAATTCTATTCAATTATCGAATTTTTACTTAAATTATTGAAATAAGTTGCTTATAAGTTAAAAAATAATTAAAAACTAAAATATATGGGCAAGTACCTTCATTTTTATAATCTTGAACTTGGTGGAGCAATGTTCTAACAATGTTTCAGCTCTCAACAACACTTCTTAAATAAGTTATTCGAGGGTAATGTATGAGGCAGGTAAATACTATTTTTACTTGTTTGCATTTCGTGTACTTAAAAGTTGAAATTTTGGTAAAAATAACATTAAAATAAAATATTTTATTGATATAATAGGTTGAGAGTACATTTATCTGTAAGTAACTCTAATATAAAAATATGACGTCTATAATCATTTTACTTTGGAGCCTCCTTAAAGTTGAATGGAAAAGTTCCTAATTTTGCTGCTGAAGAATGATATGTGGTTTAAACTTTTACTTGTTCACGTTGTATGAACAGTAATTAATGAATTTTTAAGCTTTGAATTTTTCTAAGCCTAGAGCTGTATGCTCGGTGACTTTAAAATTCTTCCAGCTTCAATCTAACACTGTTCTGATTCGAACTGCCGTGAATACTAAATATAAAACACAGATTGAGCAAGCAGCACAAATATAATGATTTTCCTTTCGTAAAAGATTCTCCGGCTGGATAATATTAAGGGTCGGGCCATTTATTCACTTCATAAACACGAGGTCACAATAAAATCATAAAAAATATCGTTCGCGTTATATGGAGACCTTTCTTGCATGAATATAATTTTTACTGTCACGGTTTTTTTAAAAGATGATTGAAAATATAAGCATTGCAGCACCCAGAGGGATAAAACCTTCATTATTCCCCTTGTTTTAAACATCGGATTTAACTAAGACTTAGTTGCTTGATATCTTTTCAGAACAGGTGCTTAAAGCAAATGTGTTGCACGAGTTATTCCGCTGAAATATTGTCGAAACGATTGACATTCAATAGGAGAGTGATCGAATAAGTCAGTATTTGACTAGTTGTTGAACAGTAAATGTTTGGTAATCAAACCATTTATTTCCCAATAATGAAATAAAAACCTCTCAATTCCCTTTTTACGGAAATTAAGATGCGCTAGGTGATATACTTAAAGATTATTGTAGAAAATAAAACGTTCTGTTAAATAGCATTTAAATCAAATTTTGTAATTGATCCAAATACCCAAGGCTACACAATTGGCTTTACTTTTGGTGCTCTACAGGGGCAAACTCTACTTGGTAAAAGTTTCGAGATTAGTTATTCATTTCTCTCTCGTTATCATCCTTCAGCGATGTCCCTAAATCAAATTTCCAACTATCGATTATCCATCTTTGAATTCATGAATTTTGTTGTGTTTCTACTTTTTTCAGGTTGTCATTGCAGAGTGTGCAAAATCACTTCATATCCTTAGAAAATTCTTATCTGCATCTGGATGATGATGTAATAGCTTCACAATTCCGGCGTGTATATAAATAACCCTTGCTTAACCTCATGTCCATTTTTAATTGCCTGAAGGATATGCCAGTATCCTGAAGCCATAAATTGATTGCGTGTTTTTGCGCAACAAAGAACATCTATTATTATCGTCCACATTAATCAATCAAAAAATATAGTTTCGAAATTAACTCTTTAAAATTAAATTTGTAAGCTTGATACGAAAATATATTGGGATGTCTTAAACGGATGATTCATTACCCTGATGTTGAGATAATACATTGATAGTGACTGGAAAACAATGGCGCAAGAGAATAAAAATATAGCAAACTCCGAATTGGATATCCGGAGTATATTGGACTCCGAAAGTATATGTCGAAAATTACCACAAATAGCGGATAAGTCCATTCGTATAGATGTAAGTGCCTACTACTCTTACTTTGGTGCAAACGATTAACCCAAATACTTCTGCCACCGACAATGCGAAATATTACTGCTATCGGCTCTCCCATTGAAAAATTCCACAGCCTCGCTTGAGTCAAAGATGGAGGAAAAACATTTTTGGCCTTTTTTCGATCGCCAATAGTCAATTTTTCTAATCCCGGAAGCGTGCGGTTGCTGCGAAGTGGTTTCCTGCAGCTATTACTACTTCAGTATAACGGAATATCAAAAATACAGCTGCCAACGACTATGCAAAATACTATCGCTACCGACTACCCCATTGAAGAATTTCGCGGTCTCACTTGAGACTAAGATGGAGGAAAAACATTTTTTTCTGCCCCCATTTCGATCGTCAATTGTCTCCTTTTTGAATCTCGGAAGCGTGCGGTTGCTACGAAGTAGGGGGGGGGGTGAGGAAGGGAGGGTGGGCGGGATATGGGATGAAAGAGGGAGGTAAAGAAAGGGGGTAGTCGTGGAGTGAGAGCCGGCGGGGGCGTTGATGAACTGTGCGCGCGGCCCACGTGCACCGCTTGTGCCGCGGCACAAGCCCCGGGAGGCAAAAGACGAGCCTTCTGCTGCGGGGTTTGTCGCGGGGGAGGACGGGGGTTGGTTGTTCAAGAGCGGATGGTTTAGGGGAGTGGGGAAGCAGAAAATGGACCAGGTCCGCGATGCGGGAGAGCAAAAATCTTAGACGGTGCGAGAGTGGTGGTTGGGGAAGGGGATGGTGTCTTGAACATCTTGAAACGCCTGCCTTCCTCGACGACTCCACCGCACAAGACAAAATAATCTAGCTCATTCGGGGAGGAGGGGAAGAAATTGTTTTTTTCGAATCTTTTTGTTTTTCTTCCAATGCCCCGAAAGAGTTGGAGGCGACGACTAGTGCGGTGGAGCTGCTGAAGCGTGCCTTGGAAAGGGAGCGAAAATATATATCTGCGGATAATGGTATTCCAGAAATAAAATGCCATCTGGGCCTTTTAAGAGGTGAGGAGAGAGTTTTTTTTAAAGAAGAGATTTAGTCCCGGGACAAACCTGCCTGGACTCCAGTCGGAGCTCGCGCTGCTATCAAGACGATTTAATGCCCCATGATAATTTATGCTTATGCATTTGCCTACGTTGCGCCCGTAATCCTTGTGGGGGCTTAAGTAGCGAGTTTCTCAAGAGAGGTGAAAGAGCATAACTCATCGGAGAAGTGGGAATTAAACCTGGGGATAGCAACTTTTATTGTCATTCTTTCATTGCTGATATCAAGAAGGGGGAAATATTTTTACTGAAGCACTCTGTTTAAACAAGATTTCATTCTCCAAGCATGTATCATCTAGAGGCAGTTTCCCAATCCGAAATTTGAAGTTGAGATATTGCAATTAAGCGGTGACAAAGGGAAAAATAAAAAGTGTTTTTTTTTTTCGAATGGGACCCAATTTTTTCTACCATTATTTCTTGTTCCCAATAGGATACTTTTAAATGGCTCTTTCACTATCATTAAATTTTCCCAGCATTAATTTCCTAATGCAGGAAAAATGTAGGAACGTAATGCGATACAATCCGATTAATTATGTTCATAGACTGGTCAAGGCTCTATCCAAAGGAAATAATTAATTTTTATAATGAAGGTTATTCCATCATATTTTTAAAAATTGGAAATGAATTTATATTTCTTACTACGAAAGGCGCAGCGTGATGTACCTATGTGTAAATTTGATTCTTATTGTTAGTCAAAATCCAAAAATATAAGTGGATGTTATTATTATACATCATAATAAATCAAACAGTATATTTTTCTATGACTTTGTTCCCCAACCCGAGATAACTTTTCTATTGTTGTTTACAATTTACAGCTAATGATTTATGAGTAGTAGTATTTTTGTTTAACGTGCTTCGACGGTTAAGGTCATTTCGCACTTGTTGTCTGTCACGTGCAGACAGGGGCAACAGCACTTGGACGAATCGGAGGATCTCGATCCAAACTCGAGCCGAGCCCAACGATGTTTAACTTCGGTGACTGATCGGGAACCATTTAATTGTGTAACTACACAATTAAATGGTTCCCGATCGTGACAGGCCATCGTGGCAGGCCGTTGTTTCCATCGTGGCAGGACGTTGCCCATAATGATTTATGATTTAACTGTATAAGCTAACTGTCATTTTCAGAAAGGCCTGTTGTATGTCTGGCCAAACATTTTCCGCACATGCTAAACAACATGGATGCGCTCTGTATTGACATTACTCAATTCAACTAACCAACAGTCTGTGGTACATACTTTGCAAAATCTCAAGTCTCATTTAACATCACATTACCGTAAGGGCTACGTTAATCTTTTGGTAAAGGTTAACACGATATTATGAAAATGGGCATGCGTAAAAGTATTAAAAGTTTCGACCTCCATATTCTTGAAGTAGATATAGTTTCTTCTTCTGGGATTTCCTACTTGGGAGTTTAAAAAACCTCAACCTTTCTTTCGCTTTGCCGCAGACCTCCTCAGGGTTAATGAATATTGGCTTTTTGCGTATCCGTCTTTATGTTCTTGTAGGTGAAAGGGTAGGGGGTGAGAGTGTATTCAGAACTTTGTGGATGTTGTTAAACCTTATCAAATACATTTAGTAATAGTAGATATTAGGTACCTACGTAGAAGGACGACAGCATCCAGAACATTCTCCATCCACTTTCATCCCCTCCCCTTTCATCTACTTGAGAATATGCAGTCGGGTATGCAATAAGGCAATATTAATATACCCAGAGGAGGTATCTGGCAAAGGAGAAGAAGATTTGGTGCTTTACCATTCAGAAGCAGCGTATCCCAAAAGAAGAAAGTATACTTTACCGCGCATAAGTGCACTGATATTATGAGGCTGGGATCAATATCAGCAGTCATAAATCCGTATAGTGGTTTAATGCCCACTCATCACTGCACTGAAGTATCATTGTACTTTTCATTTCCTGAACAATATGATAGCCTGAAGATGACATTATTATTGTGAAAATAAGGTGTGTTAAAGACATTTATCGGCATAAACTTATAGTACCATGTTATTTTCTCTCATTACCTCTCCTAAAACCGCCTTCCATAGCATCATGCATATGAGAGATAGATGCAGGATTGTAAACTGTACCTTTTTTGTTCACTTTTTTGGCCTTTCCCTTTGAATATGAGACTCTTTGCACTCATACTCTTTGCAATGGTTTAAATTCCTTTGAAATGGTAGCAATTTGAGTAAATGGATGATGAAATCGCAGCATCATACAAACCTTAAATTTATAGTTTCCGGAAACACGGTTCCGGGATATCTTAAGTGTTGGGGACTCAGTTCCGTCAAGAGTTTAAGGTGACCCACGCCTATTGATTAGATGAACGCACCCAGGGCATCTGTGCGGTATCAACGAACGCGGGGTAGGGCCTGGTATTTGGACGCCTTAATCGAATTTCATCAAGGAAATGGATTCTAAATCGCCACTGGCAGGTTCATTTCCTCTTGAGGCAGTGTGAGTGAATAAAAAAATGATTGCCTGATGAAGAAAATTTATTGAAGAGCAGAACACCAACCGAACGAGAGTGCGCATCAATTACTCTGCGACATTTTGGATGAACTTCTCTCTTTTTATTCCCGCTGATGCATCAGATATTACGACGGTCTTGCGAAGCAAATAAAGTTTTAACTTTAGTGTCCTCAGTACACATGAGTGACCTTGAACCGAAGTTAGAATATGTCCTTACTCGAGGTAGGTCGAGGTTATTTCAATTACATCGTAAGGAACATGTTTTTTTTCTTGTCTTATAAATTTCCACCAAAAAATCCCAAATACTCTCAGTTTACAGGAGAATTTACGGAAGTATGAATATAGAATCACAATTTTTCCTTCGATGTTCTGATTTTTACCTCGGTTAGAAGTTCTCGTTATATTTTAATAGTCGGTTATTTGATTATTAATCACGGAAATATTTACATTTTAAAATAACTTAATAATTATGGGAGATAAAAACCAATAATAGGTACGTGCGAAAAACATTTCGATCAATTTCAGAAAAAACAAATTTCAAGACCTCAGTCACCACAAATCCTTTTCTTAATTCATTTTTCAAATTAAAGTTTTAAGTAAGTATAAGGTCGCAGGAAAATCATCACCATCTTTGTCTATCTTTACCTCAAACCGTGTTGATTCAATATAGGGTCAGTCAGTCGCCTGTGCCAGGTCTTTAACACATTGACAATGTACTATTCGCCAGTCGGCTATCTTCTTGCGAGGAAAATTTTCCGTTCGTTAATTCCTACAATGTTGAATTTTCATTCATAGTCTAATATTCGTATGAAAAGCGGAAAGTGTAATTACACAATTAAAAACTATTTTTAGGCAAACTCAAAGTTTTTTCTTGTTTATGCGTGTTTTAACTTTTTTGCATGAATTGCTACACTTGAATATTTACGCACATATTTTACGTATTGGACACATTTTGTAACCGAACCGCAACAATGGAAGGAAAAATGAATGGGTTAATTTCCGAAGAAGACCAAGGATGGAATAGAGAGAAAAGCGGACAGCTGTAGCTAACCAAGCTTCGGATTGATGATTGCTGATGAAGATATTTAATGCACAGAAATATTAAAGTATTTTTAGAATTTAGGGATTATTTTTCAATAACTATTGCGTTTGAGATGATGTGATAAGCATTCGACCCTCTAAACTTCGACTTCTTCCTTCAACAGGTCGATACCCAATAACTGAATAACTGATCAGCTGCAGGATGACGGAGCTGATGGCCATAGTCAGGCATAATCCTGTGATTTAAGTTAGGTGTTCAAAAATTGTACTCTTATATTTGCCGAGTTCTCCGCTGGTAAAAATGATAATATAGGGTGTCTTGTTGTTTTGGGGAAAAGACGAAGGAAAAACGTCGGTAATGAACAAGCATCCTTTTAAGCGAAATAGGCACATGCCAGAAAATAAAATTATTCCCAATGAATCTATCAGTACGTATCCATTACGAAGTTCCTTAAAACCTCGGACAAGGTACCTACTGCTTATAGATGGTTTTAGTGTGCTCTGTGATTGTCCCTGGCACGAAATCCTTTTCCCGTAAGCAATAACAGAGGGTGTGTTCGGTGATCGGCTAAACTGGGCCCCTCAACAGCCCCGTTACCGATTCCATTGTCTGGTTGTGAGTGATTGGTCACTGGCGAGAAATTTTGTCTCCCATAAACCATCACTGTTTGATAAATCGGGATTAATTTTAGTTTCTGATGAGTGGTGCTCAAACTTTACACAGCCTTTGGGTTGTTATATCCCTATGATCTTACATTAGAAGCCGTAGATATCATTGCAATCATCCTTTTTATATCGCAAATTGTGAATTCCGCTCTTTCCCTACAATCTGCTGCGCTAAGTGTGCATGCTTGGTTGATCGCTGGATTGCTTCTTCGTTCGACGCAACTTCATACATGGAGCTTAATTCCTGGATACACATCGTATCCTTTTATCGTATTCCATTACACTTATTTTATAGTCTTTCAATCAAGTTGGGTCACTCAGTCTTTATCACCTTTGGTCATCAAAACTGAGGTTTGTGGATAAAAGGGGTCTTATCCAGGGATTACTTGACCTCGAAAATATCATAGACCATGTGATGTCACAGCCTAAAATATTTCAACTTTTAGTTGAAGCTGTTTGAACTTTTGAGGTTGTGACGTCAAAGTTCTGTCAAAATACTGACTCAACAGGCTAGTAGCATTTTTAAATAGGGCTTCGGCCTCCATATAAATAAGTTTATTTCCGACGGATTCATTCCTTAATAGTTTCTCAATCACCATCTAGTATTACTTGTGGTGAGGAGAGAAACTCGCTAGAGTTAATTTCAAGTAGACAGAGGGCGTCAACGTCAACGGGTGGGCAAAACAATGTTGGTAGATGTGCTAAAGGATAATACTGTGTGCGAAACGTAGTGTTTATGTGAGCAAAAACTATAGATTCCCCCCAGTCAACGTGGAATTATTATTTACACCCGTTGCGTTTTAGGATAACATAGAAAAGAAATTAATAGGAGAAATGCTGTAACGAAGGAGGCGTTCAGCAGTAGGAGGGGGCTGATTACGGAGATCTTGTGAAACTATGTAAAGAAAAGGTTGGAAAATAGCTTAATGTGAAGTGTAGCGCTGTATGGTGAAGAAACCTGGAATATGGGAAAAGAAGACGAGAATAGGCTGCAGGCACCTTGAATTTGGGTGTGGAGGAGAACGGAGAGAGTGCGGAGGACGGAAAGGAAAATGAATGAGAAAATGCTTGATATTGTAGGTGAGAACAGGAAATTAGTAGAGGGCAGAGTAGGTGGCTGGAACAAGTAATAACAGCCTAAGATTTTCTGAAGACCGTGACAGAAGGGAGGATGTCGGGTAAGCGGGGAAGGGGAAGAAAAGATTAGGTTTTATGGACGGAATGAAGAGATGTTGGACGTATGCTGAGATGAAGAAAGGAAACGTATAAGGAAATTGGGGACTGCCCATGTTAAATCTTGAGAATTTTTGCTTCCTTCCTTTTAAATCTACCTTAGCCGGTAAATAAAATTATGATAACATTTTAAGGTACAAAGTGTGCGTATCATAATCGCAAGCGTTATTGCTTGGTGGTTATTTCACTGATCCTGGCATCTTCAGAGGCAGTGCATTAAAATAAATCTATATTAGCACCTAAAAACTTTAGCCTTATATCCTAAAATACACCATGTTTCCGGCAAACTTCAAAGAGCGTAGGGATGGAGGGCATAATTAATCACCTTGATAGGTGGGAAGCAACCTATTGCGAAACTCTTGTGCACTCAAGAGTGCTGATACATTTGAGAGACGCCATCCTTGAAACGACCATGATATGAATGCCAGATCAAATTTAGTAATACTAAAGGAAATGTTCGAAATTGGGTGATTGCGCTCATCCAATTTGGTCGTTACACTTCGTAGCCTCCGAAGGAAGACTAAACATCACTACTACTTATCCTTTGCTAGCTGCTAATGCATGTACAAATGTACATTGATCTAAATTCTTCTCTATCGTTTATAGTCTCGAGAATCTGTGGAAATCGATTATAACTAATCTTCAAGTAGTAAATATCAGGTATCTAAATACAGTATGTGTGTTAAAAACTAGTTTATACCGAAATAAATCAATATGGGTTAAATGTTAAATATTTGAAGCATATATTTATTCTCAATACGTAAAATATTATGCAATGGCGTAAATATTTTGCATTCTCGCGGATTCACCACGAAGGTTGTTTATTTAGACAACAGTTTCGCCCGTATTTCAACGTTTTTTCTCCCGTTTTCTGACGTTTCGCCTATATCCTTACGTGCTAGTTCAGGGCAAAGTGACTTGAAGATGCCCGTTGGAATACGGATGAAAGCGTTGCATAGAAAAACAACCCACGTGGTGTAAACCTGAGAATAATGAGCAATAGCACCACGGAAATCTACGATGGAGCATATCATGCAATGACTTTCGCTCTCAAAAATATGTTCATTAGTGCGACGCTACCGTGCGTCCGTTCTTCAGAGACATTTGGCTAGCATTTACCGAACCTTCATGGAGGAGAAGAGACATCTCCCTATATTCTGTCTGCTCAACACATTCTCCCCAGAGAATCACTTGTCATTTCCTGCAATTGTCAAAGTTGCAGCTGTATTTCTGAAGTTTTGTGTCTTCCCTTTCTTCAAGGCTCTGAACGTGCTCCGCAGGGGACGAAAAGGATTCTCCGCTCACAGCGCGTGGGGGATGTAGTAGGTGTCTATTTTTAGTTGGTTGTGTTGTTATCGTGTTTAGGAACCCTTCCAGTGGAAGGTGTGGTGAAAACACCATGCAGACCTTCGCCGGCTCCGCCGGCTCATTCAGGCGAAACAGATTACGGGTGAAATCCGCTCGCTGCCTCGTGAAAAAATGAGTGGCCTATTCTTACCGCAGTTTTTGGGAGCAGATTTTACCACGGAGGCCCATCATCCCACTAACAAACTATTAAGGTTATGGAATATTTAATACAGATTGCTCACGTGACTAATGACGTAATATGCTTTCTCCAAGTATGGCATTGAAATGGTTTATTTATGAGAAATAATGAAAATTTCGCAGTGAATTAAAACATTCGTGGGGACTTGGCTAGACAGAATATCAATTCTGCTAATGAGTTTTTCATTGTGAATTGCGCATATTCGTGTTTCTTCAAGACTTATTCCCGTTAAAGTAACAATGCTCTAATGTTTCGTTTGTCGTGGGCACATCCTAATGGTTAACCATATTTTTATATCCGCAAGTTAATACATTCGTGTCCCGGATTCTAAACCTGACATTTTCTATTATTTGATCAGAAAGCTAAGCTCAGTATTAACTAATTTTGCAGCCACTCTTGCAGTAGCTATAACTGGATCATCAGTTTTGTTCCTTGTTGAGTGATTATTGATTTACATCATGACATGTTATTATCGACTCCGTGACATATAATTCATAATGCTAAAAGCTACGAGACTCGTTCTTGCAATAAGAATATTTACGTAGAAATTGCCACTTAAAAAAATCGGCCTGGACTGGGAATCGTATCGTTTTTTTTTTCTTGTGGCAATTTTTACGTATTTCATCGCCATATTAGAGATAATTAAGAAGTGCATCCCTGTTGAGATAATGAATGAGAGTCGAATAACGAAACAGATTTATGACAGTAGTGTGAATTGGGTGAGAGGAAAGGGTAGACCATGAAAGTCATAGGTGTGGATGTGATGGAGGCGACTCTTAAGAGGAGAAATATAAGGAATCTTAAGAATAGGAAAGCATGTTTGAAGCGATGCATGAATGTAACAGAAGGGAATGATAGCAATAGCAAGGATAGGGTATTATAGAGGATATTATAAAAGGAGAGCAAGTGTCCTAGGCATAACACCAATAAACAAGCTCTTTGACTTTGCCGAGAAAGGGGAATGGCGTGATGGATATGTACAGTGAAAATATCCTTTCGCAGGTCAAATTCTTCCTTCTGTAGGTCTACCCCCTAGCTAGCTGTAGGGAGGAAGGCCCTTGTTCCGTTCCGTGCGTTTATTACTTTCCCGCACGGGGGGCGTGGTTCGTTCGCATTGTCACATCGCCGTGAACTTACACGTTTTTTGTGCTCGGAGTCGGTATGCTTTTTTTGAACAGGACTGTACCTTTGCATATGTATCCCCTCAAGCAATCATTAAGCGTGTTCCTGGCATTAAGCACATAGGAACGACCACCATAGAAAATCCAAGAGCCGTTTCCACGAGCGTGAAATGATACAGGTTTTATATTAATCGACAGATATAATTCCCCAACTCGCACCTGTCACATGCGCGATCCGTCGAAAATACTCACCACCGTGGGAAAGCACCTCTCCGAAAACACATCTCTGCCTTTGAAGTGAAAAAATATCTAAATCTAATGTTTACATAGTTACGTCGTCGTGAAGGGGGACCACGTTAAAGATTGCCGAGCCCAAACATCACTCAAACTCCGTCCGTAAACAAGAGGCAATCGTCATGGTGACCGACCCGACCGGTGCGGTAGGGATGAAAAAAATATACCCGAACTGCCTCTTCAGGATAAAGAATCTTTCACCCTTTCCCTCGTCGCAACGAACCGATGACTTTTTTTTGGCATCGTCGAGACGTCCGTGATGGATGCTGCGCCTTCCAGTAGTCGGGTGCCCCGTCACCGCGTTTGAGGAGAGATGCACCCCACATATCGTCTGCATCCCTCAGAAGGAGGGATTCCCCCCATTCCCTTTGCATCTTGACCCTCGAGGCCGCCTCAAGGCGTAAGATTAGGGATGAGGATTGAAAGAAAGCCATCGATGGGCGATAGAAGCTACACTGTCGATACTGTTTAAACATCGATTTTAAAATCTAGGCTGGGCAGGAATATGGAAATGCAGTACAGCAATGCAATACATGTACCATCGAAAGTGGGTATCGATTGAAGCTACATTATCGATGTGAGTAAAGCATCGATCTTTAACTACTAAACTTTAAAAATTTATGACGAAATACAACTGGCTAACACACGTGAACGCCAATTGGGAGATCCAAGATATCATCCCGGTGAAGTCAAATTATTTTTTTCATGGCGAATTTCTGCCCTTTGGTGTATATTTACAACCTTCATGGCTTCATATTAAGACTGAGAATCGAAAGAAAAACGATTCTGTGGATAAATCGATTTTAAAATCTTAACGCGGCTTTACACATGGAAGTTACTTCCTGGACAGTAGCCTTGCAAGTCGCTTGCAAGTGGTACTTCGATGTGTAAGCACGTACAGCACCGAAAGACAACCATTATTAGTTGACATCGATCGAAGCTACATTATAGATGCTAATTATTTATTTAAAATGATGTCCTTATTGCTGAGGCTGTAAAATCTTCAACCATTGAAACTCAAGCATTTACAACGAAGGCCTCAAATTATGGTTGAAAATCAACAGAAAACCACCTACGGGTGATAGAGGCTATCTTACCAATGATTTTAAAAATGGATCTGAAAATCTAGGTATGAGTAGATATTGAAAGGGCGGCATCGATGTCATAGCAGTGTCGAGGAAAGAGAAAAGAAGGGAAGAAAGCTGTTGGAGTTATTATGTGCTAATGAGGAAGACTATCATGGGGAAGTATATTCCTGGGTTACCTTCTGTAGTTTTAATATAAAAAATTAAATCTTTGTGCTAAAGTTTGCAAAAAACGAGTAGTATCTCAAAAGTACCGATGAAAATTGGCAAGGCGTACCCGTACTGCGGATTCGCCAAGCAGATCCTAAAAATATGCTTGTAATTTTGGCATTATTTTACGTGGTACTTGCATGAAATTTCAACCGAGAATCCCCGGAAGGATTTAAATTTACTGTCTGTGGTCGATCAACTAAGATTGGGGATCAGATTGCCGTAATGGCTAGATTATAAGAGCTCTATCATCTTGAGGGCCCTGTTTTTATAACCCCACCTTTTTAATGGAATAAATTTGAAGAAGGTTTGGAGATTGCAAACTTGGCAGTTACATTAGAGAATGCGTGCAAGAAATATGGAATGAAGATTAATCATAATAAAACAAAGAGTAGTGAGATTTTCTGTGACAAAGAAAGCGAGGCTGATCATATAAGTAGGAAGACTCAAACTGATGCAAGTAGAGCAATTTAATTATTTTGTTCGTACGTTGGAAGGAAATGGGCATAGTAGCTAAGACATTACAAGAAGAATTGTACTAGTGATAGAAGCGCTCACCAATAGGAGAGAGCTGATGATTGGGACCTTTCGTAGGAATGTAAAGAAAAGTTGGCGAAAAGTTTAAAATGAAGCGTTGTGTGATGCAGAAACGTGAACTTGGAGAAAGGAAAAAGAAAAAAAGGCTGCAGGCGTTTCAGATGTGTGTGTGTGGAGGAGAATGGAGAAAGTGCGGTGGGCGAAAAGGAAGACGAACGAGTGAGTGCTTGGTATGGTGGGTGAGGAGAGGAAACTTCAGGAGGAGATTAGGAAGAGGCAGAGTAGGTGGTTGGATAAGGTAATGAGGGGCGAAGTGATGCTGAAGGCCGTGATAGAGGAGAGGATGTTGGGCAAGCGGGGAAGGGGAAGAAAGAGAATTGATTTATGGACGGGATGAAGAAAGAAAGACGTACTATGCTGAGATGAAGAAGGAATTTGTGTAGGTAGATAGAGGTCTGCGCAACTAGAATATCTGGAGGATTTATACTCTCTTCCATTTAAACCTACCTTGACGAGTAAATTACCCCAATAATAATAATGGCATCCCTACCTCGACTTGGGTGTCATGCGGAGACCACATCCACTGTAGTGCACCGTCTGTCGGGCGTGAAAGGATGTGAATGTGATCAACCATGGATGCCGTGGCGCTCTTCATTTAGAGTAGACTAATGTCGACGCTGGGTTTTCCTCCATCCTTCCTCCTTTCCATTAATATTTCTTCCATTACTAACCTACCTATCCTTAAAGGCGCATGTGACCTCAATTTTCGATTGCATTCCCAGTTTAACAACCAATATGTAATACTGACAATGAGTATGAACATATTTCCGGTCAATTAGCGTTACCTGGCGGAACTGGATAATTTATATTTTTTAAATAAAATAAAATTAAACTAAACCCACGAATACTATCCAGCTATATACTATGTCCAACCTTTTATAAACTGAGCATTTCAAAGTTCGTCCTAAAAATTACAAATTTTACGCGAAGTATTTACGAAATATCAATATATATTTATGATTGGAAGATGTGTTCGGTAGCATACCATCTATGCTTTGTGATAACCTGGTGAAAAAGCAATTGATGGCACAAACATCGATCACGGGACTACAAACATCGATGTTTCCAGAATTACCAGACTGTGTTCATCTCTGGCCTCATCAGATGCACCCTGGAGGGACCCCACTTAGTCCCTCGTCCCTAATTCCCCCGCCCCATCGCTCTCCCGAACCCTTAAGGGTGGTGCAGAGGGTATTTTTTTCACAATTTTTTGTGCGCCACTGAGAAGTCACCCCCATGTCATCAACGCCGAATGTTTTGAGGTCGGTTGCTGCTCATTTCGGGGTGCACAACCCATTTAGTCGGGGCGGCCTCCCGTATTGCGGGGAGTTTTGAAGGTTTACGGTTTCTTCGTCCTACTCCTTCCTCCCTCCCCCTTAATCCGGAAAATGAGAAAAACTACTCACCCAACTATGAGTTATCGGGCGTGGAGGTTGGTGGAGAAAGAGCAGCCGCTTTGCGATGGAGAGCAGCGTCTCTTTATTGAAGTTGTGATAGAATAAAATGTCGAATGCATTTTGCTGACAAGCAACAGCATTAAAGCTCATAACTTTACACACATTGCTAGAAGTTATTTTCTTGTCAGAAATAAAAAATAGGTAGAAAACACTTGATCGGGTACTTGAGATGGGTATAGGTTTATGGTTTAGAAAGTGCCTCGATATGGTCATTTTCACCGTTAAAATGTATGGGATAAATTTTGAGTCATAACCTTATTACTGCCCCTAATTTGAACAGTGGGACATATGTAATGTAATTGTGAGCAGTTTTCTTATTTGACGTAAATAATGCCATTGGATAATGCCAATTATACTTGGATAATGTATTTCGATTGCATTATCCGGCCATTTACCTCGTACCTAAACGTCGTCTCCAGGACTGCGCAATATTTCTATAACCAAGACAATAAAATGACATGCATTCGATTGTTCCCCTGGTACTTTTCACATGCAAATCTTTGTCTTATATTTCAGAATGAATAAATTTTAGTAAATTAGTTTATTAAAATATTAACCGTTTGTTTGAAATAAACTTAAACGTTTGTATTGATTGAACTATTTATGATTCCTTAGCAAGGGTCACAACTCGATTAATCCTGTTATGGTTTTCCTTGAGAATTTGTGCGATGCCTCCGGTGATATTGTGTCACCTACGAAGATGGCCGTTATTTGGACTATCAAAGACTCGTTTAACTGTGAACTGGGTTCCACAATGATAGCACATAGGAGATTATTTCCTCTCCGCGAAGAAGAAGGCATGAGTAAGGGTAGTGTGCCTAATCCTAAGCCTGGATATTATTATTTCCTCTCGTTGACATCTTCTAACAGAAGACAGCCATAGACGTGGGTCAATTTTGGTTTCTTGGCGTTTATTTCCGGGTTTCCTTGACCGCTGGTCACGTTTTTTCGATGCTCTTCGAATGCTTATTAGAAATGTTTTCAAAAATTATCCTCATTATTTCTCACAATTAATTTTTTGCCTGGTCTGAGATTTTGGTCACACTTTTCGTCATACCATTCGCCTCATGCTGAGTAAAATAAATGTCTGCTAGGGAATAATAACTATCGAGTCGTGAGTAATTGAGGAGGTCGAGGAAAATGAGAAGTCGTATTGCTATGGAGAATGAAGTTTTTCAATAAAAGCTGCATGATCATAATGGGGACTTATTTTTTCAATTAATTAAAAAAACCGTAGGGTCTTCTTGAGTCCTACATATCTGGCGGGTATAAAAAACATGTTTCAGCAGAAAGTAAATTCGCCGGCATTCCAGAGGGCTAGTTGAGGCCACCTTTTAATTTTTTTCACGTATTCTTTAAAAAATCTGGTAGTAACCTTTATGTCGTTTTCAGGTCACCTTAGGCAACTTGAAAGTCGGCGAAAGTGTTGTCTCTTGAAGGAACGCGGGTAATATCCGAATTAAATGGATAGGTACTTCTGTTAATGAAACACCGCGGAGACCTGGAAAACAATACCGCCGTCCACCATCTCAGGTATTCAGCTACTGCCGACATCTCAAAAGCTAAGTCTGCCATCATCTTTCGGCCGTTTAAGTTCGCGTTGCCATGTGAATGGAGGAAGATCCGTGCAGACTACACACATACGCCGGGGAAAAACGAAATGTTTCAGCACCTTTTAAGCCTTTCACGTTTTTTTCACGCAAATTTTAGAGCCAACTGAGACCAATCCCCGCCTCAAACGTGGTAACAAGCCACCCAGGTAGGATTCGAAATCGTCAATGCAATTTAAGATTTTATTTATGCATTTAAGATGCAGGACTTAGGCCGGCAAAAATTTAGCAGAGCATGGTTTCGATCCACGGACTTCCGGGTTATGGGCCCAGCACGCTTCCACTTTGCCACTCTGCTTCCTTGAGATCTACAAGGAAGAGTATTGAAATCGTCGAGCCTTGACTATGACAACTTGCTGACGTCAAAACTTCGAAAAATCCCCGTATTTTCATGTGGAAAAATTGTTTGGCAAGGTTCGGTCCTCGAAACTGTGAGGTGGATTTTCTTCAACAAATTCCATTCAGAACAGAGTGGTAATCCTTGCCTTGAATTATTTGGCACTTCCAAGCAGGGCGTGCAAAGTGGGGAGGAAAAATAATATAATGTACCTACCTGGTCCGTTTTTGTCAATGACAAAAATTGGAAATGTTTGGAGCAATAGGTACATAAACCTCAAAGAACCCAGGAAAGAGACATTTGAGCTTAAAATAAATCGTATGTGGTAGGTAATATCTTTTTGTCCTCACCCCATCTTGGATATGCATACAAGAAAAGATTCCGGGATATTTTGTCACGAAAATATTTCTCTTTTATATGACCTGGTCTTGAAGTAAATATGCACTACTTAAAATTGGCATTATTGCTGTACGTGGGCAATTAAAAAAAAATATTTAAAAAATATTTTATACCCAGAAGCACGATGTCGCTTGGACATACTCGATTAAAGTGGTATATGAGGCGGCAGCAGCGGCGCCCAGTTCCATGGCTCACAGGTTCAGAGGTGCGGCTGAAAACATCGTAAGGAGATAAGGATGATGAAGGTTTCTTATGGAGAAGGAAAAGATTACAGACGGAGGGTGAAAGTGTGTAGAAGGAAGGGGGAACAAATGAGCAAGATGGTTAATTATTGCTAAGGAATCTTCTGAATGAAGTGATTGAAGACAATAGTAGATGATCCATTTTGATAGGATTTCAGGGCACCGAGTCGACCACACCAAAGCGTAGGTGCCACCGGGTGGCCCCTACGCTACCCCACTGCTAATCCATTAACTTGGACGCTCAAAAAATCGTTGTACAGATAACGCATAGTATTGATCCCGATTCCACCAATATGGTGCATTATTCCCTTCTATTTTCTCAATTACCTGCGCTTCCAACGCCAACCAGTTCTGCATTAGGTTATTCAAGCATGATCAAGGCCGCCCTGCTCTTTACAGCGAAGAGGATTTAAATATGACACCAAATTTTCTAAATAAGCCCATATGCTGCCCGATATTCATTTACGAACTACCCTGCGAGCCGCCGCAAAGGCGTGCGGCAGGAGGTGTTAGGACACCAGCCGTGGAAAAAGGAGAAAATTGGGAAAAACAAATGGAAGAGGGAAATGCCGAAATAGAATTTTATATTAACTGTGAAGTGTCTTAAAATTAGTGTTACGCCCTTTTTTGTTACAGCCACTAGTGGTGTGTAGGACGATAGAATGTTTACACCTGTGAGTTCGGCAGAGTATCTCTCTTATTTTGCCGGTTCTATCAGTTCTAAAAATATACTATGGGGTCAAATTAATATCCTCCGTGTCCATCTGAGACTCGTCTGAACAAAAATTTTCAAGTAATCTAAGCCTAACGTGTAGCCTCCGAGCCTTTAGCGGCTCTCAACCTAGTCTTAATCGCGTTTCGTTTGTAACATTGCAGCCAAATGCACAGCGGCGCAAAACGCGAATTCTTGAGTACTAAATCGTAGTTATTCCTACCATGGAACTACATTGATTTTACGTTGTAATAATGACTCCCATAAGTTGTGTAACACTGCCTGTACGCTGGAAGTAGTTTTTAACGAAACAATATTCCCGTAAAGGAAAGAATATTTATTATATAGACGGGTCGATAAAATTATAAATATCCCTACCAAACCGTGATGAAATACATAGATTATGGGAGTGTAAGGATATGCAAAATAGAACTCGAAATTAGAGTGACGCTAATCTATTTTAGGTGCTATGGGCAATATTCCATGTTTATCTTAATCGTGAAATTTGAATGCTACGTCAAATCTGATGATTTATGTTCAATTTGAAGCTCGGATAGTTTTTTGAGACAAAATAAATAGATAAAATACCTTAAGTTGTTAATTTGATTTGCCTTATGCGCTGGCTAAATATCATGACGCTACTGAATGTTTTTCTTCGTTAAGCCGTCTATTCCTTGACTTCCAATCGTTGCTCATTACCGATAAAGCGAACCTGTTCTTATGGGTTATTAGTTTGAAAACGTCCCCTTTCCGTATACGATATAATATAATTCTTCTTCTTCTTCCACAGCTCTACAACCCGGTGTGGCCCTTGGATTCCTCAGTTATATGCCCCCATTTGGATCTCCTTTCTGCTTTCTCATCTTCTAATCCCCATTGTCTTCAGGTGCTCTTCAACATCTTGCAGCCATCTATTGCGTGGTCTTCCTCTCCTCCTACTCCCTTCCATCTTGCTATTTATTAACAATTTGGGCATTCTGTACTCTTCCATCCTTTCAACATGGCCCAACCATGACAGTCGCAATGCCTTCTAGAACCTAACTATCGTATATCATTCTATTTCATTTATTTCATAGTTCATTATTATTCTCCACGTTTCTCCTTCTTTTAGTGAGCCATAGATTCTCCTTATTATTTTCTTTCAAATCTTCTAAGTATTTCTTCATCTTGCTTGTATTGGACCCATGTCTCAGCTCCATATGTAGTTACTGGTCTTATTAATGTTTTATAAATTTTCAATTTAGTTTTCCTGGACAGAAGAGTTTATTTAAGGAGGTGTACATTTGCAAAATAGGCCTTGTTACCTTGCATTACCCTTTGATTAATCTCCTCAGAAATCTTATTTTTATTATTTACTAGTACTCCAAGGTTAGTAAATTTTCTGACACCCTCAAAATCGTAATTCCCAATAATAAGGTTTTGTAGCTCTCGTTTGTCCTGTGAAGAAGACATTTCATGTATTTGGGCTTATCTTCATTTACATTGAGGCCCATTCTTTTTCCAATGTCTTCAATGATAGCAAACATTTCTTTATGGTCCTTCACACTTCTTTCTATCAAAGCTATGTCATCAGCATATGCAAAACCTTGTTTGGATTTATAAACAATAGTTCCCCTTAATTTCAATTCTTTCATTGCTTTGTGCAAAACCAAGTTAAATAGCAGTTAAATAAATAAAATAATACATGATATAATAAATATTATAACTATATAATATAAAATATTCAATCCAAACCTCTAGGACATAATTTAATCAGTTATCATAATCCACCCATGAATCACTAGATACAATCGATCTAATCCAGAGAAGGCCATCCGTATATGAAATCATTCAGAACTCTCACTGTCGAAATATTTTTTTCTTACTTAGCTCTGTATTCATTTGGGTATACGCTGATTAGTCAAAACCACCCATAATGTTTATCCCTGAATGTGTAATCCACAAAGTGGAGCACAGGATTTCAGTCTCGTGAAGTAGAGACTAAAATGTGTGATAAGAAGTTGAAACAGCGAAGGAATATTTTAACCACTGTGTTGTCATGGTCTTTGGTTAATGCAACGCCGTGAAAAAGGCCAAGAATTGAAGGTAAGCGAAAGCTTATGCATGTGTGGGGCTTTATCCCATTAGAACCTTGGCGTCGCACCACCACTCATTTATCCCCTTTTCTTTCGCGGGTCGTGATCATTAAAAAATTTTGAGTCATTTTGACTTCAGCATAAATGAAATATAGGGATACTGAAAATGGCACAGAACCCTTGATTTTCTAACATTCTAAATGGCAAATACTTTGTTTGAATAGATTTCTGCCTTGTCGCAAACATGAGTTGTGGTTGGCATATGAGCTTCCCCTTTAACTATCCGTTCACATGAGCTCAATCTATCCCTTCAGCAGATCGCAAGTAAAAAAAATAAAGTGAACTTTCTTCAATAGGTTTGTCTTTGTTGAGCCTCGTTGTCATCAGTAGTTCAATCCGGTTATTGATTCGCTCCAGATTTCCATCACTCCCAATTCAATGCACACTCTTTTGCAACCTGATAGCGTACCCTATTGATCCTTACATCGTTCCCATCATCTTCCTTAAACCGTTTCCTTGTTCACTTTGCCATATTTTTCTTGCATACTATTCATTGTTTCTCAGAGCCTGCCCTATGCATTTGGTTCTTTCCAGTTCGGCCGTTTTCTTCCCTACGCAAAGATATCGTCGAGACATGACTAGCCTCTTATCCCACCCTGCGCTTTATTTTCCATGAACCATCTTTTTATCCTGTACCCTGTAACCGCAAACCCTTCCTTGGAATATTTGTGAACCAGGAAAACATTAATTAGCTATTACCTTGAAATGCCCTGGAATTTACCTCATCTTTGCTGTTGATCTGGAATATATACTTAATTTTCTCGTATTTCCGTTTGGCGTAGAATTATTCTGAAATAATTTAGAAAAATCAGGAACGTAGTCCCTTTTAATATATTTAGGGCATCATGATGTTTCACTCCAAGTAATGAAATGGTTACTTTGATAGATATTTCACTGGTTGTACTTTGAAAATATTAATTTTCTTTTTTCATCCTAATTTCACCATTGTGTCATTCTACCACTGCTATTTGTAACATATAATTGCTTCACAAAGTTTTCCATTCAGAGGTATTGCAATATGTCGCAACAACATGAAGAGTTGCCGAGCTAAGGGTACTTGGCTAACTGCTTTCAGTTTTTTAAAGTACTTATTTGCATATTTTTAATTCTTTTCTTTGGTTATATCTCCTCCCTCAATTAGCTAAAACAGTAGGTGATACCATGCCAAATATTTTTTCGGCTGTCAGAAACAAACAAGGAAGAAACTTTGGTGTACCGTAAAAAGAACCAACAACACAATACATTATAACTTTCTTGAAAAAGTGATTTTCCCTCTCGAAATCCTGAAATAATTTTTTTTAGTTTTGATAAAGCGGCCAACATAATGTTTCTCTTTTGCACTAAATTTCTTCGATTATTACACGCATAAATAGCCATCCTTCTCGAGGTAGAAAGAGTAAAAACAGCCCAACTCTATTCCTATAATTATAATAAATAATAATTACTTATTTGCTTCCACCTCTAGTATATAACATATACGTAGTTAAAACATTATCTTCGGATGCCGTAAGTGGGTTCCAAGATTTATGATCTAAATCGAGACACCATAAATATTTAATGTTTGCCATTCACATTTTGAATTCACAGTACAATAATACACTTTTATTTTTACAAACATTGACTCAGAAAAACATTAAAGATTTTCATTAGATAGAAGTCGTTCTTTAACCATTTTCAGGAAATTTTTCTTGATTTGCATCTTTTTATTCATTTAGGTAATAAGTTGAATATTTTAGGCCTCATACGAATAAAGGATCTTTTTTACTGGTAGACGGTGTTAATCCCAGAAAGATCACTCGGTTTTAATAATTTCCTCCATACTGCACTATCCTTGCATACATCCTTTGCTTCTCTCACATTCGTGTATGCATTGCTTCATGGACGCTCTCTTGTTCTTCCATTCTTCTATCATTATATTTATGCTCCGACGCCACTAAGGAATAAAGAAATTATAATTTTGAATTTCTAAACAATACTTTATTTAAATAACTTTTCAAACAACACTTCAATATTATTGACACTTTCAAAATTTTGTATTTTATGCTAGGATCGACCTCCTGGTATATAGAAGACATATTTTCTTACAAATTAGAACCTGGATTGAATTATCTTGTTTATGGCACTCTTTGCGATATCGTATTGCCATTCCTTCTAATTTATTTTTGCAAAATAAATAAATTCTAAAATTAAATTTCTCGATCGATTCCTTTTAAGCGTTTTCTCCCATACATTCTTCAACAATGGGTTGCTAAAAGGATGACTTTCGAAAAATACTTAAATTTTAGTAAATTTTGACATATTTTGTAAAATTTATCGCAATTTAGAATGAAAATCAAACTTGCAAAAATGAAAAACTTTATTAAATTCTCTTCCCTTTGACGCTTCCTATGAGTTCGTGCGGCTGTTATTTTCAATATTATTTTGCACGATAAATAAGGCCTGCAAGCGATAAAAATGAAATTTACTTGCAATACTTAAGAAAGCTGTTGTGTATGACCTGGAGTGGAACCTGAGACTTTAGGTGCACATTTAATTGTGTGAAAATTATGGAAGTTGTTCAACTTCTGGTTCTAGGAAAAAACTGAAAACGTTTAAGATACGCCTTATCTATTTATATAATGTAGAACATATTCCTTCTTGCCGTCTTTTGTGCCGATTTTTCTCCCCCTCAATAGAAAATGAATTTCAGAAAAGATGAATGTGAATGCACTAAGTTATTCATTGTTTGTTAGCACGAAAAAGTTCCAAAAGATTGACGCCAGAAGCACATGAATTTGCCTCACTCTTAATGCAATTTCTTTCCATCCCATATTCTCGCTGCTTTCGCTGAATTCAGCTTCCCGTCATCCCTCAGTGTGTCCTCCACGGGCCTAGGGAAAGAAGGGAAATCACAACCCTATAAGGTGTTTACGGCTAGGACGAGTGCGATGAGAGATTAAGAGAGAGCAAAGGGGAGGGGGAAGTAAAGTATAAAGAAGCCGTTGGGTAAAAGGGGAGGCGTGGATCAACGACCTTCGTGACACTAGCGTGGCGACTATCACAACCATGTAGCCGCCCCCCCTCCTCCGCCCACTCCACCCCATCGCAAGTCAGTTGGAACGTCACCCTCTCTTGAGTCGGGCGAAGACTGGGAACAGGTGGGTGGGGACTCGGTGCTGCCGCCGCCGACGGGTGTCGGGTGAGGGAGGAAAAAAATGTTGAACGCCGGTATATATGGAGGGACGGGTGGTGGAAGAAGGAATGGAATTGAAGAATAGATGGATAAACGCCTTCATCGTCTGTGGAAGGAGTTGGAAGCTTTTTTAAGTCTTCCCTTCCGTTCAATTCCAGGCTGATAGATTTATAATGCCCTATGCTCAGACAAGAGTTACTAATTGGGACGAAACAAATCAAATTTATAATAAGTTTTCGATTCCCTATCGCCTAGTAAAGTGAAATCTTAATGTAACACGACTGTAAACTCTCCATTTATCCCGGAAGAATAGTTTAATGGGAGTTAATATGTATTTCATTACTAATCTCAATCGATTACGGCTATTTCTCCAGGTTCCCGATCTCCGAGTTGTTGATTTGAAAGAAGGAAGGGATGGATGGATAATCGTCTTCATTCGGGGGATAGTGATGAAGACTTTGGAGTCCTCCCAACTGTCTCTCTTTAACTAAAAATAAGAAAAGTCATTATTAACGAAGCGTTAGATGACAACATCCTCAAGCAGAAACCATTGACGTCGGGGAGCTCATCCTTGTTTTTTTTCTTCACCGCGGATGATGTCAGGCAAGACAAAGAGTTCGTTGAAATATCCATTTTCTGCACAAATGAATGATCAGAATCATTGGCATGAAACTTGTATTCAAACAAGGAGTAATATTACGGATAATAATTTTCTACTCATGAGTGCTAATTTATCTCTTCCACCGATAATTTCAACAATCTCTCAGATTGATTGAATATGTATAAAAAGTTTATGGAAATTACTACCGTGAACAGCAAACATAAATCAAAATCCATCAAAATAGATATCAGCACTTGGGAGGACTAAGAAGTCTCTATATCCTTTCTCCTAATGAAGACATCTGTCTATTCATCCGTACATACATCCCATCCTCTCGTCACATTACCGAGTCGGAGTTTGCGAGACAGGCAATTTTGTTGATCCACCGATCCACCGGTTGGACAATGTGCAACTTGTAACCATTTTTTGAAGTGCGGGGTAAAATACTCATTATTTCCGCATGCAAAATACTCATATAGTACAAAATTAAAAAGTGAACAGGAATAAAACATGAAGCTTGAATTTTACGAGCCGTCAGAGAACCGTAAAGTGACCTGGGGTTTGATTATTTTAATGCTGATTAATATATGTTTAGTTCGCATTGGCCATTATAATTCTATTAACAAAGACTTTGGGTAGATTTGAGTATACACCAAGGATTGAAATTAAGGGTGGAAAACTTACTGTGAAAGAGAGAAATTGGCACTCATGAGTAGCAAATTATTATCCGTACCATTACCCCATACTTGTATTTAAATGCAATGTTATCGATGTGTTATCATTCATGCGTACAGGAGATAGATATTTACGCTAACTGTTTGCTGTTCCTGACACCATTCGCAATCAGGAAAAAAACCAAAGGTTGAACTCCCCGACATCTATGACTCCCACTTGAGGATGTTGTCGACTGTCACTTCCATACGTAGTAAAGCCATGATTCAAAGCAATTTTAAGAATTAAAGCCTGGGTTCTAAACGTTCACCTAACACACCGATGTTGCGGGGATCGCTTGGAGTGATGTTGACAGCGCCTAATCCTGGAAGTAATCTTTGGGAGCAGTGATTATCATGTTTTGGGTTGGCTCGGTCTATGTAGGTGTGGGTTTTTGTTAACTTTTTCTTAATAACAACTAATAACTGGGATTTTTATTGAACCAATTTTTTTATTAAAACTTATTAAATATCTTTTAACACTCTAAAAACCAAATATTAAGAAGGGGACGGGCATTTTTTGTAGTACCTACTGATTGTAATTTATTTCTTGTCCTGTGATGGCCACTGTATTATTTCTGAATTCAAAATTAATATTTCATTTTTTTATAGCGCAACTGGCGATCCGGCGGAGAAAAAATTGCTTACTCCCCTCAACGTTGAGACCTCCAATTGAATAGTCGCAGAAATAGATTTTAGGTGAACCTAAAGCTAGTTTTTTATCGCATCGTTTAATCTAAAATCTTAACGTGGCCGTTGCAAAATGTCAAAGTGAACAGAATTCCCGAAAAATTTGTAGCAGGTACCTATTTTTTCCCAGCATAATTTAATATGCATAAGTGAAAAAACATCGTGCTAATGAAGGTAATTGTTAGTTCGTAAGTTTTTATTGTGATTTTTTATTGAATTTAGTTATGAATGCCGGTCACTTTTACGATATACTTAGTAAATTTATTTAGGATAGAAATGCATGCAGAAGGTTAGCAGCATTTTCCGATTTGCATACTTTCTCTCCCCTTTACATTTTTAATAATAAGTCGCAGACTGGCCGCAGTGGGCACCTGTGGCTTTTCCTCACGTTGTATACGCCTTGGCCCGGTACTGCTTGCCCGAGGCGTGATTTGTACCCACGATCTCTGCGCCAATACGTCAGGTACTAACTTGGCTACCGCAAGCGGCTGCGATGTAAATACTGGGAGCATGAGGATCGAAAAGGGAATGAGGAAAAATATAATGACTAGATGCGTGCAGAATTGGTCCGCAGATGTCTCCAGAGAAAATAAATACATGAGCAACATCAAGACAGCACCTAAGAAAATTAAATAAAAATGTTCAAATCTACAGAACTGACCACTTCAAGTATCTAGGAGAAATAATTGAGCATAAAGTCTCAGAAAAAGCAGTCATTAAATGAAGAGTTAACAGGATGAAAAAGTCTATCACCCAACCAAGGATGTTCATCACAAGAAATATAAAATAAAAAAGAAACTACTACAAAGGTGCAGAAAATATTATAAAGCTGATGGAAGGATTAGATTGGGAACCGTTAGAGACTTGGAGACTATACGCCAGGCTTATTTTACGTTAAAAAACTCTGATCAGGCGAGTTTCAGCGAGAATATTTTATACCCGCGCTATATCTCTCGAACTGATATGAGTGACAAAATAAGAGAGATTGCCGAGCTGACAGGTATAAATATTCCTTCTTTCCTCTCACCATTAGTGATTATAACAAAAACAGTGTGATACTATCTTAAGACACGTCGTTTATACACAATTCATCTCTGACCTCTCCCCCCTCCTTATCCCTATTCTCTCCCCATTTCCATGGCCGGTGTCCTAACACACCCTGCCACACGCCTCTGTGGCGGCTCGCAGGGTAGTATGTAGATGTAAATGAAATCCATATCCATTTATGCAAAACTTCGATATTATGCTACTATTCAACAGTAATTCGTGCAGAATCACTCTATGCAGTAGAATGTCTGACTCTAGACCAGAAAACGATTTTGAAAGAGCTGGATGTCACTGAAAGAAGAATAACAAGATAAATATTGGGACCAGTTAAAGAGGGGGAACAATACAGAAAACGCCATAACATTAAACTCTACGCACATGTTTTAAAAAATCACAGACAACTAGAAATAGAAGAATTGGTTTCTAAGGACCCCTTCAAATAATAAGCTCCACCAGACTCACAGGAAGACTCTTCAACTACCACCGATATTGAAAATGGCCAATACATGGATAATAGAAACTGAATAGGGCATTTATGAACTCAAAATCACACAAGATGACGTTAAAAAAACGTTCGCTACTTTGGAATAAACTACAAAAATTCCAAGGTTTCAATCGCTGGTGCCCTGGCGGTGGTTTTTTTCGGGTTTTCCACCATCCTCGGGTGAATTCCGGGCTAATACCGCTCCCGTTAAGTTCAAACAGATACCGAAGGCTTAAATCCATTCCCTGAAGAGGCGATAAAACTATGGCTGACTCCACAGTTACTGCTGCCTTTTGTTGTTGTTCATTCTTCTGTCCGCTGTACATTTTATGTATCACTAATTGAAGAAAAAAGCATTTACTGAACTGAGCTGGAGAAACCCAAGAAGAAAACAAGCGCGGTATGGACTGAGGAAAGGAAAGGAAACATCGGGAAAGAATAAAAATATTTGGGAGAAGAGGAAGAAATAAAGGCAGAAACAGTTGAAATTAACGTAGTCCATAGTGGCTCATACGGGAAAAAAGACGCGTGCAGAAGATGTAGAGAGAAAGAGAGGGAAAGAGAGAGGGGATAGGAAGGAGAGGGATGGAGGGAAGAGGTGAAATTCCCGGCGTGCATTGGCAGATGAGCCAGTCCATACTTGTTCGCCATCGCCACCCTCACGGCCACCCGACTCTTTGAATATACCTATGTATGTATGTATGTACTTGTGCGTGCGTATATATCCTCGAGAATTTTTTCGACGCGCGCCCTAGGCTGTCTCCCCAGTCTGACTCGAGAGAAAGAGAGCAAACCTCGCCAGATGTTATAATGAAGGCGCTTTTGCCATTGAAAGATAGTGATGGGGCGAAGCCAAGAACGCGCGAGGTGGTCGGCGATCCTGTTGCAGAGGTTATAGTTCATCTACGCGAATTCTCTTCCCCTGACAGATTATCCAGGGACAATACAAGCAAGGGATTATACAAAAGGGACCAGGACCAATTTTGCATTTCGACGCTACTTGTTAAAAACCAGCCTGCATTTCGGAAACGCGTATTGTACTACGCGGGAGAAATAAATGTAGGCTTTATCTACTATGTAACTTCAAACCAATTTATTTTCTGATGACGATAATAGCATCTTACGAAATCCGACATACGATGGTAGATCAGATCATGAGAATAAAATTAGGAAACTAGACTGCAGAACGGACAGATTGAAAATGTATTTTTTTCGGCGAACAATAAGAGACCATAACATCTGCCAATGAGACTTTTACTAGGTTTGTCGATAGATGGTGTAGCTAGTTAGTTGATTTACTCCCTAATAATTGTATCCTTATCTGCTACCTAGTACTAACAGTACGCCGTGCATGTTTTCAGTGTAACTCTTGTATCTCTGTCCATTTATTATTTACATGATACATAAATACTAACGGTCTCTCTAACATTGGTAGCATACTTAGAGAGTAGTGCATACTAGTGAGGCTTTGCCTCCTGAAAATAATTAGCAATTTATGTCAATACATCAATAGTCGTAGTTCCATTAACTTTAATAGGGTATAGTGTAATGCATGTTGGTGACTACCACACACCCTGCGGTGACTTTTAGGGTATTTTGTAGATATAGATTATCCCAATGAGGTTTAGAAATGTGCATTATTCACCTCATCTCTTCGTATTCCTCATATCTGCGCGTTTCCCGTGAACCCATGAAGATCAGTATAATTTTGCTGAGTTTTTCAGTTTTAATGTAATAACTGGATCGAAAAACACCAAGAGACTGGCTGTTTTTATTGTTTAAACATAAGAAGAACGAGAAGGAAGGATTTAAAAATATATTGGATTCGTTGATTAAATAGATAGCCTGCAAAGCTTTATCCCACTCTCTAAAAAACTAACTCGAACTCTCGTTCCTCTTTCCATGCTGGGCGATGTTTTGCTTCTCTGTTTTTGTTATTGTCTATATAAAGCTGTTCCATATTTTATGTTTTTTATATGCGCCACTTTAAATTAGCATCATTGCTGCGTGTGGACAATTTTCAAATAAATAGTTTAAATTACAACAGGGTAGTGCACTGGGCCTTCAAGGGCTAAACTAATGGCATCTAGGCCGTCCGCTGCGGAGGCCAGGGACAGCGCTATTACATATTGATATGATCTTTTGTGTCAAGCCTCTCCTCTTGGTAAAATATAGTAATCAAATTACAAAAATTACGATTCCTTATGCTGTATAATATTAATTGATTATTAAGTAAGTTAGATTTCATCCTTCCAGGCCAACATGCCAAGTCTTGCTTGCAAAATTCAGATCTGGCGAGTTTCAGTACGACATGGAGGATATTATTTTGACCCCATGCTCTATCTCTAGAACTGATAGTAGCAACAAAATAAGAGAAATACTCAGCCAAATTGATAGGTACCAAAATTCCTTCTTTCCACGCACCATTAGTGACTATAAAAACAGCGTGAACTATCACAAGACATTGCCAATATACAATTCACCTCTGTCCTCTTCCCCTCGCCTGTTCTGGTGTCCTAATACACCCTGCCACACCCCTCTGTGGCTGATAGCGTAGTAGTATTTATATGTAGATGTAGAACCGTTGAGAACCGAAGGGATGCTGAAGGCAGTAGAATTTCACGTTAAGTGGAAATGGACGAGGATAGTAAGATTGAGAGGCATTAAAGTATTACTAAATAGGATGTGATGAAGAGTTGGCGGGGTATAAGGCGGTAGGAGGTGCTCAGAGGTCACAGGTGATGCCACAGTTTTCAAGGACCGTCCACGAATCAAGCCGTATTCGATAGCATTCATAAGATAATAATCCACACAAGAATGGAATGTTCCCTTCACCAATCAAAGCCATGTATGGCGTTCACAGTGTTAATTTCCCTTTCTATGACCCATATATCAAAGGCAATAAATAGTAAGCAGGCTTACTATTGCCATTTTTGGTCCATTATTACCTTCCATGCTGTAACGACAATCCTTGGTCGTCAGCTCGCTCCTCACGACAACTAATAGCTAAATGTCAATAAAATTGCCACATGGGTATCTTTAAAAAATATAAATAAATTAATAAGTATATTTTGAATAATCTTAATTCAGTTGTGTGTTCTTCGCCATTTTTCACCATTCGAATCTGGGAATTTTATTTTTTTTAATTTGAACTTTTGAAAAATTGATTGTGATAAATATTATTGCAGATAAGTTAATTCCTCTGCTTGCAGAGTCTTTCCTCGTGCTCCTTTTGCTTTAATAGTTTCTCATCATTGTATAAAACGTTGGCAAATTCTACCCGTATTCGTGTGTGTCTTTCACCATCATGGTACAACTGGAATTTACTAAATTAAACGAGTAGTATATTTGTTTCCCATCTTCTCCCAATCACTTGATGATAATGACGATTGATCACTTGGACATTTTTACTAGAGCGCAGTCGGATGGCATAAAATAGGTCTGGATAGATAGATAACCCTAGTAGGTTTATCTGAGGAGAATAAGCTACCATGGTAGGCGCCTACCGGATGTTCGGAATACTAACTCTTTCCCTTGTAATGGGATACCACGGTAGGAAAGCAAGCACAGCGAACGGAATATCATGGCCTTCCATTTCGAGCAGACATCAACTCAAAGTGGAATCCATCCCGCCCAGAAGCTTGAGGGACGTAGCACAATGCTTCTCTTATTGGGGAATATGAGAGTCTTTGACCTGAAGAGCATGCTACTAAAGAATTTCCTTTATCATTTCAATGTTATAGACTTTGAAATGAAGGCTAGATATAGAGATCATGTAGCAAGTGCTGCTTCCATAACGGAATGAAGTCATCGTATGATAAATAGAAGCAACCGATCGCTTCATCATTGTTGGAAACCTTTATTGCACAACAGTTATTATTGCACCCGTTTTATTTAAGGTCTCAACTCATTTACGTTCTAGAGAAAATCGTAGCTAAAGTTAAAACTCGCTCTGCGGCACCGATGTTTATCGTTCTGTTTTTTATTATTTAAATGACACACTGTGAAAGGTTTTCTACGGTATGTACAGAGGTTTTGATAATGCTCTGCATTATTTCTATCTGACCTAAATCAGTAGTAACAACCTTCATCTTAATTGCAAAAAATTCCGTAACTTGGTCTGAATGCTTTCGTTAGTCCGCTAAAAAAGAAAAAAAAATACGGAGCCAGCTGCCATTTCCTGTGGTCTGGATTTACAACGCGATCTTTTTTCTCCGCACGACTCTTTCATTCTTAAGGCTCAAAGGACTCCTTTACGCTATGAATGAATTCCATCACCGTAATCAACTGTGTATTCTCCTTCCATATTGATGTCAATCGACCGGGAAGATGAAAGCTATCCCGAGGCAAATTTGCGTAATTAAATATGATCTGCCGATTAATTATAGGGCCTGAACCATACATTTAATGGTATTTCTGACCACGTTATGCATTCCGAAAAAATCCAAATCCATCACATATTAATTTCATTTCCTTTCCATACAACAGTGTTGAGGATGGATTAAAGTTATATTATATCGTAGGACGTGGAAGAAAAGAGGGTGCATTGATGAGAATGGATATAGGCATTTTGGACCGCCTGAAGGGAGAGAAAATTGTCAGAAATAGAATGGAGTGTTATTAGTCTTTAGTTATCTTGTTGCTCGCATATTAAAACAGTACCTGGTTACCGAGCGTTGCCCGATGCTTATTTGGTGTAATAAGAACTTGTATGCTCCTACCCAGCTACTCATTTTAATTATATTGGGCGTTCACATAGTTCGATTAAAGGTTTTAATAGAACAAATTTTACAAAGCATAACGGATACTTATTTTTAAAAATATAGTAGTGATGATGCGATTAGATAGTATAAAGCAAACTCAAAAACACCACTAACACAAAAATGCACTTCTAACGAACTTCTGAAATCATCAATAAATTCATTATTTACATTGTTTTCATTATTTCCAATGCTCATAGACAGATTATTGTTATTATTAGATTAAAAATTATTCAATATTTCTTTCCATATAACGTTTCTCGTGTGTCGAAGTTATTAAGTCAGGCTTGGGCAAATTGTTGCAATGTTGATCCATCTTCAAAAGTTGTACGAGCTGCTTCCGCAATTTCGGGCCATTAAGGATTGCACGTCATTGTGATAAAGAAGTCTGATGATCCAAGTCGACGGACAAAGGCCATAGCTTCTTCAAAATGTTCAGTGTACACACGTGTAGATCCAGGAAACAAAGAAGGCAAAATAATCCTTTCACCAAAAACAGGATTCTTTTTTTCAGCCAATTCACTCAAAACTTGAATCGCTCTTGTACAGTTTTCTGCAAGTATTTTTTTTAATTTGCTTTAACCCATTGGATACGATCATGTTCCACTCTTATTTAAGTATCGACCAGATATTCCTGAAAAAGCCGACCACCGAAATACAAAGCATTGAACTTCAAAAGGCGGAGATCAGGATTTCTTAGGTTGATGTCTGAAGGAAAATATTTGGCAAGTTGAGGTCTAAATGCTAATTGGTACAGAGCTAGTTCAAATCTAGTCAAATTTTGATGACTGGTATAATGTTTTCTTAAAGGAATATTAATACAGAGAATCCAAAATTGCAAAATTATCTGGAAAGCGTTGGTCAGCGTTGAGAGTAACAATCGCACAAACTTCATTCTGAAGGGGGATGTTAAACCTTCTGTGATCAACCGCATCAGGTAACGCAAAAAGCAGCTTAACATGAGGTGGCTCTACACGTTCTGCAGCAGCGCGTCTATTAGCTTCTTCTTTTACTTCCCGCATTATCATGAATCCAAGAGCAAACGGATTTTCAGATCTCAAAATATGTTCCAAGAGACTAATAAACCCTATATATATTTTATATTATTATATATTATGTTACAGGGCTAGCTGCCCAGCGGAAGACCAAATCGTAAACTATATTTCTGTAATTACAAGACACATCAAGTAGAATAACCTTGCTACTACCACTACCCCCTCCCAAGTCAGATCCTGGGTACGACCTTGTATGGAGCCGTATTGAACACATATAACCAGGGCTTAATTCATCAGTGATTTATCTAAGTAGGCGAATTTAGGAGTATGAAGCCTTCGAAACCAGGGCGGCATTATTATTTTCCCAGAGTGTCATGTAAGTTTTGCTTACGGATTCGGCATTTTGAGCAAGGGCGAAAACATTATTTGACCACTTTCAGCATCAAAAAGACATTTTAATGCAAATTCAACTCAGAGCGAAAGCCCTTTGAAACGAGAGAGTGTGGTTTTGTGGAGGATTTTGAAAGGAAGAGAAGGGCGTCAAGATATTGGAGGATCGTAAGAGAGAAGCCCCTCGAAACT
Source organism: Pyrrhosoma nymphula (assembly GCA_963573305.1). NCBI lineage: Eukaryota > Metazoa > Arthropoda > Insecta > Odonata > Coenagrionidae > Pyrrhosoma > Pyrrhosoma nymphula. The sequence goes on from OY754337.1 coordinate 40,136,903, forward strand.
TCCGCGGAGATAAACTTTTCGCGGTGGGCGGGGCTCATCTTATAATCCGCATAAACAAATCCCGCCCAAAGCCTTCTTTCCCCTCCCGGGAGTTCACGGCCCTCTCACGCAGAGAAGCAACAGCATCGTCGGCCGCGTCAGAGTCTCATTCCCACTCCAAACGGCTGTGCGATAATTCGATCCGTCCACTACGGTATGCGATATTCATGAGACATCGTGTTGCGATTTTGAGCCAACCGGGAAAGGCGATATATCGCCTCGCGATATCAGCCCGAGTTGACACTTTGAAGATATGCGAGATATGACATTGTTAATGTTATCATCATCCCCATCATCAGTAGTCATTAATCCGAAGATTGGGTTTCAGCAGCTCTCCACTCCAATCTCCTAGCCGCCAACCGTTTTGTTATAACATAATTATTCACTTTGACGTCCTTCATAATTTTCCTGATATATTCAATTCTCAGTCTTCCTCTGTAATTCAGCCCATTCATTTTTCCTTCCAACATTGTTTTCAATAAGGTGCTGAATCGCAAAATGTGTCCAATAAGTTTGTCTCTCCCTATCCGCTCAGTTTTCATTTTACTTCTTTCCTCTCTAACTCTTCGTCAAGACTTCTTCGTTAGTAATTCTCTCCGTCCATTTAATCTTCATCAATTCTTCTTCACCACATCTCCATTGCTTGAAACCTGTTTGGTCTGCAGCTGTTATTGTCATATTTGTTACGCGACAGTGATAGCGGGCGTGCAGATGTATTTAGTTTAGTAAAGGAAGGGGATGGATAAGGTTCTATAACTGACAGAAGCGGAAAAAAGGGAGATACATTTTCATGCAGATAGGTACCTATACAATTTTTTACTTTCTAACGCCATTAGTGATTGCAACAAACATTGAGCAAAGCACTAATATACCCCATTAACACAAACTTCACTGTTCGCCCTTCCTTCGTAAAAAGTATTTTTATCGCAGCTATGTTTGTTTATATGGGACCTAAACTTCTCAATCTGTTACTGGAAAACATTCAGAATATTGGTACTATTAAGTCTTGCTCAAGGTACATCAGAAAATGGTTGTTGAAACAGGAGAGTTTAGTAAGGTTTCTCAATCTCTTTCTGCGAAAATTTTGAATTTATTTACGAGCTAAGAAACGATATTTCTTATGGTATAGCAAACTGCTTTTGAAATGTTATTTATTCAAAATATTGCTTGGAAATGTAGTGATAGTTTTCTTCAATTTTTTATTTTGCTAGTTGAGCGAGTATTCTCTAAGTTGTTAAGACTATTTTTGTGATCAGACCTCCTGTTAAATGATGGCGCCTCAAATACAGGCTAGCCTTATGGAATGCCTAAAGCTCCAGGATCTATTATTTACGTAAGTTTTAAGTTATTGTGTTTACCTATAATCACTTTTCTGTTATTTGTGGTGATATTGTGACGCTGCTTCGAAATCATGCATTGGAACATATCATACACGCTGCCTCTTTATGCTGACCTCCGTAGTCTAACTTTAATTATTTTCTTCTCAAACAAGCTCACGTTGGTGGATAAAGGATTAGTGTGCTGCGTTCCATTTTTTTATGCCACTATAAATATATATAGGTATACTTAGCATAGTTAGATATTTGCCTTCCATTCTTTATTTTGTGAGCATGGTGATTTTTACCAATAAAAGTGGATTTTCCATGCTACCTAACCCCTCCCTCTCTGCAAGTAAATGTTCTGCATTATCAAATTGTTAAAACCATTTTTGCTCACTTAAAAAAAATTAATATTTATTTCCTGATAGGTATATATAGATAAAATATTGTACGATTTACAATACATGTATAGAAATTTCCTTTGAAAAATCGTTAGCTTTGCAACAGAAATTGTTTATAGTTTTTTTATTGTACCTACATACATATTATAAGATATAACATTGTACAAATTAAGACCCGCACACAGAAAAGACCTTTGAAATAATGTTAACTTTTCCACGGGCATTATTGAATAATATTTTCTATGCAACCGCACGGTATCATGCCTGCCGAGAATTTTGGGAGAGTTTAGACACTGAGTAGAAATATTTAAGTATTTCATAGAAATAGTGCGTTTAATTGTTTACATGTAGGAATAGACATCGTTTTTATGTTCGTCACCTCGTGCGTTTTCCGTTGCCTACATTGATTTCGCAGCGCGATTCTGAAATCCGAATATCGCGCATCCCTATCCCAATGCTGTATCCCGTGATGTGAAGAGGCTCATACGGCACCCATGGCTTCTTCCCCTTCTAACTCCCTCCCATGCTTTCGGGGGCGGCACGGTCGGACGCTTGGGTGCTAGCACCAAGGTCATTCGCCGAAGATTCTTACAGCTCCCCCCCCCACTCACTTTTTCCGCCATTCTCTCTCTCCATCTCGAGATACTGTCTCTTCCTCCTGCCTCTTCTTTTTTTTACCAACCACCAGACGCTCGCACTCCTCCTCTTGAGAGAACTTCGAGAACACTTGTTCATTGCTGTATAGGAGGCGGGCGGGTGCGTATATTAACAAGTTCCTTCCTGTCTGGGCACCATCTTTCTCTGATTCGGTGGTCAAGTTTTTGCCGTAGCTACGCTAGAATGCCCTTTGAACTTAACTCGACGAATTGTTTTTTACCTAAAGTATTTTCCGGATTACAAGTCGCATCATAGTTTTGGTCCAAGTGCCAGGAAAAAAATCATAATCAGTTGCCATCAATCCGAAAATTGGTGTACTGCAGCTCTCCTCTCCACTCTCTTATCAGCCAACCGCTTCATTCCCGCGCAATTTTCAACTTTGACGTCCTTCATAATGTATGCGATGTATTCCATTCTCGGTCTTCCCATCTATTTCTCCTTCAATTATTGTTTTCAAAAAGGTATTGTGTCGAAAAATATATGCATTTAGTTTGTCTTTCTTTCTTGTCAGAGTTTCCATTGTGCTTCTTTTCTCCACGACTTAGAACTCAAATATTTTCATTATCAATAACCTTAAATTTCATGTTTGCCCTTTTTAATTCTCTCTGCCAGCATAAAAAATCCTTTGTTCTTCAATGGAAGAATGATACTTGACTCATTTTGTTCCTAACCGAACGCTGCAACCGCCTCTCATTTCTCATGGAAAATGGCTGGTATATTTTGTCAAGTATCTCGAAGAGTTCTGCGAAGTGGATGATATTTTGATATCTTTGGAAAGGTGAGATATTTTTCATTATGAAGAGGTTGAATTCATATAATTTTATGTGAAATGATATCTTGCTCAAATTACCAAGTGGGTACAGTGCCAACCCAAACTATTTTAAGGTGGTTGGAGCTATTTTTATTTAAGCAGTTTTGCGTGAAATTTTTCCATATGCGTTTTAATTTGTGATATCTATATCTCAAAGTGAAAAAAACTGCATCGTAATGATTTTATTTTTTGGCACTTCAATGCTATTTTATCGCGTAGCATTATGGTACATGACATCAATTTCGTAATAAATTGATTACATATTTTCCTCAATACATGAAATAATACATTTCATATAAAAATATATCATATTATTTCATATTCTCGTATTACAATTGTTGTTAACAAATATCAAGGTGTCGCGCCGATTCCAAATATCCAAATAACAAAAATATTTCAATATAATATCTTGTACATTTCGTATACCGCACCGAAAACTGTAGTCATAACATGTTTGACTGAGAAAAAACTAAAATATAATTCTTGTATCGTTTACAAACTGCCTGTATAGTGAGTTCCAATGCATAAATAGATGCACTTAAATAAAATGTTGCCCAGCTTTTTTTCGATCTACTTAAAAAATCATTAAAATGTACTCTCAATGACCCACCATTACTGCTTCAGCTACCTTAAAGTGTTGGCAAAATATTATTTGGCCACCCCTAGCACCGAATTTAATTACCGATTGTGATTTTCTAAGCCGTGTGTTAATTTGAAGGGTTATGTGGGATTTCAGTATAATCCTCTTATCACTGCCATTTCCTTTCCCGCCAGGAACTCAATTTTCAATGTATAAGTTCTCTCCAAGCATCGAGCTTTGCGAGGAAAAGTGTTTTCATGGATTATTTATATTGTGCCTATGTCTTGATGCTGGGCGTAATTTCAAGCATTAGTTCTTGAGGAATTTTAACCACAGTCCTTTTCAATGGGCTGTCGACAAGAATGCCAGTATAAGATTGTTAGTTTTACTTTGCTCTATTTTATTTTAGTTATGAGTGTCAGTAACTTTTACTTTATACTAAATAAGATACGTCATTTGGGATAGAAATACATGCTGAAAGTTAGCATTATTTTCTGATTTCCATACCTTCTGTCCCCTTTTCACATTCCTCAATAAGTCGTACTGGCTGCCCCTGCTACTGGCCAACTATGACCTACTCGCGTTGCCTACGCCTGAAGCTGGCACTGCGATTAAGTAGATGCTGTGAGTGAAGTCTTCTCGGGTCTTCCACCAGGTCAGGTATTTTGTTTCCGACGTTTGGGATATAGGTGTTGGACAATTTATGCCACCTTATTTATCCTCCGGTTCGGGTCAAGTGCCTTCTAATGAACCGATCGGAGGATATATAAGGTGGGAGAAATTGTCCAACGCTCATAGCCCTGAAGACGATGGTATAGGCAGTCATCGAAACGTCAGCGTTCAAATACCGAACCCGGTGGAAGACCCGGGAAGTTCACTCACAGCGTGCGCTGGGAAAGAACCAATTCCTACATTGAGTAGATGCTCTTCATGGGTATTACCTTTAATTTTCAGATGCACTCAAGGATTCCTTCTCACTCGTTGCCCGCATATGCGTTCCCTCACGAGCACCCGCTATCCTCTTAGACTGTCTCCTATCTCCATGTGGGGCGGCGCCCTATGGATCCCTCCTCTTTAAACTCTCAATGTCTCGCGAGACGCCTTTCTCTCTTCTCCCTCTCTCTGCCTCTTTACTCTTCCCCTTTCGCTCCCGACACAATCATTTCTCTATTAGGCATTCTTCGCGTTAGCGGGCATCATATTGGCTCGCAGTCTTGGGGCTCTTAGAGAGATGAGAGTTGGTCGGGAGCCCTCCCATCAGGCAATCTCTTCCGGCCTCACCTCCGCCGCCGCCGCTTTAAAATATCCTGGGAAGAAGATGAGAATCCCGTAATTTTCAGGAAATGAGTCATTCGAATGCGAATTGTGCAGCATTGAATGAAATTGTGCCCAGGGTGTTGGTTCGAACGTACAACACGAGGCGCAGCACGGCAAACGTAGTGAGGCAATTTTTGCCTCGAAGACTAGAATTGATCGCGTAATATTTCCGTTGGGAATAGAACGGTGCTTGAAAATGACATTTCAAAAAGTGTATCAGGCAAGGTTGGGTGATATTTTCGATAAACACCAGTTAAATTACGTTGTGTACTCACTTCCATAACTAAAATATGTATTTCCTTGAGCATGGATAAAAATATCGTAAACGTCGTGGAACGAATTAGTTGCACTCTGAGAAATATTTTTATGTTTATTGCAATATCGTTATAAATTAAGGCAAATCTTCATAGTGAAATAAATGGCTTTCATAGAAAAGGCTAGTCCATGAACAGTGCCTGAAAATGAAATATTACCGAGTGTATCGGCCAGACATGTGGTGATATCTTTGGTAAACACCAGTAAAATTACTCATTGCATTCTCACATCCACAAAAAAATAAGTACACAAAGTGTAGATAAAAATCTAATAAACGTCGTGAAATTAATGAGTTGAACTATGAGTTATATCTTTATAATTAAAATAATATATACATAGTGAAAGAAATGGCTTCAATAGAAAAGGTTAGTCTAGGAATTGTAGTATTTTACTTATCACAACGAACACAGCCTGGAAAATGGCTTAATGTGACAGTCACAGTTTGAACACATACCGTGGAGTGCATCATGGCCGGCTCAGTTTTAACTTTGAATTACTTGTGTAATATTTCTGAAAGTTTACTCATTTAGATATGTACCATGATTTAGGGTCTAATCGGCACGAAGTGTACTACATAAGGCCGGGTTTCATATTTTGTTATAACCAAAGAAATTGCTTACCTTGGGCACAGTCTCATCTACGATAAAAATGCAAACTACTTTTAGGCCCGGTTTAATAACGTCAGGTGAAAATTAACCGCAAGATGACGTAGCCTTTACGTTAACTTGATATTAACCGAGACTTTGGATTTTGTACGTTTCGTCACAATTTCGGAAAGTTGGCGAGAACATTATCGATAGAAGAACGTTTTATACTATCGATTTTAATGCCGAGAAAATATTTGACCAGAAATTATAAAAACCTAGATAAATTCTAATTAAAATGGAAATAAGAAGTTTAACTTGGATTACAAGTAGCATGAAATTTACAAACCCCCTTCTACATTTTATAAAAATGGTCCTTTCTTGGTTTACAAATATTCTCTTCGTTTTCGGACTTATTCCGGCTCCTTTGATTATCTTATTCCTAACTTTCTCACGCGTGACTTTTTCATTTCATATCACATTTCTACATTTTATTTTCACCGTTATCTATTGTGCACATCTGCTGGAGTGTTATTATTAGGGGTGCAAGAGAATTTAGGTTTGGTGAAAATTCAACACTATCTAACTGTCAAGTAAGAAGGGCTGATGTTAATTCATCGGGATTGATATTTTCTCATTAAATATGAAAGAATTAACCGCGTGGTAATATTACACACTATGTTTAATTCACTGACTGTTTCGATGTACATAACATAATCATCATGATCAGAGTTAAACACACTAGTGTATTTTAACTCTGATGATGATGATTATATCATGAACATTGAAACCGGTCAGTGAATTGAACAGTGTGAAATATTACCAAGTTGGTTAATTTTTTAATATTTCATCATTCCACATAGTTACTTGGCCCACTATCACGTTGATACGAGTCTCTCGTCAAGATAGGATCCGTTAATGTAATATTTACTACATGCCTTGTGATGCGTCACGAATTGAAATTTTGAAAATTGTTTTGTATAGTTTAGATTTCTAAACGATTCCTCGGAGAAAGGAGCCATAGTTCTCATCTGTTTGTTTATGCCTCTATTGTTGAATTTGCCAAAAATAAATGGAGTTCTTTTGTTTTTTGTAGTAAAAAATATACAGAGCATCCAAGAGCATTTAAGAAGTAACGAGGTGCATGCATCTTATGAGGAGATGAAATCTAAGCATGAAAGTGAAGACCAAAGCTAAGAAGCTCTTCGTCTTGACTGGGGAGGAAGAGGATCATAGGGTTTTTAAATATAAGCCGAGGCTGGCCCATTGCCAGGCAAAAACTTAAAAGAGAGGTCTCAGTTACAGTATCGACGCGGCTACTCTGGAAGACCGCAATGAAGGATATAAAACGACACTTTTTTCAAGTATATCTAAAGTATCTAAAATCGTATTAATAGTCAATTTTGCACTTTAAAGAACGATAGTGTTGAGATCTACGCCGCGACTATAAAATTTTAAGTTCAGTGCATCTGTATCCTACGAACACCTATGCCACTGTAGGCTCTGTATTCATCTTCCCAGGGAGCCCCATGGCTCATTTGAGCTTTGTGCTTTTCGGAATATACTCATCATTTTTCCATAGTGACTCAAATATAACGAGGTTGTCTGAAAGCGCTCTCCGGAGGAAATCAATTTATAGACGATTACATATTCAGGAAATTGTAGGTAAATTATTGTTTTCATAAAGGTTTTTCTTTACAAATTCTAGCGGAGGTACTCGTACAATGTATATTTTTCGTATTCGTCAGATCATATGGAGAACTTATTAAAATGACGATAAACTCAAAACAATTTCTGCGAAACTTTATTTTGTGCGATATTCCACAGGAGAAAAATCATTCACCTTGACCGGGATTCGAACCCGGATCCCTCGATTTCGCGCCGAGTGCTTTAATCGAGGGACCCGGGTTCGAATCCCGGTCAAGGTGAATGATTTTTCTCCTGTGGAATATCGCACTTATGTGCACTTGCGGGTGACTCCGTAAGGGTTACTACCGTGGCTAGTCCCGGTATCCTCAAAATTGATCAAAAGAGCGAATACCTCCTTGTGTTACATGCATGGCTTTGTCCTCGCGGACTGTGGCGCTTAGCGCACGACTTGGACTGCTAATGACATAATATGTATAGCAGTCCTGATCACCATGCTCCTTTCAAGCCACCAAATAATCCACAGCGGAGAAGGATGCCTCTGTAGCTTAACTGGTTAAAGCACTCGGCGTGAAATCGAGGGATCCGGGTTCGAATCCCGGTCAAAGCGAATGATTGTTCTCCAGTGGAATATTGCACTTCTGTACACTTGTGGGTGACTTCGTAAAGGTTACTACTACTGGCTAGTTCCGGTATCCTCAAAACTTTATTTTCATAAACAGCAAACGATTTTGCATTCGAACTTTTATTTCATACAATAATGCCATTTAGAATAAATACTCATGCGTTGATAAGTATTAGTGCGTTGATATATTTCTTTCTAGGCGAAATAAAAATTCCCCGTGTTTACATATAAACACGAAAGCCTCACATTTGTTGTTTCATTAATAGCTACTGCCACATTGATGTTATTTATTCCATTAGTGTAACAGTGGAAATGGTAGATATGAAAAAGGGGTTTCTGATGGAAATGGTACGAGTTTCTTAATTTGGTATTTTGATTTATTATATTAATTTTAATCGTTTATTAACTGAACTAAGGGCACTTTCAGTACCAATTACTTCTTAAATCTGTATGTATATTTTTTCTGTTTAAAAGTTTTAAATTTCCGAGAATTTTATTATTCCCAAACATTTTCTATTACTTTTACGCCCGTAGACGCCCTCCAAGATGCCTTCTCCATGATTTTGACATATTTTTCATCTCACCGGGTCACTGATGTTCTCTCCGTCTCCTTCTGAGGTTACTTTCGGTATAATTTTGTAGCCAGATGAAGTCGCTTTTTCTCGCGCAATCCTTAATGCATTGGCTGGGAATGACATTCTCTGGCGACGGATAGCGTCCACATGGCCGCTCAGCCACCGCCTCCTTGCCGGATTACGCGACATGCTTGACCCCAATCCGCTAAAGCTTTGCCTGTGAATCTTTGTTCTGTGCTTCATTAAGGAAATTGCGGAGGCGATGAAATGTAAATAAATGCGAAAGTGTACCCTCTCCTTAACAAGAGATTGGAGTAATCGCTTACGCAACAAAGGCACGTGTCGTCTCCCTATGGCGACTTCTACGATCGAATAGTCGAAGGCGTCTAGGAGCCACGTTGAGCTCCGAGTTTCATCTTTCTTTCACAATACGAATCAGCAAGATGGGATTCATAAAAAATCGTATTTAAGATTTAAAGTTAATGATCGTACACGAAAGTCTAATTATTTTCTATATGAAAACAGCATCAAAGCCTTGTCTTACAAAGAAAAAATTTGTGCAATTGTAGAAGAACAAGGAATAAGGTAACCTGGTTAGACTTTTCCAAATTATATTTACTACTACATCTTTATATATTGGCGCACCATTAGACATACGAAAATATTTCAGGTTTAAATTCCATCAGGAGCATTAAAGTCAGCTGATGACACTGCTGTATAATTTGATTTGCATAGGTGATTCGAAATGTAGCTTGGATCACTCAAAACCTTCTTCTACCCTTGGTAAGTTTGCAGTAGGTACTAAAAATGTTTTCTACATGCATTGTTTTCAGTCAAGGTTGTCACTTCACCACATGAAATCGGTGGTTGAAAATAAGACAATACACTGGAGTGAAAAGGACTCTCAAAGAAAAATTGTAATGATAGTAATCGTGATTTGGCGGGAGGAAGAAAACCTATTTCACGGGCATGTATGCAGTGGGTATGTGGAAGTTGTCTTCCACTTCGTATCTGTTCAGCTCACGATGGGCCCTTCAGATTTGTTGCATTTTGGTTCAGGATCGGAAAGATCTTTCCGCCGGCGTCCTGTAAAGAGGAAGCCGGAAAATGTGGTCCTAAAAGGACCTAAAATGATGCAGGGAGAGTTACCGTCGCTTTCTGCCTCTCCCTCCCGAAGGCGGTTGGTCCTCCGGGTTTCCCGTTCCGGCCCTTGGCCGGCGGTGGATGTCCCATGGGAGGACTTGGAATTCGCCGATGGTGAGGACTTCTTTGTGTGACGATTTTATCACTTCGTCGAAGAAAGTCGACGTGTGACTCGATATGCAGCCCTTGATTGATTGTTGGCGGGCGATGTCCCAGAGGTCCTCGTTGGGGGGGCGCCAGCTTAGTGCCATCCGGATGTTTTTCCGGTCCTCGATGGCTATGGTATTCCGTGAAGATTCGGAGGGGACGCCGTACCAAGCGGGTGCGGCGTAGGTGAGTGTTGGTCGGAGTATCTGGTTGGACAGCTGTAGTTTACGACGGCGCAGCGAGACATGGTTGTTGAACTGTGGAAAGAGGGCCTTCCGCTTGTATCGGCATGCGTCCTTGATATTTCTGGCGTGATTCCTCATGCTCAAGGTCTTGTCGAGGGATATCCCCAGGTATTCCACCGACCGCTGCCAACGGGCATGTAAATGTTTTATGCTGCTGGGTCGTCAAAACAGACCTAAATTTTTGTGATTCAGCTGCTGTTCACATCTAGTTGTTTCCTATATGGTGAAGTCATTTTGAAGGTCTTTATAAGAAATCAATACCAACTTTCACAATGGAACTGGAATTCACTCGCTTCTCCATATGTGAAGATAATACTGCCGGTCGATGTAGTTTGAGGTGATCTCAATGTGGTCGAAATCATACAAGTCTATCGGTAAGGTTATTATTCGCTGATATTAAGCATTCAAATCTTTTCGTAACCTTGACATTATTATTGTTAGAAGAGGTAACGCTAATGAAAAACATTTGTGGTCGCTCTTTGGCGTTAGAGTCCGTTGCGCCATACCTAATACACATTAGAAAAGGATAAAAATGAAATTCACGTCCAAGGATTTTCGGAAAGGACACCTCACTCCTTAAAGCCTCCATGAAGTTCACATTGGAATAGGACACCTGAATAAGTTAATTGGTTAGAGCACTCGGCACGATATCGTGGGGTCTGGATTTGGATCCCAATCCAGATGAATGAATTTTTTCACTGTGAATTATACACGAATGTGAAATACTCTTGGAAATTACCTATTGCTTATTCAGAAAACAACATCACTGAAAAATGATTGATTTGTTTCTCGTTGGCTACCGTTCAATTGGAATCAGATTTATTCATCTGGTCACGAAAGCGAAAACATGTCATTTAAGATATGAATAAAACTCTTATCAAAGCTATCATTTTCAAATTATTTTGATGTAGATAATTTAAAAAGCTCTGATGGTCGTAAACTAGTTTAATATGAAGCAATCTCCCTATTATCGTTAAATATTAATTCCTTAAGGCGACCATGTGGATTTTTCAACGTTTTCTGCTTTGATTAACTGGTCTGCCTATCGCCACTCTTCCATATGTTAATGCTGACATCCATATAAATATTTTATTTCCATTATTTTTTTATGAATCCCTTTTTAATAATATCGATGGCTGAAATTATTAATGTTATCTTCAAGATTACGGCAAAGAGGTACTGCGATGATATACAGCAAATTAGCAAAATATTTTCATTTTGAAATTTTTTGGAAGTTAATTCGAAATTAAGCACCAATAAATAAATAAACCAATTTGCACGGAACGTAACTGATTGATCTCCGTTACGAATCAACGTGTTCTAGTTAGGATAAAACCAAAATATAGCATGTCTACTGCATTATCCAAGGAGGATTACTCGCCTCGGTTTGCATTAATTGCTGTGTTTTTTTTTATATTCCAAGTATTGCAAATGCTAGCCACATCAATGAGGGCCATTAGCGCGACGACGGCTATCTTTTGTCCAAGTTTAGCTCATCCAATCGTACGGAATGAGCTCTGTGTATGAAATAAGAGTGGTCAGCTAAGATAATATAATTTCGACTGTCACCTGTAATTTGATTGATTTATTCATTTTGCCTGGGTTGGATAGGAAAAAAATTCGTCTTTTCTTACTCCTATCCAGGGCCCTTATAAGTTCATGGCCAGAAGTTGAGCAGTAACAACTATTTTAACAGGATAAAAAAGTCCATGAAATAGGATATAACAAAGTTGTGGGAGAGAAAGAGAGATTTTCGAGACATCTCTCGGATTTGAACTCGGAATTCTCGGATTTGGTGCCCATTTCAGGAATGCCTTGGAATTTTTGAACCTCGGCAATGACGGAAATTTGACGTCATTCCCTCTAAAATTACTCTAGCAAGACCTTAATATAATTTTAGCGAGATATGATTTTGTCAAAAATTTCAGCGAATTTGACTTCGTATTAAAGATAAAAATCTCAGCATTCTAATGTTACAAAAATAACAGCCACTTACCGTGACATACTTTTTGAGATATTTTCCCAGAAAATAGAATCTCTTTCCAACGGTTCTAGTACGATCTTGTCTAGTGCGCTCCAGAGAGATATTATTAAAAAAATTAAGGATTTTCTTACGCTTATATCGTGTCAGAAATGTAACGGTGTATAGTTCATATGTTTTCTCAATTAATTAAAAAATAAAATTGCAACCCACTACAATAATTTTTATGCAATTTTATGAAAAATTTCGGTTGTGAGGACGTTTGCAACGCACGGCGTGAAACAAATAAGTAAAGTTAAAGCTTCAAACATGCATGTTTAGTTAACTAGGTACTGAGAAATTCAGTCATATAAAATGAAGTCTTTGCGTCCTTAATATCTATTACTATATTTACTTCATGCTAGGGAAAAATCTCGCTCAAACTACCTCAATCTCCTTCTCTGGTTACAGGCGATTATTGCCTAGTGTTTCTTCCTTTATGGTCGGCTCCTGTGGCCTGTTTCTTCACCAATTACACCCTTCTCTATAAGGTTATCACTCCACCTTCTTCTTGGTCGGCCGCCGTTTCTTCTGACTGTGGGCAGTTTATCTCTTGCGATACGTACCAATCGGTGACTTGTCATTCCATTTATATGTTCGCTCCACTCTTGTTTCCGTTGAAGTACCCAGTCATTTTACTGTCTGTTTCTCATGATTTTATAATAAATCGAGCTTGCTTTGAAACTTCCACGATTTATTTAGAATGCACAACCGGTTTGGTCCGTAAAGCGATCTTCAGATACTCATCAATGTACGCTTAATTTCTGTACCTGAAGATGGCTTAGTTGCCGAAACTGGTATTTATTCTAAATAAATAGTGTAAGTTACAAAGATCGATTTATTATCATAACGACCTTCCACAAAATTAAGGCTTCAATATTTTATTTTAATGTTATGCATGATTTCATTTTATTTTCACTAATTTCTCTGTCCAGCATTGTTTTGCCAGCAATTCTTCGAAGTGTTTTCATCTGTGTAGTCTTTGATAGTCTTCTAGCTTTGGATGTGTCTGGTCTCGTTTCTGCTGTGTGCGTCATAATTGGTTTAATTGTTGATATATAGATTAAAAACGTCGAAAGAGTGGAATTTGACAAATAAATCCTGTGGAAAATGACCTTTAAGGCTTCAAGATTATCAAACTGCCTTAATCTGAAGATTCGTTCAGCATCTATGATTTTGTCGTGTTTCGAATCTGGGATCTTTGCTTTCCCTGTCCAGGGCGTGAGCAACTTGAAGTCTACAGCGAGCATTGATCTCAGTAAAGCGGCGAATCTAACACGCGAGTTCGAAATTTCAATACATTCCATTCCATATTTTGTTTTCCCACTCCCATGTCAAATCGATTCCGGGCGGTCGCGAGCTCTCTGTGGCATTACTGACCGCTCCCAGTCAAGGTCAATTCAATGTCACCACCGCAGCCGCCGTAGGCCGATCGTGAGGTAACTGTTGAGGATCGGTCGTGAGAGGTGCACGGCCTTCGTGGGCATTCCTCCCGACTCCCGTCACGGATTTGCAGAAGAGCCTTTTTAGCCATACGGTCAACTCAAAGCAACCAAATGAAGTTTTTTTTTAAAGTTTTATTTTCTTTCGGAAACTTGATCCATTTGAACTTTCGAAAATTCATGCTTTCTCTTAAAAATGCGCTGTTGCGAGTCGTGTTTTGCTCGGGCGATTGAAGAAATTCGCAATTTCCGCAGCCTAAGTCATTTCTCAATACTCCACAAGAGATGAGGATGCTCATTTCGTTAGTCGTGAGGGTTCGAGCCATTAACTGGAGTCAAATAGATTCATCCAACCATACATCGTAGACGTTGATGCAGATTTTTTTAGATTAATCTTAATTATTTCCCTAACAGCCTAAATGACATATTCTCATTAATAACTCTATTTGAAGAATTTACGGTAAACTTGATAGTTTTTAATGCATAGTAATAAATGGGAAAAACTTTTAACAATCTTATCGTGTGCTGTTTTGGATGAATGGACAGGACAATTATTCACGTGGTACTCCTTTCTCTGAAATACCACCGTGAGACTTGGGGGTCTTAAGTCTTAGAAGGCTAGAGATATACTTAGTGGTGAGAACTTATGAGCTGTTCACGCATTTTTGTATTTCAATATATTTTGCTAGTCGATATCATTACACGAATCCCCAGCGATTATGATTTCCGAAGTCTTGAAAATTTTTGCCTGTGACACGAAGGTTACACAGCTTTGAAAAAAGATGCGGACAGCTGCCAGAGTCTAAAGCAAAGAAACAGGTATATCTCGAGTTTTCCTTGCTCTTAATACTTTATCAGTGTGTAGCGAAGAAAATGTGCGATGAGGAATTACCCCCAGCCACTCATCCACAATGTTAATTTTAGGGCGCTTTATAGATGACCATTTTATATGTAAATGCTAAATTATCAAATCTTAGAGTGCGTCCAAGATAATAACGCAGTTGGCAGTTAGAAATGCAGCCAATTTGTAAACACACCCAATGCCGTTTGGGAAGGGAATCACGTGACCGAAGAATTCATGACCGTGGCCTTTGTTTAAATCATACTATGGTGATAAACTTTCAACTTTTAATTTTTTTCTAAGCCTAATCAATATATTTCAACTGCGCAATTATCTTGGACAAATTTTAAACATGCCATTATAAATTAAAGTAAATTCGCCTTCCATCACGTTAATACATTAAAAAGAGTGTTTAAAGGGGGCGATGCCTTGGATGCCTCCGTTACTATGAGGTAAGTAATTGCGATGGGACAGTGGTTGTGATATACTGCCCATGGTGGTGACACATGATGCGAACAGATGACCCGAGTCCAAATCAAGCGAACAGGTCGGTTTCGGATAATCATTCTTCTAATCCTTTAGGAGCATACAGTGAAGTGCATGCCACAGAGGGAATCACCCTCAGTCAATCCAAAATGAGGTGGCCATTAGGGGATCTATCACCCACTGATATCATTCTACATAACTAACGTTAATGACGCATATTACGTCAGCTATCCGTCACCTCCCTCAATAACTTATGCTATATTAGACGAAATTCCCGTTGATTCTCAACGACAGAGATAAAAGTATGAAAGATTATTCAAACAGAAGAGAAACTGACTTCTTATTTATCATATTAGTTTTCTTTTACTAGGTGGAAATTGCCCGTGTTGTCACTTAGTGATGCATAGTATTGAGCTATTTCATTGAAATTGTTTATTCTGAAAACAGTAAAACTAACAAAAGTATTCCAGTTTCACAATGAGGGGCGTAGGGAAGATCGCCATAAATTTCGAACATGTTTTCCTCTAAGTGAGTTTGAGCAGGATTTTTTTCCAATACCAACTGACACAATTTTTTTATTTGAAATAAGTATCGTGTACCTCCGCTCAAAGTTTCAAGATAAACAGCTCATTGCTTTATTAATTCCGAGGCTAAATAGAAAGCAATGATCTGGGGACTTAAATTAGAGCCGATTCAAATCCCAACCATCCAACTTGGGCTCAAGGACTGCATTAAGAAGAGGCTCAGAACTGTTGTATTGGTGCAATACGTAGATCTCTAGCACTGTGCAAAATTCTATGTAGTAAGCGATATACTACGCATACCGATTGGCCCTAATTATAAGAATCAATGTGACGAACTAAATGTAGATACTCTGTAAAAAAAACCGTTAAATACACATAGAGAGGTTGGGGTAAAAAATACCAAAACAGAAATTTCACTGAAAATTGCTTTAATTATAAATTCAATATAATGTAAGCCATAAGAGGCCTGTGCGAAAGTTCCCGTTCATAGCCACTACTCAGATTGCCAAGGAAATGTGCCATTGTTGAAATAGGAGAAAAATAGAGGATTTTTTAATTGAAACCCTATTTTTTAAGCAAATACGAAACGTAAAAAATAATAAAATTCAAGAATTAAATAATTATTTCTTTCAGCCATCCGATACTGAAAGTTTCAACATTGTGTCATGAGAGCAAATAATTTTAAAAATCAAAAAAATCAACCTCTGTACTGATCCCAATGATTTCCTTACAGGGGTAAATTCTAAGTTTTATATATATATATATATATATATATATATATATACAAAATAGGGACCCGTTTATCATCCCTTGGGACCCCGAGTAAATTTAAATATAGTATATGTTCGTCCCAGTGCACTTAATTGCTTACACGCAAAATTTTAAAGTAATCGGTTCAGCCGTTTCTGTGTGATTGAGTAAGAGACAAACAGACAGACACCATTACATTTTTATATGCTAATATAAGACATACTCATTGTCAGTCTTTAGGTCGATAGTTAGGTTCTTAATAGATACATACCTTAGCCTATCAATTACTCGAACATCAGCATCATGCACCAACTGCTTATGCTTTTTTCGCTTCGATGGTGATAATCCAAAACCTGCGTTTTTCCTTATTTTTCAATCACATCATATTTGGAAAGAGGATTTTTAAGGGAGATGATATCTTGATAGAATAACTCTTGTTATTAAACCTTTAACTCATGTTATTAATCCATTTTCGATGGAGGAATCACTTCCTGCCACTAACCCTTGAGGTGGTTAAAAGGATAATTTGTCGATGCATATGTAAATCCATGCCCATTCAATGACGAGGCGTATGCCAATCAAGGATTCGATCTACCACTACTCTAATTATCTCTTATCCTATTTTTTTAAAGCTCAATCGTGACAATCCGTACCTATACACTTTCCTTCCTCATTTTTTTGTTGCGCTATATTGGGAGAGTTCTTCAAGGGAGACGATGCCTTGGAGAAATCTCTTCCAACCGATCCAACGAGGTAATAGCGACGGAAGAGTGACCGTGATGTACTACCGAGGTCGATGAGACATGTTGCGGACAGCTGCCCCGAGTCAAACGCAAGCGAGCAGGTCCGTCTCGAAGAGTTGAGAGGAGTAGGAAGAAGAGAGACAGCCATGGGAGTAGGAGAGTAAGAAATGGGGGTTCGTTGGATTGGGGGAAAAATCTAGATCGTGGGCGTTCACCAAGCCGAAGGACTGGTTTTCGGGTTCCTTCCTTGGAGGGATGGGCGTACTTCATTGCCAGTGGAAGGGTTGGAAGTAGGGGAGAGGGATAGGGATATTATTAAGTGTGCATAAGGGGTGCTAAGGGTATTTTTTTCACAACTCGACCCCTGATGCAGGGGTTAGGGCGAGGCCAAACCCTCCTTTTGACGCGCCTCCAGCGTGACGAGGGGAATTTCTCCTTAAGGGTCTCCAGGGCCACGTTTTTTTACCAGTCGGGATTTTCTGGGGTTAATAAAAAAAGGAGATTTACTAGGCTTTCCACTCCTTTCTTAGACACCTCCCTCTCCACCCCCATCTCCAGATCACGCACTTCCCCTTCCTCATTCCTAAGACAGTGATTCCTCGACAGGTTTTTTTCACGTTTCTCCTTTCCCCACTTCTGGAATCGTTAATGACGGGTTAGGGCCACGCGGAAGACGATGGTGTCGAGTATCTTCCTTTTTTATCCTCTTACCTCCCACTGGCTGGTTGGTTATTTAAGGAGGTGACCGAAAACTGAGGTCATATGCGGGGTATAAAAAGGTGGGAGGGTGTTAAAGGAAAGATTCTTAAGGGATCGGAAGAAGGGTGGTGTGAAACCTGGCGTAGCATTAGCCTACTCATGACGGATAGGATCAGAGGCGAGGAATTATGCAGAACATGGCATTACTAACACAAGGTAGGAAGTTCCCGTGATCAAAATGAGTCCGTTCTGTGCATGATGTCATCCGGATGACACGAGCTGCAGATGACTCGAGAATTAGCAATGGGAATAACTGACGAAAGCTCCAATAATTTAGTTTTTGGCAACGACAGATCAAAGTAAAGTAGATATTTACATCCCTAAGTACTGATATACAACATGTTTGACGGCTATAATTGGTAAATTTGTAGTTAGAAAATACAATCTTGTTTACAGTGGAAGTAACCCTAGAAACAATTTATTTACAAATCAAAGATAAACTCGTACCATTTTCTATATTAAAATTGTCTTGTCTCTGACAGACCTGAACCCGCTTCGCCCGTGTAGGTGTATCAACTAAAAATGTTCTCGTCCCTCATATGCTTCCTCGCATTGCTGTTGTATCCAATTACAGCATAAGTATCAAATACAAAATGCAATTCGTACCTAGCTAGCGCTTGATACAACAAACTATGTCACAGCGTTTGACCAGAACGATGCGCAACAACCTACCTTGTAACAGTAGTACCACGGTGCAGAACAATAAGATAAGAGGAAAACGTTATCAAGAAGACAAGGTTCAGATGGATAGGCTACACTGTTAGACACAATGAACTTGTGAGGGACGTTATAAAAGGAGAAATAATAGTGAAATATCCACGATAAATATCGAGGAACTAAAACATAGAAAACTACAACAGGATATGAAAAAGAAGAGCTACAAGGGTGTAAAGGAGCAAACGGGGACAGGGTAACAGCCAACCTATCTAAGGATTGAATGACAAATGACGATGATGATCCACTATTTATAAGGCTTGCACATATGTCCGAGAAAGGTCCGATCGGCTATATCACAAAAAGAGACAAATACAGTGTGATAAAATTAAGGTACCTTATTAAAATGTATTAACACTAAGCAGGCTTCAAATTTTGTGAAAAAGTGTATTTATGATCCTTATTAAAGAAGTATTTTACTTAGAGATAATTTAATTAAAACGTACATTAGATCCAAAAAGGAGAATTTATGGCCAGCCAATGCCAACCAAACATAGCAGATTCATAAAAACAGCAATGGAAATATAATGCTGCCAAAGAAATTGCTTTTCCGAAGAAAAAAATATCAAAGAAATTGTTTCATTTGTTAGTAATGGAAGATGCAGCGAATGGAAGCCGTCACCGAAGAAGATCAAAATAGCACATCAAATTTCAAATACATCGGACAAATGATGAAGGATGTTCAGACAAAGACTTACGAAGGCAATGAAGCTATTAGTTGAAAAGAGAATCGAGTGGATATTTACAGCAAGAAATCTTCGGATTGGTGACCACGGATAATTATAATGATATAATCGTTACCATTGGGCAGTCATCACAAATTCACTAAATGCGCGACTAAATGAACTGTTTCATTGCAATGCCCCTCGTCTCTCTGTCCCCTAACTGTCTTTTATCTTCCGAATCCCATCTGCATGTAAGGTTACGCTGAAAAGTGTCCTAGAATTCGATCCATTCCATACATGCCGTATCTGTCGCACTACTGCCTCCTAATTCTGCTCTCGTCTATAGCTGTCTGTCTGACTCCATTTGCTCATTTTTAAATGCTACTCTTGTCATGTATTAGTTTTATAGTGTCTTGTTAATTTTTTCAAGACTTTTGTTATTTGTCCATTTGTTAATTGGCCTTGAGCTCTTTTTGGACGTGAATAATGAATAAAATTATCTTCCTCAATTTTACGGTCTATGGAATTGATTTTAGCCCGAAACCAAAAATCACAGCCTGCAGCATAACATGAATCTGATTCATATTATTGAAGAATTTCATTACGAAGAAGTTCATTACATTATTACCGCATTGCATTTCTTTCAAGAACGTGAAATACTTTTAAATAAGAAATCATGCGGACAAGGCCATGAAATTGTACATATTATGCATGTCATCATATCCACGTTGAAGATGCAAAGCAAGAGAATGCAGGACCCGCGAATAGGCATGCTGTTTAATTTATCAAGAATATCATTCCATAAATGCTAAATGATGAAATTCAGTACCTGCTTCTAAAAATGGTGCAAAATTAGTGATGAATATTGACATTCAGTACTTCTAAAAATGTTCAATTATTTGTGCCATACATGCCAACTGTTAGTTGAAAAATATAATAAGAACTAATAAATAAGGTTAATTTAATCATTTTCATTTGATTATGAAATTATTTTCATAATATTTAGCATAAAACCGACTGGAGTGTTTTAGTAGAATAATACAGCAGTTTTGTGCTATAAATATTGTTTTCACAAATGTGACTGCCATATATGGAGGTTCCATTTGCGCAATCACAGATTCGTTCGACTGGTGTCGCGAAATTTATGGTTTTCGTTCTCAACCCAGCAACAAGTCGTTCTTCCCCTCAGGGGCGCTCGTCTTAATGAAGCGAAGGATGTGCGGTTTCACGGGCTTCCGCTGACGCGAGTAATTAGTTTCCTTTCACGGAACGATGCGTTTTCTATTCCTAGAATATTAGGTTACTTGCGTTTCGCTTCACGGTCAAATTCTAAAAGGACTTCTTAATGTTTCACCGACGGAGGCGATGACTATAATGGTTAATGTGTTAATCAATGTTTGTGTTCAGTCATTGCAGAAGGTTTACGTGCTCGTAGCTTAAAACTTTAGTTACACCCGCTTCTAAGGTTATTTTGCACCGCCTAACCTATTTCTACAACCTTCATTCTGATTTTATCGTTAACACCTAGGTAGCTTCACTCATGGAAGTTGACTTTAATGGCAGTAGCTTGTACGAATCTAAGCCTAAGTTAGCCTAAGAAGCGGCTCTTTGCTGATAAAGCACGTAATTGGAGGCAGAGTGGGGCGATAGGAATAGTAATCGATGCACTATCAACTCCGGTTCAACCTTAAGCGGAGTAAACAGCTTTAAAAAAAACAAATGTTGAAGTGAAGATAAGATAGGGCCACGTGAATTAGATTATCTATATACTATTTTTAATCTATTCAAATCACTCGGACTTTATTCTTCTTTGTTATTTTTTGCCTACATAATTAATGATGATAGCATCCATTGCTTTATCTGTGTCATTTGAAGCTGATCAGTCATCTTATCTCGGCAAGATGTCATGCCCACTCTGGTTCAATCTTGAGTCTCCGTACACATCTTCACGAATCACTCCTCCAAATACATGAAATTTCGGGGGTCAGCATAGTCACAAGAACTTTTGCTTTAATTAAATTTTGTCTGGCTATGTAAGTTTGTAAGTCCCATGTACATCCTAAGTGTCTCGCTTAAGTCGTACACTCGTTTTTCTAATAGGCACAAAAATAATTTGCTTCTAAGGTTTTCTCAGGTAATAATCTTCAAACCAAAAAATAATTGATCAATATGCAGTTTTATATTAATACGAATGTCAGAAATAGAATTTACATCAATGATAAATATGTCTCAGTATTTCTTGAAAGATGCGATGAGAGGGAGAGGGATATTAATGAAATTCTGGAAACAATATTTCAATTCAAGATTAGTATATTAGATAAGTGCATGTAGATACAGTTATCTCAGTATAATCATTTATTTATGAAAATCACTTGGATGCATGCATAATCAATGAAGATATTGCATATTTTTATCGTCTTATCTCGAAATAACCTCACGCCCCCTTTCAATCAAACTTTAACAACAACAAAATATCCCTTTTATTTTCAGCTCTCTAGTGAAAAATTTTAACTTGAGCTTCTCCTTCGAAGAGGTAAATCGAACCCTTATTGAAGGAGACTTCAAAGGACATGAATTTAAGTTACAGGAAAGCTTGGACGAACAGTAGCATAACAAAGCAGATTGGAAGCAATGGAAATGAAGTATTATCGAAGAATGATGAAGATGAAATGGGCTATGAGCGAGTTTTCCATTGTCTTCGAGGCCGAATGTCGTGACATTCAATTTTGTCCGGTATATGTGCCCTTAACCCGTAGCCAAGTGCCTCCTGATTTGTTTGCCGTTTCCCGCCTTTATCTAGCCTCTTGAAAACTACTAAGTGCAGATTTCCAGGAATTGCTAACAGAGTATCAGGATATTTATGGAGTTTGGAACGATTTTTTTATGAACAAATTTGCGTGAAACTTTGAATACGTGTTATTATTGGTGATATCTACAGATAAAATTGAAAAAAATCGTGCATTTGATTTTTCAGTAACTCAGTGCTCAGTTAACACGTAGCCTTATGGCACATGGCCTATACCTATTTCGTAATGATTCGATCAAGCATGTAAAAATTTTCTTCTAAACGCGAAATAATGCATTTCTTTAAATTATAATCTTTGGTAGCAAATATCACGCTGTCAAGCCGAGTTCAATATTAGAAAAACATATTTTAATATAACATCGTATGAATTTCGAATACCACGCTGAAAACTGTTGTATTTACATCATTTAATTAAGGAAAAAAAATTAAATATAATTCTTGCATGATTTCCATTACTGCGTGTATGTTACTTTCCATCGCATAAACACTTACACTTAAATGAAATGTGGTCCAAAAGTCTTATCAACTTAAAAGTTTATTCAGATTTGCACTCAATGCCCCCGTTACCTCTCAAGCCACCTCAAGGAAAACTCTGAGAAGGAGAAACAAACTTATTCTGCGACATTTGCGAAACCATAAAACATTCTGCGACAACATTTCTTATTCTGCGACATAATAACAACCTCTTGAACGCAATATTGGAACGAGAATTGATTGGGAAGTATGAACGAGGATGAACAAGGATGAAGTACATCAGCAAGTCTTTAGGGTCGTAAAATTTAAAATTTATGGAGAAGTAATGCGTTAACTTAAAAGAGAAATGACTGGAGAGCTACAGTTCAGTAATCTTAGCAATGGTGACTGCTGATAATCAGAAGGAAACTGACATGAGTGAAATAAAAGAAAACGCGTAATGGGGCCCACAAAAAAAGTTAAAAAAAAAATAATACATATGGTCATTTATTTTGTATGAAAATGTTTACATTGAATGTAAAAACGCTTTCGGAAATTATTATAATAAGCAATGTAACCAAAACTCAACAAAGTGAAAGCATAATATTAATTTAGCATACCTTAATGCCTGAACATCTGAAATATTTCAAAGGTGATATGTAATGCATAAACAAGAATTATAGGAAGGATTAAATAAATACACTCAGTTCCTGCAAAGTCAGAGACTTGTCAGCTTGATTTGAGACAGGTTGCACAGAACAAGCATATATTGGGACCCATTCGGGAAATAATTTTATTTCTCAATTCAATAAATGCTTCTACACTATAAATTTACCTCAGTAATCGTTAGTAAATTTCTCAGTCTTATCAATTATGCAGTAAAATTGTTGTTAGCATTTCTTCTTTTTTGCTAAACCCGTTTAGAGTTAAATTATCGTTGTACTTCATAATGAATCATATCTTGTATCGTCTTTCCGTGCACTTGTTACCGAATCACTCTTCCGAAAAGGCACTGGAAGATTTCGCCCTTGTCCATCGTCTCTCTCACTTTATTTTCTTTGTTTCTTCCTTCTTCTCTCTTCTAACCTTACAGCCGCACTCCCTCCCTCCTCTCTCCCCAACCCAAACACATTCCCCACACCATGTGTCCCTACCAACCCCACCTCCTCGCCACATTTCGTTTTTCTTTTTTTATTCGAGTCCGCGCTACGGGCCGCGTGTTCTCCACCCCACCTCCCCCTTTCCTCAACGCCGTCCCCCTCCAGGCACCGCCTTAGTAGGCAGCATCTTCCCCGATGTGGAGTTCTAGGTTCTCGGAGTGCAACCGGGGGGATGAAAAGAAATAAAGAAATGTCGAGCCGGTGGATGTAGAGAGGGGATGCTGGGAGTGCAGAGTGGGGTGAGAGAGGGAAGGGGTGGCATGGAATGTCCCCCGAATGAGGGAGGAGTGGAGGCCTCAATATTGAAGGAGGCGCGGCTACGCAGTCCTCTGCACGACTTAAGAAAATAACTCCATGGTAGTAAGTAGTCGTATTAGTTTTTATGGGACGCTTCAACAACGGTCACTCCCTAAATTTTGGAAAGATTAAGAGCAGTTCGAGCGAGATATAAATTCACATAAAATTCACTGAGTCCGGTCTCATTATGATAAAAAATATCTCATTCATCCAATGAATCCAAAATATCTGCCACTTACCGAACTACTTTTTTATATATTTGCGAAAAGATACTAGCCATTTTTATGCGTGTTCCAACACATTGATTGCGTCAGAGAATTAATGGTACGTAAATCATATGCTTTCTCGGCTATTTTTAAAAATAAATTAATCACTCACCACAATAATTTTTCCAAAAGCTGAAAAAAAAACTTTCGGTCGTGTAGGCACGTCGTTTGCAGCTCACGGCGTGAAGCAAGTGAGTCAATTGGAAGTCTTATGTACTCTGTACGTATATTTAGTTAATAACAGAGAACTTCAGTCGTATGAAACAATGTTTTTGCAAAATTAATAATTAGATAGTTTCTTCATGCTTCTTACAGCTGCTTAGTTTTAAAAATAGAATTCGAATGTGGTATCTATTATGACTAGGGAAAAATCTCACTCACACTACCTTACGTACAGGTAGTACCTACACCGTAATGCAGATTGAAATACGCCCTAAGATGTTTACGTTGGCTCATTCAGGAAGTCACTCTCGAGTAGCAAGAGGTTGAAAGTTCCGTCAGTCATCATTAGTTGTCATCAACCCAAAGATTGGTTCGCATAAGCTCTCCATTCCACTCTCCTCTTTGCCAACCACTTCATTCCCGCATAATTATTTACTTTGACGTCCTTCATGATTTTCTTGATGTACTCCATTCTTGGTCTTCCTCTATAATTCTTCCCATTTATTTCTCCTTCCAATATCGTTCCCGTAGAGCTGTTGTGTCGCAAAATGTGTCCAATAAGTTTGTCTCTCCTCCTACGCAGAGTTTCCGTCATGCTTATTTTCTCTCCCATTTTTCGTAGGACTTCTCCGTCAGGTTCCACAGAAATCACGTGGTGTCAATGTTGGACACTGCCGACGGCTTCAGCGCATCCCACACGCGCCCTCCACGCTATCCTTACTCTCTCTCTCTCTGAAGGCTGAACTCGTGGACGGAGGGCGTAAGGGCTTCGACACAAAAAAACTCTAGGACGAAGTCGTGCAAGGCAGTCCTGCACGCATTACTCCCCCCCCCCGCGCTCCAAGTAACAACCCCCCTCCCTCTATGTCTCCACACACGAACCCAAACGACCCTTTCAACCACCACCATCCCCACCTTCAGCTGTTCACGTCAATACCGACGGCAAAAGCAGCAGGTCCCCTGCTTCTTTTTTTTACACCGACCCGCTCCCGACTCCTCGATCTTTAACCCCCCGAAGCCCCCCACACCAACCCCTTCAGGAGAAGCCCCCTCGAATCCCTTTACGGGAGTAGTACCCTTAAGCGTGTTTGCATCCCCGCCCCCGGCTAACAGCTTTCCGACCCAATCTTTCTCTTGGTTGGTTTTTCTTCTCCAAAACCCCTACCACCGCGAAGAAAGCAACCCTCTAGTGGGACATTTCACGCGTAGCCTTTTAAATTAACCCCCCCAAAAATCTTCTGTTTTTCCTTCCTAATGTTCACGATCAGCGAGATCAATGACCTTCTTCGTTTTTTCCCCGGAACCTGCCATGTTTATCCGGATGGTACCACAACTTGTGGATACTAATGCGCAAGGCAAGTTTCTAGTTTTTTGGTGAGCAAGAACTGCTGGTCCGTGATTTTTTTTAATGATCCTCTTATGCTGTCCCTTCAACTTGATATCCGATTTTCCAACCCGTGTAATCGATCTGAAATGAGAAACTTCTTCACAGAATCATAATTTTAGCAATTTATCTATCTCATTTATTTGACCTGAATATTTAAATAACATGTGCGATCATATGAAAAAGATTTACGCATATTCAAGGTGCTAAAAAAAAATTGCGATGCAGTCTCAATTATACGAGGTAATATGGAATGAGGCCTCCTATGATATTAAAAAAAACTCAAAAATTATAAAACCCAAGGCTTACGGAATACTTGGCTCTACCGCCGAATACTAACGCTCAGAAAATACGTAATATACGGCCTAGGTATGTGCGATCATAAATTACGTTAAAAAAAGACATTTCTATGTATTACATTGTTTCAGTGCCGTAGTATGCAATAATTGTGACAATGTAAGGATGGAAATCCCCGTATACATTCCCGGATGGGAATCCCAGCATTCATAAAAATCTAATGCATGACCGTATTCTGACGTTCGACTGCGCAAGCTTGGGTATGTTTACTGTTCCCTCTTTCGTGCTGTCGTTATCTTCATCCGAAACGCAAAAAGCTCCAGAATGAAAATTATCACAGTTACTCTCCTAAGAATGCACTCAATCAATCTCAATCAATCAAAACTAGTGATTTAAAGCACCTGACAAAATCTAAAGGATGGCGATAACGTTTTTTCTCTCGTGAGCGCAATTGAAAATAACGATCACGCGCGCACTCACGTTATCATTATTTTCAATTGCACTAACGAAAGCAAAAACGTTATTGATATTCTTCAAATTATTTTAGGTGCTTTTAATAACTATTTTCAATTGAGAGGAGTGCGTTCTTAGGAGAGTAACTGCGAGCATTTCCCTTCTAGAACGGTTTGAATTTTGTATCCCCATTTCGACAACGCGAAAGAAGGAACCTAAATCCCACCCCTGAACTTGCCTGCTATGAACACAGCATAAGGATCTGTACTTCGGGTAAGACGAAATATCGATAAATCGGGACAGTATATCGGATGGTGCTCAAATATCGCTTACCATTTCAAGACATAGTCTGGTCTATAAACATCTAGTCCACCGAGTTAAAGAAGCTATATGTTCGAGTTTTGCCAACCGATCTTAATTAAGTAACATATATCATAAATCATTAATTTTTACTTACATTATTGTCCGTTTGGATTTTTTTCCGCCGTAGCTGTACTTTGTATATATTCTGTTAAAAATATGTCACTGTTTTTGACGGTTAAAAATTGGTGGTTTTGACTGATTGTCAATTAATTAATTTTTATTATATTATTTTGCGGTTCGGATATATATTTTCCATGTATGTTTAAAACATGTTACTGCAAATATGCTGCTTTGATTTCTGGAATTTGAACGATCTATGGACAAATCCGTAAAAACTTCTAAACCAACGATTTTATTGAAATTTCAATACTTACTTCTTCACTCAGTGACCATATTGATGCCAAATAGATGTAGACAAAGAGATAGAAAACAAAAAAGGATGACAAATGAGATTTTATTGTTTATTAATGTGCGTCGGAAAAACAATAACGACGCAGATGACAGCATGTACAGAAGCATTCCAAAGCTAATGAGATCAAATATAAGAATAGCAAAAATGAATGGCTTAAACGTTAATGTATCGATATAGAACAATTGCAGATTCAATACTATGGTCCTTATTTTCACAAAAAACTGAAGGAGGCCGCTGGAATATATAGAAAGGCAATGCAAAGCATAATAGTCAATCAGGAAAATCAGATATTTCTTGGCAGTAAATAAAAAATAATGTTTGGGAAAAATATATAAAACCACTTTTCTATGAGACATACATCTGGAAGAAATTGAAAGTGATCATTGTTTAACCGGCGTATCAATCATGAAAGAAAAGATAGTAAAAGCTATGCAAACGCAAAAAAAAACAAAGCAGCTGGTCCAGATGAAATTCCATCAGAGATACTGAAACTTCTAGACGAGAGAGGCATTACAGCACTATTTAAGATATTTAATATCAATTATGAAACGGGTCGCTACCCCAAACAATGTTTATCCTCTATTTTTATTCCTTTGCCTAAGATCACCATCGCTCATTCAAGTATTCTACCAGCTGATTGGTAGGTTCTTGGACAGTTCCCATTTTCGATCCCAACCTAATAGAAATTGTCTCGCTTTCCCTCCTAAGTTATTAGATCCCTCTTCAATTCTTCATATCTTCTACCTCCTCTTATTTCGTCCAGAATTCCTATCCTCTTCCTTCCTCTCCCACGCTTCCCCAGTGTTCTCCCCTCTATCACTCTCTTCAACATGCCCTCTCCTCTCAAAACCTCCTCCATCCATCTCTTCTGCCTTCTCCGAACCTCTGCCACAAGCTTCCTCTCCTCTCCGACCATATCCAATACCTCCTCGTTCGTCTTTCTCGCCATCCAGATAACCTTCTCCATCCTTCTCCAAACCCACATCTCAAACGCCTCAAGCCTACGCACATCCTCCCTTCGCAATGACCAAGTTTCCGACCCATATAGCGCCACGCTCCATATTAAAGTTTTCACCAGCCTCTTCTTTACGTCTCTTCTCAGACCCCCCCTCATCAATTCCCTTCTCTTCGAAAATGCTTCTTTAGCTAGCGAAATTCTGCATCTGATGTCCTTACCACTAAACCCATTCGCCTCCAAAATACTACCCAGATACGTAAACTGCTCGACCTGCTCTATCTTCTGCCCTCCCACCCTTATATTCAGCCCCGCCTTCTTACTTCTAGAAAATCTCATTACTTTCGTTTTCTTGTGATTGATCTTCATCCCATACTTTTCGCACTGCACCTCTAATACATTCACCATTGACTGTAACCCCTTGGCCGACTGGCTAACCAATGCTTGCTCATCTGCAAATCTCACTGATTTTATCAGCTCCCCTCCTACCTTTATTCCTACATCCTCCTCCCCCCAAGCATCCCTTACCATTTCTTCTGAATACACATTAAAAAGCAACGGCGATAGTGGGCACCCTTGCCTCACTCCCCGTCCTATCGTGGCCCATCCCGATTCTCCATTGGCTACCCTAACCTGCGCAGTCTGATTCATATACAAATTTCGAATCAGACGCCTGTCCCTCCAATCGACCCCTAATTTATTCAACACTCCCATTAATTTTGTCCATTCCACCCGATCAAACGCCTTCTCGAAATCTACGAAGCATGCAAAAACATCCTGTCCATACTCTAGGTTTCTTTCTACTAGAGTCCTCATCACCGCTATAGCGTCTCGCGTTCCCGTCCCTCTCCTAAATCCGAACTGGTCGTCACCCAGGTATTCATTCGCCTTCTTCTCTAGCCTTCTGTTTAGAATCCTCAGAACTACTTTGGCCGCGTGGGATATTAAGCTTATTGTCCTATAGTCTTCGCACGTTTTTGCCTTACTCTTATTCGGTATAGGAATTAGTACCGTCTTCGCGAAGTCTTCCGGCCACACTCCATCCTCATAAATCCTACGAAT
Organism: Pyrrhosoma nymphula; assembly: GCA_963573305.1. Lineage (NCBI taxonomy): Eukaryota > Metazoa > Arthropoda > Insecta > Odonata > Coenagrionidae > Pyrrhosoma > Pyrrhosoma nymphula. Next base: position 40,166,322 of record OY754337.1, read on the forward strand.
TAGCGCAAAAAGTTTTCCTCTTCCGTTCTTCCCCATGCTCTTTAAAAACTCTGCAGGTATGTCATCTATTCCCACCGCCTTATTCCTTTTCATGTCTCGTAGAGCTCTTTCAATTTCGCTATCTAGGATACTTGGTCCGATGCCATCTCTGTCGATATCGTCTTCCCTTTCTATATCTAACCTATTGGGCCTTATTTCTTTACCATACAGCTCTTCAACATACTCCTTCCACCTCTCCTGGATCTCTCTCGGTTCTACGATTACCTTTCCCGTATTGTCTGTTATCTTTGTAATTCCCCTTCCCTTATTACCACCCGTCAGTTCCTTTACTTTCCTATATAATGCATCTGCTCTTCCCTCTTTTTGGTATTTCTCTAACGCGTCGATCTGTTCTCTCCACCACGCCTCTCTTGCTTTCTTTGTTTCTCTTCTAAGCCTGTTATTAAATTCTCGGTATTTTCTCTTACCTAGCTCTGAGTTTACACTCTTCCATTTCCTTCTCTCCTCCATCTCCCTGATCATCTCCTTCGTGATCCACGGTTTTCTAATTTTAGTTGCACTCACTACGCCTACCGTTGCTTTCGCTGCTTCTATAATTCCATTTTTCAAACTTCCCCATTCATCTTCCACTGCTCTAACTCCATGATCCTCACCCATTATCTCATCCACCTTCTCCCGAAACTTCTTCTTCATTGCCCCAGTTAATGCCTCCGTATTCCACTTACGTACCCTCCTTCCCATTCTTATCTTTTTCAGTTTTACCCGACATTTCATGACTAATAAGTTGTGGTCTGTATCTGCATCAGCTCCTGGATAAGTATGCGAGTTTTTAGCACTATTCCTGTATCTGTGACGTACCATTATATAATCTATCTGGAACCTGTCTGTGTCTCCCGGCTTCTTCCAAGTGTACCTACGTCGAGGATGATGTCTGAACCATGTATTTGTAATTACTAGGTTATTTCTGCGGCAAAACTCCACAGCTTTCTCGCCCCGGTCATTTCTTCTTCCTAGCCCGTAATCGCCCACCTCCCGCCCATCTCTTCCTTCACCCACCACCGCGTTCCAATCCCCCATTACTACCAGGTGCTTACTTCCTGGTATCCTACCAATTATTTCCTCTAGCTGATCGTACACCCCATCTACCTCCTCCTCTTTATGATTAGAGGTAGGCATATAAACCTGGATTATAACTAAATTCGTTGGTTCTGCTTTTAGTTCCACGACTATTATCCTATCACTCACCTGTTCTGCATACACTACTTTTCTACCAAGTTTCCTGTTCATTACGAAAGCAACCCCGCGCTGACTTTCATTCCCTCCACTATAAATTACTCTATAGTCGCCGCTCCAGTAATCCCCGTCATCCTTCCATCTTACTTCACCCAGACCCATGATGTCTACACCCACCCTCTCCATTTCTTGCTTTATATTCTCTAGCTTCCCCGCCCTCAGCATAGTCCTAACATTCCACGTGCCTATTCTAATAGTTTCGTTCCTCTTCTTTATCTTCTTTTCCTCTGCTGCTGCTGCTGCTTCGTCTGAGCAAGGATTTCGTGTGATGACGACCGCAGGGGCCTTGCTCCCACCGCTGCCGGGCACGACACCCAGCCCTCTTGGCCGAGTCCCGTAGTTGCCAGGATTCATTATCAATTGAGAACTGTCCATAATTTCAAGGTTTTTGTTTTAATTGAGGTAGTATTCCTTGGCCTTACTCAATAGTGTTTTTTACGTGACACCATCACTTCAGAGGCCGCCCCACTGGGGTCAGACGCCTTTTGCAGCCGCCTCACTGAGGTACAGACGCTGCGCGGACTACCATTCGTCTGTCTCCTAACCTTCGACCAATCTGGCATGGGTGACCCTACCAGGAGCAATGCTCCCGCCAGTGCAGCTCTAGGGGTCATCGGAGCACGCAAGCCCTTCAACCACGACAAGGTTGTAGTCCAAGAGAAGGGCCTAAGATCACCAACGTAAGAAAATACGAAGGTCATAAACTCATTAATTTGATGAGTAATGAGATTTGATAAACTCATTAATTTGATGAGAGCAATATACACATTGAAAATACTCCTAAAAATCATACACCAAGGAATATATAAGAAATGTGAAAGAGATATTAGTGACACACAATTTTGGTTTAGACAGGGGCTGAGTACAAGAGAAGCAATAGTCGCAACACAAGTGCTTGTCCAGAATTGTTACGATCAAAGGAAAGATGTGTGCCTATGATTTACTACGAAAAATTATTCGATCGAGTACAGCATCGCAAACTAATCCATCTCCGGAAAAATCTTGATATAGATAAAGGACATCCGATGCATAGAAAACTTATACTGGGGTCAAAATGCGCTGGTAAAATCAGGCAATGATATGTCCAACTCACTACACATTAGGAGAGGGAGAAGGCAGGGATGCGTACCGACTAACTCAACTGTTATTCAACCATTATTTGGGAGAAAGTTTTCAAGAGGCTTTGTAAGACGTTCGATTGGGAGTTAAGGTTAACGGTAGGTGGATTAACAGCATCGGCTATGCTGACGACAGTCCAATTCACCGATAACATAGATGATCTAAAGCAACTGATCACCGTAATAGGAGAACACAGTAAATCAATGGGCTTTAATATCAAAACCAAAAAGACAACATTCATTATCATCTCACGAGACTTGAATTTATTTCAAAACTCGAACATAACATATAATGCAATGCCCAGAGAAAGAGTCACCAAATTTAAATATCTGGGCACACGGCTTTGCAAAGAATGAATATCTGATAACGAAGTAAAATGCCGCAATGAATAAGCCTGACAGGCATTCTTAGAATTTAAAAGAGTGCGTACATGTTCGGATTTGTACTTGGGCCTAAGAATAAGGTTCGTAAAATGTTGCGGTTGGTTGATTTTCTTCATGGTGTAGATGGTTGGAAATTAAAAGCTAACACTATCAACTAATTAGAAGCTTTTGAGATGTGGATATAACAAAGAATCCTTAAGATGCCGTGAACGGCGAGGATGACAAATGAGGACGTTCCTACACGTGTTGGCAAAGAGTGCAAGTTAATTAACATAATTAAGAATAGGAAATCAGCATATCTATGGCGTATCATTCGAAATGAGAAATGACAATTTTTGCAGTTGATAATTGAAGGAAAAATCGAAAGAAGAAGGGGAGTTGGAAAAAAGATGTCTTAAATGCAAAGCATTGAGCAATGGACGGGGCTGCATGATGTTCAGTCGTTGACGCACACCACGAGAAATGGAAGCGATTGAAAATGTGATCGCGGACATACATTAATGGATACGCATTGGAAAAAAAAGGAGACCGTAAAAGGAATACGAGTTTAAACGGAAAAGTTAATAAAGCATACCAGTATCGAGTGCTATAGTTAGAGTATTATGTTATGTATTGTTATTAAATTGTTTCTGTAGCTGGACCGGGAGCGGACTGAAGCCTTTTTTTCCGTTCATTAAACCACAAACATGTTGACTCCATGGTTCTGTCTGTTTGGAATCGCTGTTATTCGCAAAATTACTCGGAATGCCCCTTTCCAAGGAGACGTGGAGAATAAATATTTGGTTTCCCTATGCGGGCTCCTGAGGAGCGCTCCCCTTTGCAGAAGGCATGACATCATTTCGAGACTTATGGCAACGCGCGACGGAAGTGGGTAAAAAAATGGAAGGATCCGGTGGAAGCGGTAATGGAAATCGGCCATTTCTCGCTCTAAAAAGAAATGCATGGTGCAATGCGTAGGTAAAGGCCCTTTTACGCGATGCTTACTTCAGTTCTGAAAATTGAACTGAATTCAGTATGATTAAAATCGTACCACGCAAAGGATTTTATCGTATCCGATGAAAGAATCAAAATTAATAGACAGCAATAAAAAAAGAACTAAGTGCGACACTTATTTCCCAGATGGGAAGTTAGTAATCTAGCCATCACACCAACCCAGGATGGCAGAGTTCTGGAATATTCCTTTCAGCTGGGAAGATTGCGCTTTGCTCAAACTCATTTTTAGCACCTTCGCCTATCTTTTCCTTTGTTCCAAGATTATCTTGTACTTGCCTTTCAGCTGGGAAGGTCGCGCTATTCTCATACACATTTTTACAACAGTTATCACCCTTTTCGTTCTCTCTCCTCCCTATCTATTCGAAGAAGTACACCTCTTATTTTGTCAATGTTGTCTGTAATACAAAGGTAGTATGGGAGAGAAATAATATTCGCTATGTCACCCTGAAACCTTTGAGATCGGATTTTCTGATGCCATTCGTTAATACTCGTACTCATAGCGCTCGATTTTCACGAGTGGTAGGTTGTTCTCCCTTTTGCTTCTTTTGCCCATCTTTCCGTATAGAAGACTCATAAAAGACTGCATCTTACATTGCCTGTATACTCAATGTGACTTAATAGCTGCATCATCATGTCCACCTTCCAGTTCATTACAGCTGATATTTTCTGGAAAATTGCCGAGCATGGAATTGATTTTCAACCTAAATACAATTATTGAAATTTTCTGCGAGAAAATAGGTGTATTCAAGGTGTTTTAATTGGTTATTTACTAAATATAGGTAGTTACCTCCAGATCCAAATTTCCATTGCCTCAAGTTTGATTCTTTCCGCTTTTCTGATGTCGTTTTATGTCTCACATTCATGTCTCTTTGGTGAACATTTTTCTGGTCACAATGTTTATATTAGTAACTAGTAGCTTCTTTTTGTTTTAAATAGTTTGTTCCGCTAAGGCTTTTCTTCTTTTGATCTCTATCTCTTAAATATTTTCATTATTATTAATGTTCCCTTGGGAGCAAAATTTTCAACCAGCTCTAAGATTATGCTGTCTATTTCAGAGGATCGGTAATTTTTACCAATTTGGTCGAACATGTCATACTGTAAATCCAGAAGACTCATATGTTGATCAGGGTGAGGTAAATTATTAATCTTGGCGTGCTATTACCGATAATCAGTCCATGAAGATATCATTTGGCGAACTGGGTTTCTTTCTTGCACGTTGAAAAAACCGCAATTTTCACTAAATATTTTAATTCCTAGACGATGGTAAAATCATGTCATTAAATATGATCCGATTAGGAGAATTCCAATATTCTGCACAAAGTGAATTCCAATTCACAAATTAATTCTATGACTAAGTTCCTCAATCTAGCGGTTTATTTAAATTAAGAGTAAATAGTTAATTGGTTTATCATTGGAGGCTTGTGCTCAGTGATAGCGTTATAAGTTATCTTGTCCCTAGAACATATGTTTGGTTTTTTATTGCTTGAAATATAGCACAAAGCCCATGTGACTCATACAGAAAAAGGCTATGATACTCTCTTATGAAAAAGTAGGCACGGCCTCGCGTTGAAAAAGTAATAGCCTCTCTAAGTTTTCTTTATTTCCAGACAAATTTTCAGTTATAAATCTCCCTTGCTGCCGTCAACTGATGTGGATACGATGGAGTGTAGCCTTATGATATAATTAGTCCAATCAAAACAAGTCTAATAAGAAATAAATATTCTAATGACCTGTGTGAATCAATTTCATGTTATTGTTTAATGGCATCAAAGTTTTTCTCACACATTGGAGACTAGGTTACTTGGCCTCATTTTTTATAACGCTATCAGCTTGTTAATTTGGTTATATTTTCGACAGCTCTGAATTTTATGTCCATTATCGAAGCCTCATGAATATGTCCCAGATAATTATTAAGACTCGGTTTAAAGACCAAAGAAATTATTCGTGTCTGAAGTCAGTGGCGATTATATTTGTAAATATTTGCGTAAAGGCGCCTTTGAACATCATTTGAATATAACTAAATATGATCATCATAAAGCAAGAATCTTAAGAACAAGAAGGGGTTCATGAAGCAATGTATGAGTGCAATTGAAGTCGAAGCTGGATGGATGAAACAAGTATAGGACACGATGGAAGAAATTATTAAAACCACCCAGGCGGGATTCGAACCCACCACCTCCGGATTGGCATGCAAGTATGTTACCTTACCACCGCACAGACCGGCAAAGATGCCGATGCCATCAGATATGTCAGAAAATCACACCGCTAGCACACGGACTGAAGTAAACGCAGGAATTGACCAACATCGAGAGCTTTACATTTGCTCTAGTGCGCTAATCACTTCGCAAAACAACAGCGGACTTGCTTTCTATTCGTTTCATTCCAATCACATTAGGTAGCGCACTTCAAAACATATCAGGAGCGTAGTGATGAGTGCTAAACAACAAATGAACGTCGATAATCGCATTCGCGATTGTTGTTTTTTTTGTTGATTTCCCGTGAAGGCGTCAAGCATGGATGATTTAAAGTTATAATTACTCTGTTGCAAAAGGCTTACGCATTTTAAAATACTTATTTTGAACGAATTCGATAACTATACACAAAATTTACAGCCGTGACTGCCGTGTACCCACTGAATGCTACCTACCGGCAGATTACCAAACGTTTCGCCAGCGAACATCGTTCCGTTCAACGTCGTTCGTGTGCGCTGAAGTGCGATGAGGTGTTTCCATGTGCGCTAACTCCAAAACTTAGAATGGGAAGCTCACAACGTGATAGGTAGGTAATGGAGTCATCCAGAGCAGTACCCCGCTCAAGTCAAATTATTTTTTTGTCATGGAAAATTTCCGTACATTGGAGTTACACTCGGATATCCTGCTACCGTGGGCGTAAATGAGTATTATACCTAAATATTTATTTTCTAAAATTTTTTCTTTCTTAAAAATAATGTGACTCTAAAAAGTGCTTCATTTTTCGATTATATTCGTCTTTATTACATTTGTCCAATATTTCAGCACCACTCCTCATCCACGGAGTACAATATCCACTTATAGCACATCGGATGAGGAAAATAAGAAATACGGGCCGACAATGCGACAGACGAAGAATAATTAGCGAACAGAGTTGGAGTGAAGGTGGAAGATGAGAGGATAGACAGGCGGACGAAGAGTAATTGGGAGGGGGTGCGGGCCCAGTGTATAAAAGAAGAACTTGGGGTGAAAAGGGGGGGAAGGGAGTCAACAAAAAATGTTTCTAACTCCTTCCATTCTCTTAACCCCTTCTGTTCCTCAGTCCCTTTTATTTCTAACTGTTCCTTTTTTTCTCTTACCCTCCCTTGAACACTTTTTCTACTCCGCGTCCAATCCACCCTACTCCCCTATTTTTAATTCTTGAATTCATTTTGTTTTTTTTTTCTTGTTTCGTCTTCTGCCTCCTTCCTCTGACACCCAACCTCCAGCCGCCGCGAGCCGTCTCCGACTACGCGATGTTGCGATACGTCGACTGCGATTTTCGATATTCCGGAGACATCGTATGGCAATATAATTCGACCGGACAGTGCGATAAATGGGATGCTATGCTATTATGAGATGCTGCAAGTTATATAAAGCGATGCAGCGTGAAATACGATGTAACGCTACGCGCAAGCGATATGCGATATAACGTGATGCAATACATTGAATTGCGTTTTAACATAGAGTAAGTATATTACTTATGTACTTACTCTATGGTTTTAATTAGAAGGCATGCCATGCATAAAATGCAATATGACTCGAGACGTAATATGATAAATTCAGATGTTATGCAATGAAATGCGATACATGCTATATAAAGTGGTGCACTAATCTTTTGCTATGAAACAGTTAGATTGCAACCATCATTATCAGTAGAAACTGATCTATTTAACTTTTGCAACGCATTAGGTGCGATATATCGTATTATATAGGGTTCTTTCGATTTAGCATGGCGATAGCCGGCAATTGACGGAAGCGATTGGCGATCGCCAGGGGACCAAATATAATTAAAAAGCTCAGTGTGGCTATTCACGCATGCGCGGTCCGTCTCGCGTACACACAAGCAGGAGCGAATAGCTGTGAAGAAATACGCTTGAAGCTCTTCAATTGTTCGGCTCACCTCGGAGAGAAGAGCCACAGATAGCCGGCGATAGACGGCTATTTCATTAAATCGAAAGCACCGCGGCGTGGCGATTGCCGTATATCGTCGGCGATCGCCCCAAATCGAAAGCACCAATAGCATAGCCTGAACGATTAATACCCTAATGCGAGATATCGCATATCTCGGTCGATTAATATCCTAAAGCGACGATTGCACACAGGAGTTGACTCCTATATGAGTCCACTTAGAAGGTGAAGTTGGACGTGTATCATACCTACTCCTATAGGAGTTCGCCATCGATAGTGGCGGAATTCGATACTTGGACGGAGTAGCCGCCATTCTAGTTGTGGTTCCAAGTGGAGTCGAACATTAGTCGACTTCATATAAATCGATCAGATAGGAGTCAACTCCTATGTATCTCTGGGGCTTAATGCGAGATGTCGTAATTACCTGTAGATTTATATCTTAATGCGATATATCACATATCCAGGTCGATTGATATCATAATGCTCTGCGATATTGAAATTTGAACATCGCACAGCCGTATTTCCTCTTCGCAGACCATCTTCGTCCCATCCTTCATCTCCTTCCACTTTGTATTCTTCCATCTCCCCCACCTCCCTATTCTTCCTTTTTCCATCCCCCTCCTGTTTCTCCTCCCTCCACACACTGCCTCCCCCAGCACGGAAGGGGAGGGGACCTCGTGCCTTCGCGGACGCGTCGCATTCCTCAAGGAACGCTTCTTCTCCCCCTTCCCCATAATCCTCACGACTCGTGTGCGTTTCCCCCAGCATTTTGTTTCTTGTTTGTTTTTTCTACCTTCTTCTCTATTTTTTCGCGCCTTATATTCTTATTTGCGTGAGTTGTGCTCATTTCTCCGGACGATTTACGAGATATATTTTTCGGTGATCGACTGCTATGCATAAGCATATGGTATTATGGTGGCTTTACACATTGAAGTTGATTTCAATTGAGGAAGCGAGTGTAACGATGTCGCCATGTGCACCGCTACTTGCAGGGCATTATTCTATTTACACGCTACTTCTTGTTTTTCCCAAAGAAATGAACGAAGGAATTGGACAACGAATGGCTATTTCGAAAATAATGAACAATGAATGTATCGCAGTGTGCGCATCCCACATGCATTCGTAGATTTTATAAGTTCGTATAAATTTCATTAAACATTCATTGGCATCATTAAAGTGTATAATAATTCTTATTATCCAATACTGGAACTTACAAACTCTTAATTTAAAATAGCCTCTAACATTTTTTTACATTTCCAGGTAAAAATAAATATTTACATATGTAACAATAAATCCTTCTCTGACAAATTTATACGTTGTTGTTTACATTTTTTATCCCCGCTCGTAGTCATATGATCAGAATTTCATTGGATGTGATGCGATTTTATCGCAGAATCAGAACGCTACCTGCAGGCAATATAGAAAGAAGCCAGACTATTTTCTGTGCAAGTGCGAACCGCGGTCGATTACTATCGCCATCTACCTCTACGGCCATAGAAGTACATACGTTCTTACACATCAAAATACCACTTGCATGCCACTTTTAAGTCTACCGTCATAGAAGTAACCATGAGTGAATCCAGCTTTAAGGGGGGCTGGGATTCAATTTCGCTCTATGGGATGGGTCATAGTTTTGAGTCTTAAATCGTGTCTAAATATTCGACGATAATAAGCTGTAATCGTTGTTGCCTCAATCCTTGGACGTCAACCGAAATGAAGCGAAACTAAAAGGAGTAAATATCTGAGGGTTTTGTGCCATGTACGCTCTCGATTAAACCGATTCAAAATGAAACCAAAGTACATAAAGTGGACCCTCAGGAGTCGTACAGAATTCGTTCCAGGAGATAGTTCAACCCTCGATAGATGTTCGATTTGCGAGTGAAATTCCCCCGCACATGAAAACATTTGAACTGTAAAATCCTTTTCTGATCACCAAATATTACTCCTTTGATTGCACTTAAGGGGGTTCCACCGCGGTTTTGGCAGTCAATATAATTAGATACTGAATTCTTTATTTTCTTTTTAAGTACATAAAAAAATACTGCTTTCGCTGATGACAGATACAGGATTCCCAGAGAAAAAAACGAAATTTAGGTACAAAAGATTTCCTATCCCTGCCCAAATGTTTCCTTCAGGTTTGTCATGAAGGATATATTGATATCTCAAGCATCAACTGGCTTCTTAGCTTAGCCACAATATACTACTATTATCGTCGGGGGAAAGGCGAAAAGTTTACCCGTCTGCGAAACTACCTTTGAATTCGTAGAGAAAATATTTGGTGATGTTCCTATCTTTCGTCTTATTTTTACTGGTAGTCCACTAATTTGGTTACTTAAGTGAACATTAATATCCTTCTGCATGATATAGAATATCCCTACATAACAACATGTCCTTCGCGTAAAAAAATCATGCATCGTGGTATTTCGACCAAAGTAACTCTCAATAATATCTGGCAATGAGATATGAATTCAGATGACAGACTGGCAATCCCCGAAATCTTTCGTTAACTGATCATTCTTTTTCAATTTCTTGATAAAAGTATTATCCATATTTTACTTCACCACAATGGTGTTGTACTTATCAATGGTACATTTGATTGACTATGCCTGTTATAATTTCCCTCTTCTTAGTGTCAGCTGTGAACTTTCCTGAAAAAATATCAAATTTTCATGATTTGAGACACTCTGAAGCTTTTTATAGTGTTGTAGTCTGAGTGAATAAAATAAAAATTAATTTAAATTTAAGTTGTAAATAAGTAAAAAAAAATTGTAAATACGTTGCTGTAATAAATAGTTGACTTTAATGATTGATATGATAAAGGATGATAATACCGACATAGCATAACATAAACTGCTGTTTATGTATAGATGAACTCATTTCTGTTAATTGAAATTCATGATAAACAGTTCAGTATGATCAGTAGAGCCATATCTTACTTGGTACCACTCAGCGTATGTAATTATATCATACTTTTGAAAATAGTTTGAAATGTGCAGCCAAGTTTTTTCTCCCGAATAAAAAGGTTTACGCATGTGAGCTTCACGTAGTACCTATGCGCTGCCTGTGAGCCATTAATCCTCTTCCCTTCGAAATAAAATTAAGCATGACCTTTGCATTCAAGTGATTTTTTGAGCGATGCGCCTTCCACCACGTGTTAAGCCGTCTTAAGAGACTGAAATACTCCCTCTCCTACTCATGTCTCCTGGCAATGGCATGTCTACGGTCCAGGCAAAAAGCGTGTACATATGAATTCGCTATCGCAGATGTCTCGTTGACTCTTTATTGTGCCGAAAATACTTCCGCCTAGCCATGATTTTATTTAGTGGGTCTTTTTCTGCAGCTCACCAAGATTGTTTTTTTGCAAATTATTATGTAAATGCTGAATTTTCCAGCCAGTTTAATTTGGTGGTTAACGATCTCTCTCCCAACTAAAGGTTAGCTATTGGAGTTATAGGTACCTCGGGTATGGGTTGCGTAAACTCTGTTTTTAATTTTGCCTCTCGGGCACTTGGTACTGATGAATTACATTGGGAATCAAGAGCAAAATAGCCCGAGCTAGTAAAGCGTTAATGATGAAAAGGCAAATATTTCGTTTAAAGAACATATGACTGCAAACGAGGATACAGTATGTGAAAACACTCGTGTGGAACGCGGCACTCTATGGATTGGACACGTGGACCATCGGATAATCGTACCAGAAGAGACTAAAGATTTAAAACCTGGTGTTACAGGTGGATGCTAAATATCAAATGGACGGATTAAATAAGACATAAGAAAGTGTAAAGAAGAGTAGATGAGGAAAAGGCCATGTGGAACACTGTGCAGAAAGGAGGTGCCAGATGAATTGGGCACACCCTGAGGCTCAAGAGGTTGTGAAGAATATAATTGAAGGAAAAGTAGGGGGAAATTTAACCTCCCAAGGGGAAGGCCATGGAATAAGTATGAACAATAAGTAAATAAAGAGGAAAGAAGGATTACCAGGAAGTAAAGAAACTAGCATTAGATAGGGAAGGATGGAGGACTGCAGTCAACCGAACTTAAGATTGAAATACCAATGATGAAGGAAATCTGAGGGCTAGTGAAGGATAATCGGAACCCTAGAGCAACGGTTCCAAACTTTTTTCGACTAGCGTACCCTTTGGTAGCCCATTTCTCTTTAGCGTACTCCTGGGTAAACCAATCAGTTGGACCCCACGAAATCGAGTAAATGTGTTTTCCAAACTTCCGCCAATAGTTATATTACCTAGAGTGCCCCATAAACCACCAACCACGTAGCTCATGCCCCGTTTTCATTACTAGCACTCCTACCATGGAAACACTCTTCCCGCGTAATGTAAGAACTGGAAAGGCTCGAAAACGCCTAACATAGTAGATCATGTTACTAGGTGTGAGCTAACCTTGTTATTCGTGTACCGTGGGCACTTTTTTGCCGTGGGAACGCAAGTATGGAAAAATCCTGGTAATATGGAATGATGGGAAAACAGTTGAATCCCGTATCGCATTTTAATTCATATTGTATCGCAATGTTTACGTACCTAGACCGAAAAAATAAATTTGTAGAGAGAGTTATTTATTCCTAGGGCCCAAAATATATTGTTTATTACCCAAATCAATTTTTAATGTCAAGTATGACAGTTAATATTTTAAAAGTTAAAAAAAAATTGTGACTCGCGAACGTGAATGTATCAAATTAATTTTTAAAATGAGTGACATTGGCTTACGACACCAATGTCTATTTTATTTTTATTTGTAAAAAAATATTTATGAATATGTTAGTTGAATAGTTGCATTGCTAACTGTAAGGTTTTGCACTTAGTAAAAAATAAAAAATTAAAATACTATACCAGGATCAAAGACAAAATTTATGTAACTAAGTGAAGACATAAAGGCTTATTCAATGATTTTTCATTACATAGTTTACAAGCAAGTCGGTAACCCCAAACCGGAATCTATCCATAAGAGTACCTACATTCCCGACATATATTGTATTATTGTTCTTTTGATTGCATGATGTTGAGGAATACATTTATTATTATTTTTTAGCCTCTATTCTTTCCCCAAACCATCCTACTTCTTCCAACATACGTCTATGTACCCAAAGTTACGCAAATCACCTCAGCTGTCCGTCACCTCCCCTAACAAGACCAACAACGCCAATTGAGTCACCTGAGGATAAAAGCTGACTATAAAAGATAAGATTCCCCTCGTCATACTGATGGAGCTCAGGGAAAATATTTATGCCCCCGAAAATTCTGTTTCAGGATCGGAATTCGCGCTAAAAAAAAGAAAGAATTCGAAGAATGAGTGGGTGAGGAGGGGGTTGGGAGAGAAGAATTCCGGGGTCTAATTTAATGCCAAAGCGAGGGTTAGAAAAGAAGGTGGGGAAATGTTTGGGTTGGGGGAGTGTCAGACAGGAAAAGGAATCCATGGAGATGAACTGGGGCGAGTAATCGGTGGAAGATGTAGTCATGGTCTCAGTGGGCGGGTGGGCTGAGATAAGAAAATGGAGGCAGAGAGGATAAAGAAGAGCTCTTAACGGGAGTTGGGCATACGTGGCTCTTTCACAGATAACTGGGACACATTTGGGAAAACATATCACTCGTTCAGGACTCCTGACGTACGGTGCAGCATTAAGGGAACCGGCAGCCCATCCCCGAAACAATTGTAGTAGTGAATATATATGGGGAGGTGACAAAAAAAGAGGTCGTTTGCAACATTCATGGGAGCTTTCCATTCAAGGTATAAAAAAGAGTTTTCATTCGCTCTAGTGCTCTAATCTCTCCGCAACACAACAGCGCACTTGCTTTCCATTTATTTCAGTCCTGCGCAGTAGCACACTTCAAAACAGATCGGGAGCAGAGTTGATGTGCGCTAAACGGCAAAAGATCGTCGATAATTGCATCCGTGATAGTTGTTTTTGTGTTTATTTTCCATTAAGGCGTCAAACATTGATATGGTGATATTTTTAACTACTCCCAGCTAAACTTTTCCTTATCCATCCAAATATTTTTGTGAATATTTTTTAGAAGAGGGAAGGTTCCACCAAATATTTTCACACTCATAAAGGTTCCGTGAATCGAAAAGCTTGAAGACCACTGTAAGTTATACCAATTATTGAATTTTCCATCCCATGCGCCGAATCTTTTGGCATCCTAATCATCGTGAAAATCCTAATGTTTAGTGAATCTGGAGGAAAGGTGAATTTTTAATGCTGAGAGAGTTGTGGTAGGGAGAGATCTGCATAAATCACAAAATAGACTTTTTGTATTTCCGATGACTTTTCAACCGGATGGTCAATTCATCTTTCGGGTTCCAACGCGTTGGTTGGCTTGGTAGACAACATCAACTTCACTTCGACCTGAAGACTCCTCCAGGACTGGGGGGCAAAACTGTTGTCTACAAAGCCAACCAACGCGACGAAACCCGAAAGAAGAATGGACCATCCATCGAGACGCCGCGGAAACCTTCAGGATAATTCTTTCAACTATTTTAATTCGGGTTATTTCTGCGCCCTAGCAGCCTAAGCATCTATTTTAGTACTCCAGACGTATGAAGGAAAGCGGAACTCAACCACTCAAATGTTAATATACCTACCCCGAACAAGCATATTTCTTAAACGTTTCCTTCGGAGCCCGCGAAATTTGGTACCTTGGCCTCCGGTTCACTTCTCCCTCGTCATATTATGATTTCTATATATCTACCCAGTATCTTCGAAACTATCGGGTGTCATTTCCATACCGATGGTCAAAGTGTTTACCCTGCAGACTAGATCATACCTCGTTTGATTGGTTCACAAATTAAACTGTATGAATAAACTGTGGAAGAAACAGGTTGAAATGGTCTTTTTAACTAAATGAGACCTGGTTATGACGTTTCCCAAAACATTTTTTGGAGCAAAAGAGCCTTGCTTGAAAATATCTTTTGGTATACCATTTTTCGTGGTGAAAATGAGGTTGTTATAACTTGTTTCCCTGGCAAAACGCACCTCACCAGGGGCAATATATATTACTCTATTTTTTCATCTTTCTGCAGAAGATGTTTTACTGAATATATGCATTACATTACCCCAACTAGGAAGGATTAGGAGCAGAATTGTCCTTTCTACTAATGAAATATAATGTCCATAAGGGGAAGCTGAAAACTTGATTTCAAAGGGCTCACAAATTTTAGAGGGCTTTTTAAAAACTAAGTTACCCTCATTCCCTAAATATAAATAAGGATACATAGTTTGCTTTCGCATTGCGGAGTAGTACGGTTTTGAAGTACCTACTGTATAAATGCTAATTTGTTTGAAATACATTTATTCTAATGGCTTACATGCAATTTTATCCCAATTTCCCGACATTTAAGGGGTATAAAGTGTAAATAGTTCATGTTTGTAGTGAAAGGCATTGCCATAATCCACTTGCGATGGGTTGCTGAATGGTACAAGAGTACATCTTTCACGGAAATGCTGTTTTCACGTCAACTTAACGTCACGCCGAATCCTCAATTTCCCCGAGTTTCATTCATGCGAAATCTTGCTGCGAGGCGCCCGGCGAGGTCACGGACATTCGCGCCACGAGGGCGGTCACGGGCATGGGTTGGGGAATGGAGACGGGTGGGGGGAGGTGGAAGTGGGTGGCAGGGGGTGTCGGCAGAGGAATCTTTGAGCGTGGCGTTTGGGGAGAGTAGTGTAGGGCGACTCGGGTTATGTCACGAGGGCCGAACAAAAAAACGCCATTTCTCCCTCTCTCTCTAGTTCTTTGCACCCTCCCCTCCTCTACACTCGTCCTTTTTCTCATTCCACCTGCTCCTCCTGTTGCATTCCCCCCCTTTCCCTTCCTACCCATTCCCTTCTGTCCTCACCATTTATTCCTCACCCTTCTCTCTCTCTCTCTCCCTCTATCCCCCTCCCATTTTTATTACCCCCTCATCCTTCCTCATCCCCAGTGTTGCCAACTTTCATTAAACAATGAAAAATGCCTTAAAAATAGTGAGTTTTTGTCTAAAGCCCGTTTCGAACGATACTTGATCCGGCACAAATTCGAGGGTACTCACAAGTTCGATGGTACTCTCAAGTATGAGCTTTCCAGTATCTACATGTGCATCTACGGGACGTGAACATCTTGTTCGTATAAACCCCTCTGAAGTTCGCCTTGAATTAAGATGGCTTGGTGGTGTAACTGGCTAACACACCTGACCGGCATTTGGGAGATCCGGGTTCGAATCCCGATCAAGTCAAATGATTTTTTCATGGTGAATTTCACCGTCTTTGAATCTAGGTAGCTTAATTGATGAAGTTTGGTTGTGGTACCACCATTAGTGCATTATAAATAAAACAAGCAAATACTTGTATGGAGGTGACATTTCACCAAAATGCATTATACCATAGGCATGCCAACATTGCTAGAGCAAATATTTGTATTTAAGTATTTTGCAACTATGTAAATGAACAGAGATACAAGAGTTATACCGGAAACAGGCGCAGCGTGCTATTATTACTAGGTAGCAGATAAGGATAGAAGCATTAGGAAGTAAATCGAGTAACTAGCTGCACTGCCTATCGACAAACCTAGTTAAAAGTCTCATTGGCAGCTGTCATGGTCTCTAATTGTTCCCGTGAAAAAGACATTTTACACCTGCCCGTTCTGCAGACTAGTTCCCTAATTTTATTCTTATGATCTAATCTACCGTAGTATGTTGGATTTCGTAAAATATTATTAAGTTAGTCAGGAAATACATTGGTTTGCAACTTACATAAAAGATGGTCTAAATTTTAATCGACGGCCTGAAAGCGATATATCGTGTGATATAGATCTAGCGTGCTGGCTAACAGCATAATCGCTAATATACCTCAAACAGAAAGCTATCATACTGTCTGAGGTACTTTATTTCATAGTGGAGTTGAGTTTCATAGCTTCCAGTAGAACCTAGTAGCCTTCGACCAAGCACATTAGCTTTTACAGACGCTGTGCGGTCTACACTATCAGTCAGCACCATCTGTACCTCCTTTTCCTATCAGTAATTTTCAGGTTACGTAATCGACAATAAATAAAAATGTCCCATCAGCTGTTTTGGTCACTTACTGACATTGATTGGTTACTTCAAATATTTTAGCTGACTTTCGTTAAGATATAAATGAAAATATCTCTTCCCCGACAGTACACGTTCAATGATCGCGTGAAACCTTCTAGGATGGGACTGGATTCATACTGGATTGTCCGCAATATCTAGTATCGGCTAGTAAAATAAGTCTTGTGATAGATTATATAGGTATCTTGTGAAACGGACTTACAGAAACGAAAATCGCGGTAGGTATATAAAAGTATACTCCTTCCCACTTTATTGTTTGGCAGTGAAGCTTGAGTATGCCAGGGTAAATACTTGTGTAGAATAAATGCAGTGGGTGTAGGTTATCTGAGAAGTCTTTGCAGTAAAAGTAGGAGGATAGGGTTTAGGGATGGGTGGGTCATGAAAGAATGTGGAATAGATGTACAATGAGTGTGCTTTGTTGGCTTGGCCACGTTGAGAGAATGGATGAGAGTCAAATGAATAAACAGATATATGATAGAGAAGTGAATGGCCTGAGAGGAAGGCAGAAGCAAAGGAGGATTTCAAGGTTAGGGCAGTAAGGAGGAAATTGCTAATATTGAAGCCAGTTTTCTAGATCTAACGCCGAGAATGAAGCTCTTTCCACTATTTGTACCGCGAAAGGGAAAGTTGTGATGGTTATGTATGTATGCTATACCGTATATTTCGTAAAACTTGACTGGATTTCGGGTTACTGAAATCTATGCTCGTTTAAGTAAAATAGTATAGTCATTTCATATCTCCGTCAAGGGTGAAGGAAAGACGGCCATTTTATTAAGTAATAATAAATAAAATTATTTAGATGATTACTCTTTATGACCTCCTATTTACTCAAATGAAATAATTAAAGTAATGATTGAATCATATGATGTATTCCCGGTGAAGGTCCAACCTATAGGTTGACTATCTGTCAACCGCAGTCATATGTATTGGCCTTTAAAAAGTGTATACAAATTTGAAAAAAGTCACGAAATTCAAAACGGCATCTCTTGGCTTTACGTCGCCGCATACTGCTTCTCTGCTTCTCATGTGTTTAAACAGGAATAATCGAGCCATACTAGCTCATTGCTATCCTTAGAATGTGTAAAAACTGTCATTTTCGTCCAATTTAAATAAGGTGGATGAACTTCACGTGGAAATTTGAATTACTGGCAGCGATATCGTTTCGAGACGACATCAGCCGGATTCCCGATGACGTAGTGTTTTGATGGCGCCAAAGGTGCATAGCTTTTAGTGAGGAATATTTTCATGAAACAACTTTGTTTGTCGGCAGAATATTTTTATGCATACTATCCAACGAATCCGTTTTGCAGGGTATGTTAAGACACCAGCCATATGTGAAAAGGGAAGAGAAGAGGGAAAAGGATAAGGAAGGGGGAGAGGACAAAGCTGATTTGTATGCAAACGGCGTGCCTTCTGTTGGTGTATAGCTCTGTTTTGCTAAAATGGGTTTACGTTGGCAAGTTTATTGCGCAAGTAACTTGCTGTAAGTGAATTTCAACGTTAATGTCTGGTGTAAATGGCTCTTCAAGTCCTCTTTCTAGAACTTTTAAAAGTTTCGTCAAGTCGCTTGCAGAAGCGTATTGTTGCCAATGTATACGGCAACCAATCTGACTTTGCACTAACTCGTTAATTTTTTTCAGCAGAGTAAAATATTCCAAAAGCTATTGCAGAAGAAACTTGAGGGAGTAACTTGCCAGTGTAAACACACCGTTATAGTCACTAAAGGCCGTTTTACACGGGGCTCAAAATTGCACAACTTCAAACTGCATTTATTTCTCAATCGGGCGTGCAATCATTTTCGAATTAGAGCAGGGGCTATTTTGCCATCTCGCGTTCATGCATTCGCGCATGCGTTCTTGCAATTCACGGCTTTACACGATGCAATTTGAAATGCACGTTCGTACGTACAGTCGCCGCATAAAGTCTGGCGACATCGGCAACTTTATCCCCTTAATTCACTAGCCCCCAAGACGAGGTTCCGATTCACGACTACTCTGGCCACATTCTCACCTCCGTCCCACCCCCACTCCTCTTCATCTCCCCTCCCCTCACTTTTGAATCACTGGAGCCACTCAAAATCGTAGTTTCGCTTATTCGGCGCATTTGTCGATGTCGCCATACTTTACTGCGACTGTACATCAGATTGTGCAATTGCGTGCCCCATGTAAAACGGGCTTAATGACGTGTGGAAAAAAGGAACTTTTGTGCCTATTAGTTTTGCAGCGTAACCCTTTTATTTTATTGCCTCTAACAGCTCTAAAGAAATTGTGCGGGTTGAAATAACATCCTCTTGTGTCGTCTTGATTCTCGCTTGATCTGAATCTTTCGAGTAATTTAAGCCCCCTAGAGCGTAGCCTCTGGGTCTCTAAGGCTCAATTACACTGGGCTAGTTTACACGCTACAAGCCAGCTTGTGAGCGAATGAGATTGTAAACTAGCCAAGTGTACTCACCGCACTCGCTCACACGCTGCTTTTAAAAAAGCTCTGAACAAGCTCATGGTGCCGGCGACTTTACACGCTGCTTGTCTGCTTTTGAGCGAATGCGATTGCAAACTAGCCAAGTGTACTCACAGTTGCTTGTGGCGTGTGCACAAGCGACAAGAAGCAGTTGTGTAGAAAATGTCGGAAGAAGTGGTTCTCGCGGGAGTGGTAGTCGTGTCAACAGTGCTAAAAAACGCGTTAATAAGACGACATAGTGCAAAACGAAAAAATAGGAAAGTTTGGGTGAAACCATGGGTAGAAAGACGTTTTCGTTTTGGCGCATCAAGTGCATTAGTTAAAGAATTGAAGAACGAGGACCCTGCAGGTTATAGAAATTTACTAAGAATTAGAGCTGATAAGTTTGATGAACTACTTGAAATGGTACAGGAAATGTTGTCAAAACAGAACACAAAGTTGAGGATGGCAATCCCCGTAACCACAAAACTAGAGATAACATTACGTTATTTAGCGACTGGTGATTCGTTCAAGTCTCTAGAGTACTTATTTAGAGTACCAGAAACAACAATATCAAAGTTCATACCCTATGTACTTACGGCAATTTGTTGTGTTCTTCGACCATTCATCGAGGTAAGTGAAAATTTCTTATGATAATTATATATAGGCCCTATATACACATTCAAGAGTTTTTCTATACCCGAGTTGAAAATGAAAGCAAAAAATGGGTAAAGCAAAAGATAAGTACAGTATTTTGTAATGTTTAAACATCCTAAATTAGAAATGGTTGTTTTTTTTCGGAATGACCCTTTTAGATTAATTATCACATCCCTTGTTTTGATAATAGTATATTTCATCACTAGGTCCAAAAGTGACACTTTTTGATACGAGCTCATGGCCGTGGCCATTTTTGTGTGAACCGACAACAACAGCTGGCAAAACTGAAATACACAACAGAAGTGTCAAAAGGTCGTTGCCCTCGACATATAAAGATCATCAAAATGATGTTTATTTACCTAGGGAGAAAAAGAGCTACTTTAGCACTTCAACGCTAGTGTCATAAACAGCTGTTTTTAGTGCAGAATGACAAAAATTGGTTTTAAAATGACGTAATAATTATAAAAACACATTCCAAGTTTTAAATTATATAATAAACAATTTTTAATGAACAAAAATTCTGTTGACAACATGAAAATTAATACAGTCGTTTAATACACCATTTGTCCAAAGCACAAATTCTGTTGACATGTGAAAATTAATACAGCTGTTGAAATGTTGAAAACGACTGCAAAACTGATGAACTCAATATGTCCTCGCCATCATGGGATTGCCTTGAGCTACTGCTTGCCTCGTCGCTAGAAGCAACTGATTGAGGATATTCAAGATATCTACCGAATTGTTCTGGAGCTGTTTCACTGTCCAATAACTGTAACTTACTATTGGTGATACACTTTTGTATTTCTTGTTGTAGTATGATGGCTGCTCTCGTAGGTAACTGACGCAATTCAGCAGCTACATACTTGCCAAACACGTCATACGGCTTGTCCACAGTAGTTTTGTTTGCAATTTCATCTAATTTTTGAATAGCTTGCGATATTTCTTTGTCTGCTACATCTACAGATTTTTTAAATTTTTTTTAGGCGGTTCAGGTGGCTTCATTATTGGAGACGATTTGGTGATGTTGTTCTTGGCCGGCGTATTTTCTGGTATACCAGGCTGATCAGGATCAGTTTCTTCTTCTACACCTTGTTCTGAATTTTCAGACTGGTTTAGGTCCTGAAAAGAGGCACAACAATTACAACAAAGACTGTACTAATATGTTACTTACTTATTTCAGCTGGAAAAGAAGTTATAATAAATTATTTTCGTTTTTCAGATGCCCAAAACTGTTGAGGAAAAAAATTGAAAAGTTATTCCTCCAACGCTGGAATGTCCCCAGATGCTGTGGGGCGATTGATGGCAAACATGTGGTCATCAAAAGACCTCCTTGTTCAGGTTCAGAATACTTCAACTACAAGAAAGCGTACAGTATTATACTTTTTGCAATGGTGGATGCTGATTACTGTTTTACATATGTAGACGTAGGAGGAAATGGCAGAGCGAACGACAGTGCAATATTTAGGGATAGTACTCTCAACATTGCAATTGAAAATCAAACCATTGGGTTTCCTGAGAACTCTGTTATCATTGGAGACGATGCTTTCCCATTACGCACTGATCTGATGAAGCCTTTTAGTAAGCATGGACTCAGTGATGAAGAAAAAATATTTAACTATCGGATATCCCGAGCCAGGCGAGTTTCAGAAAATGCTTTTGGCATACTAACCTGGCGTTTTCGAGTGTTCTCCCGACCAATTCAACTAAAAACCGACACAGTTGATAGAGTAGTTTGGGCTGCCTGCAGTTTGCATAACTGGCTTCGAAAAACTTCCCCAGGCTATTACTGTCCACAGCAAGCAGTGGACAGAGAAAATTTGTATACAGGAGATGTTACACCAGGTCAATGGAGGCAAGAAACTAACATAATACAACCAGTAAACATACGAGGCAATAGCAATGCAAGTAAAACTGCTATGGAAGTCAGACAAGATTTCATGAAATACTTCACGGAAGTTAATCCTCTACCCTGGCAATGGGAGAAACTTGGACTAAAGAAACCTTAAACAATGTATCTGAGCACCAAAAAATCATTTGTACTATGCTACATTGATGTGTTAATAAATTTACTTACCAAATTTGATGTACTGCTTCTAGTTGCCAAAACCTCACTCCAGTAACTTGCTTCGTTGAACCACTGTAGCTTAGGTACATACAAATCATCCGTCCCACAGCCACTCTTCCTGCTTTTCTCAATTTTAGCCAATTCTCCTCTATAGACATCTTTGAGGGCCTTTATTTTAGCCTTAACCTGCTTCATATCCATTGACCCTAACAACTTATGTTTTTCCAAATCAGACATGAGTTGTTGAAACAACGTATCTCTCAACGATTTATTGCAGTAGTCTTTATGTTTTACGTTCCACAATGCAGCATACGGTTCATAAACTTGTAAAAACAAAGAAATATTACTCACATTCCACTTCATGATGGGCACTGCTTGCACACTACAGAACACAAACCACTAGTAAACACTCAACCGTACGGATGACGGCAAAAACAGGTGGTGTCCACACGCTAGCCTATTGGCTACTGAGCGAGTGGAAAAAACCCAGTGTACTCGGGAACAAGCTCACTCGCCAACAAGCCAGCTTGTTTAGTCGCCGGCGTGTAGCGTGTAAACTAGCCCAGTGTAATTGAGCCTTAACGGTCCCCAACCTAGTCTTATCATCAGCTGTGTCCCCTACACTCTCTGTCCACTCGTAGCAATTTTTGACGAAGATAACGGCTTTCCATTTTTATTTGTCCTGAACATTTAAGAATATGAACTTGGAATACAATTACATACATGCATATCACGCCTATACCTTTCGGGGCAGGCAAAGGCATTTCATTCTCGGCAATATGGCTATAAATGTCTATGGTTACTGGTGCTTCCCTTTAACATTCAGGGTGATGAAAGATTGGACATTAGTTGGCATGCATGAAAGGAGAGTCTTAGTTGGTTTGGCCATGTCAAGAGAATGTATGATAATCCAATAAATAATCAATGGCGCTATCATGGATCTGAATAACGCGTGCTCTCGAGTAATCGTTATTTTTCAATTGAGAGCTTAAACTTGATCGTTATTTTTCAGGTTCTTTTAAATCACTAGTTTTAATTGATGGCGGGCGCTCTTAGGACAGTCACTGCAAGTACTTGCACTTTTAGACTCTGTCCAAGATAATAGGGTATTTGGGCAGTCAAACCTACAACCAATAGGGTACCAACTTGCGCGGAACTTGAGGCGAGTCGCCTCGAGAAATATTTCTGTTTCTTGATTTAACTATTGGTGAATTCATTATGGTTTCTGTATTGTTTCATGTTAACCAAGATTTTGAATGTGAAATGTAAATTAATTTTATGAAATTCGAATGCCCTGAAGACGGTTTAAAATACACCGAAACGTCGGAAAATAGATAAATTGAAATTGAATTGGCCAAAAACCTCATGAATATCATACTACAGTATTTGGCACACGTTTCTTAGGAGCTATAAAAATTAGTAGGCTATATAAGAAAGGCTCTAGGGCCCCAGGGGCCCCTATGTGGGCACTTTTTCAACCAACGTTTACTTCTATAAGAAAATAATTTGATTCAGTATAGATATTTCTTTTTTGTAATTACTTGCACTCATGAAAGAGGCTTGGAATTTTTTATATCTTTGAATGAACAAGGTTTTTAATTCATGCATTTGATTTCCGTATACGCTTCTTTTTTTCTCTAACATTTGCGTTTTTGGTTCCAAAATCTTCAATTTGTGCCAATGATTTTTGCACTATTTCAACAATAGAATTTTTAATACTATCATCTCTGGATTTGGTTGCTCTTTCACAGAAAATCATCATTATAGCAGAGAAAGAAATACAAAAGACACTCTGAGCCCTGGAGAAGCATAATTAATATGCGAAACGTTAGCATTATGGAGTAATAAACGATTAACCATTTAAATAATATTCGAGGACGTCTCGTTAGCTAAACTGACCAAAGCGAAATCGAAGGATCTTGGTTCGAGACCCAGTCAAGGCACATGATTTTTGCTGGCCCCGATGGGGGCGGGGTTGAGTCCTTGCCTGTTAATCCGAGAGTCGCGGGCGCGAGTCTTGCCTGGGTAGATTTTTCACCACCTAGGGCATGGGTGTTTGTGTTCGTCTAGCGAGTCTATCGTAAGAGAGGTTAGTGTAGACCTAAATTCGCTCGTAATAGAGACAGATTATTATCATTATTATTATTATATCTCTAGAAAAGATAGTATTAATAATAGAGAGGTTGAGAACAGAAATCATCGGGACATTAGAATATTTTATTCACTTGGGAACCGCAGCATAGGCTTGGAATGTGAAATTATGCCAAAGGCATTTATGGCTGTGGTTTAATTGTCAATATTACAGAATAACGTTGAGTTGGGGAATTTTTCACACCAACCTCTCCGTATGTGATAAATGACTGCTACATAGTGTGATACATTTCGCACATCAATTTGGGAGGACTCTGTTTAATCCAGTGCACCAATTTTATTTTATTTTCATCTTTTCGCGCAAATTTAACAGGCACCAACTTCTAGTGTTAAATAAATGAAGTAAATAAATATGATCCACCACCCATGCGTTGAGTGCATCGGTTTTCTCCGATCCATCCCCTTTCCGACACTCTCCCCCACTTTTCCTCCAATTCTTTCCTCTTCTTCTTTCCTTTTTTCTTTCTCCTTTTTCCTACCCTTCTTTCGCCGCCAAGTGGCGTCCGCTCTCTTTCTTCCCCCCCCACCCCCCAACCCCCCTATCGCATGCACACCATCCCCCCTTTTCGTCTCTCATAACGCTCGCGCGTCTACCACTCCGGAGCCCGCCGAAGCCACGCGACCCGTACCCCCAAGAGGACACCCCCCCCCTTAATCCACCCCCACTCTTGCCATTAAAACATAAGACACTGTGGAGAGGAGGAGGATGTTGGAGGAGTAGGGGGAGGAAGGAAGATCACCACAGCAAAAAGTGCACAAATATTACATGCACGTTCATAAACACGTTCTCCACCCACACTCCCCAAACCATCTCATCCCTTCCTCATAAACTCCCCCATTCCCTTACTCCCCCACCACCAACCCTAGTCTCGAGGAAAGGGGTTTGGAAGAAGACGGAGGAAGAGAAGAAAAAAATTGTGTGCCTCTAGCGCGAATGGTTTAAGGGTTTTCTTTAAGGGGAAGGGGGAAGAAATCCTTCGTCTTGGTGGAGATGTAGAAAAAACATATATATGTA
Organism: Pyrrhosoma nymphula; assembly: GCA_963573305.1. Lineage (NCBI taxonomy): Eukaryota > Metazoa > Arthropoda > Insecta > Odonata > Coenagrionidae > Pyrrhosoma > Pyrrhosoma nymphula. The sequence continues at coordinate 40,191,648 of OY754337.1, forward strand.
TGTGGAAGCAGTCGGAAGGTTCTTCATCTTCCCGAGGCGTGGTTTTTAACCGAAAGACCGGGAGCCAATTGGGAGACGGAGATGTTCCACCCTTCATGGACCAATGGGGTTTGAGATTTTTTTCCCGCCTAGTGTGTGCCGTACAGAAATAAACCCCTACTGGCACGGAATCAAGTGCCGTGCCATTCCTCGTTAGATATCGTTCTCGGTGGTGTCAAACTGAGAGAGAAAGGGAGAGAGATATTAAGGCTTTTGCTGCCGGGCCCGTTGAAGAGTTCTCGTCGAGTTTTGATATGTTTTGGTGTTCGCCGGACTGAAGTATCAACGCCGGGCGATCTTTGTTTTCTATTTTGTGGGACTTTTGTACCGTGGTGCACCAGTTTACCGGAAAGGAGGAATCCGAGTGATCCTGGTTGTGTGACTTCAAGGATCCGGGCGCCCGGAGCGGCCGGTGTTCCTCAACCAAAGGTAGGTGTCAGTTGTTTTGTGCCAATATTTTTCGCCGGAATTCGCCACGCTACGGTTCTAATGAATTTCAACTCAATGAAGTGCAAGAACCTGCTTTAAGTAATTGTCCTTACACAGATAATCGCTGTTTACATTCCCGTACTCATACATATTATTGCTAATTAATTTGTCACTGCCACCCTTCCTGCTCGATAATTGTACTAATAATATGTACTAATTTCTCCATCACCATGTTAATTTTGATCAAATAGTTTTATTATTCATCATATGGATAATTTTCCTCTCATTGTTGTGACTAAGTATTTTGATTGAGCAAATTTTATTGCATATGGATGTTTGAATATTTAATCATATGATTCGGGGCAAGGAGCGGATACTTATTAAATGTGGTCACCGTGTAAATTAAACGTTCTTGATATTCGGATTTATCCTAAGATCAGGGCGTTTTATCATCTTGTACTAGATTTTCCGCCCTCTAAAATATGATATCACTAAGACGTGAGCCGTCGTAACTGCAACTTCTCAATCGCTTGCTTGATGTAAAATTATTTATGCAACACATTTTTGACATTTGATATCAAGAGCGTGCGAATTTAAAATACCTTGGAATATATCTTAAGTTTCATCAGCTTCGCGAGATTTGGGAGCGGTAAAATATTTTCACATATTTTTGGAGAGTGTAAATCAGCAGTTTGTACCTGTTCTTAATTATTCTTGTGTTCGATGGTCTTCCAAATTAAGGAAGGAAAAGGTTTGTCTATACTTCCCCAATATAATTATCAGACAGATTAATGCATTTGGGGTTGAATTAATCCGTGTGGAGGATATTTTTTCTCGGTCGAAGTATGGAAAAACACCGTCTTGCTGATTCCAAGTGATACAGAGAAGTTGCTAATATTTCAGTGTCGCGAAAAAAATGTAGTTGTATATTCTGATCGAATTATGATTTCGTAAATATATATATATATATATGTATTTACCTTGCGATGGCGTGTGATGGGTGAAGGTGATTGACTGGTATTTAACATGACTAGGTATAATAAAATTTCTAATTATAGTACAAGAAAATAGAATTCATCCACATGAATATTTGGATGAGATCTCTCATCTTTTATTTCCACTGTAGCATCAAAAACGGCATGATTTTTTCCGCAAAAACTGTCAGAATATGAAAAAATGCGCAAAAATAGATACAAAAATACGTTTCGAGAAATATATTTGGGCAATTTTTCTTGACAAATATCATGAACCTAATGTGTTTTCCTCCTCCATGGCAGTTTCCACGAATAATGCTAATGTCAAAGCCTTTCGTGGAGTGTATTGGCATCATGTCAGTCAGATTTTTCTATTTTGTATTGATCCATTGCGACATTAAATGTGCTTAAAGATCACATAATATCAGTCCCTGTGGACGATGAATTAATTTTGTTTTATTAATATTCCTTAATAACGAACTAACTTACACGGAAAGAACTAACTTAAGGTAAAAAATGTTCTCCTGATAGTTCTTTTACTAAAGTGGAGAATGAAACTATTTCATGTACATACTACATTACTGGGATGAAATTGTTTTGATTTCGCCCTGTGTCTTCCAACGGGAGCCATTGTTCTTATGCAACCGTTGGAATCTCTTTCACCACAACGTGTGTCATTAAATCAATAATAACCGAAATTAACCATCTTTAAAAGTATTTACTCTCAATAAGTTTTCCAACTGTTTTTCGCGATCATTTCTATAGTAGTGTACAAAAAATCATGCATATCATTTCATTTCTAGCGGTCATCATAGTGGAAAGTCAATATTAAATCATGTTTCTCTTACCCCATCATATTTCCTATTGGCGTAAATGGTTCATTCAATCTCAACTCACGTTTCCGTATTATTGGGGTTATAAGCAGAAAAAAGGAAATTAACGCTGAATTTAAATGCATTGTGATAATATAAATGAGCAGCGCAGGCAAATAAATGTACTAGGGTCGCAATATTCATACATGTTTTATTCAAAGTTCATATCTCATTCTTAAATTTTTGAACTTTAAAAATTGATGTAACATACATCCATCTTTATAAAAACCATTCGATAAAAATTAAATAACGACCTTGCCTTGAAATGGTATAACTACGTATACTCTAAGTTGCACTCCACGAACAGTAACAAGGACGCGTGGTAGGGGAGTTTTGCACCGTCAATTTCTGCGTTATAGTGAAAGGAAAATTGTTGGATGAGCATGTATTTTCTTTTCATTTTTAATATATGATTGATTTGCCGTATGTTTTGTTCACTGGTTGTGTGAGAATAAATGGAGTATACATTCACAAGAGGAGGCGTGCGCTTGCCCTGCAATGTATTTTTAGTGAGGCCAGAGCAAGCTAGTAAATGTGACGTCATACATGGTAACCCATTAGGGTGTTTATCCACTGTAACCCAGATACCACGTTTTATCAGGTAATTTTCATCCTAAGCTTGCTTCATACACCCAAAATATAAATGATAATGGATTCTTTAGACTTTGGTTACTGGGCAAAAGATTTTTTAAGGAAAAGTCAACCTTATACCAGTGTGATGCATACACGCCCATTTGCTTTCCCGTTAAACACAATCATAATTAATCGCTAATGATATCTTCTCCGTCAGTTATCCTTTTCTATAAACTACCAAATTCAATCAACATTTCAAATTCCCATCAATTACGCCAAAAACGAGATGCATTTTAACTGTAAAGTTGCTTTTTTAAGTATAGTATTATCGACAGCCTTACCGTGTCTGATGTCGCACGCCAGGAGGTTACTTTGGAGACCATTCCCCCCGCTGACAGCGTTCTCTGTAGTATATCTACAAACTCGAAGATGTGAACACATTGGTCGCAATGCCTTTCTTCCCCTTTTCATCTGAATGGTCAAATTTACCGATATAGAATAGAAGCAAAATTTTCCCTTTGGGTTCAGAATTAAATTAAAACTCCTTGTTGCTTTCTATAAATTTTATCTTGTTTGCTTTATTCGCATTTGGAGGGAATTCTATCGCATTTCACCCAATAACTCACACTTAAAATTTTATCCATAAAGTTTTAAAAAATTTGGCGGATCATTGTTTAACTTTAACCAATTCTTTTTCTCATCACCTCTTGGTGCAAATGACCGAGGTTGCATCCGCACCTCAGATTGCAATTACTTTTATTAACTCTTTCTGGTGCGTTCCAAATTCTTTCTGCGCATTCCAAATCTGGTATTACTTATGTAAAACTGCATTTTCTTCTGCTTTCTCATTAAATTTTCCCTCCATCTGACCGTAACTATGTTGTCTTTCTAAGAATTTCATGGGAAAATCCACCCTGGGTCAAATCAACCATGCTTACAACCCGAACTACTTTGATTATTATGCGATTTAGTAAAACCAAATAAATCTTTAAAATAATCACAGACCAATTTTTTATAATTTTCTATATATATATATAACTATCTTATATATTCTACAATTCAGAAGAGAAGTGCTGTTTTTTACAGATATCCTCTTAAAAATCTTAGATTAGAATTTAACAGAATTAGAAACAATGCATGATTTAGGCCTAAAGAATAACGATATTGGAATTGAAATAGCTTTTTAAAATAAAAACGATAGATCAGTATTTTCCGCACTATAAATTATTACTGACCATGGTTTCAGCAATTCATTACCCTAATGAATTTTCAAGCCGCCCTATAAGGCCCTTGATTATGGTAATGAATTGATAAAACCATAGTTGGTAATAAATTATAGTGTGGAAAATACTAAGCTATCGTTTTTATTATAATTGATATGGTTCCATAAAGTTAGGCCTGAATCAGTCTCTCACAAATAGGTTATTTCGAAAAATTTCAATATGAGTATTTTTTTAAAATTAAGCTCTACTTTGTTGTGCCAAATGTAAGAAAAATTGAAATTGATCACGTTGAAAAAAACTGTATTTTTGGTTGATTTGACAAGGAATGACTCACTCTAAATTTTCCCTATACGGTGGGAAATAAAAGTCTATCCAGTATCTCAATACCCTTGTACACAGCATACCTCAACCACCACATCCTGTATTTTCAGGGCTGTAAGATGCACGTGGAGACCATGTCTCGCTCCCCCGTCGGGATGTTCCTGCCCTTTGACCAGCAGCCCTCTGGGCCGTCCAACCCGCACACCTTCCCACCCATCCCCTCGCCCGAATCCGAGTGTTTTCCCCAGTGGCTCCAGTTCGACTCCCCGGCCGCATCATTGCACTACGGCATCCCTGCCTTCGGCGGCGACGGCAATAGCCCCGCCGAAGCACCGCAGGTCTTCCACTTTTCCCCTGCCGTCGCTAGAGGTTCCGCGGAGGCACCCGGAGGACTTGATGGCACGGCTTGCGTCGACCTGTGGGACGAGCAAAGAAGGCCCCTTCCTTCCTTCCCCGCTACCCTAGGGAGGGCCAAGAGGAGGGCCCTGGATCTGGCCTGCATCACGAGGGCCACACCAACCGGATTGCATCCTCCTTATAGCCCCGGAGACGCCAATGCCGTCAGCGGATTTTCGCCACTGCCTCCTTCCTCTGGCTGCTACGGGCATCTCTCGGCGAACGACTATTGTTGGGGTGAACAAGTAAATGACAATCAGGTGAGTAACACACCGGAAACCGATTATATTTCCAGATTCTTTTCGTTTAGGAAAAATACTACTCATAGGCCCAGCAGTTTTCAACCTAAGGTGTGCGTACCTAGCAGGTTACGTGACTTGTGGCCATTAGTACAGGGAAAATGTTGAGTGATGGAGGAAGTATACTTGAAATTACGGCAACTTAACGAATGAAAAAATTTACCTTAATTGTGGGGTTAAAGGTTGGGAATAATTTACTTAATATCTTCATCATTAAAAAGCAGGGTATGAATCTCATTCTGAATTGTGCAATTTCCAGATTTCCAAAATCATCTACGGAAAGAATAGACGTGGTTATTGATGAAGGAGGCCATTACTATATTATCAATAGTCTAATATAATACCATTTAATCCGAATATTAAACGTTTGGGTCTGTTTCAATGGTGAGGATAGTGCTTGCCGGGCACTAAACCATAAGGGGTGTTGAGGTAAATAATTCACAGCAGTGTTTGATAAGAGGAGTTCCTTTTTCTTATGTAATTGTCAGTTTCCTAGGAAGATTAAAGATTAAACTATCTTCCAGTTTGTATCATATCTAGGATGAGAGGCATCACAGAGATTTTAACTCGGGGCGATTTAGTCAGCACCCGATAGCTAAATGCACTAATTGTAAGCAATCATGACAGATATAATTATAGCCGTAGAATTGAGCAAGGCGTTTATGTGCTACCTACCTCTTTGTAGCTATCATCATGCAATATTTGCAACCATGAGAGACAAAAATATGTTTGGGAAGTTGCTCGAATAAATATTTTCTGGGAATCGTACCTCAGACCATAATCGTACCGGAGACCACTACAATACCCAGAATTTCTGAACTCTGGATTTATTTTTGTTGGACCTTAACATTTATATTTATTATTATAATACCCATTATTACTAGATCCTAGCAATTTTTGGAGGATTCGTAGTATCCAGACATCTCTAGATGAAAATAGTGGAAGTAGTGTTGGATTTGTATGGTTCTTTGTCAGCTAAGGTCATTTGTGACGTAGTGTGTACAAATTTTGAATTCCATAGGTTTTACTGTTCACATTAGACCCATTAAGTTTTTTAGACCTATTAAAATCCATAGTTTTCACTGTTCATATTAGATCCTTTAAGATTTCTAGATCTTGAGCTACTCCGAAAAATGCCTTTGGAATCTGGAACCCTGGAATACGTAGTGGCCTGCACATTGGCTCGGAAATCGGAAGGATATTCGCTCTGCTCTCGGGTCCAAGAAACATTTTTCCTCTGACATTTTCCAACTGCCTTCCTGATTACCACCACCCTAAATTACATTTATATTTCGTGCATCTACATCTAGATGCTACCCTTTTCTGAAGTGTATGGCAGGGTTAGAGCCATGTAAAGGGGAGACAATAGGGAAAATAAGAGGGAGAGGACAGTGGTGAATTGCAAATCAATGATGTGTCTTAATAGTGACGTAGCTAGGGGGGTCCGTGGGGTCCAATCCCTCCCCTGAAATTTTGAATTTATTTTTTTTAATAGCACTTTTGGAGTCAGTGTCTACTTGTTTTTTTTTACAAAGAATGTTCAATGTAATTATTCTTCAGTTTGAACTTTTGAAATAAATATGATTGTAATTTAAAATAAAATAAATAATTGTGAGTTTTGTATTCTTTCAGAAGTCCCCCGGAACCTCCCCCCCATCCCCCCGCTTATACTCGACATGGACCCTCCCCCCGAAATGAAATCCTGGCTACGTCACTACTGGTCTTATGTTTTTAGTGTTCGGCTGTTTTTTTAATAATCGCTCATAGTTCGTGCAAAGAAGGAATTTTCGCACCTATCATTTTGGCAGTGTAGGTCTCTATTATTTTGTTGCTTCTAGAATTTCTAGAAATAGAACGCCGGGTTAAAATAATTTCCTCCGTGTCATACTTAAACTCACCTGGTCTTGAATTTTTCAAGTAATTCAAGCATTGCATCACAACGCAGGTGGTCGTGTCCCAGAACGAAGGTCTCTGCATGCTGGTCGACTCTCAGGAATCGTACTCCAGGAACGACGACTACTCCACCGCCGACGCCAACATGGTGGTCATGGACCTGTACGTGGACAACCACGTCCAGCAGCAGCAAACGCCGTCCTTCATCGAGAGCTACTCGCTGCCGTGCGGGATGGGGGGCGAGGAAGTTAAGATGGAAGAGCACTGTGGGGTGGAATACTGCAAGAGTGGGTCAGCCGCTGGGAGGCATTGCGAGGAGAGGCTGGGAGTTTTGTCCACCTCCGACGCTTGGGGAGAGTCGGATGCCGAAGACGAAGAGGAGGAAGGAGCAGAAGACGAGGAGGAAGAAGAAGAAGAGGTGGTGGAAGAGCTGAGGCAATCGGTGGAGGAGGAGGTCGCGGTGGAGGAGGAGGGGAAGAGGAGGCGGAGGGGAGGCTGGAAGCGGGGGCGGAGGACGCGGAGGAGGAACAGGAGGAAGCAGCAGGCTAATGACAGCGGTGAGTGAGGTCCCCATCACTCGATTGGGGTATCGTTAATCTTCCTTGTAACATATTTCCCCGCATCCCCGCCGAACCACGTAATGTAGCCATGAAAATGGAGCTGACATCCTCCACTTGGCAAAAGTTATAATGATTATTACCTCGAGCACCGTGCTTTGTTCGGTGATAGTCAAATTGAACTCGATATCCTCAGGCTTAATTTGGTGAAAGCCCATGACGACTGAATCAGTAAAATAAATTAATAATTTTCACGATAGATTTATTTGTTGTCGACTGATTTCATCGCAAAGGCGACATCGTCAGGATGCCTTTGCGATGGAACCGGTCGAAAACAAATAAATCCACTGTAAAAGTTACAAATTTATTAAACTGCTAAACGAGAGTCAAGTTTATTATCTGTACGTAACATAACTAACTACCTGTTTTACGCGATAATTCTTCGGGTGTTCTACCGGCTGATAGGTAGGTTTTTGAAGAATCCCTACCCGAACTTAGTCATCTATTGACTTGGTCATTATTTTTCCTTCATCTAGTTTTCCTTTAATCTCTAACACCCTCTGCCCCCCCCTATGTCAGCCAAAATTACTGTCCTCTTCCTATCTTTTCCGCTCTTACCCTGCAGTCTCCCCTCTATCATCCTCTTCGACATGCCCTCACCTCTCAGCGCGTCCTCCATCCATCTTTTCCGCCCTATCTGGATCTCTGCCGCTAACCTCCTTCAGCGCAATGTGATAGCCAGCCTAAGCCGCTGAAAGGTCCCTTAAAATGCCAATCCTCTGACGTATGGATTAATGATTATTCATACCAGCCGGAGGAGCCACCTGCACCGCCCTTCCAGCTAAACTATTGCATTTTACACTCAGTAATTGCAGGAACTCACTGATAACTCGAGTACTTAAATGAATTGGTGCCTTTATTTTATTTTTGTCAAATTTCCTGGAAAATTTGCTAAACTCGTTTTTTCGAGGAATTTATATTGAAATTTTGTGCATGAAATATTTTTTTCCCTACGTTTCACCTGTTTTCGCTTTCAGCCCATGTATTTTCAAGTTAAATTTGTTGAAAATAAATTTTGTGGAACGGTGTGGTAACACTACCATTTCAAATGCACTTTTGGCTGTAACTCAAAAATGAAAAATAAAATTATATCACCTTCACTTTACGGTGTTCCCTCCTTAAGTCATTAAGGAGGGAACTTAACTCTTCTTGTTTGACTTTGATCTTCACCCACGTCGTACAGCGATCATAAAGCCATGAAAATAAAGCGGCTTCCCTCCATTTGGCTAAGTCTTATCTTTTGATGTTGTCTTCTTTCGGTCCTCCATTAGATACTTAATTGAATGAGGGTTTTATCCTCATCGATTAATTTTATCGTGACTTCCATTTAATTTTGACAAATAATTGGACGAATGTAATTTCAGCTTCTGAGATGCTTGACAAAAAATTTCTCGGACAAATGAGACCCTTAAAATAGAATTCTAGCCCAAACCCAGATCATTTCCATCGTACAGGTTCACTTGAATTGACTATCGCTGGGTCCTATTTTGCTCAGATGGAAGTGCTTGGAGTTTTATTTGGAGTCGGCTCCAGCCGTGATTTTATCATTACATATATTAAAGCATATCTCAATTAAGGGTTTGCAAACATTTTCACCGACTTCCAGGCCAGTCTTATTTGTCAGTTAAAGCAGAAGTCATAAGAACGCATAATTATACGTTTTAAGAGAAAATAGGATGCTAAAAGAATCGGAAACAAGTGTGAATATATTGGTTGGACGCTCAGATATCTTCAATGTAGTACGTGCGTTCCTAAGCCTTTGTCGTCACATAAACCTTTTCTATTTATTGGGAATTCTAACGTTTCACTGTGAACTGTGGGATGTGAAACGTATTATATCTTGCTCTGATTTGTCGCTAGATAAGGTTATATCGGACGGAATGACGGGTAACTGCTGGGGTTACCGTTCGGAGATCGTGTTAAACGATAAGCTATCAACTCCATTTAACACATATCCGCGAAAGCTCCTCTGTCTGCTTTAGGATAGTATATTCTCTTTTATTTCCTTCACTCTTGCCATGCGTCACGTTCTTTTGGACTTGTTCTGATCCGTTGGTTTTGCAGGTACACAACATTGCTCAGAATTAAATTAAATGCCATAAGTATTCATTCAATCTACAAATTGATACTTCTCACTGGCCATCGAGTCGGTGTGATAGCTAGAGTACTTGCTTTCCAATCCGAAATACCTAAATTCTCGCAGTGGCTGATATTTTTCAGAGGAATATTGATTCCTACTTGGGTGAATTGCGAAAAGAAGTTTAAGGAGGTTGGAGCAATTTTAATGGGCAAATTTGCGTTAAACTTTGCAGACATGTTCTCATTGATGATATTTATAGATAAATGTGAAAAAATTGCTTCATATCGATTTGACTATTTGGCAATTCAATGCTATTTTAACACGTAGACTTAAGGAATAGGAGATACATTTCGGAATAATTCGATTACATATGTGCAAATTTTCTTCTAAACGCGAAATAAACCATTTCTCATTATTAAAATTGTTGCTAACAAATATCAAGGTGTCAAACCGAGTCCAATATTCTAAAACAATATATTTCAATATAATTTCGTCTAAATTTCGAATACCGCGCCGAAAACTCTTAAGTCATAGCATGCTTAACTAAAAAAAATTTAATATAATTCATGTATCATGTCCATTACTGCCTGTATAGTGAGGTTCAACGTATAAACAGATGCACTTTCATGAAATGTGGTCGAAGAATTTTTTTCGACTCTTAAAATGTTATTAAAATGTGTACTCAATGACCCACGATCACCGCTCCAGCCACCTTAAGTCCGTCACCGTGCGTCAGTTAGGACGTTAAACCGTTGTCCCCTTGGCGCCTTTCGTTAAGAGCAGGCTGATGCTGACGCTGAACTTCTCTAAGCCTTTTCTCAATTCTCCATAATCCTTTCCTTACCGACCAACCCACCTATCTTCAACGGCGTCAATGAACTCAGCTGTCAGTCGCACCCCCAAACAGCCAACCAAACGATACTTTTTCCATCCAATGGGACGGTAAATTGACCCAACTACGTTTTCGGATAAAACCCTTCGGCATTAAGAAGGGAAATACTAATTTTAATTAATGCTTTACACCGAAACAACTCCTTAAGTCCCTTCACCAGCGCAAAAATGACGCGTGAAACGATTTAAATTTCATCGCCGAACTAATACGCAAGTTTTACCCTTGAATTTTCCAGACGAAGATGAATCCAACGTTGCTGACGATGTGTTCTTACCCGGAGACGACGATGGCGAATGTTCCCTCCCGAACATCCCTACGACCCTGGTGTGCAGATGGTCCGACTGCAACGCAATATTCGGTGACCAGACCGCCCTCGTGAAGCACATTGAGAAGAATCACGTGGATGCCCGGAGCAGGGGTGGAGGAGGATCAGGTAAGAGGCAGTGAGAGAGATGACGAAGATACATACGCAAACGGCGCTAAAAGGTTTCCGATGCATGCACACACTTCCCCTCATGCTTCCAGTTACCGATGACTAAACGGCTAGCTTCCGCCTCTGAACTGCGATGTCCTTGCCGCGAATACTAAACATGCTATTAGCTGTCGATCTATTTTTAAGAGGGCGTGATGAAGTAGCCTTCTCCTCCGATCGCCATTGACCTTCGTTTATGGTGTTCGGCTTCAAAGCCATGGGCGCATAACACTGCAAATATTTTTCTCATCCATGCTACGGCAAACAATGCAACTCTCAAGGTAATGTTTGTTGGCAGGATAAAGAATGACTTTAACGTTCTTTGCAATTCCGTCTCATTTTTGCGCGTAAAGCGATATGTAACTTTGAATATGCCCTTCCATCAACTAATCATTTTGTTCCTGCATTTTCAGGTGTTCATCGCGTTGGTTGTTTTTTGTTGACACTGTTATCTAGAGAAACAACCTACGCGGTGAACACTCGAAAATGCAGAAAAGCATTTGCTTGAAGGTCGCAGGAATCTACGATAGAACAAATAGACCATTTTTATCAATCATTTTTCAAGAATAGCACGAGTAAGTATTCCTTGTTTTAAGAAAGTTTCTCAATAAACCTTCTCCTTCAAATACAATACACTTCAATTATTTACGATTAAATCATTTCCTTCGTGGAAGGATATATGAATCTCATCGAGGACAAAATGAATTTTCAAATGCGAGTTATATAATAATGCGATACCTTCGTACCATACCGCACAGAATGAAGAAGCATTCCGACAAATATTACTGAAATCAATCTTAATTCATGTTAAAATATTTACATAAATCACTCTTTGACCTCGCATTTTCAGTTTTTTATAAGCCTGTATTTAATACGCATGTAGGGTTTTCTTAGGTACGTCTTAAAATAAATGATAGTTAATGAATTAATCTCCATGTTATTTTCCACACTTTTTCAATAAACTGACCGGTTTCGATGTCACAACATCTTCATCAGAGTTCGACATCGTCTCTGATGATGATGTTTTGACACCGAAACCGGTCAGTTTATTAAATAAGTGTGGAAAATTACGTCATTTATTCTTCGACTACCTATGTCACGATTCCACAAAGTTACTTCGCCGACCATCACGTAGAAGTATATGAGTTATCCAACATAATTTAGCTGACTGCATTGCTTGTCATTGCTATTTTCTCTAAGCCATAATTAAATTATTGGACGAGTCATATGAGATGGATAGGTGGCTTTGTTATTAGACGATTTGATAATTGCCAACCTTGATAAATGAGCATCTGCTGTTGTAATTTATATGACTCTTGGTGAATCTTTTTCAGGCTCATCCTTCCTAGTGCGTGTCTTCATTTATCCTTTTTCACTTGTCCCGAGTTTCGCTCATAGGACACTCCTTTCAATAGGAGCCATTATGCTTCCTCTTTCCCTAATTGTCAACTTTTTTTATTTGCGCACCGAAGTCGTCTTATCTCTCGCTCTTGACACAAGGCGCGAAGGAAGTCATCGTCATGATTCAAGTGGGCGTCCTTTGCCCTCTGTCATTAGCAATGTCATGTACTTTTTTCAGTGCTCAATATGGATACGTTCGATTCGGTGATGGGCTTCGAATGTGTGGCTCAGACACTAGACGATAGAAATCTGTAATTTATCCCAGACCTGCAAGGACAAACTGGATGAAAAAGATTATTAGTAACTACAATAATTATGCACGCCATGGTACATGATTTTTCGCGTAAATTCTGTGGATAAAATATCATTTTATCTATTGTCTTTCATTTTAAAAAATCTCAAGTTTTTCAAATGCAAGTATTATCCTCGCAGGTATTTTAAAGCACTAATTCTTTTCCCTTCCGATTTTCTCTCTGAATTGTAGTTTACTATCTCATTCGAGTCATCCCGGTAATCTTTTAATTTTATTATTAATTTGATTAATAATGATTACTTTGTTCGGAATAAATCTTATAGTATGACATTCTATTCTAAGAGTATCAAATTCACTTCCCTTTTCATTTCCCTGTTAATAGGTAGGAATTTTCCTAAAGATTATAAACTTTCGACTCATAAACCCACACATTTATCACCAAACCTTTGGAAAACTCATTTCTAGAAAGATATCAATTTCGGAAGACGTTTTATATGCCGTGAAAAATAAATTCTTCAGGAGTAATAATTTCAGAAGGTTTTCGGCTTCAGAGTTAATTGCTGAGTTGGACCATTTTTATTTTTTATAGCGTTTCGCAAGCATCTCTGACTGCATCTTTGATTTATGCATCAATACTGTCCTTTAGCCATAGAGAGCAGAATAACTTGAAGTATAATAACTAGAAAATCCCTTTTAGTATGAGATTACTCTTAAATAGCATCCCATTTGCATCGCTTCTCACTTTCATTTCGGTAGCTAGAATATTTCTAAAAGATTTTGAAATTTTGATTTAAAATACCAAAAATGGGTTTATATTCGTAGGTATAAGCATAGAGTAAGTATATATAATATACTTACTCTGTGGTATAAGGTAGGTATGGGTATGGCTACAAAAATAGGCTTGTATTTATGTATACGTATATCGATTTCGAAAGACGTTCTGCATATCTTGAGAAAATAATTCTTCGTAAGTAATTATTTCAGAATGTTTTTGGCTTTAGAGTTATTCTCGTGAACTGATCCGTTTTTTTTATTTTGATAGATTTTCGCATCCATCTCAGAATACATGTTTGCCTCGTGCATGGCTAGCAATGGACCGACGCAACAGCTCGAAAACCACAAGCATGCTAATCTCCCACCTCTATAGGACAACTAGAAATGTCAAATGACTAATAGATGGTATAACTGTTTAGTAACCTATAATACTTAATATGGATGACTTTTTCATTCAGGTGGATCCACGGGTAGAGGCTGCAGTGGTTCCCAGAGTTCCGGGGGCAGTCTGGGCGAGGAATTCACTTGCTTCTGGCACCTTTGCCCGCGGAGGACGCGGCCCTTCAACGCCCGATACAAGCTCCTCATTCACATGCGAGTTCACTCCGGCGACAAGCCCAACAAATGCCCGGTGAGTCAATCATCATCACCATCCATTATTACCGCTGGTGCCCAAACTGGGATTTGGCCTTACCAACGCATGATCTCCATTCCTCACCGTATCTTGCAACTGCCCCCCTGCCACACACCCCATAGGTGGCTTGCAGGGTATTTTGTAGATGTAGATGTATCTTGCCTCTTCCTATTTAGACCCAAATGCGAGTAAGATCTGATTTAACCTGGTCCCGCCATCTGCGCCTACTGTCTGGAAATGAAGTGTAGTCCATTGAGTATCATGGCTCGCGGACGCTAAGCGCACGCTTTGGCCTGCATAATATTCTGTAGTTCAGATCAACTCGTTCCTTTAAACCTCTCACAAATCCACAGGGGAGTTGAACGCCTCTGTAGCTTAACTGACCAAAGCACTCGGCGCGATATCGAGGGATCCGGGTTCCAGTCAAAGGAAAATCTCACCCTCGTTATTCACCAGTCACTTGTTCCTTCAAGTATTAAATTCCCCATCCATTAGGGATTACCCCTATATTGTATTAAAATAATATATTGTAAATTAGTTCCCCACTGGTGCTAAAACGTTCATCGTTCCAAATTGTCGACAGCGACTAAGTTTTTGACGATCTGAGTGAGAGCGAGTAAGAGTTATCTTTTAAAAGAGGTGTGTGTACCTCCACGTCTAGGAGTACACATTGGTATCAGTCATGTTTAAAGAGTGAAAGTCTGATACTTCCTGTGTGACGTCACATTTCCTGTAATCCCTCCGTAGCTCTCCGTCATCCCGATGGAATACCAGACGATGCCCTCTCCTCCAGCGCGTGCGACGCGGTGCCTCAGGCCTTCTAAGATGCGTGATTGGGGTTTCAGATCAGAACCAAAGATGTATGAGAAAAGCATTAAATAATTGTTTCCGACTATACTAATTTAGGAGAGGTTATCAATTTCCTTTTTGTGATAATTTCTTTCCTCTAGTTTTGACAATTTGTTAATGACAAATGCTTGAATTCCTGAGTATGTGTCGTAATATTATCCGAGTTGTTTAAAATACGTGCAGCATTTTCATTAAATTTAACTAGGAGCTTACGCAAGAGACTGATTCAGGCCTAATTTTGTGGAGGTAAGTCATTTTTATTTTTTATTTTAATGGCTTATCCTCGCCATAATTAATTATCGACCATTGACCATTAATGACCATTTGCATTATGTTCTTTCTCCTCTGACGTCAGTCATTCTCTTGATAAAAAAGTGAGGAATTGACTGATATCTGCCGCTTAGACCATTCCCTGATTTCTTGACTTGTCTCCTTATCTCCCCACCATAAATTCAGGTACAACGTTTTTTAAATTTTCTTTAGTAATGTAATTTTCATCAAATTTGTGGTATTCACTTTTACTGTTTAATGAATTGGTCGGCACAATCACTTCCATCCTCTAAGCCATCATCTAATACTCTCAAGTGAGCCTGTCGCGAGAGTTACAACATATGTATATTGCTCGAAAGAGAAAAGAACAGTGAGCAATCAATGAATTCAATCCATGATTCATTCATTCAATAAGCCATGATTATATATTTTCTTATTCTTCTTTCGGGAGATATAGGTCAAATAAGCATTTTTTTTATTTATTACTCTTTGCCAACGTTTCATATTTTTATTTATGCTTCATCAGGGCTACAATGAAAATGTTTTTACATCCATGGAAAATAGTTTACAATGCTTTGTACATATATATGTTAAAAAGTTAAAAAAAAACATTTCATTTTTCAATTTACCTCAGAGAGAGTTCCTTCCAAATTAATCGCTTGGTTATATTTTCGTAGCTATTTGTTGTTTGTTTCAATTGTTGTATATTTAGGGTGTTTTAAAAATCATAACATAATCAAGTGGTGTTAAAGCACATTAGATTATAATAAATTTTACTTAATTTGGCGATGTCTGTTTTTTTATTGCAGATTGCTTTGTTTTGTGTAATGTGCACCATTTCTTTGAATAATCTTTTACATAAATTGGTTCTGAATCTATTATTTTTGTAAGTTGACCAAAGTGAAAATTTTCAAATTATTTGACCTATATCTCCTGAAAGAAGAAGAAAATAAAAAACAATAAAAGAGGCAATGAAAAGGAATCATCTAGATAAGTCATGATGATCGAATCGATTTTGCTAGATTCGGATCCTGACCTCCCCGAGGTCAGTCGAAGTCTTTTAATGTCTACTGCTTTTTGCGAAAGGGAAACTCTCATTAGCTATTCTAAATTCATTAGTAATGGTGAATGACGCATGATTTCACTCCGAGCATAAATTAATGAACGTGCATATATCATGCATGTTATTTGACTGTTAAAAAGTAGGTTTTGCATCATCATTAGTCATCCGTCCGAAGATTGGTTCGCTGCAGCTCTCAAATGCATTGTCTTCTCAGCACCACTTATTCCCTTCTTCTCTGCGATATGGCCATCTAGAGACCACGTGCCAATTTCATTTCCTTCTCCTTTGTTGCATATTTCCTTCAATATTCTTCCATCTTTACGCTATGACTCTATTTTATTTCTTCGGACCACTTAATGCCTGTTTTTATTCTCTCTTCTACCTTGAGCTCCCTCCAATTTTTAATACTTTACCGCAAAAGTCTTTCTTTCTGTTGCCTCTTTTTCTTTTATTTTGTTTATATTCTGTCTTTCCTTCATTATTTTTTCCTTTATACTTATAATGTCCTTGAGTCTTTCCATTCTCGATTCCAGGCTTCATTGATTCTCCTTTGAGCCGAATTGGAGATCTAGTGTATTAAAAAATTAATTTATAAATAAATAAAGTCTTAAGAACATTTAGAAGCAAGCACAACCTTGCCCTGATTCTTCTTTCCATACTACCGATCCCAAATTGGGATGGGTAATGGTAAAGACTATGACTCGTGGTGTATCATAAGCTCATTTACATACCTGGATTGCAAAGTGCTTCTTTTTTATTTCTCAAAAGTAATACAAAAATATGTATGCTTCTGAAGATCATAGAAAGAAAAAGCACTACCCTTTTCTTTCATAACAAACCGGTTATATTAAATGAATTTCGAGAAGAAAGTTGAGCTACGACATTTTATTGCCAATTTGACGTTAATGAATCGACGATTAAAATAAAAATGGTAAGGGAAAAAATGCAGCATTCATCCTTAGTTAATTAGTTTCATGCGAGAAGCTTTTATTTTATTCAAGAGCTAATATATCGAAGTGCGGGGCCTCTATTGTCTCGATTGCCCGAACGAAGAGGCAAGACCCTCTGATGGTAGATTTTAGGAGGCTATTATGTTTCAGAGTATGATCAAAAAGTTTCTGCCTTCGACATCCCAGCATTTTCATTGAACTTATTTCCTTCCTAAATCTCAAAAAAGGATAAGTCTCCAACATCCGCCGTACCCAAGAGCGACTCAGAAAAAAACACGTTAATATTTTGCGAAATCTGAAGAACATGGTGCGGAAATACCCTTTGCGGAGTCCTTACTCTTTAGAATCCGAAGATGTTGATTTTTTGGTTGTGAAAAACCTAGCTTCCTCAAGAGTCCATTAGATAACTTCGCTCCCCAAGTGACAGGTGGCCGCTCCAGAGATGAACCAGAAGACTCGAGACGACAACCCACGCAGCATCCCATTTTTGCGAACGAAACGAAAAAAAAATAGAGCCGGTCCATTCATTCCATTGAAGTGGTGTCCAGAAGCACGAAAAGGCCAGGCTCGCGTATGAAGTCTTTTTTTCCCTTCCACCGTCCCTCTCCTACGACGTCTCCCCTACACGTCTCAAGAGGGCAGCGTGTGCCGACTTTTAAGTTTCAACCGGAGCCAAGCATCAATAGGGACATGCGACCCCATTGATAAAACCCTTTTCTCGGCGTGCAATGAGGCCCTGGAGACCCCGCTGCCCCCACCCTGACGTGCCGAAAGAAGCGTCTCTCGGTCGAACCACACGCTCCGGCCATGCGACCACGGCGCGGCGCCGTGTTGCATCCGGAATTCTTAATGTGCCCCGTCGGGCGGCGCTAAGTGGACCTGGAAGTCCCCACTCCACCGTAGGTGACGTCACTCTTAGCCTGCCGCCTACTGGATGGAGCCGGCGCGGCGTGTTAGAGCCCACGAGAGTAGTCTCTACTCTCAGCTTCTTGGCAGATCTCGAAAAGGAGGTGCCAAGATTTTTAGTAACGCACATCTGGAATACGATGTGTTTGCACGACTCACAAGGAAAGGGTCTCATTGTCTTCGACCAAATCACTTGAGGTGGTTGGAGCGATTTTTGTCTTTGTGCAGATTTGTGTGTAACATCGTATGGATACGTGTTCTCATTAGTGATATCTATTGATAAAAGTGAAAAAAATGCTTCATATAAATTTGACTATTTAACAATTCAATGCTATTTTAACACATAATCTTGGGGAACATGAGATATATTTCGTAATAATTCGATTACATATGTGCAAATTTTCTTCTAAACGCGAATTAATACACTTCTCAATCCTATTAATGAGGAAACGACGGAGTCGCAACCGGTCGTCCAGGGCCCGATCCACC
This sequence comes from Pyrrhosoma nymphula, assembly GCA_963573305.1. Classification (NCBI taxonomy): domain Eukaryota; kingdom Metazoa; phylum Arthropoda; class Insecta; order Odonata; family Coenagrionidae; genus Pyrrhosoma; species Pyrrhosoma nymphula. The sequence continues at coordinate 40,210,317 of OY754337.1, forward strand.
CGAATGACAATCACATACAGCCATGCCCTGGGAGGCAAATATCCTACTCAGTCGGGATTGAACCCGCGACCCTGGGGTTGACAGTCGAGGACTTGACCCCACCGCCACTTAGGCCGGCGCCATGTTTATAGCGCCGGTATAGTCACCACACCAATCCGGTCCCCTAAAATTATATAGCGCATCCTAGTTATAAATATTTAAATAGATGTAACAGTTATACTTTTTGTTCTCTTTCCCTTCATTACAGATATGAGTGTTATTTCGTACTGATTGTTAACTTATCGATATCCATCTAAGACCTGTTTACACGAGGCATTTAGCACATATTCGTGCGGGTACTAGCGTTACGGCTTGATGAAGCCGATACATAGATCATATGAAATGAAGGAAACTTTTTATATTCTACAACAGAATTTTTTGTTTCACTTGCACGCCAAGGTTTCTATTTATGAAGTCATTATCACGGCCTTGACAATGACTCCATAAAACGAAACCTTCGGTCGGCAAATGAAAAAGAAATTTGTGTCGTGGAATATGCAAAGTTTCCTCAATTTCACATGAGCAATGGGATACCACAAAGTTACACCTGAAAACATTATGTGCATTCATAGAATTAGAACAGAAGCTGTTTCATAGTCCGGTATGTTCGCATATCCGCTGAAGGTGATGGATTTACATGATGCAATTGTGAAGGAACATTGGAAGCATTTGCTCACTTCGACTCCAACATCGCACTTACATTCCATTCGTTTCAGACAGGACTCAGTAGGCATTACCACTATAAAACACTTTAAAACTTTAAACGGCACTTTAAAACAGAGCGGGAGCAGAGTTAAAGTGCACGAGAGAATAAAAGCACTTCGATAATCTCCTCCGCAATTTTTTAAATATTCAATAAAAAAGTCAAGCATGAATTTTGTAAAGTTTTTAATTACTCTGTGGTCAAAAGCTTACGTTTTTATAAAAATTTTTGAATGAATTCGTTAACATAACACAAAACATTCGGCCGTGACTGATGTGAACGTACAGAATGCTCCAGTCAACTAATCTTAGGATGGAATGACTTATGATTATGAGCTTTAGAAATTGACAAAAGACGAGAGACTTCATGACCATATCGCTTTTGATATGCTGTAGCATAGTAATTAGTGACCCGAATTCCGAATTTGGTGACATACATGTCACTAAGAGTGAGATATGAGGAAAGATCGTAAAAGATAATGATTATACGGATATTATGCAATATGACGTAAGCAACTTCACGGTAGACGAGCTACGCATCAAAATTCTGGATACGTAAGCCCACCACAAGCGTCGACGGCGACGCCCACCTCTACATCCCGTCAACTAAAGTCGTTCTCACAAACGATGTGAGTCTGTCGGAAAAGAACGAATTTCGGAGGAAAGGAATACCACACATTTCTCTCTTTCATTGTTCTCGAGGAGAAATCTCTTTTCCCACTGCTGATGTTCCACGATTTTAGAACGCGAATACAGTCACCAGATGTCAAGTGGAATCTTTAGCAGTCCAGGAATGTCTTGACCCAGTTATTCACCACAACATGCCTTTTTAAGGAAAATTATTTGATGAGAAGAAGGAAACTAGAAAAAACTGCAAATAGCAGTAATTAGAGCACGTGACCGATATCTGAGGTTATTTGCACCTCTTTGGGATGTATATGTATTTTTTATGTAGGTGAGATGGCTTGGGAATGAAGAAAGAGTGGCGAGAAACATTGTGTAGGGTATGTTTCCCTTTAACGGTAAGTACCGACGATTATTAACAAAGTTTTATCTTCATCCAACCAACCACAGAGGGCAATAGACGAATGCACAGAGTACATCAGTACAGGCAGGAAATTAGAGAAATATTACGATATTTAGAAACTAGATAAAATTGAGATGGATGTAGGATATATAATTTTTTGGTCACTTTCGTTACGTTTTCAAAGATTGATGGTAAAAATGGAAGAACTAAATAAACTAGAATCTATTTCATTTGTTTGATGGTGTAGAAAGTATTCGATAGCCACTCAAATAAGGGATGTGTAACTTCGTACAAAAATATAGCAAAGGTTGAATTGTAATACTGGGAAGCTGAGGAAGTGTCCAATCATTGCGTTTACTAATGATGTGGTACGCAGTCACGCTCACGGGTGCGAATTTATACACCGAAAACGATTAAATTTGCCATGATAAAACCATTTGACTTGACCGGGATTCGAATCCGGCGAATTAAGATGGCTTGGTGGTGTAACTGGATAAGAAACCTGACCGGCAATTGATGACCTGTTCGAATCCCGGTCAAGTCAAATTATTTTTTCATGGCGAATTTCACCGTCTTCGGTGTATAAGCTGAGGAAGGTTGACATCATTACCTACTTGACTCAGTATCATTGCTTCGTCATTTTGAAAGCATTTAATTCGCAAAGCTTTGCCAACATTCTTCTTTATAGGCGGTCCAATCTGTTTTGATTGTGCTGGAAAATGTCAGTTTGAAGCAAGAAACTCGAACGAACGGGAGCCCGCTAGCTAGAAAATTTTTGGAACATGTGTTTTTCGGAACTCTTGCTCTACTTTCTGTGCGTTTTTCCTCGTGAACCAGCGCTAAATGGGAATTTTAAAAGCCCTAGTCCCTGCTGAAAATTAAAACTCCCCTGGGAACAATATCGCGAATCGCCTGAAAAAGGATTCCTCTCATTGATATAAGAATGAAACAGAGTTATAAGAGTAAAACAGTCGGGGTAACTCAAAAAAATATTTTGTTTCTTCGGCTATTGAATTTCGTTGAAATTATCTCCTTCCGTTATTGTAATCAGTTGTGCTTCTGCGATTACAAAGCTTTTCTTGAGTTCATTTACCAATTTATCCTGTGAATGATGAAGAAATCTTATGTGAAAGCTGGGCAATAAAATATCCAGAAATGCATGAAGCGTGTCTCTAAATACTTCCAATGCTAATGGAGAGGACGATGTCCTCTGAGCGTGGGATATACCCATTAATTTTTACATGGGCAATAAAAATTTCTGAGAAAAGACATTAGCGTGGTTATTATGGCAAAAAGTGATTATATTAAGATAAATACAACATTGGAAACTCACTCGCAAATCTGCGTGAAACTCTGACCTTTCAATATCAGAAAGAGTTCAAAACCGTTGTCACCTTGTCCGACACAAGTCAGCGATAGGAGAAAGTCATTCTGTCCGATTAAACCCACTTCCACTTGAAACTTATGGCTCAACTTTTCCTTAAGACCAATGTCCTCATTCGTTCAATGATGTCCAGTTCTTCATAAAGTTAACTCATTTCATCGTCTCTCCTTCACATCCACATTTATGTTACACCCTGAAAGCCATCCGAAGCGTGTGTGGCATGAATTGAATTTTCATCAAAGTATGCGCTAAATAAACTATAATGATTACGGCGTAACTTTATGGAATTGGTACACATCACTGAATGAATTTGTACTATGTATTTTCCACACTTTTTTTCTGACCATGCTGTCGACAATCATTGAGAATACTTTGGTAATGACAATGATTGCCGAAACCATGGTCGGAAATAGAAAAGTGTGGATAACACAAAGTGCAAATTTATTCAGTGACATGTGTTATTATATGTTATAAGCCCAGATATTTACATTAATTGCAAGTGTTTAAAAATAAAGCGCGTATGCGGATGGAATGAGAATTATTAATATATACAATAAAGCAGTCATAGGAAACTTGAAATTACTTCTGGTTAATGTGCCAATAAAAAAATGTTGCTAAGCAACTGACTGGGCTAGTTGTCGAACAACCTATTTATAAAGTCATAATGGAAGCTCTTAGAAGCTCCTAATCGATCGGGGAAAAATTTAATAGGAAACCTGTCTGTTTGGCAGTTGATATTTTCCTATTTTTATCACAATCACGATCTAATCTACCGGAGTTGTTCGGTTTTCATAAACATTTTTGACGTCTTGAGGGAAGAAACCGGCTTAAAATTTATTTAAAATATTTGGTCTAAGTTCTTGCGACTAAGTCATATGAAGAGCTGGGGAGAACAGATATTTGATAGAAATCCTGAAAGGTGGAAGAGATAAACTGGACACTTTCTAAGACCTGGCATTCTCTTGAAAACAATCATGGAAGGAGAATTTAGTGGGAAAAATTACCGGGGAAGATGGTCTGATGAATATTCCTCATGCCTCCCGCACAGAAAGTGAAGCTCCAATGGAAATATTATAATTACTGGCAATTTCACCTACGTGGATATAGATTATATCCAAGTAGGTGGATACCATCCTCCAATATGCGTAGCGCATATTGGTGAAATTTCACCTCCTTACAAGTGTTGACTGGTGTTTACTTGTGCATTTATAGTCGTGTTTCATAAACCTTTGCAGGATGTGGGGTAGTGCACGACATTTAAGTCACCTGCCTCACACCCTTGAGGTGGCTTGCAGGGTATTACACAGATATAGATATGCGAAATAGAGGAATTGAATGACGATTCTGATAAATTCTCCTCTTATTAACTTCGATGCGAAAACCTTACGTGAACACTTCGTTCCTCTGAGTGCCCAACGGACGCCTTACAAACACGTGGTCGTCCGACTTAATTCCGACGAAATCAATGCGAAGGAAATGAAAATTCTCGTTGCGTAACGGACCGTTAACACTCGCGTTAACGCTCGCTCTTGTCCTTCAAAAAGAGTGGCGAAGGAATAAAATAAAGAGCAAGAACGAAACTCGCACTCACGCGATCGAGTCTTTCCCAAACACGCCCTACTTGTGGGTTAAGGCACGGAGGAGTGGTCGAGGCGTGGGCCGGAAACCCGCGCGAAAGACATCGGAAGGTGTAAAACGTCACGAGTTGGTTCCTTCTCTTGGACGTCCCACGCGGCCCCCAAACCTGCGGTCGTCGAAGCGGAGAGAATTTTTCCCCCAGTGGACTCTCCTGTATATACACGCGATGCGAAAATGGACCCAAGGTGGTAAAGAGAAAAAGTGGGCGTATTTAGGGAGCCAGAAATGGAAGTGTTTTAAAAAGTCGTCGGGCAAGCGACCCGCGTTCCTGTGTTCTTTTTTCTTATTTTTGTTTTTCGTATTATATTTTTAGTTTTTTTTTTGTTACGCGCGGACGTAGGTGGAATGTCGGCGGGGTTCAAAATCTCCCTCCCCGAGAGAGGAGGGAATGGCGCCCTCGGTACCGCCTTTCGCCATAAATGGTTTTCGTTTCCGAATTCGCATCCATGAGATGAATATCATCCGCGTCCTGATCTTTCCCTCGAAAAATTTCGTACTAAGATGTACCCACGGGAAATGTTAATGTTTCAGGTAAATCGCTCCAAGGAAACATTTTTTTTTTAATTTCGCAAATGCTCCGATATCAAATTACTGTCTCTCAAAACCGAAAACCTATTTCAAAAACCTTCAATTCCATAAGACAATGATAACACCTTTTTTATATAAAGGTGCATCGTAAGGTTTACATACAACTGAAAAAGGTTGTAGCGAAGTTTCTAGATCCTCGTAAAATATTGTTTAGTGTATAGAAACAGAAAATAAAAACTAAATTCTTATCTCTTTTAGAATTAGTAGTAAAATTTGTTCGTTTTCAATTTTCTTTAAGTTTTTCGAACTTTTTCATTATAGTGCTGTTTCATCTAATTACTATTTCTAAGGACTGAAGAGAGGCTAGTGTAAGAACAATGAGTGTTGGAATATGTATGAATAGTGTTTTCTAATTGTGAGTTACGCTACAGGTTCGTAAACGCCAAATTTTGAACAAGAATGTCCATGAAGCAGGTATTTCTACCAAGATACCAATGCAATCCTATTGTTGAGCCACATTGGAGTAATTATGGCGGTAAACCTCAAATGCTCACACAATATCATGCGCGAACAGCACAAAATCTAATCTCTGGCTGAGTAAATACCACTGTTTCAGGCTGGATATGGTGGAAGTTCTCGATATTCATAATGAATTAAGACACTATGCCACAGTGTGGTGAAACGCGTCGTGTCAAATAAATAAATCTGTGGAAGATTACCAAGTGTCGTTATTCATTATGAACTCTGGCTGAGATTTGGGTCCATGACTTTGGGATTGAGGCTGTCTACCTTTATACAATCTATACGGCGATAATAATAGCCCTTACAATCTATTCCAATCGGAACCAGTTCATCGATCATCAAAAGCTGCCTTGAACTGGTTTGCCGATAGTCGAAGTAAAAATAAATATCCTGATTAGTCTTGAATTGTCGTAGGTATTCGCTACGATTCGATGATTATTAAGTTTACTTTTTGAATTTGGCTGCGCATGGAGTGTAATGCGGCTCTACGTTTCCCTATCATTTCAAGTCGATAAGCTTGCTCTCCTTAAGATGCAATGTTGAATGCGAAAGAAACGATAACTTGCTCCTTACGCAGCCCAGTTGTCTGTCATCTTCGCGTCTCTTGTTAATCAATAAAGCGCGTGGAACAGCTTAATGTATGATTTTCCCCTGAATGACTCATGAATGCAAAATTTCCTGTCTCTTAAGTATGCATTCAGACAAAAAATAAAACGTCAACATTACATAATCGTTATCTCCCCAATAGCAAATTGACTATCCAAAAATAATTTAAAAAACTGTGGAAGAATATACGAGCCAAACTGCGTCCATAAAATTGCAAATTGAAGTTTTAGATCCATTTTAAATAATCATCTTTAATTTTCCATATTAATAAATGAAAGTTTGTATACATCTCGAAGCGTTTCCAGACACAATCTTCAAACTAATTAGTTTGACACATAAAAATAAGAGACGTAAGCATACAAACAAGAAGGACCAGAAAACTGATTGGTTATTTTCAGATAGATAAGATAGATTCACTTTCGATCATTTGATATGCAAATATTTATTCATTTGCTGTCTTCGTTTACCCTCCAATATGTATATCAAAGGCTCTCACAAATTTAACGTGATTTGAAATGCATAGTCAACCTAAATACCACACTTTATTATTAGATGCGACTCGTTGCTTGCAACGTACTTCCGGAAAAGGTAATGCAAAAATGAAAACGGAAGCTATTATGTAATAATCACTCAAGCACATTGCATTTAACCAAAGGGAAACTAAAGTAGAACCATAAATTGGCTCTAATTATACAACTTTTCGACTGTAAACGTTCGGATGCGTATTTGCAAGAAACTGAATATGTAGCGAATATTTAACCACGGTACAACTATGCATAAATAAGTGAAACTCGATTTCCTTGAGGTGTACAAATGGATCTAATTCGTTCATTCACGAACTTTTGAACGTGCTTATAGTACAATTGCTGACGAAATCTGTTCTCAATTAATTGATCGTTGTAAGCCAAATGCAGCGCGGACCCGATATTCATTTTTTCCCACCTTGTCTCCCTTGTCTCGATCGCAGGAGGAGCACTCAAATCGCACACAAGGGCGAGAGAGCGCTTTTAACCTCAATACGGCGCGCCGCGGAATGAAGCCGAGATCCGAATTCGCGAGCACCCCTACCCCCTCCATTTCCCTGCTCCGCCAACTCTCATTTTTTCGCGAGCACCCAATGTCACGGCTCGTATGGAGGACGTTGAACTTGACATGTTGCTCTTGCGCGAAAGATTTTGTTTGATTTTTGCTCGCACCCAAGCTAGGGGGCAATGGCACCCAAGGCGCGGTAAAGTGTGAGAGGAAGGAGTATAGAGAAGGGTGAAACGTATACACAATGCCCCGCACACAACGTGCCCGCATATATATACATACATGTCAATGCAATATGCGCGCGTATACACTGCCAGTGGTCGGGAAAAAATAATCTTTGGGTGGAGTAAGTAAACATTAAAGAGTCGCTTTCACGCAAAAGGGAAGGGCGATGAACTAACTGAGGTGAAGATTTTTAACGCAAAAAATACTTCCTTAGGGTGACATGAAATGTTCCCGAAACAAAAAAACTCCTGGTTGTGCTCGCTACCATGTGGGTGAGTGTCATTTAAGTGCAACATATTTACTCCACGAGGTCGGCAACCTGCTGCCGTCCCCCGTGACCCCTTCCCTTTCCGTCACAGACCTGCTACAAGGTCACCCCCTGCTCATCACCCCCGCAAAATTCCAGTAAAAACGTCATAACGAACCCCCCACGGATTTCCGGGATCTTCTCATGAAGGCAACCTGTGGATTCCATGGAGATGCAGTGGCGTAGATAGAAATTGATCATGGGCTGGGGGGTCGATCGAAATTTTATGAATTTATAGTCTCAATTTCACAGGGACGTTGAAAATTTGTTTCAAACTTTTGAGTGACATAGGTGTAGCCATCGTTCATCCTAAAAACACGGCGAAAGGTGTTGATGTTATAGGGATTCAAGTGTTTCAATTGCCCATGTATGTAGAACCAATGGGCTTTATTATTATTAGATGATCTACCGGTTAAGGTGTGTTTAAATGGAAGAAGTATAGAAAAATCCTTTAGTTTTTTACACGTGAAGGGTTCTGTCTACCAACAATTCTTTTTTCATCTCAGCATACCTACCCTTCTTTAAAGTCCTTATAGCCAGCATACCTACCTAGTCCTACCTTTTTTATATTCTCCATAAAACCTATTCTCTTTCTTCCCCTTCCCCACTTGCCCAACATCCTCCCCTCGACTACTTTCTTAAGTAACCCATCGTCCCACATTACTCCCCTCCAACCACCTGTCTTGCATCTTCCTAATCCCATTTAGAAGTTTGATTTCCTCACCTCATTTTTGTGGAAATCATATGGCATAGGGGTTGAAAAATTATTCGTTTTTTCAATAATTAATTCATTTTACAAAAATTAATGAATTAGTTAATACATTTAATTATAGAAAATACACCAATATTTGGCGAAGATTTAAAAAATTAATTTGATGATCGTTCTTAACGCGTGCACTTCCACTTGAAGTCATTTCTCATTGATATTTATTATTTCCTTCCGTTTATTTTCCCATTGTGCCAAAGAAATGGTTCCTGTCAATATCCTTTTGTTCTGTACTGTGCTTTTTAATAAATTAGGCTCTTTAGGCATGGTGCCTATGAAAATTAGAGGCGTACAAAATCAAATGTTGAGCAAATACATAGAAGTTATGGGAATTAAAGTAATACGTTACGTTTTTGCTCATCCAGTTTACTTTATGCAGACTTTTCTACTCTCTTTGCGTGCGAAATGTTTAATAATTACCTCTACTGGTAACTTTTAATATTTCACTTTATAAAAAAGTATATATAAATAAACAATAATTGTCATAACAAATTTGACCTTTAACGATTCTCAAACCAATTTTAGGTTGAAAAAATCGTTCTCATTAATGTCCTTAATTATTTTTTCATCAAAATGATTTAAATTATTTCAAATTTAAGTACTTAAAGATGTTAATTTGAATATTATTTTAAATAAATCAAATATTGCCTAGGGCCTACGAAAAGCTTAATGGTTCCGAAGATGATATAGAAATGCGGGACTATGTTGAAGATGACTACAATCCATTCACATGATTTCTGCCTCTATATAATCGATGCTTTTAGGCACTCCATAATTCCTGCTACATTGGTCATGATTAATTTCCTCAAAAAATGACTCTCAAAATGCCGTCACATCGTCACACCTTTCGGAGTTCTTACTCAACCCTCATAGTTATAGTAACGTAATTGATTCTCAAGGTGGGCCGAACAGGTTTTCAGCGCACCGAAAAATACGCTCATTCAATGTTTCTTGGTCTCTGCTAGCCGACTTTCATGAATGGAATGTCAACAACCTTAATCCGAGGCCACCTTAAAAACAAATGCATCAACCGGTCCACTTTGTTCTGTCATTCTTGGGACTCGCTCCACATTATATAATATTTCATCAATGTGCGGACGACGGAACTGACCTCTCTCTGCCAGCATCAAACAGAAGTGTTTTTGGCTCCTTGGCAGTGACAAATTATAACTTCTCCGGGTGAAACGAGTGCATACCTTTCCTTAGCGATCATTAAGTGTGTTTGCTTAAGAATACAGATGTTGGACGAAGCATTATCCTGAGCTAGAATGTGCTTGTCACATATTGCAGTCCATGAAAATTACTTTTTCATTGGGAATTTCGCAGAATCGTAAACATAGTTCACGAGCGGGTGACTTCCGAGATTGTAAAAAAGCTTTTCGTTCGTCCAATATGAACACCGATATGTTAAAGGGTGCTTTCCATTCCAACGCATTTGCTTTCCATTCGTTTCAGACCCTACTCACCATACAGCGAGGTTCAAAACAGATCGGGAGCATAGTCGTGTGTTTGAGATTACGTTTGAGAAGAAAAGAACTTCAGTTCTTAGATTGCTGAAAATGTGCTGATTTTCAGTAAAGTCGTCGAATATGGATAATGTAAAATTTTAAATTCTCACAATCAGAGGTAAAAAGCAAACGATTTTTAATGCTTATTCTGAACGAATCTGATAAATATACACAAAGCATTTGGCCGTGACTGTTGTGCACCCACAGAATGCTTCCTACCAGCTGGTTACAAAACATTTCGCCAGCGCAAATCGTTCCATTCATCGTCATTTATAAGAGCTGACATTTTCCGATCTGCGCTAACTTCATCACCTAATGAGAAAATCTCCGAAAAAGTGACTTTAACCTCGTGGACTGCGGTCATTTCCGCACGAATGCGAGTACATCTTGGGGTTACAGGCATCGTACATACTTCGTGAGAGCATCCAGTTCTATCACATCAAAAATTAAGGTACAACCCTGCCAACCGCCGCAAATGCATCTGGCAGGGGGTGCTAGAACACTAGCCGTGAAGAAAGGAGGAAAAAGGGGAAAATTAACTGAAAGAGGGATCGATTGAGAAGTCAATTGTGTACTTAGGGCTCAGTTCGGAATTAGACATATGTTGAGGCTCCGATACTTGGAGCTCTCCGTTGTGAGTGACGGAGTTAGCGCACTTCGGAACGCATCATCGGCCTTCAGCGCACGCCAACGACGTTGAGTTGAACGATGTGCGCTGGAAAAACGCTCGGTATTCTGCCTATAGGTAGCATTCTGTGGATGCAAAGCAGTCATGGCCAAATTTTTATAGTGTAGTTATCGAATTCATTTACAAAAAATTATAAAAAAGTAATCGTGTTGCCAAAAAGTTATTTAAAACACGTTATCCATGTTTGACACTTTTAACAACAATCGCGGATTCTATAATCGAAGTTCTTTTGTTGTTTGGCGCACATAAACTCTGCTCCCAGTCTTTTTTAAGTGCGCTGCCTAGTTCGCAGGGTGCTTAGGAAGATGGATTTTTGTACCTGCCTGTTCGACAATGCGCTCTTGATTTTTCGCTCCTATCAATTTAGAAATGCTCTGTGGAGTTGAAATATTTTTTTCCTTGTCACTGAAAAACCCGCAGGAAATTTGAATGTTTCAAGCCTTTAATGCGTCTTTGGCAGAAATTGTTGACAAGTTCCGTATGCACTATCGAAATCCTGACGCTCATGACTAAACGCTCTTTCTTCCGCAGTATGAAGGCTGCCCAAAAGCATTCTCCCGCCTGGAAAACTTGAAGATTCACCAAAGATCTCACACCGGAGAGCGCCCATACACCTGTCAGTTTCCTCTCTGTCCCAAGGCTTTCAGCAACAGTTCGGATCGAGCCAAACACCAAAGAACGCATTTTGACACGGTGAGTAATTAGTATAAAACCACATTGAAGTTCCTCCATGTATAGCTTCCTAAATGCTTATTGTAAATCGAAGGGAATTCGCAAATATATGTGAAGAAAGACGTCAACATTTCAGAGCTAATTCCATTTATTACACAAAATTGCATACTATTATTTCCTAATATATTTTATTCTTATTTCCGCCACGCTCAGATTTATATTTAATTTATATTTTAGAACCAAATTTAAATTTAATGTCTGATTTTCGGCCGCTACTTTTTTTGAAGCCGGTAAAATGCTAACTTTTGAGTTCCATTCATATTAACATGGCCATAATTTATTCACCCACTTATTTTCAAATCACTTCCAGGTGCACTATTCTACTTTATTTAGAGTCTCTAAATTATTTTTCCGAAAACGAAATCTACATATTTTTGGACATCTTTGCGTCTCAGGTGTCTATCATTAGAGTTTGGGATAAGGGAGATTAGGGTTAGGCATTTAAACATTTCGGGAGATTTGAATTTCCCAGGTATTTAAATTTAACCGACTTTCATCCCCTCTTCCCTTATATTCTAGATCTAATATAGAATTTACTTATAAACTTCGAATTATTGATACGTCTCCTTTTTCTCTCTTATCCATGCGAAACAGCTCCATCCTGATTATTCAATAAAAAACAATTGCATCTGAAAAGCACAACAAACCTTGTCTTGGAGAGACTGACTACGTCTCTTTTTTTCTTTTTTAAAAAAGTAAATAGAATGTTATTCAGTTAAATCAGTCAACATCTTCTATGGGTATTTTTTTCACGGGTGTGTTTTTAACGGTTTTCTCGCTTTTCTTCCTGCAGAAACCTTATGCCTGTCAGGTGGCTGGTTGCAGTAAACGCTACACAGATCCTAGTTCCCTGAGGAAGCACGTTAAAAACCACTCACCCAAGGATCAGACACAGGCGAGAAGAAAAGTAAGTGGATCGTTTTGTTTTTTTTTCAACAAAAACTCGTTCATTTTTTTCCTGTCTCTACCAAGTTTCGTTCTCATTTCTCTTTGCAAAAATTTAAATGAATGTTTAATAACATTTCATCGAAGATAATCACTTTATTCCCCTTCCAAACTTGCCTCTTGGATTTCCTTTCTCATTATGTTTTATTTCCTTTTTGCCTTATTATCACCATTGGTTTGGTGTAGGTGGATAAACATATCATATTGGCTTGTAGATTGTTTTTTGTAAGAAACTAGTATAAAACCATTTCAAACAATTCAACTCTCAAAATATTGAAACATTTTAAAATTAATTTTAATTATTTTTAGGCAGGAATGAAGTTGGGTTTCAGACACTGATTAAAAATGCAATGATGAGAAGATCATTAGTGATAAAGCTTTAGCGAACACTTTTTTCACAAGGCTTGCATTTCAGAATAATATAATCTTAACTAAATTGGCTGCCAACAAACCATTGAAAAATAATGACGGAATTTTTCGATATTTTCTATTCAATGAGTGTCCCTGAACAGTTGGATATTATTCATCACATTTCTGCGAAATAAGTGCGCTATGATCGATCAATACAATTGCCATAACCATCGGTACCGGAAGATCATGAACACTGTAATAAAATATCCTAATCAAACATACTTTGGATTGATATTTCAGGCGAAATCCGTCGACTCAACATCTTCTTTGCGACAACAAAACAAAGAATCAAAGTGTCCTCCATCCACTCCTCCATCTCTTCCGCATGCGACGAGTGCTATGTACCAGGATTGCAGCTCAGAGATTTCCTCCTCATCGGCATCGGCTAAAGGAGCATTCGGAATACAGGAGCTGGCTTTGGAAGATGAAAACACGGCCGAGAATCATTCCACCCATAATCAAGAAAGTGTGGATGATGACTATTCAAATGGTGACCTGATTGCATATTCAAGTCAAGAAGTGGAGGACGACTTATTCTTCGACTGCTTCCAGTCACTGGAATCAATTAAACCACTGCTGAACACAGAAAAAGGTACATATAAATGTAAAAACCTTCTAGAAATTTTTCAATTATTATTTTAGACTGAACTACATAAAATGTTTTACTCATATAGTAGGTATATTTATGGCAATAGATTTTCGAATTGATAATTAAGTACTACCCCAAAATCCTCCGCAAGGGCGTGTGGCAGGGAAGGTGAAGGCAAATGCCATGAAAAGGGAAGGGTACAGGGAAGTTAATTGGAATAGATAAAGAATGAAAAGTGAGATATGTTTCAACGGATGAGCACTACACGTTGTTTTTTTACACCTACATGCGTGTTTACGAGATTTAAATTCTCCCTGTCGGTGATCACCTGGATGAGCGAAATGCATACATAGGAGTCTAACTTCCTCTGCTTTTATTGACAATTTGGGTTAATATTTCATTTAAGTATACTTTTCATTTAATTTTTACTTACTTGTAATGTAAATGACGTACTGCTCTCTTCTTGAATATGCTGCCAATTTATGGAAAAACGTGTCTTCAATTTGTTATGAACAACACGATCTTATCCCAAGTAGCAAAAGAATATTGAAAATTGATTTTAAAATTATTTCAAGTAATTTTAAAATCAAAATGTCATGAGATGGCTAAATTCATGACTTTTTCAAGATTTTAAAATAATTTTAAAATAATGTATGAGGTATTTTTCTTTCAAAGATCCGTTCCCGGTCATCTCATTTTATTGGCCACATATATATGCATTTGCAGGACGTACTGAAATATTTTTTGCATGAAAAGTTTTTTTTAACATTTCGTAGTAAAATAATATGTTAATTGTATTTAAATATTATAATATTATTATATTTTATATGTAATTTATGTCAATTTTATCTCAATTATTTTAAAATTATTTTAAACGAATTAAAATTATTTTGAAATAAATGGAAATGTATTTTTAAATTATTTTAAAAAAATTTTAAAGCCTTAATTTAGATTTTCGTAGGAACAAAGCGTTAAAATACACCAGTATAAGAATTCTCGTAGCTTCGAATAGAGTGAGGAGACCGATAGCTGTAAGTATGCATAAAATAACAGATCAAATCGTAATTAGATTTATTTACCCAGTGAAATATATTTTGCGTATTTTTAAAATACCGCGACTAGCCACGGCATAACTTGGCATGGCATATCGGTGTGACAACTGATACATCGGGCGATATGCTCCAAAGTGAAAAATTAATTTAGTTAATAATGATAAAGTTAGTCGGATGCGCTTTACATTCGGTACCTTCATCCTTCGCCCGAAACTTTGGCAACCATAGGAAGCTTGCAAACGAATCGGAGAGACTTTAGTTCAGCCAGTAAACACTTCACTGAGAGCTTTGCGTAATTAACTTCCGTTATAGGTACATTATATTATTTCTGTGTTCATTAGAACATTCAGAAATGTTCTCCTTTCATCATTTCCGCAGGTTAGTTACGCCTTGATTGAAACTTGAACAAACGTGAGGGTATTGGAAAAAATAATGCTTATTCTCAGTAATATTGCATTTATATTCATACTATGCGGCAATATAGGTTTAATGCATAATAACTGTTTTCGTGATTTGATGGCATTTCCTCAAACTATCACGGAATTGCCATTTAAAAATTAGTTCTCGAAGTTACATTATTCCTCGGAAGTGGCCAGATATATACAACTTTCTTGACGCAGGGGTTTCGCCTATCCGCTCGTCACTGACTTTCATTTACTTCGTCGATTTGGTCTTTCCTAAAAATAGGCTTAGTTTGAAAGTAAAATAATATCTGCTATGTCAACGTGACACTGCGAGGAACGAGTTTTCTTTGAAACCTTAGCCTTGCGGAGAATGTTACTTGCTGATAAATTTCAGAGTTATCTCAATTTTAATGGGGAAGCTATTACGTTCAGTTACTTCAATTTTTCACTAACCATGTACTATAAATGTCTGTTGCAAATCAATTTTTTTTGACACTATCACAACTTAATACATCACATTTATTTTTTTCAGAGAGTGCTTCCTCATCAGACCTGCCGAGTTCGACTCAGTTTGAGTTGTCTCTGGATTTGGACTGCGGTGACGTTCAACAGGATTTCTTGGAAATTGGTGTTTTAGAGAAGTGGGGTGTTACTGGCTCCAGCATGGTTGAGTGTTGTGCGACCGATGATGCGTTGGATGGTGATTTTTTAACGATTTCTTAAAAAATGATGCTTCGGTACGCCGATTGAACATTCATCTAGTGAAGTGTTTTTTTATTGTAATTCATGAAAGATTTTTCTAATCCCTCAACGTCCTGCTTCAAGAAGAGCAGAATATGTCATCAATGGAAAACAATTCAATAAGTTGACATAATTAGAATGAAGTTTGGCATTATTGTGAAATCTCTTTGTTGCGACTAAATTCGACCTTGTCTAATATAGCCATCGCATTGATGCGAAATTTGATCTCAGTGAAAATGTGATAGCGAACTTCTAATTTTCCGTGAGAGTATGAAAATTTGCTTAAATTATTACATTGTCAAATTATCCATCTCTCGTGACGATGACACCTTTCACTGCCATAAATTATTCACATTTCAAAGTATAATGTATTGTGAGAAAACGGCGAATATTTTCTGGGATTAAATGAAAGGCACTTTATGTTAAATGAAAACAAAAATGTCATGTATTAAATTTTGCGACAAAGATTTAAAAGTTGCCATTCCGTTCTTAATGTACTTCGCATTCCATTGCAAACTCTGGCAATTTATTCCTTTACTGGGACCAAATGATAATGTGCCTAACTGAAAAGTATTGTACATTTTTGTAAATACCTAAGAAAACAAAATAATTATTATTTTTAAAAGATTTTATACCACTTCTTATGTATCCGATTGGCTCCTTGATGCTTCTCTTAATATATTTTTATGATATTGTACTTGATAAACTGAATATAATAAACTTTATTCTTTATACGTGACATTTGAAAGGAGGATAAACATTAATTCTTACTTAATACCCCAAAATCCTTCCTATTATTATTAATTATGTCATAGGTTAACAAAAATAGTTTATGTTAAACTTCCTACATTTTTACAAAGAAATAAACGTTCACGCAATTAACTCATTCCTACTTCCCGCTGAAACATTTCGTTTCGCGCGTTTTTAGTTGGTTAACGGGCCGTCAGGCGGCAGCACCTCTAGAAAATCTATTTCCGTCCAAGATATGTCCTCCAACTCGCAGTACGAGGTTGTCTGAGGTGAACGTCTTGTCCCTCAAATGACAACTTCATAAGATTTCTGAAGTGACCATACCCTCTTTCTGGTTGTGTTTTATTGTTTTGAGTTGGTGGTGATTTTAGTTGGTCTTTGTTCTGTTTTAAAAGTGACAAAATGCCGGTGTTTCATACCAAAACCATAGAGAGTATTTTGGAGCCTGTCGCCCAGCAGGTGAGTGGCATTACATTTTTCAGTGATTTCATTGTTCTTTTCAATCTTCCCTTAGTATACTGTCCTCTTGTCATGGTCAGGGAAACATTTGAAATACTGCTCTCTCAAGCAACTGCCTTAGCAACTCGTTATATTTGTTGTTAATATATCGATTGAAATCTCTCCATCACAATTGTTGCGCTAGAAATATACCTAACTTTGTCTGTTGCTATTGTTGGTTGCGTAGCAGTTTCCATGGTTAGGGCTATGCTTCGGCTAATCAGCGGTACGTGTGTGCAATGAGTTTAACAATTTATTTCTACAGTCCCTGTGCCTTTGTTGGTAGTATTTTAAGTCCCATGTTTTTTAATTAGGTGTTAGGCTATTTTTGTTTCTACATTTTGTCATTAAGGTGAAGTAACTATCTGAAAGTTGGTCCAGTCACTTGCGGTGTGTTATGCACGATGCAAGCGAGAGCATGGCTGTGTTAAGACCCAATAAGGTCGTGATCGCATAACCTGTTTCTCGAAACTTTTGCCCTGTTTTGCTTCTTTCACGGGATTGAATTAGTGAGAATAGTAGCTGCTTAGCGTGACTTTTTTTCGTGGGGCACGCCCCTTTTCAGCTGTTGAAGGTTGGAGTAGGAGTTGCGTTTTATTTTGGTTATATCCTATTCATTATTAGAATATGTTGTTGTTACAAATTAGTTAAGTTTTATTTCTAAACTGTTACGGTTTCTCAGAATTATGCTTCTATTTCACGTCAAGCGTTGGTTTTGGCTGCATCCTGGAACTCTGCTGAGAGCGTGTAGTCTGTAACAGTGTCAGAAATAGCTTTGGGAAGTGAGTCATGGGAAAAAAAAGGTTGCGGGAGGAAAACAAGAAAGATTGAGAATGAATGAGGTAACTCAATCGTATGTTAGTGTCTTTAACCATTCATGAAGCAAGTGCGCTTTGATACTAAATGATTACGCCCTGGATTTTAAATATTTGTGTTTACTTGAAATTTCTTGCGAGCCTGTATTTTTTTCGGCTTAGGTTTAATTTCAGCGCTCGCCCGTTGGAAGGCGCAGTCAGACGCTCCGTTTGTTAGTACAGTTGTTGGGATAAGAATAAGTTTGATTTCATCCGTAAATGGCTATTCGGAGTATGACCTCATGCGTGTACTACACCGCCCGAGGATGAAGGGATGTTTGCGTCACTCTTTTGCCCATCGATGACGTTTCGCCAAAGATTCCCAAATATGGGCAATAGAAAGTGAGAAGTGATTTCGAGCGCGCGGTGTTTGACTGACCTACTATCAGTTGCCTTTTAAATTGAACACATGGATGGGTTAGTTACGATTTAAATTTATGAGAGCGAATGTTTAATGGATTTTTTTAATCGGTGTGATTGTTGTGTGAGTGAATGAACGCGGATGTAACGAAAAGTTGCAGGTCATACTTCCGAAATCCACGATCCACTTCTTTTTGATGTTTTTTTTTAGTTGACCTTGGGAAAATTTGATGGCGCTAACGCTCAGAAGTAGGTGGTGTTCTTCGTCATTTGGCTTGGAATTTTAAATTGGGTTTTAGATTATATTTTCCGTGTCGTGGCAGTAAAGTGTCAGTATGCTCCCTAATATGAACTATTTATTAGAACCGTTGATAGTTATTTTTCGTCAAATAGGTGGCTGTTGTGAAAACAGAAGTCATTCTTATAGGTTACCTTTCATTGTTAAGTGCTGTGGATCAGTAACTGGTGCAGTTCGTTCCAGTCCTTAAGAATTACACTTCGTGTAATTTCTTTGACCGTAGAAATAATAGAATGACTAATCTACTTTACGAGGTTCATGGAAAATACGGGTACCGAATAATAGTTTATAAAATCCAACTATCAAAAGCTTAATCATCGATAAAGATGCCCAATCTAGGACGCCGGCTGTCTCTATTCCCAACCTAAGGCGAAAATAATGTATTGTCCTTTCAATGGCTAATGATGCTACTTTACGACTGAGAAATAATGAGAAGCCCATTAATATAACTATGTATTTTGCCGTGGGTGTGATTTAAAAAAAATTCATATGACCATTTTGGCAAAATTCGAATACCCTACATATTTAGTATCCTATGTAGCCCCGCACTCCGTACCTTCTATCCGGCGAGTGGTGTAGAGCATCCTGTATTTATTTCTCGGAAAAATACCCACATAATATCAGTTTTTGAAAAAATTACTTATGTTTGGGATATGAAAACAGAGCTTTTTCCAAGGTGACTCCCATTCTCTCCATTAAGCGTATGTAATTTCAACTGCAATTTATGGAAAAAGTAGTGTGGCATGAGGTGTATCTTTTGACTGATATAAATGAAGGGCATTTTTTCTATTAGTACCCCAAGTATGAAAAAATGACATATCTTTCATTTCTGGATCTTACCTCCTTAAGAATACGATTACTTGGCAAAATAAATAGTGTAAGGAATTTTCGGGAGCTGACTTGTAAGAACCGTATGGATCTCCCAAAGATTGTTCTCCATCTCAACGATATTTAAGAATTCCCGAAAAGTTGACACCAAATCAATTTGTTATCAGTTTACAATGCAATATTATGCATGGCAGCTGTGCTGAATATATTTGTTTTAATCATGACGTGGAAATCAGGATATTCCAAATTTAGTGAAACCATGTTGTTATCACGAAATTCAATGCGGCAATATTTTCCTTATTTTCTCGCTATTGGTTTATTAGAATAGTTTAGACAATCTCACAAAACTGCTCATCGTCTGTGCACTCAGATTTGCACTTGTTACTCCAGACGATGCATTGAAACGCTCGTACGCAATGGTGTCGGAGATCTACATTTACAAAATACCCTGCAAGCCACCTCAAGGGTGTGTGGCAGGGGTTGAGTATTCACCAACATGCATTACACTATACCCTAAAGTTAGTGTAACTACGACTAATTATACATTAGCATAAATCGCTATTGCTTGTCACGAGGCGAAGCCTCACAAGCATGCACTACACTACAGATATTATCACAATGGAGAGGGACCGTTAATATATATGTAAATAAAGATTTGCATTCCGTGCGTTTTTTTTTAAAGTACGGTGGTAATGATAGTGCAGAATTCGAATGAGAAACGCATGCGAATGTGTCAATTATTTCTAGCAGCGCTCCCTCATTTTTTGCTGAGAATCATCTGAACACGGAGAACCCTTTTCCTCTTTGTCTTGTCTGTAGAACGTGTGTGATTGCCATGGAAAATATATTTTTCAATTTGCAAACATGTATGGGTGATGTAATAAGAGGATGCCATTGGGATGTTACTTTGATCATGGATTTAAAGATGGAAAATACATTCCTACGTATATATGTACACGCTTTTCCCTTCCGGGGTAGGCACATGCGAAAAAGTTTAATTCTCTAAAGGTAATAGGCCTGTAATTATGACTCTAATGACTAATTATGCTTTGATACTTTCCTCCACACTGCCCTATCCGCCAATACCTCTTTTGCTTCTGTTACTCACATATTGCTTCATACTCGCCCTCCTGTTCTTATGACTTCTAATATTCCTTCTCTTAAGAGTATCTTCCACAACTTTCACCCATAACTTTCGTGGTCTTCCCCACCCTCTAACACCATTCACTCTTCTATCATAAATCAGGTTCATTATTCTACTCAGATCCAATCTCTCGACAAGGGCAAACCAACGGAGCACTCTACTTTCATACATGTCCTTATCCGAGCATCCATTCCACATTCTTTCATCGCCCATTCTTCCCTAACCCTATCCATTCTGCTTTTACCGCAAACACTTCTCAGATACTAACAGGGAAAATACTCGCTGCCAACTCTTTTTTTCTTCAGTTGCTTGCTGAGCACAAGGTCGCCTCCTCACGATCTGCAATGCTGATCGAAGGACAAGGTTGAGATCTCGACGATCTCCATAATTGAACGTTTTAATTGAAAAAAGTCTTGCTTTCACGTTCTTCTTCCATACCTTTCCTGTAATATGTCCACGTTTCGAAATAATGGGATAGAAATTAAAAGATTAAAGATTCACCCTGGTACCTTAAGAGATTAACGGCAGGTTTCTTGTCCATGGCGACGGTGTGATTGGAGTGACATACGCCCATGCAATCCACGCCCAAATGCTACCCACGTCCTGCTGGTGGCAATACGCTTCAAGAGAAACTGGCTCTTAAAGAATACCATATTCATGAGATCGGGGAGCCGTTACAAATAGTAGGCTTTGAATGAATTAATCCTCTCAATGCTCTGAATTAGGTTACTAGAAAAATTCACATTTCAGGAGTTTCAGGTCGTCATGGTGGATATTTTTTACTCCTACACGATCTTTAGGACAGTCAAAAACTATTAAAGAAATTCACTGTTAAACATAAAAGTTCACCGATTATTTCTTCCTGCTCACCACTCTCGGCTGCAATCAGAGCAGATCAGGAGCACTGATTTGAAAACACACCGCAGTAATCATGCCTCACCTTTCCCAAATCCTTTCTACTTTATTCATCTTTTTAACTGCTGGTATACTAACACCCCCTGCCACACGCCCTTGCGGCGGCTCGCAAGGTACGTGGGTTTTAATCTAAATGTACTTTAATTTGATTTCAAAATTTACTGAATGTCAGATGAATGCTTCACTAAGAGTAAGTGTTGGTAAACTCTTGGTAATGGAATAAAACTCGACGAGGGGGTAGACGGAAAACGGCCTGGAAAAGACCTGTAGAAACGCAATAGAACTTATGAAAACATATTTCTTAATATTCAGAAATATATTTTTCATAGAAAAGATAAGTAATTCTAATCGAGGATCTGAGTGAAGATGACCGAATCAAACAATCCTTAACAGCTACGTTGCAGATCTGACCCGATCGTTAGCGTCTGCAAGTTCTACTTTCCTTGTGCATCAGTGGCTACTTTAGGCTCTTGCGAAAACTGTTATCGACACCGGAAGGTAAACATACGATAGATGAGATAGAAGTTACCGGTGAAGAAAAGAAGGATAGGAAAGTTTTCCATTCGCTGAGGATGTTACTACTCCGTTACCAAAATAATGGCATTGATGTTTGAAGGCTTCAGTCCCATCTATTCCTCTAATCTGGGGAAATGCAGTTTGGCTAATGCGCTGAATTTTTCTCATTAAAGGTTGAGAACAAATACAGAAGTAACAGTATTTGTTCCCAACAGTTTACTCGGATGTGTGAAAGGTGATCTCAGTGGAAGTGCTTGAGGATCCAGTGGAAGGAATTTTGCAGACGTGTGGACATAGTTATTTCCAACAATCACTGTGAATGTTTATTACCTAGGATGTGGGTCTGTGTGACCTTCACTTTTGATAGTAAAAGGTTTATTCTTGCATGTACATTAAGTTGTGGGTTCCGCGTAGCATTTTCCGAAGTTGAAGTAGTGGAACTACCACAAAAGATTGGTCATTCATTGACTTTAGCGTACCCTTATGCGACCTTTACTACTTAAAGGTATTACGTTGGATTTTGCGAGTATGAATGCCTTATTAAAATGGGTGGTTACTGAAGACTTAGCTGTCGGAAAATTCGGAATTGGAAGAAAATGATAAGTGCGTATTTTTTTTGTGGGAGGTTTGCAGTGGGATCGTAAGTTGACCTACGGATACGTCCCGGTGTGTACGTATTTGATCTGAATTGAACGTAGTTATATTTCTCTGACACCGAACAAGATAATCCGGTGTCCCAATTAACGTTCCGAAATGGTTTCGTAAAATCCACGTTAGACGCGAAAAACTGTATTCTCTAGAATGCCAGAATGATGTTCGTTGACATTCTGTCTCATCCTCGGTTTTAGTCCTCTAGCTACTGCCATTTTCAAGTAGGGTATAGGTCAAGTTCTGATTTGTTTACAGGGTTATAAGAATAAACTTGATCGTGGCAGGATTCACTTCGTAGAATTTAATTATATAAGTACTCATGATTAAAGACAAACATTGTACTTTTCTACAAAATGTTAATGTTCGACTCGTTTCACCGCTTTACGTCATCGTCAGGTATGGGCTATAAGAATATGAAGTAACGTCGTGGTTTATCTTTTGCTAGACCACTAATTCGTGTTACATAAATAATGATTCTTTTAGATTGCTTCTCAATTATTAAAATACAGTTTTCCTCATGCCTTCCTGCCCCTTTTATTTCTGTACGCTAGCGTAAGCGGGTCGCGGTTTCCAGGGAGGAATAAGTATTTTCCAATTACGCCTTTATATCGGCTGCGCATGTATTGCGCTGTAAACAGACGCATCCTCAACTCGCTGTCTTCTCTATAGCTTAAAACAGCGGTTTCAAACCAGGGGTACACCCTTGGATGTTTAGGGGTACGCAAAAAAGCTGATTAATGGCGGAAGTGTAACATGTATATTCCTTATTGCGCGTGAAGTGGTTGGGATACCAAGGGATATGCCAAGGGGAAATATACTACCTAAAGGGTACGCAAGTATAGAAAGGTTGGAAATCGCTTGCTGTCTGCAGCCGTCTTTGTATCGTGCCGGTATGGCCACGCGGAATGTCGAACATGTCGAAGGTTTACATCCCGTATCTGGCGTGGCTTTCGTGTTTTCTATTAACTGTGCTATTTGAAGTGAAATAATTACTTTCGGGATTCCCCGCGTCTTGGTTAGTTAAAATCCCAAAGTTTCTTCTCCTCTGCCGGAGATTACATCAGGGGTTACGAATTGTTTGTGTCGTTTATCCCTGTTATAAATTAAGACTACCTAATGAGAGAAGCTCTAGAAATCAGGAAAAGTGAAAACAACATCAACAGAGACCTGGGGCAGAAAATGAGTGAGTTATGGCTACCTGTAATTTCTGGAAAAAAGGTTCCCAAAATTTCCATTCTCAATCCCATATTCCCCTCCCCCACCCTCTTTCATTTATTTTTTTCTAACGGTAGCCAGGTTTATGAGTTACTTGTCTAGTGTGAATATCACCGACCGCTTGGATATAAAATGGAAGTTTCTAGGTTTTCGCGTTATTATCTGATCACTCCTTTTTTTCTTAGGAGCTCTTTTCATAGTAATAGGGATGAAGGGCTGATGGGAAGTAGCCCGGCTTCCATGAGGCCTCTCTTTCGCCCCACCTCTTCGTAATGAGGTAACCCAGTTGGTGCCCCGCGGGGCTTATAGCCGGCTGATGGATCATCCGAGTAGCTTCCCTCTGGGTTTTTTGGGATCGCCTTCACTTTCCCCCTAACCCCGACATCACTCAAGCAATCACAACCCGACTTTGTGACTCCATGGCTCGTGCGAAAGTTGATGTAGGCACCGAAAGGCGAATAATTTTCGTTCTTGAAATGAACCAAATTCAAAGGAAAGCCGCCCGAATCGTTGATAACTGCTACAAGCGAACAGAATGTACCACTCAGCTGATGGACCGGCAAGGTTGCGAGCCTCAACGCTAGGCTAACGTTTGAGGACTTGAAAATTACGCGAGTTTCAAGGTGATACGGAGAATATTATTTTAACCCCGAACTTCATCTCAGGAGCCAATAAAAGCTACGGAATTATATAGGTACTCTGCTGAAGTGATGGGAACAAAAATTCCTTCTTTCCTTGCTCCATTAGTGACTTTGACGAAGACAGCAAGGCACTAAGACACTTCATTAAGGTTCAGTTCACTTTCGTACAGTCCCTCTTTCAATACCTTTGCCCAATTCCCTCTCTCACTCATGATTGTTGTCCTAAAACCGCCTGCCATAAGTATTTGGCGGCTCGTTGGGTAACATGTTGAGTTTTACATCAAGATTAGGAGATGCCTGGTGGAAAAATCATTTGAATACCGCGGGATCCGAACCCGGTTCTCGCAATCACCGGTGTGTAAGTTCTTAATTTCTCATAAGGCCAGTGTACTCCATGCATTAACTTGTTTTAGTGAATGTGAGGACAGTCATTCATTAAAAATTGCATCGTGGAATTACGTCAACTTGCGCGAGGAAAAATATTTTAATGAATAACCATTTCTAATTCTGTAAATGTGTTCTTTAGATTAAAGAAAGTTTGACTAACCGTTAAAGTGTATTGGCATAAGTTAAGAGTAGGTGGAATAATTTTAGTTTATAGGTTAGCATTTTGGAGGAAACCGGTTTTAGGAACGACGGCATTAGAATGAAAATGGTTATATAGCTAAACAAGCGTTTTCTTGGAAAAGGCAATTGAAGAGAGATACTCTTTTAAGTAAAAGCACGAAGAAAAGACTAGTCAAATCCTTACAATGGAGTGTAGTGTGGTATGGTTCCGAAACTTAAATGATCAAGGATAAGATGGGTGGAAAGGAAGATGGACGAGGAGTTGATGAATATGGTGGAGGAGGAAAGGAGTTTTAGGCGAGGGGGAGTTTGAAGGAGGCTGTAGAAGTAGTTGCAGGGTGTACTCAGGGTTAGTGGGCTGTTGAAGAGAGTGATGGAGGCAAAATTTTGTGCAAGAAGGGAAGAGGTTAAAGACGCATGGATATTTTGGACGCCTCGATCCTGGGGTGGGAGATACACAGTCGGTGCGCTCTTGGTCAAGTTGACCCCTGCCGACGTTCTAGTGCTAGTGATCCATGGAATCTGAAGGTTGGGAGTTGTGTAGAAAAGATCGTTGATCCTACCTCTTCTCATTGGTATAATACCTAGAAGGAATTAGTAATGGCAAGTGTCCTCGAATGTACCCGCGTCAATACTTATATCGTGGAAACAGAGCTTAATGCATGCGGCCGTAAGTAGGGAGAATAGGGTTGGGATCCCGGTCTGGTCAAATGTTTTTTAATGGCGAATTACCTCGGTTTGGTGTTATATCTTGCATTTGTGCGAAATATTGCGTGTCATACCATTTGTACAATGTTTTTCTCTGCCTATGAGGCCAAGTATACATGGTGTATAGAATGAAAGGAAGACAACTGTAGGTACTCGTAGTACTGTGGATGCCTTAACGTCATGAAATCTGAAATAACTGAATCAGGAAAAACTCGAAGAATTATACTTTTTAATTTCCGGTGAAGTTATTGCTAAAAAATTGGCGATAAAAAAGGTAGGCACGTACAATATCAGTTCGTTGAAAGCACCTTTTCGTCATTACATAAGAATTTAATAGCAAAATTATTTAAAAAACTACGTATTCCCTAAAGACTGACAGACAAAAGAGAGAAGGCTCCTCTAAAACTAGATTTTTCTTGACATGTTTTTAGGAAAATAGATTAGAAAGAGAGGTTTTCAAGCATAATATGCGTAGTCATATCTTTATAAACGGTCATTTTATATGGTTACTCATGGGTGAAGCCATTTCTTTAAAAGATGCTGTTGAATTTGTCACAGACGTTTTATTTTACTTTATTTTCTGTCCGGAATAATTCTATCTCTGCAAGTGGTTAGCTCTGTTATGAAGTCTGTTTTTAAAATGAAAAGTTAAATTGCAAATTTATAAACATTAGAAGAAAAAAGTGGAAACAACGAAACGTAAGATATGTTTTATGGATTAGTGTCTCTTGTTATTACTGTAGTCGTGATTTAAAATTTACAATTGTAAGGAAAGACTCACTGTATGTACACCCATATGTTCGGCGATGTATCTTTCTTATATTGTGGTCGTTATTTGGTCTACATATGTGATTTAGAGGCAAAAAAATATCCTTCGTGTAATTCTGAATCTTGTGTGATCTAATTTTTTTAGTGCATAACTATAGTTGAATCAGCGTCTGGTTTTTCCTCAAATGATAGTGATTTCACGAACATTTTGTAAGGTGAACCTTCTTCGGATTTAGTTATACTGGGTGTGCGGAAAAGAGAGCAAACGTTGCAGTGCTTCAATTTAACATGCCGCTACGGCTATGGTCATTTTGCACTTCCCGGGCGAAGTATTCGATATGGAGTGAAGCGTTGTATGGTGTATAAATGTGGACTTAGAGAAAGGATGTTGAGAATAGGCTGCGGGTGTTTTAGAGATGTTGGCGTGGAGGAGAAAGAAGAAAGTACGGTGCACGGAAGGAAGACAATCGAGGAAGTGCTTGGTATGGTGGTTGAGGAGTGGAAACTTCTGGAGGAGATTAGGATGCAGAGTAGGTAGTTGAAACAGTTATTGAGGGGTGAAAGCCTGCTGAAGGCCGTGATAGAGAGGAGGATGTTGGGTTAACAGGAAAGGGTAAGAATAATATAAGGCATTGAAGAAAGGTTTGGACGTATGCTGAGATGAATAAAGAAAGTTTGTAGGTAGATGGAGGTCTGCGCCTGTAAAAATCTAGAGGATTTTACTCTCTTCAATTTAAACCTACCTAAACCGGTAGATTTTCGTGGTAAAAAACTTGTATACAGGTACAACTGCTCTCGGACGAATGGAGGATCGCCCCTCCTAATTCGAGCTCAGCCTAGCAATACTTAACTGATACTATTAGTTATATTTGATGATTGAGTTTCCTTCGCAGCAGACCGTTGCAGTGGTGAGAGGATAATCAGCTTAGGAAGCATTTACAAAAAGAATGGAATTGATGAGAGGGCCAAAGACATGAAGAAAAGGCTAGTTTAAGTTTTTATGTGGAACGTTTTAATGATGGGGAAAATATCTGCCTCGATAAAAACAATGGTTACCGCTGAAAGGAGAGATCCAAGAATTGTGACAAAGCGGAAAAATATACTGAGGCATCTTTCTCAAATTGAGTGTGCAAGAGGGCTTTCTGGGACACCCATTTGATGTAAGAAGTACTACCAGGGGTGGAATTACGGTGCCTTTTTAAAGCGTTGTTGCTATCATTATCCTAAACGCAATCCGATCTAGAATAGCAATGCTCGCAGTCACTGTCCTAGGTGCGCCCTCCATCAAATAACACTAGTGATTTAAAGCATGTGAAAAATTTGGAAGGATGGCGATCACATTTTTGCTCTCATGAGCGCAATTGAAAAATAACGATTACGCAAGCGCACGCGTTTTGGAGAACCATCTTCACGCTCCTCGTTTATGAACTGTTCCTCCGTTTGGAAGTTTAATAACCAAAACACTGGATTATGTTTAGAAGTTATTCCCATACACTTGATAAACTGTTGGAGATAATAATCGGGTTTTATATCAGCTGTTTGGTAGGTTAATATATAGTCCTCACCTATATTACCCCTCTTAGGTGTAATGTTTTTTACTTCTTTTACCCTCATGCCGGCCATCGAGTCCCTCTTATAACCCATGCCTCTCCTTGTGTCGTCTAATACTTCTTTATTCCTCTTCACTCACCAATCGTTCTCCCCTTTATCATTTTTTCTCTTTTAACGTGGTATCATACCTCCATCATCTTTTCTGCCTTCTCCGAATATGCGCAACTAATTTACTTTCCTCTCCCAACATATTTAAAGCTCCCTCTTCCGTCTTCTTCGTTACCCAAATTTATCCTCTCCATTCTTCTCCACGCCCTCATCTCAACTCTTGTCTTCACTTCAAGTCTGCGCTCATCTTTACGCCAGAGCCAAGCTTCCGATCCATACATTGCCAGTCTTTTCTTTGTGTCCCTGCTCGTCAGCCCTCACATTTGAATTTTTCATCAATTTTATGAGCTCCGCGAACTTGTCGCGGTTTTGCCTTAACGGAGTCACCCGAAAGTGCACATAAGTGCGAAATTTCCGCAGAGGAAAAAAGTCATCCGCCTCGACCATTTGTGGAACCCTGATCCCTCGATATCGCGATATCGACAAAAAGCCTGTGGGAAGGAGGCCTCGTTAGCTTAACTAGTTAAACCACACGGTGTGTGCGATATCGAGGGGTCCGGGCTCGAGTCGCGATATAAGCGGATGATTTTTTTCTCTGTGGAATTTTCTTACCTCTCATAAATCTTTTAATTTCCATTTATTATAACTCACCGTCCGTTCCGTCTTGGTGATGCAATTCTAGATCTGATGTTCCAACTAATAAACCCATTCTACAAAATATTTCATAGGTAGATATATTAACTGAGTGAGGAGGAAATAAAATTGATTGTTGAAATTCGTTGGAGACCGAGTCTTTAGCTTTAAGAGATGAGAGAACTTTGTATTATTAGAAGAAAGGACTGGCGTTTTGGACTTCATGAATTTTAGCATAGCCTATGAAGAGCAAAGAAGGGAAATAATGTTGAGAAAACGGTATATTTTTAGAGAAAATGCTATCAAATCGTACGCCATTGAAGAATTCTTGTGAATACAGAAGCTGCTTAAAAACCTCCTCGTATCGGAAGATTACTCATGAACTTGCAGCATACGACAAAAAATGAACCTCTTCAGCTTAAACAGCTGTGTGTATCAATATCTTTTTGTAAAGTAGCGATTTAAACTGCTATCTGTTTTTACGGCTCAGTATCTACAAATCTCACATTCAATGGTACAGTGTGTGCGCTTGATCAATAAATGGGGTTATTTGCGCTGAAGACAGGTTAGGCTGCAAAGGTGGGTTTTTATGGGAATAAAGGGTATGCGGCGAGAAACCCCGCGTCGGTGTTAGCCGACCATGAATGGAAGGTGCTAAAGGGTCCGCAGTTTAATGCCCCACCCGGCGGTGTTCTGCTCTTGAAGTGCTCTCCAAACGGCACCATAAAGGGGTTGGAATATCTGTGTAAAGTTTCCACCGGCGCAGAGATTCGAACCCAGGCCCGCGGGATGGGATACCAGCCCTACTAAATATGTCTACTGGCTTCTGTAGGATCTTTCTACTGACTCCATTAGAGATATACTGTACTTTTAATGAATTCTACTGCATCGGAACTGTTTTCTACTGTTTGAGGTGAAACAACTGCTGACTTATAATGCTTTCCAACTTATATGTGTATATGCTGCAACTGGTTAGATTATGTCATATGTGCCAAACTGTTTCTCTGTTTAAGGTGAAGTATGACTTCTGAAGATTTCCAATTAAGATATGGGTGTGCAGCCCTTGTTCTGCTACCAGCAGACATATTTGTGGGAACCTATTTTTGTTATTTATCTACATCCTAACCAGAGGCAAACATGATAATATATTTTTTATTTTGTTTTGATCCTTCTCCTATGTGTCCTTTTATAAGGACATTAATGTGTTACATTGCAACCTGCCCTCCTCGACAATTTTTTAAAGTTTCAATGGTAGTTTGAATTTAGCTAACTTCATGTTAGCAGGGTAGACATGTGCTAGAAGATCGCAATCCATTTTGTTCCAAATGGTCTGATATTACTTCGAACGAAATAAAATCGATCGCCTATTCCATGATCCCACGTGTTGCCGGTTAAGGCAGACCCCGCGGATTGTTTAGTCGGCGTCTTGCTATTCCTTAAAGGACAGAGTGTTCGGACGAGGAGCTTCGGTGCTTTTATAGATGCTGTGCTGAAATTGGCTGTTACTCTAGAACTGGTTGAACTCTGTTGCGATTTTTTAAATCTCAGATCCCATCGTTCTTTAATCCGTTTGACTGAGTTCAAGTCCATTAAATGTGAATTATATTAAGTTTCGGTCCTGTTTCCTTAGTCGTGCTCGCAGTCGTTCTTTGGATTTTGTCGCTACTCTTTATTCGTGAAATATTTTTTTACTTTTTTCCATCATCCACAGTCTTTCAACCCTAAGATGGGTTAACTGCATCCTTACATTCTACTATCTCAAGATACCACATAACATTCCTGTTCGTCTTTCTTTGTACTTTCTTCGTTTTTCTTCTTTGTCCTTCATTCATCCCTTAATACTTCCTCTATTATCCCTTATAGTATATTTCTGACCAATTTATTATGCGTCCTATTTTGCTCAAATTTTGCTCAGCATATAGTACTATTCGGCTATTTTGGATGCCTCTTATATTTGCTCTATTTGTCCGTCCATTTTATCCTCAGCATCCGTATCACCCCAGGTTTCAAAGGTTCAATATTGTTTTCTGGTCCACTTTTCTGATTTCGGTTGCACTCTACTCAGACAGAGATTGCCTCTGCCCAAATGAATGTTTTAAATGTGGTGATTTCCAGTATCCGTTGTCTTCTTTGATATTAGTATCTGCCTCTTCATCATGAGCATCTTCCTCGTAGTTCGTATGCTCTCTCAGTATTTTCCAAATTTAATTTTCTACCAAATGATACGCTCCAATTTTTCGCCGATCGCACGCATTTTTTGTACGCAACATCTTCCTATTCGTTGTTTTTGCCAAAAGTTTTAGGATTTACAGCGCATGGAAACGCGGAAAGCCCGGCCAGACGCTACGTCAGCGCTCGGCCCAGCTCAAAACATTCGTGTTCTTTCGTGACCACAAATTTTAATGTGGTTAAGTAGTAACCGCCAGTTGATGAGTTCACGCCGTAAAGGATGTCATGGAGATGGAACATTCACGCCTCGCTCTGGACCATCCTGCTGATTACGTCACCCTTCGGGCACTCGTCGAAATTGCAATTCATCTCTGTTTTTACCGTGCTCTCTTTGTTAAGATCAAGCCTCAATTTTACCCCACCAACCTAATAATAATTTCCTACCACGAACGCAAAATCAAAACATTTTCTTCAGTAGCTATTACCCAGTACAAAACGGTCCACATCACACAGTCATGCGCAACAAAATCCAACCTAAAATCCGCATCCATACAAGGTTATAAGAAACAAGTGAATCACTATTTGCATAAACACCATTTTGCAACATTACCGAATCACTGGAAATTATATTTGCTGATATAGTTATAACTGAAATTGCTTCCGAGGCATAAAAAAACCTTACGAATGCCGAGTTCGCCGATATGAAGATATCCGCAGTATGCCCAATATCCTTTGTGATCTATTAGTAATTAAAAACTATTTCCTTTGTAAAATGTATATATATCTTCTATTCTTTTTTGTTTTCCTTTTTCGCAATATTTTGTGATGAGTTATGTCATTTTGTTTCCCTTTAAAAATGAAAATTTTCTGTTTTTTATCCTACGTTAATATGGGGCTTCAGCGACCTTCCAATTATTATAATCAATTCGATCGCAGTAACAACATCGCAGTGCGTTGTCACTGACGTCTTGAAAGATAGCTGCATATAAAAAAGCTGTCATTTTCTGCAGAAAGTGTACGCTCAATTGATTCAAGAACTTTGGGTAGGTTGTATTTTAAAATGAAAAGTCTCATAAAATTTTATTTTTCCGTAATTTTGGCGTTGCGATTTCACATACATGGGCTGGAGTTTTCAAGGGTACGTTAGGTGTACGTAGAGATGGGCCACTCTGACAATTACCGCGGTAGTTTTTCTTAATTTACCATATCCCTTGAAAATCACCGTAATTTTTGTTAATTTTCTAGATACTTCACCTATGTTTGAGATTATTTTTCGTACAGATAAATTCCCAACATATTCTTTTAAGCCAAGTCCACATTTCCTACGTGTTTAATTATAAATTGAGGCATGTAAAACTCATTTTTGGAGTATATTACTTACATTATAACATTATAGAATAATGTATTAGACTATTCTTTTTGAAAATTTCTCATAATTTGACAAAAGAAAGCGCCAGATTGCGTGTTACTTCCGTATTTATTTTTACATTTTTTTAAATTTATTATAGATTAATATTGCATTCGGAATGATTAAAACATCGTAATTCCTGTTCTATTGCTATCGGCTTTCTTATTTAGCATTGCATTTGTGTTAAATGCTAATAACAAAAAAAATACTGGAAAATTATGGTAATTTTCTAAAATTACTGTAATTTACAGCGGTAGTTTACTTCGGATGAAAATTACGATAATTTTTCCATCTCTAGGTGTACGGCGAATAGTCTCACAGCCTGTTGCCGCGAGGTAGTTCTCACGGTTGAATATATCTACGAGCACATGCTCAATCGGCTCGACGTTGAATAACCTTTGTTTCCATTGTGACGTTATT
Organism: Pyrrhosoma nymphula; assembly: GCA_963573305.1. Taxonomy (NCBI): domain Eukaryota; kingdom Metazoa; phylum Arthropoda; class Insecta; order Odonata; family Coenagrionidae; genus Pyrrhosoma; species Pyrrhosoma nymphula. Next base: position 40,243,165 of record OY754337.1, read on the forward strand.
TTCACTCAAAAGCAAAGTGCATATTAATATTCTACGAGTCCATGGCGTCCTTGGATCGGGGGAGCAACGCAAGTTGCTTGGATGGGGGTGTCATTCTCTTAGGTGACGGCGAGTGTAAGTAGTTATGACTGTTGAGGGGGGATCGACTGGTTGCTGCGGTCATTTGCGTCATTAGAGGGGGGGGGGTAAGTCTGTAACTTTTGTCGACCGTCGTCAGTTGTCTCCTTTGCGGCATAATGCTCGTCGGCGAGTCTATAGATCACATTTTCGACAATATGGCAGCCGCGGCTGAGCTCAACAACTCACGGTTTTATAACTTTTTAGCGCAGTGAGTATTGACATATTTCAAATTTTCTTATTGTGGGAATGTGCGCTTCGTGTGAGAGAGTAGCCATTAAAAAATTCGCTAACTTCGAGTGAAACCAGACTCCAATAGAGCTAAAAGAATATACCCAGGTAAAAATGTTTGGTTTGTAACTCCGCTGTGACTGGTCTGTAACTAGTGTGGATCTAGGTCTGAGACTGGTCTGTAACTGGGAAGAAATTGAAACGATGTTCCAGACCAGTTTGGTCAATCAAGTAGAACTTCTGGATCAGCACCCGGATGTCCTTGATTTCCCCCCCTTTGGCCAGTTGCAAAGTGCCATTTGATGTAAACATCACCCAAAATTATTCTTAGCAAAAGCTTCACTAAAAAAAGTTGCAATCAGAATCCAGATCAGTTACAGACCATCAAGTATCACAGTGCAGTTCCAGACCAGTTCCTTTCACTTTCTAAATTCCAGACCAGTCCAGTCCGGCTATAGACCACTTACAGACTAGAAAATGCCCTTTCAGAGCAGTTGCAAACCAGTTCCAGATTAGTTACAGATGTGCGGAATAAATTGAAAGGCAGGACGCCAATTTACAAAGTTCCTTCAGTTTATTGAGAAGTGGACTGTATGTTACAAGTCCGGTCGGGCAGCTGCTGCTGGCTGATGTGAAGGCGAGAGATGAGAGTGAGATGGAGTGAGAGCAGGGCGAACAGACCTGATGGCGGCAGGTAGGAGGCGCAGCACGCACATGTGCCCGAGCTACCTCCTCCCACTGCGCAAGTCCAAACCCAAACAGGTGGGAGGTACAAAAACCCAAACAACAGACTAAATGTTTTTACCAAATATTTATATTTTTACTATAGTGTCCACCTTATGTGCACTTATACCCTCACTTATATCTAGGGTTGTCAATTTAGGTACGGGGTACCCTGTTTTATGTAAAATAAATGTCCAAAGTCGCTGACATAATATTCGACATCGCCAAAATTGTCGAACATGGACAAAAACCTTTGCTTGTGTTATATCTATTTTGTGAAGAGTAATATGTCACCCTCGTGAATGTTCATCTAGGCTGCATGGGAGACAATTGGCGTTTGACAACAGTCGACAAAAGTTACAGGCTTACCCCCCAGGGGCAGGAGAGTTATTTGCATTTAGTTATCGGTTTCATTGAGTGAGGTGAGAGTGGATAGTTACATGGGGTTGCAGATGGGGAGGTGCAGAGGGAGGTCACTTTCGACAGTTGCACCTTCAAGGTTGGACAACCGGAGTTATATATGTATACAAAAGATGTAACTCTGCTGCAGTGAGAGATCTTCTTGATTGTTAATTTATCTAGTTACCCAAAACTAGTTTGGTTGTAAGTTGTGAGAATGCACAGGTGCAAGAACTGGTAAACTGTAAAGTAGTACATGTGCAGTAGCACTACTGAAAACCTTAGAAAACAGTTGCTGTGCAGTAGACATACTGGAAGGAGTAGCATGTTCCAAAAAGCCTATAGGCTGGAAACATTAGGTGAAAATTCAGCTGATATGCTCGGAGCCCTGCAGTAGTGGAGGCCTTACCCCAGGTTTTGTTAAATTCACTCTGGAATATAGTATAAACTTCATATATAAAAACAATTTAAATGTGAATAAATTTTGTATCTGTCATCTTTTTGATCAAAAATTTTCTTTAGATCCTACTTACTTATTCATCTTTTTATTTACTGAAGCCCCACTCCATATATATGCAAGCAGGGTCTAAATGGCAACCTTCTGCATAGTTGGTCAGACTAAGTTATACTATAGTTGTATTCTTCCCATCCTGAGAGCCTGAGTTTGAGTCCCACACTATTGGAGATTTGCGGTTGACTCTTGATCCCTACTAGGGTGTCTTTTGGAGGACACTTAAAATATGGTACATACTGTATCCATCGAATCGGACATTATCCTGTGATCCCCTTGGTGACTTTTGTTAACACCTTGAAGACAGGACTTTTTTTGGTAATTGTGAAGTAGACGGACTTATAATATTTTTTCAACATTTATTTCTAATGCCTTCCAATACGTTCTACAACTTTATCTGAAGCCTCAAACTGGTTTTCTGCTAATGGTATGGTTCTAAATAATGATAAAACTCAAGTCACTGGTCTTCTCATTAAGTACCACAACTAATCCCCTGAGCACCATTAAGTTACTTGGATTTGAACTCGACCAAAAATTGACTTGGGAGCCACATGCAGTAGGCACACTTGGAAAATTGTCCAAGGCAGCTTACATGTTACGTAAACTTAAATATATGATTCCAAAAGAGTACCTTATTCATGTATACTATGCCTTATTTCATTGCCACATTAATTATGGTATAGAACTATGGGGCCACTCACCATCCACAAATAGTTTATTTAGGATGCAAAAAAAGGCAATCAGGATAATTTCATTTTCACACCCAAGAGAGCACTGCAAGCCCCTTTTTTGTGAGTTGGGTATTATGACTCTACATAGCCTGTATATATACAAATGTCTATGCGATGTAAAAGAAAATCTTAGCTCATTTCAGAAAAGGTCAAACTTCCACACCCACTATACCAGGAACAGTGATGACCTAGATGTCCCTTATTGTAGGCTAGCCAAATATAGCAATTCTTTTAACATTTTAAAAATACGTCTTTTTAATAGATCGCCCCCAGAGGCAAAAGATGTGTGTGCCAAAATTTAAAAAAGATATACGTAACTGGCTAACAAAAAAAGCATTCTACTCTGTAAACGAGTTTCTTGATTGTGAAAATATGTTGTCCTTCACAGATATATAATCTTTTGCCTTGCCATATGTATTTTAAGTATTTGTGTATTTACTTGTTTTATGTAAACTATTTGTATATGTAATTTTAAATCACTTAACTTTTGTATTTATTATGTATATGACGAAGACTATTGCAAATCCATTTTGTTTAATGTCCAATAAAATTATTATTATTATTATTATAACTATGAAAAATATTTTTTTTGGTGCGCTGATGTGAAATAACCCAGATATTTACGATTTTCGAAAGTTCTACTTTTGCATTCAAGAACAAGTTTTGCGATCTGTGAGAGCCACACGAGGTGTAGATTACGTCGAGACAATGGTCTGAGTCACTCGAGAAAGTAGTGTGAGTCACCTAGATCCACTTTGACTTCAGTGAGCTTGCTTAGCATTTAGTTCGTTATTCGGTGTAGTCCACGCAACATGAGTGACAATTGTGAATCGGTGTGCAAGGTGAAGTTGTTCGAGTGCGGGGCGTGGGGTCATGAAGAAGTGTTGGACTTTTTGCTTCGGCATGGGGTGTTGAAAAGGTCCACCCGATACAAAAAGTGTGGTTCGGTCTGCCATCTTCACCGGGAGTCTCTCCAATTTAGATGCCAACGCAGCTTTGCTATCAGGAAGCAGCGTCCTTGCCACTGTAATTATAAGGTATCTGCGAGGGCAGGTACCTTCTTCAACAGGTCATGACTGATGCTGGAGAAATACATGAAGCTCGTGAACATCCTCCTGCAGTTGCAGGCCCCTCATCAAGAACTCATCGCAAGGGAGCTTGACGTCAGTGCACACTTTGTTGTGGATTGGTATTCCCGCTGTCGGGAAGTCTTCGTCGAGCATATCATAGAATCGTCGAAGAAGATTGGCGGTCCCGACACCTTCGTCGAAATCGACGAAGCCAAGTTTGGGAGGAGGAAGTATGACCGAGGCCGCCTCGTCCAGGGGCAGTGGGTCTTCGGCGGAATCCAGCGCGGAACCGGCCGGTTTTTCCTTGTTCCGGTGGAATTGCGTGACTCAGCGATGCTCCTATCATCAAAGAGTGGATTCTACCCAGTAATACCATCGTAAGCGACTGTTGGAATTCCTACATATGTCTTGCAGATGAGGGCTTCCAGCATCTTACAGTGAATCACTCAGTCAACTTCGTGTACCCCAGCACCAGCGCTAGCATGAACACCATTGAACGCATCTGGCGTTAAGTGCAGGACAAGGTGCCACAATATGATCGGTGAAAGGAGAACTTTCGGGTATGTGGCAGTGTTGCAATTCAAAATGCTTTACCGGGAAATGCTCTAGATGGAAGGCATTAGAAAAAAATTTGAGAAAATACAATGAGTCCGTCTACTTCATAATTACCTTTTCTTCTAACTTTCCCCTGCAGCCAGGTATTTTTCTAACTTCCTCTGAGGCCAGATATTTTTCACGGCTGCATTTTTGCTCTCAACCATTATCAAATAAGATAGAATTCTTCGTGAGACTTTCCTCCAGTCCAGGTGCTTTACTGCTGCTGACATTTTGATGACTGACTCTGCCATCATTCTCAGGGCATTCTCTTTCATTATATGCCACGAAAATACCTGATACTTCATTATCAAATAGTTCATGTTTCATCAACTTTTTCTAATATTTATTGAAACCTTCTATGTTTGGAGTTAATATCAGGGGATGCATACTGAGACAACACGTAATTAGCAATGCATGTATGAAATTATGTACTTCTTTTACGAACTATAATCTCAAGAAAATTGATCTGTTACAGGATAGCTATTATTCATCCTTCATCAGGAATTTTATTTATAGCTGTAATCTTTTTATTGTCTCAACTAAACCACCTCCATAATACAGAAACAGTCATACTCTTCTGAATCTGTGTATCATCGATTCTCCTGATAAAGTCTCATCATTGTCTCAATTGTAACCTTCCTTTCCCAATATGAGGAAATGTAATTTTCTACCAATTTAATACCACTTGTCTCCTTCCACCTGAAATTGTTTAATGTGGTGTTAAAAATTTTAATGTAGTCAAGTTTTGGGAGAACTGGCTTGCTAGTGGCTTGAAAAAATTATTCGGATCTACCTCCATCAATTCTAAATTGGAATTTTTCAATTCCAAATATGTGGACAGTTTTAATTGTCATGTCCCTTTTTGTGCCTGTAAACCTTGATAATTCTCAGCCCCATGGTTCACAAAAGACCTGAAACAAAAAATGAAGGGACGAGATAAATCTCATTGAATTTTCATTTGCACAAAAAGCCCTGCTGGCTACCTTGAGTGTATAGCATTACGTAATTGGGTGAAACTTTCGGTAATGGAGACCTAGGGAAAATATTACATAGCCACTTTTTCCAACTTGACTGGGCCCAATCTAAATTGAATCGAGTCAGGTGATGCTTTGTGAAAAAGTGACATTCTTAAAGAAAACTTAAATGATGTATTTTTCACAAAATTTATTAAATACTAAACCCTACTGGTTTCGACACTCATGTCATTCTCAAGGGTAATCTGACATTCTCACAGTGGTGAGCCCACATACATGTTCACAAAGTGAGAGGGAGGGTACTGCAGGAGTGGTTACTAAGCTGCCCCAACCTTGCAACCAGCTATGGGCTTTCCACTTGAGAATGTCAGAGTACCCTTGAGAATGACACGAGAGTGTCGAAACTGATAGGGTTTAGTATTTAATAAATTTTGTGAAAAATACACCATTTAAGTTTTCTTTACGGACGAGCCAAAGCTAGTTTGGAAGGAACTGGGGAGTCTGTCCATGTGCAGCATCAAAACAAGTAACCCATGTATAAATTCTCCCTAAAACTAAATAAACACTTTGCCTCCTCCACTACCTCTGAGAGAAATACCATTGCAAACTTATTCAGTATCTCCAGCCTAGAATCACTCATATCCAGCAATGAAAATAGTTTTTTCTTCCAATATGTAGCACCTTATGCTTAGAAAAAGCATTCTTATATTTTCTATGCATATTATATGCTCAAAGAGATTTATCATTGTAGCACTCAGAACTTTAAGTATTTAGCTATCATAATAATGTACTTTAAGATACCTCTGGTACCCTTTTTCATTTACCTCAAGTTATCCGTAAGTTGTCTAGACTGTGTGCAGGAAAAGAAGTAATCCTTATAGTCACATTAAGATTCATCTTCATCTATTCAGAGATTGTTTTGTTATTTATTTTACAGAGGTATCAGAAGAATTTCTCATGATAGTGTCAGTTGATGTATACATAGTATCTTTTATTCTTTCTTTATTATTAATATTTCTTGCTCTAGAATTATGTAGTTGATTATCAGTCAGTTTTACTAATGCAGGGTGTCCGGCGACCTGGAAAACCTGGAAAATGCACGGCAGCTGATTTCCATTAAGACAGAGAAAGATAGGTTTAATCTGCACCTTTAATTGCATTATGCTCGGCTCACAATCAGCGTAGCCTTGCACTCCCTGTTCATTTAATACTCTTTTCAGCTCACAGTTTGTGCTTCGTCACCCATCCCTTTGTGCAGTCCATGGGGCTGATTGCATAACAAGGCAAATTCCACACGGAATAATCCCATGTAAAATGGCTGCTACGAATGGAATCTGAATTGATGCCAAAATTTGATTTTATATCTCCGTCAGCGGAAACAATTCTGCATGGTCATCTTGATTCCGTTCGAAGAGCCGTACAAATGGAATTCTTGGTGTTGCCAAATATACGATAAATCTAAACGTCTGCGTATGCACAGTGGCATTTCCCACAATTATACGAAAACCATTTGGCCAGCAACCTAAATGGATAATTGGCATTGTTATATAATTAATAATTCCTTCCCAATAATCTCAACCCTCCTCATTTTAATGTTTGCAGAATTGTTTTTGGAGGAGCAGAAATACATATTGCGGTCACTGCGTGTTGAAATCATGGCCCTCGGGTTCAAAGTCGACAGGGTCACTGTACAGGGGCAACCCAAGCTAATTCGTGTATTGTCCAACAAATACAATATTGTTCTAATTGAATTCTTTCGGACGTTAGATTTGTACCTATCACAAAGCAATTAATTTTGAGAAAAACCAACTTTGTTATTCCTTGTACCATTGTATTATTATATTTGTACCATTGTGGCATATTCATGTGACACATGAATATGCCACAATATGGCGAAACCCGCATCGTGCCAGCGGAATAAAGTTTGTGGAAATAACAAAGTTGGTTTTTCACAACATGGATATTTCCACGATGTCAGGCTTAATGTCATCTGTTTTATACAAAGCAATTAATTCACAGTTTCCGAAATGCTCAGGCAAAATGCAGTGAAGCCTTAGTGGAGAAGAGGAAAGGTACTAAGGCCTCAAGGGAAAAATAATAAGAAAGAGGTACTGCAAAAAGTTCAAGAGCTGCAAACCAAAAAAACATAATTTCTTGAAAAGCTGAGAAATTAGTTGCTGAAGTTGAATCGGAAATGCACTCATTGATAAAAATCACACCAGTTCCTTTTATTTGCTAGTTATTTATCAAACTATCCAGAATCTAGTTTATTGTGTTCAAATTGCACCAGACTTAAATTTTGTTGTCAGTTAACTGTTTTTGTTTATTTAGTTGGTTAAAATAAAACCTGTAATACTCTACATTCCTTGTATACGCTATTGTTTAACTCAAAGTAGGTATCGACATTTCTCTTATTTTTCATATTGGCAAAATATGCTGATTTTACTAGAAATTCATTAAAAATATGTTAGAAATGAAGTGCAATAAGACCCTGGAAAATGCAAAAATTTGCCTGGAAAACCTGGAAAACTCAGGGAAAAAAGAAATTGAGATTCACTAGACACCCTGTAATGTATATTAGGCGTACAGCGAAATAGTGTTATTTCTCCAATGCTTGTGGAGCAGAAAAAGTTTCTACCATTTACGTTCCTATAAGAATGATCATTTTCCCTCATTTTTGTGATAGCGATCTTCATTGTGCACCACCATGTTCACTTAGGGTGTAATATAAATTAGTGCATTGTGTGTGTGAGTATTTTCATTTGTATTATTTCAGCATATTTAAACCTGCATCTTTAAATTTCTGATTTTTTTAGGTTTCTCGTCTTGTCATTCTTCATGAAGAAGCTGAAGATGGAAATGCTATGCCTGACCTTGAAAGGCCAGTGTATGCCGTCAGTCGAGCAGTTGCCAATCTTGTTAAGGTATGATTATTATATACATAGATGTTTATTTGGTGTGTAAATTGATTCTTGGTGAAGCAACTTTTAAATACATGCAAAGCAAATTTGTGAATGAATTGGTGATGTTTTTGTTTCTCATGTGTATTCCTGTTTTTCACATATGCTATTTCCATTCCATGAAATCCTTTTCAATTTTATCAGTACATTTTTTTATCTGCTGCTTGCCTACATTTTATAGAATGAAAACTTAATCTAATCAGGTTGGGAGAGAAACTATCAACAGCTCAGATGATCCCATCTTGAAGCAAGATATGCCTTCTGCTCTTGTAAGAGTAGAAGGTGCATCAAAATTCCTTGAAGAAGCCTCCTCGATGCTCAAAGCAGATCCATTTTCAGGACCAGCAAGGTAAGATCAGCTCATAGCTATTTGTTATGTTTCAATGTGGTAAAAAATAGCATCATTCTATGAATGGTTGACTGTTTTTCCGATGCTTTTAACAAGTTTCAAAGTAAGAATATTTATTCATCATCAGCAGTCATCAATCCAATTTAAACATTGCTTCCAATCTTCTCTGTTTTGCTGCTCTTGTCATGCAAGCATCACTGCCAAATAAGATAATGCTCAGTGAATGTTTCTATGAAGTGCTTGCTTATTTAAATTCCTGTGTTGCTGGCTGTTACTATATGATTCTTATGATGAAATATGTTCAATATCAACCCGAATTTCTCAGGGTTTAATTCTTAAGTAGATCAGTCCTTCTAATCTCTCCATTTGTCTGAAAGGTGTTTTCCGTCACCTACAATTAGACAAAACCATGACATCTTACTTCTCCACCAGAATTCAGTTAGTTGCTCAGTTATACTTGTTTTAGCTGAAAATCAGATAAATTGAAAGTTAACTGATTTTTTCTTTTGACTAAGCGTAATGCTTGTACTGCATGATTTGAAAAATTTAATGGGAGCTTGAATTAGCTCTTGAGAAGTATTACCTTTAATCCTTATCTACTTATTGTTCATTGATTGCAACCATGTAAATTTTACTTTCAATGAAGTTGCCATAGGAAGTAATATGCTCTTTGATGCACATACCGCAACATCCAGAGTGTAAAGGGCTGGAAAGCATTAATTTACATGCATTTCCTTTCACATAGGTACATATGTGGCATACGTTACATTCATATGTTCTTTGCCAGCTTCGTTAGGGAGAGATCCAGAGACTATTAGGAAATCAATGGCTATTCATGTTTATCTTTGTCTGTAGAAGATATACCAGTTTGGTATGAATATTTGCCAGTTCCATTGAAGGTGTTATTTTTTGATAGAATGTATATGAAGTGTAGTTTTATATGGTTCTGAAATTTGGCTGTTATCATCGTTCTGGAAGAAAGATAGTATAGGCATATGCCTTTATGGTATGGACAAAGAGAATGATGGAAATAGTAGCCTGGTGGAGAGGTAGACAAATGAGAAAGTTCTGGATATGGTAGGAGAGGAAAGGAAGCGGGAAGGAGAAATTAGGAGAAGAGGCAGCAAAATTGGGTGGAGGACATATTGATAGGTAGTAAAGTACTGAAGAGGGTGATTGGAGGGAGAATGTTGGGCAAACGAGGCAGGTGGAGGGAAGACATGAATCTTGGAAGGGTATGAAGGGAGGCAAAATTAGAAAAGAGTTTCAAAGAGATTTGGTATTAAAAAATAAATAGTTTGACAAAGAAAAATGTGGTGAAGACTCTCCAAGGCCAGGATAATTATAGGGTGGTCTGTCCATGGACCGACAATTTATTTGGAAGTACAGCTGAATTGAAATATTTTTACTGATATTTTTTTATTATTTTATAATACCTCAGGAAGAAGTTGATTGAAGGTTCGCGTGGAATTCTACAAGGCACATCAGCTCTCCTGTTATGTTTTGATGAATCAGAAGTCAGAAAAATTATCAGGGAATGTAAACGGGTATTGGATTACCTTGCTGTGGCCGAAGTTATTGAAACAATGGAAGATCTTGTACAATTTTTGAAAGATCTGAGTCCCTGTTTGAGTAAGGTATGTATGATATTGATAAAGTCTACTGTTTATTCAAATTCTGTTCATCTGGTTTTGCTATTGAAATTTCAGATAAAGTTCATTCCTTGTACATAGCTCTGTTAGCTGAAGGTGTCTTTTGTGGAACATTTTGATATTCATTTTAAGTGGGAAATGGTGTTTTGTTATTCTTGTTTATTTTTTCTGCTTTTATAAAGTAATTTTCCTCTTAAGATTTTTGTTAAAAATACTCTTCAAACCACTTAGCATGATTAGACATTGAAATGCTTCATATCAGTAGTAGGTAGCTGACTGCATTTTAAATTATAATTTTGCTTTCCTTATCATTTTCATCTGATTGAATATAGGTTTCAAGGGAAGTGGGGGCTCGTGAAAAGGAACTAACTCACCAGGTTCATCGAGAAATTCTCACTAGGTGCCTTGAACAAGTGAAAACTCTTGCCCCTATTTTGATTTGCAGTATGAAGATATTTATTCACATTATTGCTCAGGGTAAGTTTCCATGCACTGTATTTTCTCATTACCAACAACTCCTATCTACACCTACCCTTTTTGTTCATAATTTCAGCTGTATTTTTCCTTAATAAATACCTACCTTAGCATTTTTGATTATTCAATATCTGTGACTTGAAGAATAATCTCATATTTTTTCATTTACATACTGCATTTAGTAAAACCATTATTAAAAATAATTTTTTAAAGAATGAATTGCATGAATATTATATCATGTAAAATTGTTGTTTAAATTGTGTACATTTATTAAGTAATTTTTTAAAGAATGAATTGCATGAATATTATTTCATGTAAAATTGTTGTTTAAATTGTGTACATTTATTTTTAAGTTAACTTATTTACTCGGGGTGCTTATTGATCAAAATGCACTTAGAAAACCCCTCTTCCTTTGAAATATTTGCTGGTATGTACTCTATTAATTCTTACAAAATTGACAAACATACCTATTTATATTTTACTGAAATGTCTCCTCTAACTTTTGAAAATTAATTGTGTGTGTGACTTGATTTATTTGAAATAGTTCAACATTTTGTTGACTTTATTATGAATCACTATGTAGCTTAAGTATTTATTTATCTGTCACATATAGCCAGTGGTTCAGAGCAAGTTGATCAACTCAGGGTTATGTCATGGGGTGTATAACCTCTCACCCCCTCAATCCTTATTAAAAAGAATTTTCTTATATTTTTCTCAGAAAAACATATGGATGAAGACCAATGCATAACATTTTTGAGAATGCCATGAACTATCCATGGGATTACCTTTACATCAACACCGACGAGTGCAGAAATTTCACTGGAAAAAAATCAGCTGCTTTCACCGGGACTCAAACCCAGATCTCTCTATACTGTGCTGAGTGCTTTAGCTAGTTAAACTAAGGGGGTTTCATTCTCCTCTGTGTCATTTCGATGGGCTTAAACGAGTAAGATGTTTCCTGACTTCTGGATAAACAATGCCATGAAGCAGCCGTTTGTCGAATTGTGTACACTGTGCCACCTTTTCGTTTGTCAATTTGACTTAAACTTATGGAGGGTAAGCTTTAACCTTGGTAGCTTAATTTGTTAAAGCACTTGGCGCAATATCAAGTGATCTGGGTACAAGTTCCAGTCAAGGTGGATGATTTTTCTTGCATAGAATTTTTGCACTTGTGCATAATTACTAGTTGTTGTTCGCTATATAAGTTTGACCGAAGTATGAAAAAATGTTCCATGTTTTGGAAAGTATTTGGTGATTTAAGTTTTTTTCTTTGTCCATTACTTATCAGATGTTTGGAAACCCTCTTGAATGAATGCTGGGGGGATATGCCCCATTCTCTAATGTTATCGATTAATCTCTATATAATACTCAATTTTTTTCTAAAATGTTTCCAATCTGTATCCTTTGGATTTGCAGCTGTGGGTATTGTCCCGTGTTAGCAAATATCCAATTCTCAGTGTTGTAATTTTGTTTTGTGTTGGCAGATAAGTAACTCTGTTTTTATCATTCTTAACAGGAGGGAAAGGTGCAGAAGAGGCAGCAGAGAACCGAAATTATCTTTCTCAACGGATGACAGATGAACTAAATGAAATAATCCGTGTCCTTCAGCTTACTACTTACGATGAGGATGAATGGGAAGCTGATGATCTCACTGTGATGAAAAGGTCTCTTAATGCCATTCAAGGAAAAATGCAAGCAGCGCATGATTGGCTTGAGGTAGATAAGATTTTTTTTATTCCCTACTGTACAAATTGGCTGCGATAAATAGCTATCCATTGAAATATCTCTCCTGTAAATGAAAAGGTATTTATATTCCTTTCAATGCAAACCTCATTTTTCTGATACTACAATATGTAATGACTCTTTTACTACCTCCATGTGAGACGTTTTATTTTAAAGAAACCTTATTGTCCATTGGCTGAATGGTTTTTCAAATCATATTCCGATGAAATCATCAATTGCCTTCATAGCTCTTAAATAATGATGTAATTGAAGTTACTTTCATGCATTGCAGCATATCTCCTTGCACTGCATAAATTTTGGATGCAATTTTTTCATGTGATTATTTGATGAATAAGTTCATGTTCTGAAAAAATTCCAAATCAAGCATTGCCAGAGTTTTACTTAGGATAAAATGCAACCTAAATAAATGTTTCCAGAAAGTGCTAAAATCTTTAGTTATTTTGCTTCTATTAGCACAAATAACTTGTCACATTTTACTCAATTGTGATTATATGTCAAAATTCTGGGTACCTCTGGATTACATTTTACATAAATAATGTGTATATTTATTAACAGTAGAATATTTCAAAAAGTTGTGTTGCATTTTTCATTTATTCAATATGTGTGCTCTTGATTGTTGTAGGATCCGCTGGCATTGAGAGGTGGTGTGGGTGAGAAGAGTGTGCGACATATCCTGGAGCAATCAATGAGAGTGTGTGAAAGAGGTGGTGGATCTGCAGAGGGCGAAGCTGTTGGGAAGCTTGTTGGTGACATTTCATCAATGACGGATGCACTGTGTCAACTTCGCCAGGAAGGAAAAGGCGCATCCCCGCAGGTGGGAGACTGTCATTTGCCCTTCTCCATTCGTCATTGTTATTGCAATTTTAACTTCTTCTCCATTTTGCCTTTGCCCTGCTCACTGATAAAGGAAGCTTTCCATTCACTCAAGTGCAATGCTTATTATTTAACAAGTCAGCACACTTCCCTGCCATTCATTACAGATCTTGCTCACAAGGTAGTGCACTTCAAAGTAAATCGGGAGCAGAGTTGATGTTTGCCAAAAAACAAAAGAATGTCAATAATTGCATCCATGATATTAGTATTGCCTTGATTTTCTGTAAAGACATCAAATATGGACATAGTTAAGTATTTAATTACTCTCTGATAAAAGCTTACTTTTTTAAATACATATTTTTAACGAATTTGATGACTATACACAAAACATTTGGCCGTGACTGCATTGCACCTACAGAATGCTAATATATATATAAATTTCTACCATATTTGGAAATTGCAGTCAATTATTTTCCCAAGGGTCAGCAAAGCTTTTGGAAATTGTGGAATTAGTGGGAATAATAACCACTGATTTAGTGTCATCTGCCCCTCCCAGAAGAGGTGAGCTGTCCAATATACATAAAAATCAAGAGGAACCTCTTGATTTTTATGTATATTGGACATATTTATGGTTCAGGGTTTCCCTCATGTCACAGTGAACTTCTTCAAGATGCTCTCTGCCATTGGTTTATTTATCTTGAAGACATTCATTAGAACATAGAAGAAACTTATAGTTGTAATAGGCTCAACATGTAGCATAACCTGAAGTTATTTGTAATCATCTAGCCCAGCCCATAATTTTTTATCAATAGAGTTAGCAGAGAGTGTAGAAGGAATTAATTAAATTTCAATGATTATCCATATGAGTAATTCATGGGTCTAGAATTATTTAATCTGAATGCTTGGTTGCTCATGATTGAACTGTCAGACATTGATTTTCATATGGCCGATATTGTTGTTATAGCTTTTGTACCCAATTTTAATTGACTGCGGTGCTTAATTTCCCGGAATTCCTGCCACCTGCTATCCCTGGTTTGTGATAGGTGTGACCAATGGCTTGGTTCTAGGGGGCATTTTGTTAGTGGAGCTCATGTGCAAGTATACTATTGGCTTCAATTAGCATCAGCGGCATGCTGCCATTGAGTGTCAGTTGTGAAACCTTTGACAACTTCATGATTTACTCTGATAGCCTCCAATCCACTGAGGTGTGTCATCTGAAGTTCATGAAATTTTCATTGCATTTATCTTCCAGTGCATCAGTGGAATTTAAAGTGCCAGCTCTAAGGTGTGGATCATTTCTAATTTAGCTCATTCATAAATCCAATTTTAGCTGCTCCTTGAAGATATGATAATACAGTAGAACCTCACTTATGAAACTTTCAGCGGACGACCAAAAAAAGTTTCATAAGTGAGGAAGTTTCACAACAGAGGTTTATATTAAGGGACTGTCCAATTTGGTGTGCTTTGTTTCATGGTTGCAATTACATGTTTGGATACAGGAAAATGAAACCTAATTTGGTAAGATCCGTGAAATTTGGTAAGATCTATTCCCAAAGTTGAATTTCTTGCTCTAATAGTTAGCATTCATGGCACTTGACCAGTAGGGATTAGTTTCAATTAATGCTTGGCACATTTTGTAATGATGTTTATTGTCAGTTCATCTTCCACAAACAAGTACCAGCTAATGCAGGAGTATTGCTTACTAAAAAATCTGCCGTGATTAATAGGTAATATTTTCCTTTACAAACTAGTTTTATTCTAAAATAGAATTTCCCTAGACATGAACAGAGATCTAACTGAAAATAGTATTGAGATTCTGTTAAAATATAAGAAAGCAATTGGTATTGGTATACATTGTACTCATTCAGCCTTTTTGAAATTATAGATCGCAAATTTACTTTGACTTTTCATCATCTGAAGAGTGCAAACCCCCAAAAAATGATTAAAAATGGTGGATTTTTGACTTTTCGAAAAAGTGACCTGCGGTTCCCACGCCATAACATTATAACGGTGCATCCGATCTAGAATATGACGAAAAATTCATATTGGGGAATTGAATTTTCTATAAGATGTGTCCTACCCCATATTTCTACACCTCATAGTTTTCTCACCAGAGGGCCTTGAACTCGAAATTTAGTGAAAGAATTCTCAATTGTCGCAGTTTTTCAACTCTAGCTCCTAAACTAAGTGACCGATCTCAATTTTGACCTGCTGAGATTCATGAGGTCTACAACTTCCCGCTTTCCATTTTTTTCTAACCCTCATAGTTCTCTGGCAAAATGGCACCAAAGTCAGCTTTTCGTAAATTTCTCAAATGTTTCTTTCCCTCACATCTCCACTAATGGAGATATGACATTAAAAGTTGACACACGTATGCACTATGACATGCACTTCAGGAATAAGCAGTGAAAACCCGGACATTTTACCCTAAAACTGCTGAAAAAAATTAAAAATGGCAGATTTTTCATCCAGCGGCGGCACAAACCTGTGGTTTTGTTGCGGAAACGCAGAATTTTTGATCCAAAAACCACCTAAAAAAATTAAAAATGGTGGATTTTTCACCATTTCAATGGTGGGGCGCAGGCCTCTGGCTTTCCATCCATTGCTTCCGAACGGTAGGTTCTTTTTCCATTCTGATGCATTTATTTTGTTATCATTAAAATTGCCTAAAGATCGATACCTTTTGCATTTTCCTTACTCTCACGATAAACTCACAACCCCTCAAAGTCTGAATTTATGAAGTGCCGTAGGTGAGTTAACTCACTGATAAGTCGTATAAGTGAGGAATTTCCTGCCATAGAACCGGAAAAAATGGTTTATAACTGAGTTCGTCGTATTAATGAAAAGTTTCATAAGGGAGGTTGGAAATACATGGGGTCTTATGGGCTTATTTACTGGACCAAAAAAAACTATAAATGAGGTCGTCCTATATAAGATGGGTCGTATATCAGAGGTTGTACTGTACTGTTAAATGAGATAATTCCATTGAGGATAAATGATCCACCTTGACAGGGACTCTAACTTCACCCCTTGCTATCACTTGTCACCCTTAGTACTTGAACCAGTTAAGCTACCAAGGCATCCTTGTCCCCTTTGGAATTATGAGAGCTTTAAAGAACTAGATGTTCTCGCTTTTAGATATACAATGTCTCAAAGTGGTCAAAGTGTGTGCTTAGCACCACCGTCTGTGAGGTTCATGCCTTCCACTTTTTGACAGTTTTGAGGACACCGCAAACTAGCCACAGTATTACCTTTACAGCATCATCTTTGCAACACACCTCAAACACCTGTGTATTTATTCAAAGGTATATGAATGCTATCTGAATATTTATTTTTTTTCGTAAACATTTCAGGCTCAGAGCTTATCCAGAGCCATCCAAGGAAAATTGGGAGACTTGCAGCGGTTGGTAGCAACAACAGTCACCACTACTGAGCGTGGACCTGGAGGCTGGGGAGGTGGTGGCAGACAGCAGCCAGCACACACTGTTTGGGGTAGATTGGAACAGGCTCGGCGTTGGCTTGAGAACCCAGCTGTGGATGATAGAGGTCTTGGGCGACGTGCAATAGCATTAATTGTTGAAGAAGGAAAAAAAGTAAGTAGATGTTTATCATGTACCTGCCTGCTCACCTATTGCTTTGCCACAACACAATTCACACACTATAAAGTTAAAATGACAAATATAATGGCATGTCAATTGTGTCCTTTTCTCTAAAAAGAATAACTAAAATATTTACCCCAAACCTTAAATGAATGGTTGAAGTCATAAAAGCTAGTTGCAGGGCTAACAAGGAATATTTTACCCCTGGGAAAAATTATATATCTATTGTTACTATTGTCATTACATTTGCTACACTTTTTAATTGTATTATTACTCTTTAAAATGTTATGGCTTTAAATTCTTCTTACATATCCATTTATGTCTGAAAAATATAATCTCCTTCACATGTGTGCGCCTTTATGTGCAGCATCCGTGTAAATTGTGGACAATTTTGCTATTTCTTTCCATTGGTGTTGAAAATTTCCAAAAGGAAAGGGCTTCCTGGACCAGGATTTGAACCACAATCCGTTGGCTCTCTGGGTCAATTTACAGACCACTTGGCTACCAAGGATTCCCAATGCTAAATACAGTCCTGCATCGGTTATACATATTGTCATAATCTGTGGTGGTTTATTGGATCTGTCCTTGTGGGCATTGATTTCACTGAATTATAACTCTGCCTTGTGGGTGATCTTAATTGGATGAACCATAACTGTATATCACAATGAGTTCAGGTAGATCTTCCAAAAATATGCTTTCGGAATCAGGAATTTTTGGTGGCTTAGACATGTGCTCATTGGCTGAGAAAATTGAATTGGTTTAATTTCTAGTGCAGGAAACTTTTTCCTATGGCAATTTTCAGTACATTTTGTGCTGTTCATTATGGCAGTTGAAGAAATCTCACTCACTTTGAGATTTGACAACTCGAAGAGAGTACAGGCATACCCCGCTTAGCCCAAGAGATGCGTTCCAAAAAATTATGGTGCTAAATGAATTTGTGTTAAGCAAATACATAAAAGCCATAAGAATGCATGCAATTGATAAGGGATACGTACGAGAAATAATAGTCTGGACCATGTCAAGCATTTTGTAACTGTTTAATTGTGGTTGTACGCACTACAATATGCTACTTGTAAACAATCTGAAAGTTTTTCCATTGCAGAGCAAAAACTGAGTACTTGAATTCATTGATTACTTTAAAAATTGACTTGCTACACATTTTAATGAATATCCAAATTTTAATGCAGTGAATTTAGTATGGTGGGATATCAACCAGAACGATAATCCGTGCAGGTTAAATTCAATGATAAAAAAATTTAGAACGGCATGGAAGCTACCAAGGATAACAAAAGACATGCTATAATCGATTCAGCCGAGCAAGCACTTGTAAGCCCCAATGAAAAATAAAATGAAGAACAAAATAGCTTAGCAGTGCTTTTTTTCTCGAGATTTGTTCTATGTTTAATTCCTCTCTTAGCATTCTACAATTTCCTTCACTTTTATTATCATCTCCTACAAATTAGTTTTATAGGTATGTACGCCTTTTCCTTGGACTGTCACTTTTGGCTGATTGCATACATTTTGCTCTCGTATCTGGAAAAGTTATGAAGATTTGGAAAAAACCATCGTGCTCTCGTAATGTCTTAAGGACTGTTTACTCCACAATCTTGTTGGGGGTGGGATTAGGGCATATTTTAGACATTAAATTAGTCAGTATCCCTCTCACAGGTATGTTTCTTACATTTCCTAAATGTGTATCCCTTTTACTATCCTGTATTATCATTTTAATTTTCTTCACTTTTTGGTATTTTCCGTAAAAAATAATTTTCACTGGTGAGACAGAAGTGGAGGTGTACCGAATTTTGTTTTAAGGATTTGCAAAGACGTTTTCCTTTTTACCACTGTACCAATCCCTCAAATAATGGAAGAGTTTCAAGGCCTAATGAGTCAAAATTGCTTCCAAAAGTTAGCTTTGAGTTGTTTCAATGTTACATGCTGGTTATACAGTACTTGAAACTAGAGGTAATAGTAATTGGGGCTTACTTTATCATAAAAGAAAACTCCAGAAATAGTGTTAAAATGGGGAATTCGGTCGTGCTATGCGAATACATTCACAATTAGCAGACTTGAATAATGGCAAAAATCGTATTGTGAGGAATACCTGTGTTGTTTTTTGTAGTCTTGAGTTTTTGCACTTGTGATCTTTGATGTAATTTCTTTCTCTCACTAAGAGTAGAAGCTCTGCTGTTGTCTCATTATATCATCCTTTTCATATATGTATTTTTTATTGTGCAATGTGCAAAATTAAATGTGGGACAACTGACATTCAAGCTCCAAAATTCATTAATTTAATAGTCTAATTTTAGGATAATAATAGTTTCCTAGGTGCTGGGAAATGTAGTTTTTCAAATTGTTTATTGTTCATTTCTTAAGTGGTAATATTGTAAGACTTAAAACATTGTCTAAGGAGTGGGAATCATCCTCGTATAATACTCTCCTACATTATATTTTTGTCTTGACCTAACTAAATCAAGCTGCTTACATTTTATGTCTATGTTGCATTTTAAATCTGGCATGCAATGGCATTGCTCTTCTTTTCAATTGAAGAGTGCTAATCCTTAATAGGGCTTGCTGCCTTTTTTGCTGCTTGGTTAACTATGTACATACTGTAGACTTTCTATTATCCAGGATGAAAGATATGAAGATTTCCAGGATAATCGGAAATCCTGGTCAATTCTCTTAACACTCAATAAATGTACCTATTAGGCATTACGCATTGCAATATGGCAATTTCATTCATTTTAAGGCCTGTAGAATGTAATTTTTTGTTATAATTTAAGGATAAGCACTATCCACCAACCCAGCTTACTTTCTAACAAACTGTTACCTGGCTGTGAACATTCTACCGGAGGAACTTTCGAAGAAAAGTGTATATTAAATATCAGACACGAAAAAAATTACAAAAAGGTATTTCCCTGAGTTGCCTTTGCTCCAGGAAATGGATTTTCCGATGTCTATTTGGTTTAGAGGATTGTTGAGTTTGCAAATGACATCTTTTCTTAAGACAACCATTCTTGGGGGCATCCCGGTCAATCCACATCCCGGTTAACCTGATCCTGGTTAATTGAGAGTCTACTGTGAATGTATTACAGGAATATGAACAAGGACCAAGCAAGTTGTGATCAAACTTTGTTTTATACGATGATTGTAACCATTGTAGTGTTTGTGGTGTTCCTTTGCAATTTCATAACTGTAGCAACATGCTATTTTTTTATATTTGCTAACATGTAATTATTCAATGTGCACAAGGCCACATATAAGGGTAGTTTCTTTTGAGGTATTTTTATGTTAATTGTATGCTCATCATATTTTAATTTGAGCCCCGGAAATATTTATTTAAGCTTGGCAGGAGTCAATTGCTCCAAGTTTTTCATACCTGTTTTAATCTTGCATCCAAACTTTACACAGCCATAACACATCATAAATGACGACTCATTTTGGTTTCACCTAAGCCAAAACGCTCATTCACTGGAAAAAGAGGTATTTCTGTCAATCGTTCTTAATTGTTCAGTGGATTATTTATGAGGGAAGCTGTGTGCTTGAAGACCAAATGAAGCCCTCCCAAGCAGTGAACTGCATGAGGTTGCCTCTTCTTTCGCTAATTTCTTATTCTCATATTCGGTCACTGATTGGTGGATTTCTGACCCCTGCTCTCATTGTCTGGAGGACAACAAGAAGGTCAGTCTGGAAAATATACCAGATGTTATAGATGACCCATAGAAGATAGAGGCTGTGGACCTTGCACAATATAGTTGTGTAGATAGCACTGCTAGACACAATTGCACCACCTTCTT
Organism: Pyrrhosoma nymphula; assembly: GCA_963573305.1. NCBI lineage: Eukaryota > Metazoa > Arthropoda > Insecta > Odonata > Coenagrionidae > Pyrrhosoma > Pyrrhosoma nymphula. Next base: position 40,263,902 of record OY754337.1, read on the forward strand.
TTTCTTAGCCTAAATTTGGAGGGTGTATAGTAGAAGGCATCCACACTCTTTCCTTTCAAAAGGCTATTTTCATAACTTAGTTTTCCTTCTCTCAAACCTAAGGTAGTCTCCAGTTAACTTGAATCTATTGAATGCAAAACATTTGGCAATAATTCACTATGTTTGTTTACTTTATGAAAAATTATCAGTTTTGCTGCTCAAATCTGTTTCTAACTGAATTTCAGCTCGTATACATGCTTATCTAACCTAATTTGAGTATTAATGATTGATGCGATAATAGCTGCTGTATCTCTTGTTAGGGGAAGATGTCATGTGTTCTATACCAAGCTTGTCTCCTTAGTTTCCACGCTAGATTATTTAGGTATAATGAGCAGAATCTAGCAAATATATCGGCGATTCATCTCTTAATGAAAAAGTTTTAATTTGATAAATGATTTTGAGAAATTCAATTTGTATCAGACGAAACATGATAGAACTCCTTCATGATGGTTCAAAAGGAAAAGCACTGGTAAGGTTCCACAGAGATTTTAATTTGGTACAGAAACAGGTCGCCAAAATAAGAGAAACTGGTTGCCAAATTAAAATATGTATATGTGGAATCTTGTCATTGCCCTTCCTTTTGATTTTGAGAAGTTTTGGGCCCATGGGGCCCCAGTTTTCCATCCTTTGTTGTATGCACATATTGAGTACAAGCTTAAAGTTTGTTTTACCATCAGTAAAAACTAAAAATGAAACAGAATAACTCTTCGCTGCATATGAAAACTCACTTAATTTCCATGTGTTTTTCACTCCTCGTCATTTTCAGAAACTGCTGATACATTTTTTTAAAAACCTCATTGCAAAATCTTTTAAAAGAATAGAGAATGTTCAGTACCTATGTAAATTAATCTTCCAGATGTGGGACTTGCAAGTGATGGTTGCTATGGATTTTGGATCTTAATATGAAGTTTTTCAATGAAAATTGAGATTTTTCTCCTAACTTCTGTAGTAAGACAAGCAGCTGAGATAAAGTTTTTTTTTGTTTGGAGTTGATCTAACGGAACAAGAGACAGAAATTGTGGACAGGAAATTGTCAGTTGGTGCTGTGGCTTTTTAATTTCATCATTCATTTTCCATATAATGAAATTTAATTTCATATTTATTTTCTCATACTTATAGTAAATCCAAGTTTGGTCAGTTTCGCTGCTGTATCAAAAGCATTGAATATCAAAGGGCTTAAGATATTTTGAAGGTTTTGGTGTAAATAACCACATTGGTTGCATCATCCATTTCTTTTCATCATTTTATTTATTACTTAATTATTAATTTTATCCCCTCTAAGGTTTTTATTGTTTTATCTTTTATTTCACCATCATTTATTCTCTGCATGAAATCTTGAAAAGTGAGTGCTCAGATATGCTGTGAATGATTCCTTACCCAGCTGTTTGCAATTTTTATTCTTCTTAGTTAAATTATCAATAATATTCTACTTAAAATATTAACTTCCCATTATCTGGGATTCACATTACACTACAAATTTTATTCATGCTCATCTCATGTTTAGCTGGAACTACTCATATTATGTTAATACTTTTCACCTTTTTATTCCCTGTCTAAGATTTTTTCTGCATTTCTATCACTCTTATTAAAAAAAAACTTCTCCAGTTTATTTTAAACTCAAAATGGTAAAGAGTATCACAGGGGTGGCCAACCTGCGGGCCGCATGTGGCCCGCTGGTTGCCCGCCCACGGCCTTGAACATTTTTCCGGCCTATGAGATTTATCACACTTTTACAATATGCTTTTAGTATCGCTATTATTATATGATCTATGTTTACATGTAAGAATAATAGTAAACACGATAATAATAATAACTCAATATGTTTCAATTTTTCACTCCAAAAAAATGTCTGTAGTGGGTCTAAATCTAATATGGGGATATATAATTTTATATGCGGCCCACAGAGTTATGATGCATTTCCAAAGTGGCCCGCAAGATCATTTGGATTGGCTACCCCTGGAGTATGAGATGCATGGCAAAAATCTGAAACAAGGCATGGATAATATACATTGTGAATATCCTTTTCGTGGGTTCATATCATTGAAAAAAGTATTGGTGATATTTACTGTGTACCAATCCTTCAGAGTTCCAACATGTATTGTTTGGGACCTAGTTGATGTGATGACATAAGTTCTGGCTTCTAATCCCAATGGTCTGGATTCACATCCTACCATGTTGAAGATTTTTCAGTGGAGCCATGATCCCTTCATGAATGATACTTGAAGACTGTGATGTGGCTATGGGTGGGTGAAGGGGGATTTTTTGGATGGCATATTTGGTATTAAAATTTTGTAAACTCTTCTGTAAGTAAGACTATTATCAACTATTCCTATAGTTGACAATTATAATTAATGGCAAAAAGGATTCTGGAATCTCTCTGTATTGTCTGTAGAAAATCAGCTAGCAGAAAAAATATAATCCATTAAAAACAAAAATGTATTTTGGTATAAAAAGCAAAATGCATACATTTTCAATTAATAAATTAAAGAAATAAAATAATATTTTCATTTACTAAATATTGAAATTGTGCCCTTATTGGCCTGATGTGTATTGTGTTTTTCCCTAAGGAAGGGGGGCAATTGACAGACTGCCCCAAACTGCTTAAATTGCAGTTGTTCCACTGCATAGAGAGCACTTCAAATGTAGTACTCCATCCATTGGATGGGACGTTAAACTATGGACCCCTTGGCACCTTTTGTTAACCAATTTAAAACCAATGCTGAGTTTCTCTCCCTACCTCTGCCTATTGCCTCACGCTTTTACCCATCTATTCTATCGGTGAAAATGAACTTAGTTGTTGGGCACTTCCAAAAATTAACAATCAACCTGCATTTAACCCTGAAAATATTTTACCATAGTAAAAAATGGTAAATTTACTCAAGAGGACCCCAATAATCAATAACCCTCTTTGAGATGTTTGAGTACTGAAATAAAGAAACTTGCTGTAAAGTTGTCTGTGATGGGAGAAGAGCCAATATGTTTTTGGCATGCAGTACTGCATGCCTTGCAGTATTACTTAGTGACCTGAGCAGAGAATTTGGCCACTGGCCAGAGGGTCCCAGATTGAGGCCGGGAAACCTGAGGGGAGCCCCTATTAAACTCAAACGTTGTGATTTTATGGGTCAAAGAACCTTATGGTAGCCTGCATGTGGTTCTATTTACAAAGGCACATCCTCATTCCCTGAATAGTACTCCTCACTTCTTGAATGGCTCTGCACCAGATGAGCTTCTCTTCCACCCCATTGTAACCTTCTGGTTGAAGACTTTATTGTTTGGACTGTTCATCCATGGTATATTATTCATTGGTAATCATTTATTAGAAGCTGGAAGATCTCTTGTTCCAGGGTTTGAAGTTAGGGATAAATTTTTCTTCCCAGAAATTAAATCTTCCCAATTTGTATCATTCTAGTGCAGACATGAGTTCAATTACTTTGTTCCTAATTGTTCTCTTTGTCACTAACATTCTCCTGGGATATATTCAACGTTTAATTTATCTGGCTGTTGGTAAAATTAAGATCACTCCCCGATTTTTTTGTTCAAATATAATATCTACTTTGTCGTTACTTGGTTAATTCTCTGCAGACTTATTTTTACTGTTTGACCTTTTCCATAAACTTTGTTTCTAACTTTCTAGGGATTAAATTTTTCCATCATTATATTGCTTTGGTCTTAAATTTGAGTGACTTTAGCTCCACTAAACTTATCCTTTAGCATAAGGTATTATTCCTCACAATCAAACTTTTTATATTTTATATCCTCCCCAAGTCATTCATTTGTTGTGTGTAGTGGTGCACACTTAGTTGTCATCTCACTAGAGACAATGGTGTGCCCTCGATTCCCTCAAGTGTGAGATGTTATGGTCAGCTCTGAATTCTACCTTTGCCCTCAGCTAGTCTTCTGCTAATGATAGGAATTTCTGTCTACTGTTAGAATTCAGCTCACCTGCATCGTCGATTGTCTTAATTGGTTGATAGGTTATTTGGGGAGGCATCCATCAGCTGAGGCCATTTTCTCCATTAACCTTTAAAAGCTAGATTTAAATTCTGACTGAGGGTCCTGCCACCTGGAATTTTTTGTTAATTTTATTTTATTAAAAATTTTATTTAAAAAATATAATCATGTGGTCCCTAAAGTTCATATTTGCTAAACAGGACCAACTTTTGGTGGGAAAAAAGTTTTCTGTAGGCAGATAAAGGTTAAGAATAGCGGTTGGTAGGATTATTTTAGGCGATGAAAGAAGGACAGAGAGAATCCTTGCATCAGAATTAGCCAACTCTTGACAAAAGTACTGGATGGGTCCATCAGGAGGACAAGAGTAGTCCATTGGAAGTGCTCTTCCACTAGGCAACCCTCTAGGAATCAGGACCGCTGAAAAATCTTCACCACTGCCAAGGTTCAAGAGCCTACCTACCTATTGAATTTTAACAAAACGCTTTGCATATTCATTGTAAGTCATTACACAGTATAAATAATCAAGCCAATACAATGGCCATTTCAACTAGGAGTATCGCCTCTTCTTTAAAGCTAATGATTTATTTTCAGGGTTTATAGCTGAATAACATGTAATAATCTTGTAGTGGAGGAGGTTTGCCTTGTAATTTGCTGTATAGAAGGAATGTACATATTTATTCAAATCAAGTTGCATGACAATAAAATGGGATTATGTGAATGGAATATAATAGTATGAAGTCCAATGATGAACTTAAAATGCTGTTAGCTGTATGTTTGAAGGATTTTCTCTTGTAAATATAAAATAATCAAAATATTGATTGTAGCAATAAGTGTGGATATGTATGCTCTTAATAGTCCTTAATTCACAAACGTCTACATTATTTTCTGTTAGTCTCAGAATTTATACTCCTCTAACTGGAAAAAACACTAAATTACGTGCACGCTGATATGTACACAGTTTGTTGTTACATATAAACATTTTCCACCCATATTAAGTGTGCATGATCTTAAGAATTTTGCTTATGTTTTCTAAGTTTGATTTTTTAATCAAATTATATGCATAGTTTCCAACATATCATATGATCTTCACTATGGATTTCCTTACAAGGCATTTAGTTTAAAATTACTTGTGGATGGTTGTTATCATTGTGGTTATACATTCACTTAGGTTGCTGATGGTCTTCCTGGGACTGAGAGAGCCGGAATCCTGGCCTTGTGTGATGAGGTGGATTCCCTGTCCCGTCAGCTGGCTGACTACTGCAGGCATGGACAAGCTTCATCGCCTCAGGCACAAGCAATTGGAAGGTAGTTCATCATTGCTTGGTATTCTATCAATAGATATTTGATGAAGGCTTCATTCACAGGTTTATGCCTTGTGTGCTGTTGATTGCTGATAAGAGTGTCATCAGCATTGCAGCTGGCATCTTCAGGTGGATTCCGATGTGATGGAATCAGCTTGAATCAGAATCCACCTGATGATCTGAAGATACATGCTGCAATTCTGGCAAAACTTTTTACAGTAATCAACCACTCACAAGGCAGGAACATGAGAATTCAGCCTTCATATTCTACATTCTGCAAAATCCTCCACACCTAAATTGGTGTTTAGTTTTTGTACTGATCATATTCTAATTTACCATGTGTATCTGAATATAGCCCCGCTCTGAATATAAGACCAGACTTCCCACCAACTTTTCTACTATATTTTGCAAAAAACTTAATGTCTAACATGAGCTGTTCCTATAATACAAATGACACTTTAAATTGTATATAGAAAATACTAATCCCCACCATTTAACCTTATTGATTCAATTATTTGTTTGTATTTTTTCTATATTTACCTTGGTAAGTAGTTCTCAAGATGTGGGAAAATATTGATGGCACAGTTGTCTTGTGGGTTGTGTAAGGTCTGAACAAGTTTTTGGATAGCTATGACAACATTGTCATGAGGAAAATTTGTCATAGAACCCCAGAAATTAAAGAATGATGAGGACTGCACCTTAATTTTCGGGCAGCGACACTTTCTGTGGTGAAAGTAAAATGATGGGCACCTCTGACAGCAATAGCTTTGCCCTCGGCCCAAGATACAGGTGGATTTCAGAATGCATCTTTTGAGGAAAAAAGTGTAGCTTATAGTTTAGTGAATTTGGTAATTCATTCATTATGCCTTTGCTTTGGATCCCCCTCTTCAATTCCTTATTCCTAGTGTTTTACTTAGCTATTGTAATTCTACACCTTACATCCTTATTACTGAACCCATTTTCCTCCTGAACCTCATGGACAGTGATATAGCCAGGTGGGGTCCATGGGCTCCCTCTCCTTCCCCATCCCCTCCCCCTCCTGAAATTTTGAATGAATATAAATAAAGGGTGTGAAAGCTAGAGTTATATTTGTTTCTTTAACAAAGAATGTTGTTTTTATTTATTATGCATTTTGAACTACTTTTTCAATGAATGTGTTTGTAATTTTTAACAAAAATGTGGGAATTGTATTTTTGAAGAAAGTTGTGCAGCTAAAATCTTTAAAGAAATAGCTATGACACTGCAGTAGCAATTACACTCTTCATTGCCTAAACTCAAAATTTTGCTCCTGTTTTTCAAAAATCCCCTCCCCACCCCATTCTTGTAGTTAACATGGTTCCCACTGAACCAAAATGAAATCCTGGTGACGTCACTACTATGGAGACACATGATCTGAGAAGTGCAGTTGTGAATAGAATATTTTCACTCATTTTTTCAGAGCATTATCTCAGAAACTTCATGATCTAAAAAGTCGGATCCAGAGTGCTGTAGTGAGCAGAGTTGTTGAAGATTTTGTTGATGTGGGCACCCCTTTGAAACAGTTTACTGATGCAGTACTTGCTCCAGAAGGTATATTTAATTTATTCTTCTACTTTTGTAAGAGAGCATCTTTGAGGCTGTATTTAACTGTCGTTTTAAGTGATAAAACCTTAGAAAATGATAAAAATAAATCTGCATATCTGAATAGTTATATCAGACTACATATTTTTGTAAGAATATATGAAAAACCATGTTGTTGGAAAACAGGTGCTCCAGCCAGGGAGCAGAATTTTGCTGACAAAGCATCTGCTCTCAAGCAGTTTTCAGGGAGGGCTGCAAGAACGGCAAGAATGGTGGCAGCTGGTGGGAGTGGTGGAAATAAGAAGCTTGCAGAAGCTCTGTTGGCCTCTGCCAATCAGGTCTGTTTATCTTACCATCTGTTATCAATCAGTCATTATTTCAGTAATGTGTAATACAAAGTAAACATTTTTTGTATGTGTGAACAATGGTACTCAAAACGGCATTAATCATTTGTCATAACTTTTTAAAGGTTCTTAAAATATTTTATGATAGGAGTGACAATATGCTGAGTGTTTCACATTGATGTATGTATATGTAATTCATAGAGTTAATTGAACTTGTTTGTGTGTTAGTGTGTAACTGTTCATACTCATATTTGTGCTCGGGGCCTAATATATTTAAATTAGTGCCTGAATATATGATTAAGAAGTTAATCAGTAACGTTTCTTGGAAACAATGAAAGAAGGGCTTTTTCCGATAAATATATTGCATTGTTTTTCTTATGAAGTTCTATTTTCATTTGAATTTTTCATCTATCCTTAATTGTTTCTCCAAAAATTTTATGCATGGCATGTATGTTTTCAATTGATGGTGGTTCAATTCTGGTGATGAACCTAAGAGATCACCTAAAGCTTGTGATTGTGATGTTAAGAACTTTTTACTAATTTAAAAGAAATTTCAATTATTAGGTAAATGTATTTTCTTTGCTCTTGATCAGGGTGGCCACTCAACTGTGAAAACCATGATTTAGCTGAGAATATTCAAAACCGTGAAAAAATATTTAATAAGTTTGAATTTTTTGTGTAAACCTTTAATTAGGTTTTATTTGGGCTCTCAATTATTCTATCAGATTTTTGGTTTGCAAAAGTCAATGTTAGGTAATTCATCCTGAGAATATATCTGGGCAGTCTACAATGAATGCTCTCCTATGTGCTGTTTCTAGCCCTTTAATCCTGCTCCTATCAAACTTTCTCAATACTAATTTACCGAATCCATGAAATTCACCCCAGTATTAGGGTCTCTGTTATGACGCTCAAAAAGATTTAAAAATGCCTATGTGGACAAGTTTTCAGTGAGTGGTGGATACATTTAAAGGACTCAATTACTTATAGCTTTATAAATGAAAAAGGAAAACTGTTTTATTCCACCAATTTATTTTCCGGTACTACTAGTTTCGATGCAGTGGCGTCATCTTCAGGTATAGGCGGCGACATCCAGGGTAGGCGTTGGGTAGGGGAGGAAGAAGGGAGGTGGGAGGGGGTGGAAGACCCCAAGGATACAATGTAGTGTTGTGAGCGGGTGGTGGGGGTTGGTGAGGGAGGGGGGGTGGGGGGGGTGGACAGATGACCGTTGGCTGGTTGAAGTTTGAGTTTTGAAGGGTTATTGGTGACTAAGGTAGCGGTGGGGTGTCCGTGGGTCAAAGTTTTCCTTTTTCATTTATAAAATGAACTTCCACAAAGTTGAGCTTGAGATTATTGAGATAAACTTATAGCTTTCATTAGATTGACTATAAAAACCTACTTCATAAATGTAAATTCCAGCATTTTATTGAAATAACATTGCCTTGTTGAGATGTTAATGATTTAGCTACCTCACATTTCCATTAAATGATGAATTCGGTAATATGTAATTATCCAAAAAATATGATTTCAAATGACTCTGCATTTAATTGCAACAAAACCGTGAAAATGACTATTTTTAGCCTTAACAAGCATGAATAACTGTGAATTTGAGTTCATTGAAAGAGTGGCCACCCTTTTAATGTAGTTTTTAATTGTGCTTTAAACATATCTTGAGTGTAATGACATGTGTAAAGAAGCATGAAAGTAAGGTGTATGTTGCAAATATTTTACTTTTCCTGCTGATCTGGTTGATGCCTGTCATGGCCATTCACAGCCACTTATGGCCATAAGTAGCTATACAATGGCCATTTTAACCTGAGATTGAGCTTTTAGCTGTTTTTGTATATATTGTTGTTTTTATTTGCTGTTTATTTATTGCTGTATTATATTAATTTCAATGTACCATATTTCAAGGTCCTTAAGACGAGTGATTTTTTAGGTTAGATTTTAGCAGAAAAATACAAAAAACAGCATTCATAATTCAATTGCATGTTCACAATTTACTGGAAGAAATGTGACTTTTTACCTCTGAAAATAGCAGCTGTATTAAAGTTATTCATCCCAGAAACATGCGAATGAGGGAGAGTTCACCTTTAGCTCACTGCCGCAGCTTAGTTTGTGGTGAAAGTAGAGAGATGGGCTCCTATAGTGACAATGCAAAATCAGATGCATGAAAACACCTTCAGCTTTACCCTTGGTGCACGAGACGCATGCCAATTTTAGAACACCTTTTTGGAGTAAAAATGTGTCTAATGGGATCAGGAAAGATAGTTATTGATGATCTGTCGAGTGTGAAACTGGAATTATGTCTCATAATTCATAAACTGAGAGTATCAGTGATCCACTAATCAGCATGTTCAACAATCACTGCCAATTTTAGTTGGAGAGCTTGACTCCTCAACTCGTGAGTGCGGGCCGTATTCGCATGGCTTACCCATCAAGCAAAGCAGCCGATGAGCATTTTGGCAACCTCAGAACGCAATATGCTAGCTGTGTCCATGATGCCCGAGGACTGTGTGATGAAGCAACTGACTCTGCAGAATTCATCAAGTTATCTGGTGAGAAAGAGTATGAACTCTTTTGAGACACTCCTAATGTCAAAACTCAGTTTTATGTTTGTAGTTCTTATTTTTTATAGGAAAATAATGGCTACTATTGGTGCCAGTGTGAAAACTGCCACCAGGTGATGTATTAGCCTTCAATTTTATTCATACAATTATAAATTTATTAACATTTTCATGATTTCCATGATCTCAGGAAGATTTCTCTTGAGTTTCTGTGATGAAGTTTTCAATTTTCCGACAGTAAAAACTAATGATGGGATGAATCTTAAGTTTTTTCGAATCCAAATTCTAATTAGAAACCTAAAAGGAAATGATTACAATGTATTAAAATATTACACTCTTTACACAACAGACATTTGAGTAAAGGCATGAGATATACATCTGTATTATACAAGGAATTAATTTGTCTATGCCAATTCTTGAGTCTATGTTTAAAATTGACTTTGTCAATTGCTTTGGTTTCTCTGGGTAACCTCTTAAAAGACTCATATGGCCAGTAGGTATGCTGAAATTTTCTTTATTCTACAAAATGCTGCGACAAGTTTTTCTTTATGCCATGCATCATGGTAGTGATTGTCAGTCCTTGAAGGTTTTCAGCCGATTTCTCCTTTTCGATTCCCTTCTAAGAAAATTTACAGGGGTCATTTCATAAATAATGCACATTTCTTTTTTACTGACATGTTTATTATTTTTACAATATCTCATCACAATCCTTCAATATAGTCTTCCTGCTTCTCAATGACTGAGTCCCAACATCTGGGAAGCTTTTCTATTCCATCCAAGACACCATCTCTGTTCATTTGTCCAATGGCTCAAGTAACGACGGCAGAAAGATCTTCCAGAGCAGAAAAACTCTGTCCACTCATAGATTATTTCAACTTTTAGAGTAAGTCTAAGTCTGGTGGACTCATGTCTGGGCTGTAGGGGGTATGAGGTAACACTTCCTGAACATTCCCAATATGCAGGCGAGCATTGTCATGGTGAAGGAGTTGCCAAGCCTCAAGCAACGGTGGTAGAATACCTGTGGTTTCAGAAAGTTCCTCACATGTTGCACGATGATCTTTTTCAAGACCATCTGTCACAAATTTCACATTTCGTTCATTTGTTGATGCCTTCCTGGTCTTGGATCATATCATTTATGGATACACAACCACCACGAAAACGATTAGCCCTACGAGAAACTGTGCTACGTTCCACCGTTAACTCACTACAAACTTCACTTGAAAGCACTGTGGATTTCTGTTGGGTTTTTGCTTCCTAAAGTTTTGATCTTTATGTAAAACCTTTGTTCTTCAACAGACAACAGTACCTGAAACTTATGCAGACTCCATTTCCAGCTTGCGTTATTTAAAAACTAAGTAAATTTTAGATGAAACTAAATAATTCAAGCTTCAAACTGAAACTATCATAATATTTACTATTGTTGCGTCATCCAATTTGCAGTGTTACCAACCCGTGCATTATTTATGCAATGACCCTTGTATTCTGTTGTTACAGTTAGTATATGCCTGCAGCTAAAAATATCAAGATAAACTAAAAAATATTGTTTAGCTTATTTAATTAGAAAATATTTGTTTTAAATCTTATGTTATCGATTTGTGCCCCTTTTTTATGCATATATTTTTAATAATTTCAGAGGAACAAATGAGACGTCAAACCAAGGTGTGTGAGGAGTCATTGTTACGGGGTCAAGCTGGTGCTGGTCAAATGGTTGAGGGTGCTTCAAATGTTGCACGTCTTGCGAATCGTGTTCTCATGCTGGCCAAGCAGGAAGCAGATAATTCGGAAGACCCAGATTTTATTGCTGGAGTAAATGCAGCTTCAGATTCACTTCAGAACAGTAAGTAATCATTCTTCTCGTAAAAATCTTGTACTATGTCAGGAGTAGTTGGGGTATGAATATTTTCCTTTTGTTGGTGGCAGATTTGAGAGATTCTACTTTCCTTTAAAAAATAAATATTCTGAGGAAATAACTTATTGGATGAAAAAGTAAACATTCTCTAACTTCGATCTAAAATGTAATTATTCAGTGAATATTAATGTACAACATTACAGAATTTTCACAAAAAAATTTCAACCAGTTTCAATGCAAGGCATCATCCTGAAATTTTCTGTAAAAATTATACATTGTTGTGTATTATCACTCAAGATGAATTATCACATGCAGTTGAATCCTGATTTAACGTTTTTCTGGGGAGACAAAATTTTAAACACTAAATGTGGACAAACGCTAAATGAGGACCTACCATTTTTTTTGAGGTTTTTGAGTCTTTAATGAGCTAGGACAGTTTTCCATGAATAAAAAGGATAATTTAAAGTCTAAAAGGTGTAATAAACAATAATAAAAATTATCATCAATTTAATGTGTTCTTCCTAAATAGGTTGGGAAACACACTTCAGGAAGCAACTATAAAAATTAAATTAAATTCAAATATGATAACTAATTTGTGAATGATATTTTAAGAAAATTATTTTATTAATTAGCTTATAAACCTTACAGAATTAGGATCTGACCCCGAGCAACTGTAAAAAATTGTAATATGATAGGATTAATTAAGTAATCTCTTGAGCTATCATGGAAATTTTCAAAAGTCTAGGTTGTTACTGGCATGAGCAGCTTCTTTGCCAAGTCAACTTTCTTCAAGTGAGGATTATTACACACCCCTTCTATAATTTTTCTCTTCTCCTCGATACTAGGAGATTTCCTTTTTAAGCCATCCCAAAATCAAAACCAGCTACCAATGCTCTTTTTAAACCACCAGCACCAAGGAGACAAGCAACTCGTTGATCAGTGGCCTTGTTGAAGAGTTTTTCTTTAGTCCAAGAAACAGAGAAAAAAATAGTGATTTCAGGGATGTAATTGAGGAATGGATGGGACCTGTGTTACGTGTTAGGGGTGGATCAAAGAAGATCCCTTAATATGTTTGCAACTCAAGGTACTGTGTCTGTATGGAGCTACGTGCATTCAAAAAACACATTTTTTAACTCTACAAGCCAATATTAGATTTTTAGAGAGTTAAAAGCATAAGATACTTGTAGGTAATTCAAAGACCATTAATTTGAGCCATGGTAAGTTGAATTTCATTAAATTGTTTTTACAAAATTAACCAAAAACGATCCAAAATGGCCATTTTAAAGTAATAAATTATTTATCACAAAAGCAATTTATTTATGTATATGCTTTGATCATTTGTAAAGGAAGCTTTTCCAATTCCAAATTGATCAAGAGTTTTTAAAAGTCAATCGGTGAATTTGTTGTTGAGATATGTTACTTTGTTTATCCTAAGATGCTAAATTTTGAAAGCCATAATTTTTTTGTTTTTCAATTTTTCGGGTCAATTCAAATTGGATTCTCTTCTGGTAGATTTTCAATTGTTAATAAAAATCAATGAAAAAATTAAATACTAACTTATTAATTATTGCTTCAAAAAAGGGGGTATTTTTTTATAAACGTTTAGAGCCACAGCATCACTCGTACATCATACGAGTTTCGAACTTAGATGAATCGAAAGCTGGCTTCAAAACAAAGATTTAAAAAAAAGTGCCCTGCGACCTATACATCCTTAAGATTAGGAAATACTTTTTTAAAATTTGCAGCTGCTTTGTTTATAACAATTAAGAAACTAATCCAACGGCATTAGATAGTCAAACACTTATATTTTCAAAAGACAATTTTAAAAAAAGAAGAGGTTTTTAGTTATATGAAATAGTGTATAAAGTGCAGCGTACTCAGAGCTACCGTACCGTGGTGGGGATAGCCGACAAGAGACTTGGGCACGAGACAATTACTGAGAATGCAACTTCAAATCGGCAGCGCGGGGAAAAATTAGCCATATCTCCGTGAAAACTCAACAGTTTTCGGCTTTTTTTTTAAATCTGAGGTAGATTAAAAAGTTATTGACAACTATTTTATTGGTTTTTAATTATGCATCTTTATATGATTTTTTATACGTATTTTCTGTTTTCCTTGCACAAATTAAGTACTAGATTCAAAAAAATTACTAATATTTTCTGCGAGCATCGATTTTTTTCACATTTAGTTGATCTGCAGTTATGGAAAATTAAACTGCAGGTACGCACATGAATTTTCGTATGCCATGCAGTTAGACATTCATTTTTTCTCCATAAACTGTGCCACTTTCCTGGGAAAATTTCGACGATTTCAACTGTGTTACACACCATAGCATCATCAGGTAAAACTGCTAACAGGAAAAAAGTGGCTGTATAACCATCGTGGGCATACATTTATATGTATATATTATCATGAACATACAACATCTTTATGTTAATATGTACAATATCTATGTACATCTTCAAGCAAAACCTTGAGCACGGTCGACCCAGTGAAAAATAATAGTGGAGATAATGGTCATTGATGTTTTTGGGAAATCATTTACCCATACAACCACGAAAAAACATTAAAACGGGCAAAAAAGCTTTTGCGGGAAAAAAATTAACGATGAAGAATGTGGAAAAATGCAGAATGCAGAAACATTAAATGAGGATAATTTTTACATTGTTTTAATATGGAATGAATCGGGACCTCAAAAAATAAACGTTAATTGCAAATAAAAATTAAATGTAAATAAACGTTAAATGCAAAGATGTTAATTCCGGATCCGACTATAGTTGAAGCAGATTCCATCAATTTTATTTTATAATTAACAATATTTCGTTTTTAGATTTTAGCAGAGGTTCCCAACCACTATTACTTGCGACCCCAAAATTATAAGTGAAGATTAATTGCAACCACTGTGCTTACAGCAACTTCAATATCAAGTGTGAACCTCTTCCGAGACTCCAAATGGGGTCAGAACTCATGGGTTAGGAACCCCTTATTTCAGGAGACCTTGAAAATTATGAAAAGTACTTTAAAAAACTCTTCAACACTTTTTTCTATGACATTAAGATAAGTGGACCCATATGGGTTGAGTGAGATGTTATTGATATGTTTCATATATTTTAAAATGTTTTCACATGCATGTTTGTGCTTCAAAAGGTGTGTCAGTTGTATGGTGATACTAAATTCTTTATTTATATAGTAATTAAAATAAGTTCACCTGAGAATTTTGGCGGGTATGATCTCCTAAGAGGTTTATATTTATTTAACGCAGTAAGTATTGGACTTACTTAAAATTGAATTTTCCAAAAGATTGGCATAACTTAGCAGAGCAATGGAAAAAATGCAAAAAATTAAGTGGCTTTTGTTGGAGTTATTTATAGTATTCAAAGTTACCTCCCTTTACACATTTACCAAATGTAAAAATTTTACTTCTTATTTTGTGACTAAGATTTTGCTTTGTCAACAAAAGAGAACTCAGCATGGAGGATGTGTTTAGCTATGGCACTCAAGTTCAATGCATTTGGGCTCATAACAGTCTAATATCTTTTCAATATTTTCCACCTATATTTATTTAAATGTTTCTAAATGCTATCCACTCGATTCAGTAAAGGGGGTGAGAGCAGGCACAAGGCCCAGAGTGATGCTCCTCACTCTCCCCTCCACTTACTAAGCATGCACTCGCCATCTCTCTCTTCCCTTTCCACGCTTCTGTGATTCGTTGACTGAATATCATAACTCTCCTCCTCACCTTTTCGTGACAATTTTTAAAACATGCCATCTCAATTCACTCCCACTTACTGGAAAGCCAGTGATGGAATGTCCGTACAAATAGTCCACTTGGATAACAATACTTAATCATTATGAGAAAGTGCATTATTTTCTCAATCAATGATGCCAATCATATTTAAGCTACATGTTTGATGCTAACTTATTACATAATAAATTAGGCATTTCACTATTTATTGATGGATTGAATGTTTATTAATTTGTACACTTCTCTTTCATAGATGTCACTCCCATGGTTCAAGATGCCAAAGCAGTTGCTATGAATATGAGTGATCATAATGCCATCACTCGTTGGAGGGAATCCAACAGAGCAGTAAGTGTTTATATTTGGCTTTTCTTCTCTAACTCTTTACATATCTCCTGCGTGGTGAGGCAGGCCTAAAATTAGTGGGGTGTGTGCAATCCCAGAATGGTTGGAAAGGCTTCCCTGCCAGCGAGGTGAGGAAAAGCCTAGAGAGTTGGCACAAACCAGATGTTGCTGAAGTGTACTATTTGCGGAAATGTATGCTTTGAAGAGCTAGATATAGGAATAAAAGAAGGTCCACTGGTAACGTTGGTTGGATTTATTGACTACCAGGCATTACCCAGATAGCACAGATTGTCATATCTTATTTGTATCTAGATACCATCCATTGATGAAATAGATACCAGCATCCATTAGTGCCTTTCGTCACCAGATACAGTAGAATCTCGATTTTACGTAACCTGATTTTTCGTAAAATTTAATTTTACACAAGTACATGAGCGGTCCCAGCTGACTCCTATAGTATTCTTAAGGAATCATTATTTGATATTAAGTAAATTCGATGTATTGATTTTAGGTAAGGCTATTTTGGTCCTCAGTGGAGGTATAAATTTGATTTTACGAAATGAAACGACAGAAATTAAAGAAACTGAAACCAAATTAGGAAGATTCTTGCCCATATTTAAAGGAAATCTTCAATTTAATGCCGTGCCACTGTGATATACATCCGTAATCCATAACGAATCAATGCATGGCATTTTAATTGCATATATATCATATTATTTCCCACCTTTCAGCACGAAAAGTTATTGGTTCAAGGGGTATACTTGTTTACGCCTAGACAGTAGCGCCTGAATGCTCAGGCGAAGCTGCTTTATGACCTTGAGATAGGAATCCTGTCAGATGTTCCGAATGTCGAGATGAAGCTCGCTTTGCAGTTGCCTGCAAGCACGCGTGTCATGACACTGGCGTGCGTTGTTGAGCGGAATAAAGTACGGACAACGATTGTCCTTGACCGATGCCAACAACAGAGGCTTTTGGGAAGATAGGTGACATTTTATTATTATATGAAACATCACAATTGATGGTATCACATGGCTCAAACTCGCTTAAATCGGCATAAATGCTTGACAATAAATGTTTTCCTGTAGAAACATATTTACTCACTATCTTCCCCATGTACTGGATAGGTCTGTTTTGGTTACATTGTCTGTACTTTCCCAATCTAGAGCTATAAGCGGAATTAGATACTCTGTTTGGATTAGCCAAAAATTAAATAAGTTGAATTGAAGAACCAAGCAATATCCAAATGATAGCGAACACAGTGTAATTCAAGAAAGAAATTTTTAATAAATGATAATTACAATTTGTGTTATCGTATATGCTACCTGCGCTGTTTTTACCCTTTTGCACCGGAGCCTTGCAATGAAAAATGCTTCCCTTGTCATGAGTACCATGAGCATATCCTTGCATTCTTCCGTACGGAACTCACTCGTGGCAAGGAATCGCACAGGTATACTCCTCGTCTGTCTTGGATCACAAATCAGGGAAGCTGGACCCTTTCCTCGATCACTGGGCAGAGGTGATAATGACCCTCTCCTCAGTACCATTCCCACTCACGGCCAACTATTCTCTCAGTGCATTTACTAAAAAATTTTCCACCGCAAATATTTGCTCCTGGGCCTAATTTTTATTATAGGCCAAGAAGTTATTCCTTATGTTTCGTTCTGCATTTACTAATTATTATTAAATGGAACGTTAACGTTATTATTAACAAAGTTCTTGTATAATGAACACTCGTGACAATTATTTTTATAGTAGAGTTCCGTTTAAATTTGGAAATTCACAGAAAAAAAAACATAACAAATGTAATTGTGCTTATATTTTCCCAGCATGCTACAAATATTGTTATAGTAAATCCACTGAGTATGTAAAGAAATGCTTGACCACGGACACTTACAGTGAAGGCATCTACCACTGAGACGAAAGGATGGAGACTACCCCCGCCTGCAGGTAAGGGAAGAGTCCGGCGACCAGCGGGTTGAAGAAATGATAAAGTTGTCATTTTTAGGGTCAATTCCTCAGTTGGGTCTACATGCATAATTGGCACATCTAAACCGGTTTTCCCCATAAGACTCCTCTCGCTAACGGCACGACGAAATTCATCTGCTCGTGACTCATTCAGCAAGAAAGAGAAGGGAGTAACCTGAGAATATCGGTCCTTCACCTTATCTGTTATCGTCTACCCACGCCCAGCTTCGTTCCAACACAGGTGGCTTCCACTAGTGGGGGAGGAGTTGGGCCTCTTTTTGGGGGCTTCCGCAGCCAACACTGGGTTGATGCACACACGAAATAAGGGGAGCCTGGTCGATTCATATCAGAACCTTATCCCTTAATTACCCCAGGGACTTTTTTTGCTTGCTTGCATCTCGCTTAGCCGCAAAGCCATGCTGGCATACCGTTCGCTCTCTCGCATGGAAAGATTTACACCGTTTATAAATGGCATTCTTATGCCTACTTTGAAAAATTTACCTGTGAGCTCGTAGCAAAAGGGTGGCATACGAAATTTTACCATTCATAATGTCGCTTGGATTTATTTGTTATTCCTCCTCTTGGATGAAATTTAATATAATGCCTGTTGCTCACGGTAAAATTTTCCATAAAATAGTTTTATAAAAATTTTTATTGAAAGTTTTATGAATCGTACGTAAAACGTACTAGCTTGCTCACGGTAAAACTCAAGAACCTTATAAGAGGAAAATCGAAGCAGTACTAATATGAACCGCTATGCCGTAAATGGCGCTAGCATCGGGTATACCTTGAGGTTAAACCTTTCTCCATTCTCTAACACTCGTTGCGGGGCGAGTTTCAGTGGAAGGAGGGAAGAAACCACGGATACTATATACGGTATATAGTATCCGTGGAAGAAACTGTGTAGGAGAGGTTGTATATGCTAGAGAAGCAACTGCTCGATCGCTGCGCCACGTACAGTGGATAAGAGGAAACGGCATTATTTCACAAGATGGCGGAGAGGAAAAATCGCACTTCTCAGGTTTGAAAGTTTCCCATTTCTAAAGTAGTTGATGCATTGCTGTGTTGAAAGTGTTAAACAAATTTGCAAAGTTTGCATACTAAGTGAGGTGAATTTGGTTTCGATATCTCTGTTTAAAGTGGGTGAAAATCGCGAAAAAATGTACGAGACGAAAGCTCACCTTCGCGATGAGCGGAACATCTCATTGGTTGTTGCATAAAACGGTTTTATGGAAATAGAACCTGTCCTAATCCGTAAAACGTTTTATAAAACTCGGTTTTATAAAACGGTTTTATCGTTAGCAAGCTCATTTTTATAAAATTAGTCTGTTTTATAAAACGTTTTACCGAAAATTTTACCGTGAGCAACAGGCATTAGAATAGTGAATCTTCCTCATCAAAACAGAAACCACTGCATCTCAAAGACTGGGCTTATAGCCAGTGATTTTGCTGACTATTTTAATCATTTTGGAGCACCACAGACTTCAAGTCTAGAGTGCATAGGGCTGGATGATGACACCCTGAAAAGTTCTCATGGACAAACAAATAAAGGAGATGGCTATATCCATGAAATGTTGAGTGACAATGAAGTAGATAAGTGATGAGGTCATCCCTGAACCCAAAAAAGAAGATATCCTCCATGAATTAAATATCCTGCATCATTTCTCATTAAGTACTTTATGACGTGGACGATTTTAACCCTTTCGCGATGGGGACGGGGAAAATTGCTTTGCTTTGCCAGTACGGAGGTTTTACTACACTAGGATCTTCTCAGGTTCCTATTTCCCGAACTTGGGTTGGGGGCCAGAGGGGTGTTGAACCTTTTTCTCGGCCACCGAGGGGAGATAATCTACTCCCTTTTCCATTACTCTTTATTCATTCATCTTTATTTCATGGTTGGAAAAAATACATTTGCATGACTACGTCAATACAAATAAAATGAGAACAAAGATGTAGCATGAGAAAGGGAAAGAAATGAGCACAGAAACAAGAGCAAGAAAAAAATGGGCACCGTTTACATGATTACCTGCTTGTCTTCCAAAAATCATTGACTGTGTAATATATAACATGTATGTTTTTGGATAGAAGTAATTTGACCCTCTTTTTAAACACTGTAATTAAAGCAACATTATTAGATTACTGGGGAAATTTGTTAAAAAGTACTGAGGCAGAGTAGTAGGGACTTTTTTTTACAAAGAGAGCTGGTTTATCATTTACAATGAATAATATTACATTAACTGGTGGAGTAATTGTGGTTAGTGGAATTGGTTGGGAATTTATCCATGTTTGCTCTAATAAAGTAGATAAAGATTGATAACTTACTGAAGGTACCATCAGAGATTCCCAATGGCAATCCAGCATAAGGTTTTTGGACCCCATGCTGACAAATACAGGCTGTAAAATCTAAAATAAATAAGTAAACATGTTATATGATGTGTTTTGCATTCATAAAATACATTTAAAATAATTTGAGAATTATGGAAAGACACAAAGAGTCTTGCAATATGAGTTTCTGCTTGTCTTCACCAGGCAGCTCTTAAAACTAGCCCATTGTTATGTGAACTGCTCGAGGAGTGGAAGTTTACTTGACTTTGGAAGGGACTACAGTGAAATTCAGCGATATGGACTGCTCAAGTTTTATTCCTACGTACCTCTTTGTCCTAGTTTTTATACAACACCTCCTCCAAAGGTGGAACCAAAATTTATTATGCTCACAGTTATTTCTTGATAGTTCACAGTTATTACAGGTACAGAGTTATTTTGTTGCATTTTAATGTTCTTTAATGTTTGTAATGTGTACATTGACTGAAAAATGTTTTCTTCACTCTAGCTTCTTTCATCTGTGGGTATGGTGAGACAAGCTGTCACTGTGACTCCTGATCTTCCTCCACCACCTGATATGAGTGCTCTCCACATCAATGGTAAGTTCATTAAATACCTGTCAATCATTTTATCCTTTCCTAATCATGCAGCTTCTTTTCAGGTTGAGAAAGGATTAAAGAGCTTCCATATCGAAATTTCAGGTGTTGAATATTGTTTTCTCAAGCAGTGTATGTACAAAATATCTTAATTATCATTATTATTTTCTCATTGTCTTTATTCAAAACTTTTTATATTTATTTCCTCCTACTTCCTGTCTTAGAACTTTGACTTCAGTTATATAGCTGTGACTTTTTTCATGCTGGGCATTTAAAGCAATTGAGTATTTTTTCAAATATATCCCTCCTCTGAGTATATAGTCAATGTAACCATCTCTAAACCACATCCAGTTTTAAAACATTTTTGGAAAAGCAAATTTCATTCATGAGCACGTCGTTAAATGCCACCTATCTTATCTTAAAAGTGCTTCTCATAGGCATGCAATTCTGCCCTGGAACAGTTTAAGGTGACCTCGTAAACCAATATTGTAGCCGCTGAAGACTGATGCTCTCTTGTCACCAAGGTATGAATCCCATGGCTTGGTGTCTTCCTTTTGATCAATTCCAACTCAGGATTCTTCCAATAGTCGTAAGGGATGCTTCTCCTTCTGGGAGCAACAGTCAGCAAAAGGCAACCATGCTTACAATTATGTAAATAATCAAGTTAAGCCAAGTAAGATGAAAATGGGATTAAGAGATGAGAAAACCAATGAGAAAGAGTTGTCACATTACTGCATGCAACATTACACAGTGGAAAAATCATTTGCCTTGACTGGGTCTCACACCTGGACCCCTTCATATTGCACTGGGTGATTTAGCCAGTTAAGTTACCAAGGCATCCTCCTTCCCTGAGGAAAGAAAATTCCACAGGGGAGGAAAACACTGTAGTAGCTTAACTGGCTTAAGCACTCGATGTGATATCTAGGGATTAGGTTTTGAGTCCCGTTCAAGGCTGATGGGCACTTCCGGGTGACTCCATAAAGGTGGCCTGTGGCTAGTCCTGATATCCTCAAAATTTGTATTACCTATTGCCTTTAGACAAATGAGATACTCGACTAGAACTACCTTCTGTATTGGAAAATGCATAATAGCCTTTCATTCTCCTCTCCTCACTAATGTTAAACTAAAAGTTCATTTGCTTTTGATCCTATCCATCCAATTTAATGCAAAAAGTAACCAGGAAGCAAATATGTAATCTATGAGGAATCTAAAAAATGAAATATAGGTAATTAGATTCGTTTTTTCAGATCCTCGTTTTCAAATCCAGGAAGATGATCATGCCTATTCATTTATTTCAATTCACCTGAAGCCGATGAAATTTTGTAATTGATCATACATGGATTACTTTGTTTGTTTTGAAAATGTTTTAGTTCTTTTGGTTTTTCATGCCTCACCAAAACATGATTAGCTTTACAATCTGTTCTGATTTTTGAGAGTTTTTAGGCTCTGAATGTCTTGGAGATCCTTATAAATAATTGCCTAAACATTTTCCCAGGAAACCTGAAATACTCAGAATATTGGCTATCTCAATAGGTTTAATTTTCATTTTACCCTAACTCATGGAAAAATTGTTACTTAGTATACATATGGAAGAATTGTAACTTGCTCCTGCTGCTATGAAGAATGCAACACCGTCATTTCGTACAGCCAGGTTTACTTTTACTCTGTCGGCTATAAAATCTAATTTATTTAGTGGCCATGTAAATTCATCTGGCTTTCTGGTGAACCAGAATGACTATTACTTTTCTACCAGTGTTAATGAATAATTCCATGGTTAATTAATCTTTTACTTTTTTTAAGGGAATAAAATAAGTATCCTGAATCATAGGATTTCTTTGAATAATGTACATATTACATTGTTGTATTCTTTTCAATGGAATAAAATATTTTATTTCCGGTTGGAGAGAGCATTCATCACTTGGATAGTAGTAACGTGATCTTTGAAATTTTAACGTGTATTGCTGTAGATTTTATGCTTATGAAAGTTGGGCATTCCTGTCTAGTAATTATTTTTTCTTGAAAATAACTTTAACCAAAAAGTATTCTTGTACAGTTTGTTATTTGTTGCAAATATATGCCAAGTACCTTCCCTTAGAAATAATTTTTGTTGCTATACTTTGTGAACACATATCTTTTACTAATAGTTCAAAGCTTTCTATGGCCTACTTCATTTTTATTCGCTTAACTCAATGCTAATTCAATGAACAGTTTTTGGCAATTTTTTACCCTTTTCAGCTTAATAAATAGGGAGGTTTTACTCTGTTATTTTATTGTTACATTTATCTATAAAAAGATAATAATAAATAAAATTTGACATATAATTTAGTTGACAAAAGTTGGCTTCTATCCAGGGATAGAAGTTTTCTCTTCATGCTAAGCTTAGGCTCCACAATGTGGAGCCTGATTTGTCTTAGTCCCTGTATGAAGTTCCAGATCTCCAAGTGCTGGCCAGATGTCCATTCTGTGATCTCTGCTCTCCCAATATTAGGGGTGATTGGTAGAACTGGTTCAGGGCCAGTTGGGTTGTAACTCGCACTGGCTTTAGCCAGCTCATCTGCCTTTTCATTTCCGGGTATGCCTTTGTGTCCAGGTACCCAGAAAAGCCTCATTCTACAATGCCTAGATATCTCCGATAGTACCTCGGGACACTCTTGTAGTAGGCATGATGTACACTAAGGTGAGTTAAGCGCCTTAATTGCTGCTTGACTGTTGGTGCATATGTGGATTGGTCCTTCAGTGAGGGCTTGATCCTTAATAATGTAGGCACAGGTCAGAATCGCAAAGATTTCAGCCTGGAACACTGTGGCGTACTTCCCTAAGGAGAAGTGGTACGATCTTGAAGAGCTGCCTCTGTAGATGCCTGCCCCTGCTTTATTGTCTTTTCTGGAGCCATCTGTATACCACACAGAGGCTCTGATGTAGAGATATTTCCCCCCTCTCTCCCACTGCTCCCTAGAGGGGATAACCGTTTTGAAAGGAGGATCCTTAAAATAGAACCTTGCTGACATGTGGTTGCTGCCCATCTGAAAGATTGGGCTGGACCTGCACATCTCGGTCCATATCTGTGTATGGCCAGAGAGGTTTCCCTTGCCATTCCATTGGCCTGTGTAATTTAGGCGATAAGCTGTGGCCCTGGCTTGACCCTCTACCACCACATGAAGGGGAGGGAGGTCAAGAAGAGTTTCCAGGGCCAGAGTTGGAGCAGTTCGCATGGCTCCCATGATGCCTAAACAAGCCATTCTCTGAATGTGGTTGAGTTCGTTTATGGCACCAGATTGCTGGGCTCTCTTCCTCCACACTATTGAGCAGTATGTAAGACTAAGTCTGACTACTGCTGTATAGAGCCAGTGTAACACCTTGGGTTTGAGTCCCTAAGTATTTCCAAAGGCCAGACAGCATTTCCAAAGGGTTGCACATGCTTTTTTTGTTCTTGAATCTAAGTGTTCCTTCCAGATTGGCTTAGAGTCCAATATTGTTTAGCAATATTATAGAGCAAAGCTGGATATGGCCCACTCAGTTGCTTTGTAAGTAATGATGCTGGAGGCCAGTCTCCAGTCCATCCTGGCAGGATGAGTGGGAGGACTCCTTGAGTGCATCTCATGTTCTTCTTTCGAGCCAGGGAAGTGTGTCTCTAACAGAAGTTTTAATGCTTCCTTGTCCAAAGAAGTGTAGTCCCCCGAGGGAAGCAAAAGAGTCCTCACTCCGGCTCCGGGGTCCTTGGAGAGGATTTTATGGAGTCTTGCGGTCTCGGAAACCTCTTCTATGTTCCTGTAAAACGTACTCCATGTCTCTCTTTTGGAATGGTTGATTGTCGCTTTATACCTGCACTGGGCCTCTTTGTAGAGGGACCAGTCTTCAGCTTTTTAGTGCATTGTGTTTTGTTAAAAAGTCTTCTGCTTAATTTCTGGAGCCTTTCAAGTTTGGCTCCCCACCAAGGGAGGTTCTGTTTTCCCTCCCTGGTTTTGAGGGGGCAGCTTTTTTTATAGCCTGAGATGATGGCTTCCAGTAAAAATACCACGGACGCCTCAATCTCTACCTCTCTGTTAAACTTGAATAAAGGGGCCTTTGAAATTGCCCATTCAAGTTCTTTTCTGTAGGGCTGTTAGTTGATCTGGGATTCCTATATGATACTGTCGGGATTTCACCCTCCCTGATAGTAAATTGGATGTACCGGTGATCAGACAGAGATATCTCGTCAGACACCCTCCATCTATTAATCCTATGCACTAAGTTTTTGGAGCATAGTGTGATGTCTATCACTTCTTGCCTAGCTCTGTTCATGAAGGTCGGTCATGATCCCTTATTGAATATGAACAGCTCAGTGGCCATTAGAAATTCCAAAAGGGATCTGCCCCTGGAGTTGAAATCCGAGCTCCCCCAGGCAGTGTGATGGGAGTTGGCATCTTATCCAACCAGCAGTTCCCAATTCCGAAAGTGACATTCTCTGACCAGTTCCTCGAGTTCCAAAGATGGTGGAGGTTCTGGCGCGTCATATGGGAGGTATGCGGAGCAAACCACAACCTCCATCCATCTCTCCTGATCTCTAAGAGACAACATTGCGGCAGTGAGGTCTCTAGAGCAAAATTGGGGTAGAAGCCTGGCATGTACCCCTTACACATATATGCAAGACCTAGGTGTTTCAGCCAAGGCACAGGAGAAGAGTTTGCCTCCTGTCATACCTAGTCCTCTAATTTTGCCCTTGTGGACCCAGGGTTCCTGAATCAGGGCCACTTTTGACTTACCTTCAGAGAGTTTCCTCTGCAGAACTCCCGAGGCAGCTCTGCAATGCTGCAGGTTAATCTGCAAGAAGGTCAGCTCAGCCATCGTCTGTCTTCCCCTCCTGCAGCTGATTGACTCCTGGGTGGGGCGCAGTGTCAGGCTTACTTGGCCCTCCAGCTGAGTCCATTCTCAGCTCCACCTTCCCCAGAAGCTTATAATCGGCCCTTTGGAGGCCGACTGATTTAATCAAGTCTGGGCCCGAGATCTTCTCTGCAGAGGGCTCGTCCACACCTAGAACAAAGCGAGTGCCCTTTTCGGCCTTGCTCCACTCGTACACCCTCCATAGATCTTTCCTCAGGACCGGATTCACCTTGGTGATTGGACTGAAAAGATCCCTGGCACTCACACAAGTCGGTCCTGAGACCCAAATCCTGAGCTGCCTCCTTTTTAAGAGAGTCAGCATCAGCTACTCAGAAGGAGACTCCCTCAATCTCCACAAGGTAATTTGCCATACCTTTTACCCAGTCGGTTGACTTGACGTTGGCGCACTGGATTTCCATTACCCCGTTGAGCAGACGTGTCCCCTCCAGGATGGGCACATCCGGCCCCTGGGGAATTGCATCCCAAGACTCAGTTAGTCTACTGCCCATCACCTAGTACCAGCCCTGAGACAGTTGTTTCTGGGTAATTCACGGGGATGATGGCCATTTTCTTTCCACCCGTGGCCATCTCCGCATAAGAGTGCCTAAGCCTTGGAGGTTTTGGCCTTCTTGTGATCAAAGGCCTTGGGGGTGTCCCCAGGGGTCCTGGACCTCTTCCCAGTCCTGTTTGGCAGAACTACTCCCCCTTCGCCTCTGTTCGGGCTCTGTGAGTGACCTCTTTGAGCCACAGCTTCTCCCTTCTCTTCCTCTTCTTTGCTGCTGTGCTACTACTGGAGAGAGTGGAGAGACTTAGCATCTAGGATGCCATGCTCCCCACAGTGTTATTGGAGGCATCTGAGTCATTTTCCTACCCTTTTTTGGGGAATCCACGGCCCGACGCCTCCTTTAGCGTGGAAGTCAAACTTCCCGATGATGAGAACTCCTCCGGATTCAGAGAGGGGTTTAAGGAAACTGGCTTTCCCTGCAGCAGGGCCTGCCGGTGTAGGGTGAACGGAGGTCCCCAATCCAAGGCCCTCTGAGGGTGTAGGAATGGAGGCCCCATGGGAGGGGCCTGCTGGGTAAAGGGTGTCCTCGATGTCCACCGAGGGGTACATTTCGGATAGGGGTTTCTACGATGAGGGGTGTGGACCCAAAGGGTCAAGAGATGAAGGGCCCCTTCCCTGGGCCCTTCTTTGAAAAGTTTTTCTTTGGTTCCATATGGTTCCCACGAGCAGCTAGGGAAATAAAGTTTCACCCATGCAGAGCCCCGCATACATGGGTAAGGCTAAAATAAAACCGGATTTCGCCTGGTCTCTGGAGTTTCACCTGTTAGTGACTTTAACCCTCCGCCCCGTGGATGCAGCCATCCTTGGCACAGGGACGCACCATGATGATGGGAGCATTTTTTCGACCGCCAGTTCTAGATCCGTCATGTTCAGCGTAACCCAGGGGCACCTCTAGAAGGATGTGGCTTTTCATCACGCATGATGATCTTGGTGGGAGAGAGGCTATGTATTCGCTTCATCCCACCCTGGGATACACTCCCTCGCCCCCAGAGGCTGAGGTAAAACCATGTCACATGTTGTCTCTTTCTTTGAAATAGAAATTTAGGGCATTCTACTTTTTTTATAATGGTATTTATTATACTTATGCCAGGTCAGCATGTGCATATTGTATATGAAACATTCGATTCCCCTCAGTTTAAAGGCAGACATGGCACAGCTAATGCACTTAAAGACGGGTTTGCTAAGTTAAAGTCATAATTGTGGACTAACAATTGGCCCAAATTAACTAATTTTTAATTCAATCAATCAATTTGAGATTGCCATGATGGTGGGAGATTTGGAAGAAAGATATGGTAACATGGAACAAATACTCGGTCAGTTTTTTAACTTTGTAATGGTGAATTCTTCCTCTTTAATGGTAATCTACTCATAAAATCAGTAACTCAAGTGCCTGGATTCTCCAACTATTTTAAGTGGCTAATTTCATTTATGACCAACAATAGTAAATGTTTTTAAAATGAAGTTTCCTGAATACATACGTGCTATTCAGGCTTTAACCTTTCATTTAGTTGGCTCATGCATTATATTTAATATCTGGATGTACCTCCTTGAAACTATCTCTTGCAGGTTAAAAAGAGATCCAGCTTGTTTATTTATATTTTAGTAATTTGTGTCTTGGGCAGGAATGGGTTTTTAGAAACATCATCGCAGTCCTGTTGTCAATTGACTTAAGAAACTTAGCAAATCTGAATTACTTCCTGGAGAAGTTTTTTATTATATTTAATAATAAATAATTTTGATTAAGCTTCTTTTATATTCATGCTTTTTAGTTAATTATTAATTCTTCCTTTAAATTTGTTGGCATAATGACTGCTTATATCTTCTTGCTGTCTTAATTAACCTTTATGTAACCTTTCGTATCCTACCATCTTTCCTCCTCTCTTGCTCCTTTCTCCTCTCTTGTTACTCTACAGCTGGACTACAAGAAAGCCCTGCTGATATTGGGGTCAACTTCAGTGATATCTTTAACGTCGATTTCAATGAAATATTTGCCCAACCTCAGAGAGGTATAGTGAAGCATTAACCCATTTGGTTACTTATGCTTTTAATTTGTGTGCCATGCTTGTGTTTGATCATTGCTATAATTTTCTCGTGGATTCCTCTGGAGTAGCAAATCATTCTTTTGTTATGGCCAAAAGGAAGCATATGCATTGAATGTTGCTTTGTTCACTCTTGACTCGTCCGTTCACTGAGAATTGATGGCTTGTTATAGTCCAGTGCTGTCATAGTTCATTTTTAGGATGTTTAGTGTGCTTTGTCTTCAGGTATTTTCTTTATATCCATTGTTTAATCCTAGAAGTGGTATTTTTGATATTGGTGATTGTCTTTGAAATTCAAGCATGTTTGCTGATGACTCTCTTGGAAATTGAAGTATTTTGAGCTCAGAAAATGGAAGCATTATTAAAGGTACCATTCCAACTATGTACTCCCTTTGCAAATCGAATATAATACAAAATGTCAACATTGTGACCATAGCATTCAATTTAAAACGATTTTGATTTTGCTTTTTAAGCTTCATTGTGGAAAATACAACTTGATAGCTGCCAAACTTGATTTTACTGGAATCAGCTGGTAATAAAAGGAATCAAATCACTACCTGTGATGTATGCTAAAGACGTAATCCATAGTGACTTGTATGAGCTGGAGCTCTCTCTTGCTAGGTTTGAAATATGCCAGTTGAAACCAGTGAAAGGGGGTCTTTGGTTGTAAGTTGAATCTTGTGGGAAACAAGTTGAAGCTGTTCACATTCAGTTAATTCTGTTCTGGTTTGTTCTTGCTAGATACAACTAGAATTTTCCCCATGATTTTTATATTAATTGTGCATATAAAATTGCTCATTTATTCAATTTTCAGTGTGAGTTCATCAGTTTCATTCCCTAGTTCTATCAATTAAATGCTTTTCACTCACTTCAATTTGTTGTCGTCCCACAATTTTTTTATATCACCCTAACGTTGCATGTGCAGAGTTAATAAAGTTTAATTCTTAAAGTATTGTTTTACTAAAACTTTTCTATACGGTATAGTCTTAGATAGAGATGTAGCTACCCCATGTAAATATGTGTCTCATTCAAACCTATGATATGATTTTTGTTGTCAGTATTTTTTTGCAGGAACTGTCAATCCTGGTCATAAATGTTGATCCAGATAAATTAAATTATTCTCTTATTAGCCTCCTTTTTTGAGTAGGTTTCGAGAATAATTGTTGACTTTACAGATCACCAGCCTAGTGCAAATGGATGGCACAAATCTCCTTCACACCATGCTCAAGATAGAGTGAATGAATTACAAGAGCCTGTGCATTTCTTCTCTGAGAAAGGTATTGAAATAAGTGTGGTCAGTCAATGCCCCTGCTGTGTGTTTTTTATGATAGTGGGACTAATTATTAATGGCATAAGTACATACATATTAGATTTTATTTATGAAACATTATTAGAAATAGAAATATTTCAGTCAGACAGGATTATTTGTCTCACCTAGAGAATACCCCCATTACGCGAGACATTGCTGTCCATAATCAGGCTGTATTAATTCCTTAAAGGGTACTAAATCCACATTGAAGTAGGCACACTTCTCCCCATCTCCATGTCACAGGTATTTTAACCACAATGAAGGAGGTACTACATATTTTCCTATCGCCACGACTTCACAAATTTATTAATCTAACCTCTCGTTTTCCTTTACATCACATTGGAGTGAAGATTTTTTTTCCTGCCCTTCAAAATTTTCTATCCTGCCTGTGAGTTAAAACATGTAAATATATAGATCACAAAAAAACTTACTTGTGATTCTTTTTTGTGCTTCCGTTTTTGATACTGTCGGTGAAGTCTTCAGTAATGATGGAATCTAATCACTTTGATTACTTTTGTCTCATTAGACATTACAATTGATAGCAGGTGGTGGACATTTGACTATGGTGATTATATAGTCAAACTATTTGTGGAAAGAGTATTTTATTGTGCAGAACTAGTTTGAAATTACATGCCGTTAATTAATGGGTAACTAACCTCTGCATATTTTGCTTGATTGTTAATTAAAAAAAGAGTAGGAGTTAATGCTGAATGTCATATGTCTAATTTTACTTTATAGGCATAAAAAGTGGGCTGTCAGATTCACAATCAATAAACTATTTCACAATGGACACCACTCCAGTAATAACCATTCTCTCTTAATCAATTGGCATAAATTTCAATTTTTAATGTATTGTGAATTAATCTGTTAAAAATTCAATTAAATTTGTTGTACATCTAAAATTAAATATATAGTCTATTGGGGTGAGGGTAATTTTTCTCTATAGGGTTATCCAGGAAGGATTATTATTGGGGGAAGACCCACTGCACCCCTAATGTCTCTGTCCCATTAATTCTTTATCCTACTCTCTGCCCGCTAAAAGTGATTTTCTTCATTTATTGTTAAATTTTAAACTTCTCTGAACAAGTTATCAACAAATAATGCAGAGCATACATTTCTCGTTGATATTTATTTGTTGATTTATTATGTATTGTCCAATGATCTGCTTTTCTGTACTGCCTTCCTTGATCCATAGTAATTTTATGTTAACGATCCACAGTTATTTAAGTATGTATAATATACTTTCAATACTTTATTATAAATATTTAACTACATCTAATTGGCATTTCTTAGTTACAATGAATCATATTCTAGTTATGGCTTATATCAAATAGAAATTAGTACAGTTTGTCACAAAAACATTACCATAAACTTATACATGTAATATAAAATTATGATGAATTTTCACTGCAGAAAAGTGTGATAATAATTCATATATTCATTGAGTTCTCCATCCACTTAAATGTTTTTATTCTAAATATTCGTCAGTAAATCAGTACTTTACCTCTCATTAATTCTGAATACTTTTACATAGAATTTTTAACTCACGTAGAGTAAAATGTTTTTTGTAGGCAGAACTCAATTAAATATACGAGGTATTATAAAAAAATAATGGGAATTCTAAAATTTCGCGGGCTTTAAAATTCCGATTTCCAATAATTGTATTTATTTGCCATATGGTCATACAGTCAATGAGGAATACTGCCTGGAAGTTGTGCGCCATTTGCGTGAAGCAATCCGACGAAAATGCCCAGACTGTGGCAAAGTAACTCGTGGAAATTGCACTATGATAATGCTCCCGCTCACATCTCACGCTTATTCGTGATTTCTTTGTAAAAAAAACAGACAGTTATTTTGCCTCCGCCACTTAATCGCCAGACATGGCCCCCTGTGACTACTTTATATTCCCGAGGCTGAAGAGAACCATGAAAGGACAATGTTTTGCCACCATAGATGAGATAAAAACAGAATCGCTGAAGGAGCTGAACTCTATACTGAAAAGTTAGTTCCAGAAGTTCTTTCTCGATTGAAAAAACGGCTGGCACAAGAGTATTATATCTTAGGGAGATTACTTTGAAGGGGACAAAAATGATATTGATTAACAAATAAATATTCTATGTAAAAGAAAAACAAAAATTCCCATTATTTTTTTATCACACCTCTTATATTATTATTAATATTATTATTATTTTTCAAGTACTACCAACTATGGTGGAAGCCAACTATTTATCATGGCAGTACATTTGAATTCCTTCATAGTAAAATGTGCATGGTATGCACTTAAATGGCTGATTTTAATCTGGAGCAGTAGAAATGGCAAAATGAGTAAAAGTCACCCAATTCTGAACCCATTATAGCAATCGATCAGTGGCCCCATAGTTTCAAAAAATCATCTTTGTTCTCAGGGATCATTTGTATTTAAGGGATCTGCAATAATTTATAATTAGTGATGGGTCGAATCCAAAATTTATCAAATCGAAATCCCGAATCCAAAGCTCTTTTTTTATCGAATCTCAAATACGGAATTTCGAATCCAAATTGTGAATCCCAGTTCATTTTCATTGTCAGTTCACATTTGTATGAAGCAAATCCTTATCCATTTTTAATTTTCTTGTAAATTTATAAATTCTTAGGTAGCTCCAGGTTTTCCCTCAAACAGAAATCTAATATTTTATCTTTAAAGGAGAAATGAAGTTGAACTACAATTTGTTTCATGATGGCATTTATTAATTCATAAATTAAGAATGCTAAAGAAAGCTAAATGCACACAAGAAACTTGTTAATTTATAATAATAATAATCACCCTTTATTCTGACCTAAAGTTAGCTCGTAAATATAAGACACACACAACCATGTCCTGGGAGCTGGAAAATCCTCCCCAGGCGGGACTCGAACCCGCGACCTTGGGTTAGCAGGCGAGGACGTTACCCTGCCGCCAGCAAGGCCGGAGGGGCAGGGTAATTTCTGCTTATGATATAGAGCATTCTCTGTCTGTCAGAATCTAATGTTTGTTTTATTATTAACCCAATTACCAGGAGGACTGAAGACTCTTTAAAAATATTGATAGGGGATGCTAGAGTAGTCCAAAGGTGTTTTCGTAGAAGGCATTTCAAAACCTTTCCACGATTATTTTTGGTTCAAATTTCATTCTTTTACCTCTTCACAGACTGGAAATGTATTTTATGTGCTTCTATAGTGCATTGGTGGCTTAAGAGACACCATCATGGGAAAGATAATATAGTGACAAGAGACAAAAATTGTGACTTCAACAGTATCAACAGCATTTTTCTGTGGAAATTATTACCTAATTTCACCAGTAGGCAATTCCAAACAGATGGCCTCATACAAGTACTCTTGGTGGTCTGACTAGTTTGGTTTCTCGTGATTTTTGGCACAAAGGAAGAATAAAGTATAGGCTCTAAATATTCTTAATTCTATCTCTGCTTGTGTACATATTTATGACTTAGTGAATTTTCATTCAAGTTTTCAACACTTTTATAGTAAAACGACGTTGAAATGCTAAACTTCTGAGGCGAGATTTTACCACGATTTACAGTTTACCACAACGTGGAACATATGCCACCCGCACAACTAGGGTTAGCATCATTTTTGGAAGGATTTGATTGAATCTCGAATCCATGGATTTGATAAGAGTCTATTTAATCCTCGAATCCTGACCACATCACTAATTTATAATATAATTGGTATTGTTTTTGCACAAATGCTTCGTAATGATGTGGAACCTGCGGAATGCCTTTAATACATAATTCCCTTTCGAATCGGTGACTTTGACTAGGGTATCAATTTACTCTCATTATTGAAAACATTTTCTAGCATTTTATGTTGCATTTTCCCTCATTATTCAATCATGTACCTACATTTATCTTCCATTTGGCTTTTCTGGATGACGGTGCGTACCTATGTCAGGAAGATTCTTACCCTCTCATCTGAATAATTTCATAAAATTGCTAACTGTTGTAGGAGTTACTTTTCATTCTTGGTTTTCGTTGTTGCCCTAAGTGGTTTTGGTGCGGTTTGACTATTTATTTCGGTATTCTTTGGGAGATTGAGTTTAAAAGCGTAACTTATTTCTTCCCTTTAGCTGGTGCGATCACTAGAGAAAATATGATTATCAAATATTCTCATTGGTAAATTAGATATCTTCAGTGGTACATTAGGTAACATCCTGTGATAGTACCCATCAATCAACATTTCCACTGTTCCAGATGTCAGTTTTAGGATATGGTCCAATTCTTTGTAAAATCCTCTTGTACTTATTGGAGCAAGTGTGATCAAGGGTGATATGTATTGTGAATTTTCATAGCATTCTTGTATATATGTAATCATTATTTTTATGATGTTCAGGATAGCAAAAATGCAGCCTCCATTTTTCATACATACTGAATTCTTCCAATTGCTATGCTAATGTAGTGGACTTAACCCTCTGTTTGTGGACAATATGCTATGAGAAAGTTCACATTATAACTCACTGCAGTGGTAACTTACATACAGGATTCATGATCACTCCGTAAACAATATCATTTGAGTACAATGTAGAAGCCATGACTTGCACTGACTCTTTCCTTTAAATGGATGGAAATTAACATTCCTACTTTTATAGGTGTGGGCTATTCTCTTCTTCTTTCTATTTAATCTATAATTTTCTATCTGCTTGTGGGAATGGTGGCTGGTCATGTGAAGTTGGTCAAAGTCTGAGGGAGCAGCCTTCTCCATCAAGCCCACGAGGTCCTTCTCCAGGATTGGCTGGAATGGGAAGAACTTCTCCTAGGCCCATCAGTCCCTTCCCAATATGGGCAAGAGGTACTGCCCAGCTGTTGTACAAAATATTGTGTTCCTATGCAAAAACCAAGAATAGCAATATACATATATCATTCCCTGGAATCCAATCCCATATTCTTTATTTTATTCTAATAACTCAATTCCTAATAATTTTAGTCATGAATGTTGAATGTTGGCTTATTGTCTTTCTTATTTTTATTCTTCAATCCCAAAATAATCAACGTACTTATCATCCTTTGTTTCTCCAGTGAATTCACACAGATTTGCATTTAAGCATTATTCTTTATTTAGACATTCAAATTTGAATCCTTTGGTTGTATCTTCAGTATTACTGCACCCCTCCTCCCAGAGTGGGTTTTCAAAGTTGATACCATTCTAGACACTTAATGGAAAACTGAAAATTTATGGGTTATATCAGTAAAGGCAGGAGAGAAGACCCTGGAATAATTCAGGCCATCCAATGGAAGAGGTTAATATATTTTTGTCACTTGACAGTGTTCTCAAAATATCACCAGTTCATGCATGGCATATAAGTATGTAAATGACATTCTTCCCTACATATATAATTAACAAATATAATTTTCACATTTATTTGAAACTAAGTTTACGTATTCATTTTGAGCATTTATCTCAGTGACCATCAAAACTTAAAACCCACTGTTGCAAGTAATGCGATAGTAGTTTACCTTTACCTATGTGGACTAACAGGTGCTGGATGAGGTGGGAGCCAAAGCATTTTCATGCGGTTCTGTAAATGTCTCTTTGTGGTTGCTATGCTTCCTCTTACTTCCTAATTTTAGAAATATGGTATTTGGGTATAATAATTTGTGACTTTTAAGTTTTTAATCCTTTAAACATTTTAAATAATACATATATTCACTCAAAAGACTCATTGCATTTTGAATTTTACTCTTCTGTGTAAAAATCTTTGGTGATTTTCTGTATAAAAACCATCTTTACTTTGCTAATAATATCTTCATTTTTCTTATTAATTACTCTATCAAAATCATTGTTCGCATTGTAAATTTTCCATTAATTTGAGTTTTAATGAAAAACTTTTGTTGGGCAGCCATTTAAAATATTGGCGCTTATGTGTGTGATGTCCCAATCATCATTATTTTTTGCAAGCATTGAGATTCATATAATGAGAGCTGCACCTATAGAGTTTAATGATTGTCTGTTGTACAGGAGGGACCACAGACCTGTTGTACCAAGAGTTAGCATCCGAAGAAGAACAGAAGCATTATAACGATTCTATGAATTATAACCAGACTGATAGAGGTAAAAAAAATACATAATTTGTGCTATTCTTTGTTGTATTGTAAGGTCTTATTGTACCCTCCACACTGCATCTATTTTTTTAAGCTTCAAATTTCTGGGCCCCGTTATAATTATTGGCAAAATGTAATAATTTTAATATGTATTTTCTAATTCATGAGAGAGCCAATTAGCTAAAACTGATTGTTGTGGAATTTCAATCTGTAATTAAATTGGCAATGGAATGGGGAAGTTCATATTTACGTGTCTCATTTTATAGACATAGTGGCTACAGTTCTTCAATGCAAAGTGATTTAACGATTTATCTTTTGCCTAACCACAATGTACTTGGTTTTATCCTTAAGGAAGTGTAAAGTGTTAGTTTAGTAAACCTTTCTCATTAATTCCTGGGTTAGGATAGTCAAATAAATGAAGAGTAGAACGTTTTCTCAGGTTCAGTACAGTAAAAATTGTTGTAACAAACAAACCCTTTATTGTTAAAGTCGATTCAATTGGTACATAGATCGTGATGTCAATTTAATGACAAACATATTAAAATTGCCATATTCCAACATAAAGTCTTTCTCTTTCATGTTATGCACCAGTTATTTTCTCTAATTTGTGAAATATAGGTCAATATCCCATGCGTATGACCTTATGTGCTAATCTTACTTAATGTTCAGTGATTTTCTTATTCACGTAAACTTTATATTTGAAAAATTTTAATAATGGTCCTCTAAAGTTCACTTCATAGTTGTGAGGCAGAGAAGACTTTTTTTACCTTCGAATGCCTAATTTCTTGAACTCAATATGAATTATATCCTTGTTGTTTTAAGTCCTAATCTTTAGTTGGGTTAACATAAAAATATTTCCACTGGTTATTTCATGTGAAAACTAATTAAAATTAATTGCAGAATTAAAGGGTCCCTAAAACCTACTCATTCACCCTATTTGGGTTATGATAATTGAGGCCCCTTTGAAATAAAACTGCTTTTGCTTTTGACCCTTAATATCAATAAAATGCAGTTTTTCTTTTGCTGTATTAGGTGACATAAGATGCTTATGATTATAGCATTTGGGGTGATTGGAGCTTATGGTGTTTGTCATATCTATGCATATTATTGCTTATTTATCTAAAGCTTTCCAGCAACAATTTCCACCATTAATTATATTTTTCATATCAGTGCTCATTTTTTTATAAATTTCATTCCATTAAGTAGTAGTGTATTTATATATACTTTGAAGGATTCATGCGGTTTCTATTTAAGATTAATCAAGTTTTCATGAATTTTATACTTAGCAGGGTTAAGTTTTATTTACTAATACCATTTTTCAGGTTCTTAATTACAATTATTAATTTAATGGTAGAGTGTATCATGATTGTATTGATATTTAGGTACTTGGGCTGCTCAGCCTTAGATAATGCATTTTTTGTGTCCAAATTGGTAGATGTTATTTCTAGTGAATGTGGGAAGTTGATATGCATTGGGTTTTCTATCATATGTATGCACATGGCTCTTTCCCTGAAAATGTTATTGATATGCTTTAGTTAAAAAGATAGGTACATCCTCTTGAATGTCCTTTGGAATGAAATTTTATTCCCTTAGGGTACATGAATTTGAATGCATCTATTTCATTCTTTGTCTAATTATTTTCTTTTTTACAGATGGTTCTTATATTCTTAAGCATTTCTATTGCAGAAAGTTCTAAGTGCATGTAGATTTGTATGA
Organism: Pyrrhosoma nymphula; assembly: GCA_963573305.1. Lineage (NCBI taxonomy): Eukaryota > Metazoa > Arthropoda > Insecta > Odonata > Coenagrionidae > Pyrrhosoma > Pyrrhosoma nymphula. The sequence goes on from OY754337.1 coordinate 40,301,040, forward strand.
AAAAATTTCGTATGGGGCAAAGATGTTTCTTTACTTTTATCATGCATATTCTGTATTATCCTTCAGTGATTAATCTTGTTTGTGGTTCTTTCAGATCCTAGTAGGTATAGTGGATGTATCACAATTGCATATATAAATGGTTGACATAAACGCATGTAATGGAATGCTATTTGTTGTTTTGCATCTATTGACTTGTAAGTTGTGAGATGGATTATTAATGAATGTGGAAGTATCTGCTTTATATTTTCAGAGTTGGACATTGCTCTGAAGTTGTAGTTGCAGCATTTTTTTATGATTGTTACTTCTATGCGGAGTAAAATTGTCTTTATTTTCAGGTAATAATTGTGGAATGCTGATATGAATTTCCATTTCCTTGTTTCTCTAACATCCAATGTAGATTAATTTGTATTTTTAAGGAACGTTGAAATATTGCATTGGTTGTAGGTTTTATTTGCTAAGTATATTTTTCAGGTCCTTTCTATATTCCTAATAAATTTATAGTTTCTCAGTCCTTAATATTTTCTGACAAATATGTAATATTAAATCTTTAAGTATACCTCATAAGTTTCCTATCGTGCTTCATTCATTGATAGTATTTCATGGTGCTGTTGCATGGAGTAATCTTTGTGAAAGGGTAAAATACCCATTTGCTTATTTGTGATATCATATATATCATTGTTGAAGATCATGATGTCATTTAAATCTTTGTCTAAGATTTAAGCATGAAGTTCTTCCCTTGTATAAGAGTTTCATATGTAGTTGCATGTGGAGTAATGCAAACATCATAATTTTTATCTCAAATTGCACTCATGGACTGACTACTCAAGATTATTTAAATTATTGTGAAGAAGGTGAGTGAGCCAACTGGTGAACTTCTCCCAGTGATTTAAGAGTGATGCATATTAGGAATATTTGCATGGTTTATGCAACATTAGGGAATATGTGTGGGTTCATTATGCACATGGAAATTATTAGGAATGTATTTATCATTCCTCATTGTGTCTTTGTGTGGAATAGGTATCTAAAATGTTTTTCCCTAGATTATTGAGTACTTGCATTGCGTAAATGGTGGCATATGCATACATAAGTATACGTAGGTTGACCCCCATTATCTCAGTAAAAACTGTTTTTGTTTCATGCATATAATGTTAAGTTTGACCATAGTTTTTCTATACTCACTGGAGTCCTAGTTGTCAGAGTCATTATTATCCATTCTGATGTCTCAAAATCATTATTGAAGAACGTACAAAGAATGATAAATGTTTTCTACTATTTGTAGTAGCCTCAAAATTAACTCAAGTAGAAAGGTGGTGAACAATTATTGCTTGATGTAGAGAGAAAAAAACATTGTAATTTTAATTGAAGATATGCAAAATATAAATGATGATAGAATATTTAGGATGGAACATTCAGTGAAAGAAATGTAGAATGAAGAGTACTATCAAGAATGTATGTAAGATTAATAATGTTGATTACCGATAAACTACCGCATATCTTCGAGTATAAGTTGAAGTCTTTTTTCAGGCCAAAAATATCAACCAAAATCGGTGACTCAAGTATAAGTCATGATGAAAAAATTTGCTTAATCTCCTTGTTTCATGATTAAAAAAGTGAACCATTCAAGGCGAATGAATGAATATCTAAACCAAGAGCAACAAACATGGAGAGAAAAAAAGAAATGCAAACTTTCAAAAAATATATCGATAATTCTACAAAACCAGCCATGTAGATACCTAACTGCATCCTTCGATTCGATTGTCAGCAATCATGATGAAGCAGTTACGTCATCATCGTTATCTTGATTGAAGGCATCATCATCTTCCACACCATGACTTCCAATGGCTGTGGCTATTGCGCCAATAGTAGTTGGTAGCACTGGAGGAAAAACGATAGGTCTGTGACGAGAGATGTGTTGTATGCTTTTGTTGTACAATCCCTACAAACCAGAAAAGGATTAAATCTAGATTTTTCAAGGATTTGGAAATACATTGAATCTGTATTTCTAAATCCTTCTTTAATACATGGTAAATCTATATTTTTAAATATAGATTTCCAAATCCTTCTTTAATACATTGTAAATCTAGATTTCCAAATCCCAATGAAAATATTTTAAATCTAGTTTTTCTGATCCCCTCTTTCTTTATTTATCGCATATAAATATATGATGGTGGTATTCATTAAAAATCTCCATTGAAAATCCCAATACCTAGAGACAACAACTCCATTAAAAATTCCTGTAGGGAATGTCAAGACTTAAAATTCCGTATAGGGACGTGAAATTCCGCATAGGAATTTTGTACCCAATGGGGGAACTACATATTTCTATGGGTCTTCAATGGAGACTCCAATAGAGAATGTGAACCTATTGAAATGTTCGTATGGGGATATGACTTCCCAGCCACTGCATGACGTCCAATGGACGTCTATTTTACATCCAGAAATCTCTTATGGACATCCTTTGGATGTCTATTGGATGTCATTCAAATGACATACTATGAAAGTCCCTATAGGGACATCCACACGGAGGCCACAGTATGATATCCAATGGACATGATGTAAAATAAATCGTAAATAATATAAATTCCTATGAGAAATAAAAGAAACGACAGTTAGGCACAATAACAAATGGTTCGACATTTTGGCGTGTTTAAACCACTCGGATGGATATCTTAAGCGAGTGATATGTTGTTTATCGTGTCTATAATCAGGTTATTATATTCCATCAACAGAATTTCGGTGAAAAAATACGATTGGGAAGACTGCATGAGATTTACGAAATACAAACCAGAAAAGGATTAAATCTAGATTTTTTAAGGATTTGGAAATACATGGCCCCTAGCTACGGCGCTGAAGCTAACGTGCGGGAATTGGAAAATCTTGTTTATTCGCAGTAATATTGCATTTATATTCATACTATGTGGCAACATAGGATAACAGTTATCTGGCATTAATTAATGGCAAATAACTTGTATCAAGATTTTATGGCATTTCCTTCAAACTATCACGGAATTATCATTTAATGATTATAGTTCTCGAAGTCACATTTATCCACGTAAGTGACTACATATATACGCCTTTCTCTACGCTGAAATTTCAAGAACTGGTGCAAACGTAGGTGTGACGAGTTGTAGGTTAGGTATACATGCGATACACATTACGGTAGTTACTGCATATGTCACACGTACTGCAACATGCCATGGCGCAATTGCACATTAAAATTGTTAAAATGAAAAAATCTTTTTTTTTATTTTGAAAAGATTTCAAAATCTAGATTAAATCCGTGAACAATCCAAGATTAAATCTCGAAAAAATCTATATAAAATCTAGATTTAATACGTAATGTAGCGGACATAGCAACAAGTTCAATCTGGATTAAATCTAGATTTTTAACAGATACAATGGATGCAAAAATCCATATTTAATCTATATTAAATCTTTTTCTGGTTTGTAGGGATGTTACCGTTAAATGAAGTATTAACTCCGGAGAGTGATTTTGTGTCCGATCAGATATCCCAACATATGTCGAATAGGGTCAGGAAAGCGAAGTTGGATGACAAGTTGAAGATATTAGTGATTCTTCAGAATTTTATTTCATCACAGACTCATGATAAGCTGCCTTTTTGACTTCAACAAAAATATGCCATTGGCATAGATGGTTATGGAAATATGAATATTTGCTGTAAGAGAAGGGTCTTTACAAATATTCGGGACTCGATAGACAGTTATAGCACAGGATCCATGAAGCTTGTGGCTAGTCTTAACTGATTCAGCTGGCCACCAGAGTGTGTGGTGTATCAGAAAGCATAGAAGCCAGGAGATTCCCAATTTAGTGACGAGAAGTCGACATGTTTTCATTTCACCTCATTATTGAGTTAACCTTTCTCAAAGTTATTTTCACCAACAGAATGTAAAATAAGCACATCATATTTATCAGTATATTTATGGAAATTTAAGGCCTCAGCAGTAGCAGCTAATCGGGAAATCCTATTTTTTGGGTTGGTTATGCAATATCTGTACAATAAAATTGGCCTTATGGAATTCATTAATATAGCAAAGTGGAAATTCCAAATGTATTTGCTAGGGCTTGGTCCTAATACAAAAAAATTTAACTTAAATCTTTCATATTTTTCTCAGCGAATATGTTCTGTGGTTAATCAGTAATAGAAATACATGAAAAAATCAATTTATTTAGTGATTTGAGTATAAGTCAAAGGTAGTTTTTCATTGAACAAAAGATAGAAAGAAATTTCTCGACTTACACTTGAGTGTATACGGTACTCTAAAATGATTACTATCAAGGAATAATTATATTTTCCAGGACAAAGAAAGTGATGCAAATCATAAATGTTTAAGTGCATGAAATGGAGATGTTAAAAAATTTCAGTTACCTAATATGTATCAGTAGAGACCTTCAAAAGGTGGGGTTATTTTATAGCCAAAAGTGGTGTAATTTTTTCCAAAAGCAGTGCTATTTTACTCTGAAATCGGGGTTATTTTCATGACAAAATATTTTATGTGAATTAAGTGCCCTCCTCCCAGCAGACCCATCTGTTGGCAATAAATGTTGAATACCATTGATTAGGGAAAATTTAAACAGTTAATACCATGCTGTGTGCACATTTTATATGTTTGTACATTTTACATACCTAACCAATTTACATAATGAGCCAAATCACAGTTTAATGTCCATATTTTCTAATGAAAACATTTCCAGTGTGGCCAATGTTTCTTCTTTTAGATTTGTTCTCCTATTTGTTGGCACAGTGTTGTAGGAGGAAAGAAATCTCTCCCGAGTCCACATTTGCACAGGGGGTCCAAATCGCTTAAAGGCATTCTAATGCAAATGATGGTTCAAACAAATTTAGTACCTTAATTGCTTTCATTAGATCCACTAAACCCTGGAAATTTTGTTGCTTTAATATTTTACGTAATTCCCCAAACCCCAGCATCAACTTTTCCATCTCAATTGACTCAAGGCCATGAACTTTTTTCAATTTTGTGATTAAGTCAGGGCTCACCTCACCTCCGTTGTGAGAACTATACTTGAGGGTCAAAAACTGTTTTCATATCTTACTCTACTTGGGTCTTCTACTATAAGAGAACAAACTTTTATTGGTGCCTTTGATGCCATATGCACTAGTAACGACTTTACAGCGTATGCTTTAGAAGCTGTCATACCTTGCAAGGAATTAATAGTTTTCTAAAAAAAAATACCACTCTGAATATTATTATGGATGCTTGCCATTTTATTCCACTCCCACAGGCAGAATTTTTTTCAACATTACCTTTTTCAACATCCTTATGTTTTTCGCTCAAAATTACTGTAAATTTTTCTTATCGAATCAAGACCATGATAGAGGGGTGGTAGTTGGGGAATGCGAGAGCTTCATATATAGGATGAAGAGAGGTTAGACATTGGAAGAAAGAATGAACCCACAAAAATCCACTGGGGAAAAGGATGCTTCGGTCCCTAAACTGTCTGAAGCACTCAGTGCAATATTGAGACATCTGGGTTTGAGTCCTAGTCAATATGGATATTTTTTCCTCTGTGAAATTATCACATTAGCATTTATGTGAACTTACAGTTGATGCCGTAAAGGTAATACAATGGCCAGTTTGCGGTATCCTCAAAATTCGGAGAAAGAAATAGTGTAGGTAAATGAAAAATAATCATCTCAGGATAGTTTTTTCATATTAGAAGGCTCTACTAATAGATGTTTTCTTTGAACAGCATAAGTTCATTCTTGTTTAGCATCAGCATGAAAAATATATATCTATATAGGCCTATGCCTATATAGATATATAAAAGAATAATGCCTAAACCACCTCTAATTCAGATGTCAACGTCCTGATTATTCTTGATGACAGTTTAGGTGCCATGTTTTATGAACAAATTGAAAATGTTCTATTGTTATTGCCTGCACTAAAAAATACAATTTTGTGTAGGGTTGCAAAAATTTAATAATGTACTAATTAAAGGTGTCTACGTAGATTTAAAATTGTGCAAATGGGTTAAACGTTGAGCCACCCAAAAACCCAAAACTGTACCTTGTTTAGTATACATTTAGAGTTTTGTCTTATCATGTTGCTATTAGAAACTATTTGAAAAAAAGCTAGAATTAAAAAAGGATACTTGACATATGCTAAGGTATGCTATAATAGTGAATGTCATTACTTGTTAATGCCAGTTGTGCAGTATTCAAAATATGAAGGCAGTGTTTGCTCTAAATGTGGGAAATATTACTTTTCAGCTTTTAATTTACATGACACAGTCATGAATCTTGTACTCCATCAAAGTTTTTTGAATGTTTGCTAGCATAACATTAGTATTGTGTCATTCAGTATATTGTGCTTGCTTGATGTTCTTAGTTTTAAGTCTTAGAACCTTCTGTACTTTTATACTAGTCAAGCTGCATGACATTATAATTGCTTGTCAGCATCTATTATGGTTGTTTCTTTGCATATTTTTTTTGTATTTGCATGTCTGTATGTACCTATGCAATGCATTATAGAATTGTCATTGTTTGAGTTTATCTATGTGCAGTAAGTGGGGGCTGAATTATTTCTCAGCCATTTCAGTTTTTGTGTTTCACACGACATTCTCTAGTTGTGGTAACCCTCTTTTCTGTTTTCTTCTGTCGGAAAGAGTAACTTTAATTTTGTTTTCTTCTGCCAGAAAGAGTAATGTTAATTTTGGTTGCCGTTTTTGTTTTGCATAGTATATTTGTCAAGCATTGGTTTCAATTGGGCCAGATATTAAATTTGATTATTGATTATTATCAATTCTTTTCAAATCCTTAAGCTTCGCAAGTGTTTTGATGATTTAGTCACTTTGGATCTCTCTCAAGTTACTATTATTTTGCTTTTTCTTTGATATACATACTTGCGTAAAAAAAAAGGTTTCTACATCATTTGAAAAGAGGAGGCACAAATAAGTGATTCATTTCTAGGATTTTTGAGTTAAATGGTGGTCAACTGATTAAATATTAGGCTGTTATTTCTGTTATTTTTTCAACCTTGTGTCGATTAATCTCTTACATGCTATTTTAAATCAACATTTCGAGTTACCATCTCTGTGCAAGATTAATTTTCAATCTGTATTTGTTTCATAGTTTCCATCAATATGCTGATAGATTAGTCCATCAAGCAGGGAATTAGAGCTCTTAAATATCTATGCAGTATAAGTAACGTTCACAGATCAGTACATTTCCTGCCCCTGTTTTAAATATGGTTATATTTTTTTATGGTGTAAATATGTAAGGATTATTTTATTTGCTGAAATATATATGTATTTAGTGAATTCATAAGTCCAAACTGAGCTTTCTGTAAAAGTATCTTATAACTTCTTTTTTCCCAAAAGCTTCAAAATTTTCTGGGGTACAATTTTATTTTCTGAAATGTATTATTTATTAAGAATACTTGATTGAGCTTTACCATAGTTTTGTGGGGTAATATCTTTTAAATATTAATTTTTTTCCAAAACTACTTGAAATTTTGAGGGTATTGGATTTTATCAAGGCAAGTACAGAATGTTCTTTATGAATCTTCTTCTTTAAGTTTGAAAAAAAATGAAGTCTTCTCTTTTCAGAAATGATGTTGAAATCCTTGAAATCAATTTTTTTTCTAAATTCTACCATGAATGCAAAAGCCTACATATGTGTTATTTTACAGGATAAAATTTATTAGTAAGCATGAGAAATTTTTAGTAATTGTCAATTCTCCTCCCTGGTAAACAGATTATGCACCTCCACGACCTCCTCTGCCTGGTGGGGATCAGCCCCCTCCTAGACCACCTCCCCCACCAGAGACAGATGATGAAGATGACATGTTTATGCATGCCCCGCAGCCTAACCAACCAATCATGGTATGTAATTCACATTTACTCTTTCATTGTGTCAGTGCCACACAGCATTACTCTATTTTCAGGCCCATAGAATGTACCAGCCCATAAGAAGTACAGTGATTTTTTTGTTAGAGTTTAGAGGAAAAAAGATTAATCAACAGTGTTGATGATAATAATTTACAAAGAAAGTGGGATTGTTGGTTGCGAAAAATAGCAAATGTATTAAAGTTGTTTGTCATGTAATCCCAAAATGGAGATGGAATGGAAACAAATGGAGATGGAGCACCGTAAGCTTGCTACCACAACGTAGTTTGTGATCAAAGTAGAGAAATGGGCACCTCTAAGTGTAACTCAAAATCGGATGCATGAAAACATTTCTTGACGAGCAACCCAAAAGATGCTGGCTGATTTAGAATGTATTTTCAAGTAAATATAAGAACATCTTTGGGCTCAGAAAGACTTGACCTTTCATTATCTGTTTATATGGGATTGAGTTGCAGTGGTAGTGAAACTTGGTGGCAGTCACATCTGCAAAGCGTGATGTCAAGAAGATGCAGGTGGAAGGGGTTGGGAAAGGAGTGGAGGGGAGAGGAGGACATGGTAGGCAGAGTAGCCTACATAAAGGAACTTGAGGGAGAGACAAATTTCCTGCTGTCGGCAGTGCTACAAAATCTGATGATAATTCGAAAGGTGGTGTAAATATAGGGCTGCTACAGCCTTGAAAATCTGGAAAAGCTGTGGGAAATGAGAAAATAGTCTGGAAATTTACTTTTCAAAGTCAAATTGTGAAGTTGTTTTCAATGACCAAGTGGTACTTTTTCAGGCGCTGTCAGTTAGTGTGTGGACTAAAGGTTTTTAGTACCTTACCGGAATGAGGCATTGGATCTCTTATTTGGTTTTTATCTAGTATGCCCTTAAAATAAAGTTTTTGGTCCTATTCGTGGAACTCATGTTGTGGAAGATGGAATATTTGCTTCTCCTCTGATTGTACACTGGTGATTTGTGGCGCTAGTCATGGCCGAGACCTAAGAATAATATACCTTTAAAAAAGCCTATTGTTGCCCAGAGTGATAGTGGCGCAGCTCTGTTTGTTGGAAAACTTTATTCCCTCACAGTTGATGTGTTAATGTGTCATGCTCCTATTCTTGAGCCTTCTTTAGAATACACTCCAAGGAATGGAATTTTCACCTGGAAAAATTAAAATATTTTGGCCTAAAAAACCTGGAAAAGTCATGGGATTTCATTACCTCTGGTCTGTAGCAAACCTGAAATATGATCTTAGATGTAATTAAAATCTTTCATAAGATTATTTTGAAGCTCCACACTCCCGTACATACTACAGTGTAAAAAGAGCCCAACCCCGTCCCCCCAGAAGCATCTTAGGTAATGCTTGAGTGACCCCTAATTGAAAATTTTTGTGGTTCACTTTGTAGATGGCAGCCCATGGCTTGCATCAAGAGGTTCGTCAGTGGTCCAGTAAAGATAACGACATAATTGTGGCTGCCAAGAAAATGGCCCTGTTAATGGGTCGCCTCTCTCAGCTTGTGAGAGGTGAAGGTGGTCGAGGGGGTGGCATGGGAACAAAGAGGGACCTGATTGCTTGCGCTAAAGAGATTGCCGAAGCTTCTGAAGAAGTGACTCGTCTTGCAAAGGAGCTTGCCAGAGAATGTACAGATAAGAGGATGCGAACAGTGAGTATTAAAAACTTAGTGTGGTAATTGTTACATCAACAACAGCCCCACTTTGCAAATGCTTGTATAGAAATGAGCAAAATAAGGACTAATTTTTAGAAAGTCATTTCATTTACCCGTGATTAGAACATTTACTTTCCAGCTGTATGTGTCAGTGGCCACAATTGAGCTTCCTCTGGTAGCTTTCATGACTTTTTCATTACAAGTTTATCTTCAATTATTATATCATGTTTACATTACATGTTCATCTTCTATTAATTATATGTTTACTTTTTAATAATTGCTTTATCTTATAATGTTTTATTTATGCATTATTTTTGTGTACATGAATACTTCAGTAAAGTTTGACACACTCGCACCAGCTTCAACATACATACTAACAAGTTCTGCTCTGCTTGCTTTTTTGTGAGTTTAACAAATTTTAATAAAATTTTGATACCCAGAATAGTTCAAAATGATACTAAACAAACTAATGTAAGATTTTTCTTAACATCCAAAATGATTCATATAAATTCGACAGAGGAAAATAAGTTTTTCTGGCAATTATCTATTAATACTCTTCATTTATTAATTAAATCTCTCTTGCTGCTGCTAAATTCTGGCCCAGCTTTGAATTTATTTTTGTGATGAATATAATTTTAATTGTGAACTTACTGTAGCAGTGTCAATTCTTTAATTTGTCCTGTTATGTGAGATTTGATAGTACAGTCCATTGAAAATGCCCAAGTCAGCCCTCAGGCCAGTAGTTCAGCTTTTAAGCCAGTACTCCAAAATTCCTGAAATGGAAACTCTTCTCTAACTTCATGAGAGGCACAATGGACCAAGAAGGTCTTAAGTGCCCGGGCTCCTGTCGAAGGCCCCCCCTACAAACAATCTATCTACAACTCCACTGATCTGCATTTATATCTCTTGCATCTTTATTTCAATTCTAATGCATCAAGTCTCTCCTTTGCATAAATGGTTACTTGGTTAATTCATATATTTTTTAAATTTCCGGACTCTTAAACTATAATTTTTTTCTCAATACTGGTAAATAATATTTAAGCTTGTTTCAGCTCTAAATTTCCATATTTTTACTATTCCAATTAGATTTGTAAAATTAGTCAAAAATTTTTAAACTCTGCAAGTCTCTAACTTGTAGAGTTTAAAAATTTTGAAAAGTAAACAATTGGTATTTCCTTGCAATCATTTTGTTATACTGACTGTGGTGTTTCAGCTCTTAAGCAACATATTCTTAACTTGTGTGAACAAGTTCAGACAAGTGAACTTTGCTAAACTAGGGGTTACATTCAGCAGTAATGCTGCATTGCAAGAATCTACATTGGAGGAATTGTTAATCTTATGGAAATGAGGGTAGCGTTACAAGCTGAATTTAAAAAATATGCCTTCGGGGCGATTTTTATGAAAATTTTTAAATGTTGGCTCATATTTCTATGGGAAAATATTGCTTTAGCATTATAGCTAAGGATGGATGGATCCGGATCTGTACTGGATCCTTGATTTCAGATCTTGGATCCTTCGGATATTTTTGGATCCTAGTGTAGATGGCGAAAACATTGGGCTAGGGGAATCTAAAAGAGGAGAATCCAAAGAGTCGTAAGTCAACAGTTAGTGTGCATACTCTTAACGTGAAAGTAGGCTTCCATCTTCGAAAAAATTTTGAACTGGAGTGAAGTTCAACATTTTCTGACATACCGTGTAGTTGGCTTTGCTTTTCGTTGCTTTCTTGAGGTAGGTGTATGGACGAAGGTTTTGACCGCAGATGCTTAAGGGGGCAGGATACCTCACTAAAAATGTGTTTGCAGATAAGATAAAAATTACTGTTTTCTTGATTCGATATAGTAAAGATAGGGCTGTCAGAAGTTATTTCAAATATACGTGACTTTAACCATATTGAAGAGATAAATGCGTATATTAAGCCTAAATCAACCATTTTTGCTGGTGCATTACTTGGCCATGAGATGGACTACATGAGCCAAAAATATCTATAACCTGAAATTATAGTTTCTTTTTGGATTCTGACCTTTCTCATAAGAATATTTTCAGTACAATTGAAGCAATCATGTGAAGTGTGAACTAGGTTGCACTTCTTTATTGGTACTTGGCTATTATGGTAGCGCCAAGGCCAACCTGGGTCTCTGATTCAGCTGACTTCTTCGTCTTCACCGAGTAGCTTACTCTCCCCCCACCCCTTCCGACACCGGATACTTTTTTCAGGTTTGCGTCATGTAACTGATAGTGCTAAATCATCCTGTGATGCGCAGAGGCAGACAGTTTCTTCCCCCTCATGGCTCATATTTTGGCTTGGGTGATTCCTTGACACCACCTGGGATCATCTGGGGGGTCATCCTGCTTCTCAGAGGCTTGCTGACTCAAAAAGCATTAACAGCTATTTCCCCTTCGTGCCCCTCTCACACCTCCCTAGGCCGTAACGCCATCTCGCTCAAGATGAGTAAGCATCACCGCTAATTTTTGGACAAGATGAAATTCAACAAATTATGTAAACAATGGATGTTGGCATTATTAATTTGACATGTTCATTGTTTACTTGCTTCATAATTTTTACGGGTGATGCAGAAGTAAGGCAAAAGCCAAAAGTAGTGATATATTTGGAGATATTGATACTCTTGAGATAACAATGGGAGCTGAATTCCACATGTCAAGCTGCCTACACATCAAATAGAGACATGATTCCATTCACTTGTTTGTTTTGTTATGACAAATGATTATTACCGGCAACACGAGGCTCGATTCAGCTAATCGTGATGAATGGTATAATATCCTTTCCAGGGTATCTGGAAATTGCCTAACAGGCAGTCCTGCCATCCAGCTATCCCTCTCAATCACACAGCCTGAAACAATAAAGCTGTCAGATTTCGGGTTGATTTCTCAGTCAGGTCTGAACAATTGACGCATCTAAACTGGTTTTTCCCAGAAGACCCCTCAAGAAAAAAGTTATTTTATTTATTTTAATTATAAGCCCCTTATTTCTGGGCTCTACAAATTTCATCTGAGCAGGACTCATTCAGAAAGAAAGAGAAGGGAGTAACCCGAGTGGATCACTCCTTCACCTTATCTATAGTTACCTACTCTTGCCCAGCTTTGCTTTTATTATTTCAGCCTACAGCTGTTCTGTTGGATATCTTACATACCATGGACATCGTCAAATACATAAAAAACAAGCATGATCAGCATGCAATTAAACATACAAATTACAATTAGAGCTGCTCTTTACCCAGATGGCTTCCACTAGTGGAGAAGGGGGAGGGCCTCAGCAGCCAACACTGGGTTGATACAGCTGATGCTCGAATGAAATGAAGGGACCCATTATTTAGGTCGATTCAAATTGTAACCTTACCCTGGTGGTAGGAGTGAGGTAGATTTTGCACTTCCTCGTGATTGTTCCATATTTTTTTCAGCATAAATATAAATTCACTCTGTGGAAAGCCACATTTGGCAAAGTTTCACTGTGTACATGTCAAGGTGGTGAGGAGTTAGTAAAATTAGGTTATCACTATGCGTTATATCATCTGAAAGGCATTCAGATGTACCTACAGAAACATTAAAGCACTCTTCTCCTTCAGTTTGAAAATTAATGTAATACTTTGAATTTTTGACTGATAGCTGTAAAAGGACAGTTCAATCTTAACCCTTTTACTGCCAGCCATTCAGGTAGGATGTGCAAAGAATGCCAAGGCTATTTTCTGGTTTTTAAAGTTGGACCATTACATTCAGGTATTTGAAGTTGGGCCAATAAATCGGCCCGCTGGCAATAAAAGGGTTAATATATGTGAGTTGAAGTCCTAATGTAGGTTTTATATTTTGTTATATTCTCCCTGCCCTACATACTATGGTCATGGTGCACACCGAGAATATACCAATAGTTTATTTTTATGCCTTATTTAAAACCCTTTTACTGCCAGTAGGTGTATTCCCAGCAGGGCGTGCTAAGCCTTCCAAGGCCATTTTCAATGAATTTTATAATGCTGTTGATATTACATTTTATATTTTGAAATTATTGAATTTGTTCATTCTAATAAGTTTTTTTAATATTGGGAATCCAAAATGAAATTATATCATGCCAAATAGTGCTTAACTATTTCATTTTGAAAACAATGAAAATTGACAAAAAATGCTTGACTGCATGTCGGCCAGAGTCAGTTTTTGTCTGGCACCAGGGGCCAATATATTGAGTGACTGGCAGCAGAAGGGTTATTGTGATTTGGTTCAAATTTAAAAGTTTAAATAGGATTACTGCTATTTTTATAACCTTTTTTTATGCATACCTTGAGGGAAGGCAATTATATTGCTGGAAAAGGAACGCAATCGTAAGTTTATGTGGTGGTTAAACTCTTTGCCAATGTTGTGGTCTGTGAAGTTTGAATGAAGATATTGTCTGCATTTTACTGTTGTCTGTGGTATTGCAATTTTTTTCTAATAGTAGAAATTGCCTAATTGTATTTTATGTAGTTGTATACTAACATTATTGGATCACTACTGAGGAATGTTACATGTATGTGATTGTGAGTGCTGTTTATTATTATGCTAAAAATTTTTGAAAACTATGAATTCAGAATTACTTTTATTCCCTTCATAGACTTACTTAAAATCCATGAGTCTAGGATTTTTTTTACAAATCAATGCTGCCATTAATTTTTTTCAAGAAAGATATAACATTTGATGAATATTATTGTACTTTTGTTAAAAGTGATTAAACGGAAACAGGAACTGGGGTAAATCCGTTAAATATTTATTAAAAATATGTTCAGATCTGGAACATCTTTGGGAAGGACCCAATCATACTCGAGCGGTAATGATAGCCTTGCAAGAAAAATTAGTGGGCATATATTATATCAGTAAAAGAATTTTCATTAGGTTTACCTATTTTCTTATTTGAAAACAATATGGGCTCCCTTGCTAGACATGCATCTATCAAATCTCAGACGTGGTGGATAGCTCAAAATCTTGGACAATATTATGTCCCAGTTCCTGCTGCCACCGTGAAATTTTTTTTTACATTTTTCCAAGCTTGGGAAAGGTGAATGAATGAATTAAATGGATGTATTGACGAATACATTCTAATGGTGTAGCAGGGTACATATTTATAAATATTTTACGAAATTCATCATCTCATGTTACTTGTAGAATACACAGTCTAATTATAGCTAATCTAATCATGGTTGGTTTACATTTGTTGTGGGTAACCCACAATTGAGTTAGCATATTGCATTCGTAAAACATTGCTTCATCTACATCATGATTGACTTTGGTTATTTATTCATATGTATATAGTACAAATTTGGGTACTATTACATGCAGGGTTGGCAGTATTAAGCAACTGGTAAATATATGTGAACTATATTGTGCAATTCAGGGATTAATATGTGATTTATTGTCTGCAAAAACATTGATTATATTTCTTACCTGTTCACCTTGATTATCTTCAGTAATTGTAATATTTCATTACTTTTTCATGACTTTTTTCTACTTTATTTTACGTAGCAACCCCAGTGTAGCATTCTTGAGTTGTGCATGATAAGTAGTCTTGAACCTATTTCATTTCATACTGCATTTTAATCAGTTTTCATTACATATTATTGAACTTTCCTTGCAAGTTAAATAATGCAAAGTAAATTGCTGCCTACCCTAACATATATTGGCTAAAACATGCAATGAAAATTCGGAATCTTCACAGAAAATGTATGTTAACTACTTAATGCCAGTACATGTGTCATATTTTCCTCTGTCTGTTCTTTTATAGAATCTTCTTCAAGTTTGTGAAAGAATACCGACGATTGGAACCCAGCTGAAAATTTTATCCACTGTCAAGGCTACAATGTTGGGCGCTCAGGGTAAGACTCTGTTCTTTTATTGTCTTAAAATTGATGTAAGCTTTAAAATTTCACATAATGTGAAGTTTGAACTGCTTAATTGTGTTCTATAAATTCATAACTTTCATCTCATTCCATTCTTTTCATCTGAAGATCACTTAAATCATGAAAAATGTTTTATCATCACTCTAATATGGGATATTTTATTTGACACACTGTAATTTCCAGCTTATAAGATCTTTTCTTCCCCAATGAAATCCTGGGGAAATTACATATTCTGTCTTATATGGCCAATGGCAAGGTTTGATTTTACCTAATGACTTTCAGGGGGGCTTCGGTGATGCGGTTTACTGAATTATGAAAACTTACCTTTGAAATTTCCACCAATTTTACTGTAGACTCATCTGTTGAGATATTGTTTTAACAATCTGTGATTACAAACTATGGTAACAATACATACCTGCAGGGCTATTCCCAAAATTGGCCAGGCCATAACTGAAAATCGACCATAAGTTTGGCCTCGGGCTATACATACGGCCTCGAGCGATTCCCAATAGAGCTGTGGGCCATAAGTTGGGACCTGGAGGCCGTAATATTATGACCTGCCTAATATCCATTGCAAAATTCCGTCACCCGAGTTTGAAGACTAATATCTCACAGACTGCTCAATCAATTTTAAAATGAAGTACATCACATTAAAACTTGTTTATTTCTGCGTTCATTTATGGCAAAAAAAACTTTGTACCATTTATATTGATTTCAGTGTGTGCTTAAAAACAGAATTTTAGCACTTTTTTTCGGGTACCGGACGGATGCATCGCATTTACGGCTTCGTAGTAACAACACTGTTCAAGACATCGAAACATCCTTTTCAAATACTCTAGTAAAGATCTTTCTTAACAATTATACGAAGTTTCATAATATATAATGCATTATTATTTTAGTCATAGATGCAAACGCAATTTTTCGTTAAATTCCGTTCCGCTCATCCCTGAATACCGCCGTTTGGACCTTCTTCAAGCTCTTGAGTTCATCATCATGAATCCACTTATAAATTCTTAAAGGAATTCGTTGGTTAATCAATATCGATTAACATTTATTTTGGAAAACAGTTGAACTGCCAGGAGCATACCCGGAAGAGAAAGGGAGAGGCGCGCGCTGTTGCCCAGTCATTGGGTTGTCCATAACGCGCGTGAGGAATTGCCTACTGCAATCATTTACCTGCGGGGGAAAACTACTTCGGCTGTAATACATACTGTAGTAAACGATAAAAATTGCTGTACTCACCAATATATAACCAGGGGCATTTTTTCACCACTTCCCATCAACTTTTTCCATGAGGGCTGCAGTTTTAAACATGGTGACTGCTCTTCACTGCTGCCCCTGCGAGCATCATTTTTAAACAACAAATCTAGCTCAACTATCCAAAAATTCCGCGACTTTTCCGAAAAGCTTTCCCGATTCCTAGACGCTATTTTATTCACAGCGTCAAGGGTTATGCCAGGGCACTCAGAAACATAACGATATGTGGGATATCTTTTGTCACCACATTTCTCCGCTTCTCAACAAAAGAAACAAATAGCGCTTAAAACCATCCTCAACTCCGTCTCCGAAAATTTGGCTCGAGGAGGCATATCGACGGTAAGTTTCCACACATCTAAAATGACACTGATGACCATTCTTAAAAATTACCCTTTCTGCCACTATTTACTGAGTCCAAATGACTCAACCACAGAGATAGGACAACTGGTTTTACTTCGCAGGTAAATGCTTGCAGTAGGCAATTCCTTGCACGCCTTACAGGCAACCCTCTGACTGGGCAACAGTGCGCGTCTCTCCCTTTCTCTTCCGGGCATGCTCCTGGCAGATCAATGCGCTCTTTTTCCAGAATGAATGTTAATCGATATTGATTAAGCAACGAATTTCAATAAGATTCTATAAGTGGATTCATGATGATGAACTCGAGAGCTTGAAGAAGGTCCAAACGGCGGTTTTCAGAGATGCGCTGAACAGAATATAACGCAAAATTGTGTTTGCATCTATAACTAAAATAATAATGCATTATATATTATGAAACTTCATATAATTGTTAAGAAAGATCTTTACTAGAATATTTGAAAAGGATGTTTCTATGTCTTGAACTGTGTTGTTACTACGAAGCCGTGAATGCGATGCATCTGTCCAGTACCCAGAAAAAAGCGCTGAAATTCTGTTTTTAAGCACACACTGAAATCAATATAAACGGTAAAAAGTTTTTTTTTGCCATAAATGAACGCAGAAATAAACAAGCTTTAATGTAATGTACTTAATTTGAAAATTGATTGAGCAGTCTGTGAGATATTAGTCTTCAAACTCGGGTGACGGAATTTTGCAACGGATAGTAGGAGGCCGTCATTAGACGGGCTATACAAGAAGAGAGTTGCCCACCTATGAGTTTTAAATTGATTTTGGGTATCAATTATTGGTCTTTTTCTATTTAAAATATACCAGATCATTGACCTAAGTTAGCAAAATGATGAAAAATAAGGTTCTCTAATTTACAGCGATGCATGGTGAAGTTATCAATTGCATTCAAAGTAACCCTCTTCTTCACATTTACCGCGATGCATCATTTGTGCAACTATTCCCAAATTTTGTCCCTTTCCCTAAAAAACTCTTTCCCCAACTTTGTTCTATCTTCCAATAACTTAAATAAGGGCAGTTTTTCGGGGAGGAAGTGTGCTGCCAGGGACAAGACATTTTCTTGCACTAAGCTAAATTGACATTCACATACACCCATGTACTGACAAGGGGATTACAAGACCGTCGGGTGGCCAATCGAGCTGGGTCGGTAGTTGAAGATTATTAATTCGATATGCCGAAGCGAGACTACACCATAATTTTTTAAGAAGAAGGCATTTAAAAGCGTAAAAAAGTATGTCGTGGTTTGTAAGCCCTGTGAAATTCAAGTATCAACGTGGCTGCGGGAGCACAGTCGTTAAGGTGTAAGGCTATGAGTGGCAATGTCTCAAGTTCGATGTCCGACCACAAAAACTTAATTTTTCAAGGTTTTTATTGCTTTAATTTTTTATATATTGTGTTCTTATGATCGTTACTCCAATAAAAAATATTTTCAGGCAATTTTTTTTAAATTATTAATGAGTCGTTAACAGGGAGCAAGAGCTGAAGTGACCTTTTTAAGGATGGTTATATATTTTTTTTTATTAAAAGATATATTAGGATATTGCGATTGTAAATTATCATACATAGGAGTGGGGACAGAATAATGGATTTGGAATAAGTGATTGGGGGTGAAATCCACCCTAAAGACTGCTTATGCTTCCATTGGGAATAGATCAGCTAGGGATTGGGAACAGAGGATGAAGGGTGGATAGAACCCCGTATCGGCATTAGCCTACTCTTTACGAATGGTGCCAAGGGGACTACGGTTTAACGTTCCATCTGAAGGATGGTGTACTGCACCATTGGTATATTCCACATTACAAACTTGTTAACAGATGCTAAACGAATTAGGCTGGGAGCCGCTAGAGACTCGGAGGCTGCACGCTAGGCTTAGATTACTTGAGCAATTAAGAATAGATATCTTTAAGAGCGACACAGAACATCATATTAGAACCCCACTATATTTCCAGGTCCGACAGAAACGATAAATTAAGAGAGATATTTTGCCGAACGGATAGGTATGGGAATTCGTTTTTCCCCCGAACAATAAGGGACTTTAATAAATGCAAGGCGTAATTTCATTAGAGCGTTTCCTTTTTATATGTAAACGGCTGGTGTCCTAACACCCCCCGCCACACGCCTATTGAGGTGGCTTGCGGGGTAGTATGTAGATGTAGATTACACTCAAGGATCAGATTGAATTTTGCAATTCTCTGAAATTCATACACGAGAATAGGATGTAAAAGGCCAGTACACTACCTAACCACTCCAGTTAAATCTATATTTATTATTTGCATGTTTCAGGATAAAAGTCATCGTAGAAGTAGGCAAAGCAGAATGATTGGCGGCACCATAAGGAAATAGAGAATGTGTTCTTCAAACACTTTAATTATGGATTTAATTGCATGAAATGTCATTAATAAAAAATTAACTACAGGTAACTTACTCCGCTTCTTCCATTTTCAGATATTTTCCGCTCAACAAAAATTCCACAACGTTTGTTTATTCCGATTTCCACCCTTAGTGCTTTGCGATCATGCATTTTTTTCGATATACTTCCAGTAACTGCTTTACATTTCCTGTGGCACCAGTCGTAATTTCAACGTAGAGGTCCTCATTTCTCCATGTCTCCATACAATATTTCAACCTACTGTGCTGAAAACTATACTCATTTTTACCAGTGAAATTGGCATTGAGACTTGTGGTCAGGCCATACGAAACTTATGGCTGGCCATACGTATGGCCTCGTTTTTTGGAATAGCCGTGCTGGGGTGGGATCACAGTTTCTTTTTTCATATTGTCGTTATCATTATCCAAAATTCAAGCTGCTCTAGAAGGGCAATGCTCTCAGTTACCATCTTAAGAATGCACAAGAAAAACTAGTGTTTTAAAGCATCTGAAAAAAATTGAAGAATGACAATCACATTTTCACTCTCATGAGCGTAATGAAAAAAATAACAAAAACCCAAGTGCACGAGCTGTGGAGAACTATGATTGTGCTCCTGTAAGTTTTTTAAAATCTGTTGAATGCCCATATGGATCCTATAAGCTGGAAATGATGTGGTGTTAGTATTTTAAGGTCTCCCAACTGTTTCTAATTTCTGGGTGTCAGGTCCCTATGACAAATATATTTCATACACGTAATTTGTAGGAATCATTGTCATGAAATATGTACTTAGAATAGGTGACTCAGTTTCTATCCATTTAATTATCATTAAAATATTGAGTCTTACACTCAGTACTTTACAGTTTGCAAGGATTGAAATAGGCCAATACATGATCACTCCTACAGATAGCCATGAGTGAAACAATGTGCAGAGAAGTGTTTTATGCTATCGAAAATTGAACTGTTCCTAAAATGCACGTAATGTGTGCTAGGAGTGTTCTTTGTGACAAATGGAGCACATACCGCTCCCTCCATGAACAAATGAAGCGCTTCCATCAGAATGCTCTTAAATATTTTAGTAAGATTACAGGAACATTGTAGGTACATTCAAGGAACATAAACTGAATATATCTGGTGCATATTTGGAAATCACCTCATTTTGACTGCTGAATTTAATTGGTGCAGTTCCAAGACAATGAACATTCCATCATAGTCCTATTGAAATTTCATTTCATTATTCCTTGTTTGTGACAAATTTTATATAACATTTGTGTAATGATTGGTTTGTATATGCATGATCCATGAAATGTAACAAGAAAACATGCATTCTTAAGTAGCTCCATTAATTTGTTCTCTGAAGCAGTCAATGAGCACATAAAAAATTGTACCATGGGGAAAATATACGGCACTTTAAATGAAAGGATTTTTCCAATGAAACATGTTTTGAACATATCAGAATATAAAAGAAATGTTAAGAACAGAATTTTCAGCTGCACAAGTTAAAGAACACAAACATAACACTTGAAACATAAATAGCAATTTTTTGGAGGGTAATTTTGTAGCTCATCGACAGTGTTGAATTGAAGTTGAATTTGCCTCATTTGGCCACATGTTTAATTATTCTTTATTGCTTGCTTCAGAAGGCAAAAAATATTTTTAATAATTGTTTACAGAAAGTGTTTTATTGGGCTCTACCTGATGCACTGCCTCTGTTATGAATGAAAATGAGGGACCTGAATTGAGCCACTCAGTAGATCAAATGGAGATCTTTCATTGTCCCAAACACTCACTAGCTTCCTGTATTCTACACTATTTGTGCGCTTATTGAATAGTTATTTTTTTCCTTTAAGTTATGATTTTTTGGTCCTATGGATTTTGGAACTATGGCTATAGGGTTCCAAGTTCCATGCCTGTTATTGTCTCTCTCTTTTCACTAGTTTTTATGTAGCATTTGTTTTATGCAATCCCCTATATTATAAAATTTGTACATTAACTTGTATTAAATAATAATTTTAAGTATTTTTATAAACGAGTCATGATAGCCTCTAAATAACAAATGAGTATTATACACCCATGCTTGTGATGCATCACTGTTCCAAAACAAAATTTGTCAAGGTATACAATGTGCAGTACATATGCCTTTGCATCATCCTCTACATATTTATCTACATTTTTACTACCTGGGTTCACAAAAAAATGATGCTGTGAAAATTTACTCTTTAAAAGTAGTCTGTATCATAACAGTCATTATTTCAGGCATTTTAAATTTAGATTTGTTGGATATAATTCTGTTTCGAGTTTGATTTATTTTTTGTGTGTTTGCATCACTAACTTCTTACTAAGGCAGTGGTTCCCAATCTGGAGGACACGTACACCTAAGGGGTATGTGGCTGGTGGTTTAGGGGTGTGAGGTATAAAGCCTAATAATGGCATAAGTGTGGCGAGCATATTCCCTCACTGCGAGAGGTTCAAGTGATTGGGGTATAGTGGTAGGAAAACATGGTGGCATTTGCACAGAAGGCCCTTTTCAATGGAAGAGTCCATTCCATACGAACTACCTCCACAAGGGGAAGTAAGGTAGTCTTTGGGTGTGACTCTCAAGGTAACAAACCTTCATTGCCTACTTCATAATGCTCAAATTGTTATTCTTATAAATTTTGTAGCTCTCTATGGTTCTTAATCCAGATGTTTGGATTGGCTTGTGAACTTTGTGGCTTGTGAACAATATCTATGCATTTTGAACCAGCTTTGTTTGATTGGTAAACATTGAATTGAAACGTGCTGCTGACACTCTCTCACCCTCAAAGTTAAATTCAGCTATGTTGGCAGCATTGCCAACCTAATGCTGTCCTCTCCCCTCTGCTTCTTAGCCGACCTCTTCCACATGAGCCCTCCCCTCCCAAATGTCACGCTTTGTGTGGGTGATTTCCACCAATTTTTGCTACCACTATGCCAAAGGGTAGGTAGGGCAAGGGCCTAGCCACGTTGAAACACTGGTTCCCATCAGATCACCGAAGTTAAGCAACGTTGGCCCCGGACAATGGTTGGATGGGTGGCCCTCCTCCGTACCTCTACCAGGCATGGATGGAGAGGTGATACTCCCTCCAAACCTACACCGGGAGGCCAGAGGGAGATATACCCAGACCGGGAAGGTTGGAGGGAGGACACCCTCCATACCTGTACTGGGAAAGTTTAGGGGAGGCTCCTCAAGCATGCCTCTGCCGTGGTGCTCTTGTCCCCTGTCTGCTAGTGACAGGCAGGTTAAATATGGGATGGCACAATGGACCAAGAGGTCTTGAGTGCCAGGAGGGCTTCAGAAGGCCCTCACCCACCCTTACAATCAATCAAAATGCCAAAGGGTACACCATGGGGAAATTAGCCATCAAGGGGTATGAGAGTTGAAATAGGCTGGGAATTGCTGCCTTAAGATAAGTACTGGCAAGTTTATATTTAATTAGCTTATTGCATAATCACTAGGGGATAATTTCTTTTATAACTGGTTGTCTACACACAAGGATACTGTAAATCTGGTAAAAGCAAATTTCTAAGTGAGCAAGATTCGATCAACATTTACTTTGGTGTTTCATCCCTGTCAATTTTATTCCTGGGATTGACTAATGATTATCCTGAGTCATGTATTTAAAGTAGTGTTTTTTATGCCACGGAGAGGGGTGTTTGGGGTATAATACTTAACTAGAAACAATTTCTTAAAACAATGTTGTTTATCAACAAAATATTTGCCCAGAACATTCAAGAATATGAGCTTCATGTGCAAGTAATTGTTAAAAGTTATTCATGTTCCCACATTGTGGATGCTCAGTCCAACGCATATTTTACTGGATATCATATAAATAATGACAGGAGTGAAACACTCTTCCTAATTTTCACTCTAATAAAAGATTTAATGTGAGTAGTTTCGATGCTACTACATCATCGTCAAGTGAAGATGATGCAGTAACATCGAAGTATTCAACACTTGAAGATGATGTGGTAACATCGAAACTATTGGCATTAAATCTTTTATTAGTAGAAAACTACATTTTACTTCTGTCATTATGGAACAGTTTCACCACATCGCCCCTGAATCTGTATTTTATATCAATTAAATGATTTGCTTTTAGAAGCAGCATTAACCAATTGAGGTTTTGCTTTCCCCACTAGGACTAATGTAGAAATGATAATGATTTGATTTAACCAGTTTTTTAACTTAAAATAAATTGATAATTTTGAATTGTAGTTTGATACTTATTTTAGATATGTTTCACAAAGTTGATGCTTCTTAATAATGGAAATAATTTAAATATTATGAGGTCATATTCTTTATAATATCAATTTCCCCATGTACTGATGATCTCCTTGGTCTTTGTGAGCCAGTAGGAGTGGGAACTGGTGAGTAACAATAGTACAACATGTAACCATAGTACTAAAAATTAAAGGTTGTGTGATGCATAACCTTGGTTTTATTGCTTTTATTAGAAATAGCTTTGTCATTTTAGCCCATCCTCGATGGAACAGTAAATGCAGCTGTTGTTCTTCTGCCTACAAAAGTTTAATTCTTGGTTAGCTTGCTATAACTGTGCTATCAGTGTTCAAGGAAAATGGATCAATTATTTATGGTGGCAGTGCCCCATTTGACATGAATTTTAATCACTTAACAAAGGTCCTAATGGGGAAGTCTACTAATGAAAAAAAAATAAGTTTGCCGTAATTGCCATTTGACATGAATTTTAATCTCTTACCATAGGTCCTAATGGGGAAGTCTACTAATGAAAAAAAATGTTTGCTGTAATTAGCTAAAAAAACTTATGTAAAAGCCAGTTGGTCCCTTTTCTCTACGCTGCTTGGTTTCATTACAACATGCCTCGAAAGATATATGTTTTGAATAGTGCCAAAATGTATAATAGCGACATCCACCATGACGTCAAGTGAGTGAACTAGCCTCGTGATGTTAGTATGCTGCTTTAAGCTGATCCCTATGCCAGGAGAGGGTAGGTTTATGTGCTGTTGGAAACATGTAATAAACGTAAATTTGGTGTATATTCACTCTTTAGTCAAACGATATTAATGAATCATAATACAAGGAAAGAATATAACGAGCCTGGCTATGTTTCAATTTATAAAAATGCAGGGATACACAGTCAATATTTCCCACCGTCACCAGTCTAGTTAAGAGTTTAGACTTTGTCTTCACCAAGGATGACAGATTTAATGAGCGGTTTCAAGCAGCCAATCATCATCAATAGTTTTTGTCAGCTACTTGCCCAGTCTTCTGCTACCAATTTAATGCCTTGTAAATGAAATATGCAAAAGTTAGCTGGATTGTTTTTATTTAATTAAATGTGAAAATATGATAATTCTCTTCCGTCACCATCGGTATACCTGCAACTCCAGAAGATTGAAACCATGTCTTCGATATTTAGTGAAGTTCATCATACTTGGAGTATTTAACGTATTTATGAATTTTAACCACGTTGAAATTGGTATATAAATTTATTTAGCCCGGGACACATGGGTGCCCATGTAAGAGTCAACTCTTTGCAAAATGTTGATTTTTTCCTTCCAATAATATTTTCTCATACACTTGTTTGCTATTTTAAAATGTTTCCTCGCAATGGCAGTAAGTAATCCTAAATATAGTCAAACAAAAGGTGAATTTACGGAAAATGTGAGATGAACAGAATAACTGAATTACGAGAAATAAAAGAGAAAGATCGCTGCGAAGAAAGAGCATGGGAGTTAACAGTAATTTTAACCTTTTCACCATTAGGACAGCAAAGTAGTTGTGGCAGTTGGCTAAATGATATCTAATTAAAACTCTTTTAAGTATCCACAAAATTTTAAATGGACATGCACCATTCGACGAAATTGTCCCACTTGAAAATAATTTGGATCGCAACCATTTAGCATAGGTGCATACCTATATATTTTTCAGCAATACCAGTGATCTAATGCTCTACGATCAAACAAATAAATATTTATTTAGAAAATTTAATGAATTAACATTCATATATGTATCATGTTTAAGCATATGTACATATATTATCCATCACTGGGTTGTCAGTCAATGTGTGTAAAGTGTGCCAGCCACCATCTTGCTTCTTGTCAATCATTGTAAATTGTGGCATATTTCAAAATTGGAAAGTGTAAATAGCGGGATAAGATTAAAAGACATTAGAAAGATTCAAAAATTCTTGGGATATATAGACAATGTTGTAAATCATGGGAAAATTTAAATCCGGGGACGTAAAAGTGAGGTTTCACTGGTTGTTCATCCCATAACTTACGGGATGAACTTTTTGAAATCTGAATGACACCTTGAATTGTGACTATTCAGCATGTCCCCGTTGTTTTTGTAGGTGCTTAGGAATCATTCTGCCACTTACAATGAAGGTGTTATCCTGTTCACTCCTTCTCACTTGATGATATGCTACGTCCAGAGGTTTGAAGTTGCTCTTACCATCCCTAAATATTTTGCGGCTATCTTTAGAAAATGGCAATCAACAATGTATCGATTGCAGCACCTTCCACTACGCTCTTTCTGATGGATGTTAGAGAATGCTGGGTAATTAGCCTGCTTTCCAGGAGGGAAGTATTGACCCATGTAACAAATGACCTACTGGAGGTGGATTATGCAACTTTCCATTTGAAACTTCCGAAGCAAAATCTCAGCACAGTCCACGTGTGAAGTACATTTGTCACTTGTTCATATATGCAGATATAGTGTTCCCATTATGATTTCTGACCCACGTTACTGGCTAACTTGGGTAACAGCCAACTGTGGTTAGAAATTCAACCATAGTTGGCGGTAACTGGCATTTTTATTATCAAATGTAACCAGCGTCAGGCCTAACTGTAGCAATGGAAATGGGGTATAACAGATTCGTTAATTGCTATCATTTAACTCCTCTATTCTCTGCGAAAACATGTTTCTTGTTCGTTCCGTAGAATTAAATTAAATTTCCATAAGAGCTTATGGTAAATTGATCCATCGTCACTTTATATTTACTTGAGTATGAGAGAGTACCAGAGAGAAGTGACTTAGCAGCAATACAGCTTTAGACCGGAAGTGGTATGTGGGGACACAACCGGGAAAAGCCCACTTGGGCAAGAAATGGGTGATTTGAAAAGCATCCTTTTCTTTGACCTGGAATATATGTTGCAATTAACTTAATAATTAATTTTCAATTGCTTGCATGCAGAACATGACATAATATCGATGGTTTAATTGTAAAATTTTATGATTCTGGGACTTAAAGTAGACTTCCCCATTAGAACAATCAGTTTGTAGATAAATATTACGAAAATGGAATGTTGCTCCCATCTAGTGAGTACACTTATATATTTTTGCTGTAGAGAAAACTTTCTGTTGCCTTTGCTTTCAGTCAATCATGTAAAATTAAATTAACCTGATTTTGGTTTTCTATTGATCCATTTTTTTGATACATTTAATTTTTTGAAATCTCTCATGAACATGGTTGTTTATCTCTCCAAGTAAATTTTCATCAAATGTTAGTATATAATATGAGTATAGATAAAAGATTTTATTCTACCTAGTCCTTTCAGATTGAAACTTAAGCAATCCATGTGAATTAAAAAGTTTATGAAAACTGAATTTACTACAGGACGCATTAAAATCAAGTATGTGTACACATCTTTGCTGGTACCTGGATATTGACTTTCTTCAACCTATTCACCCCCATATATTTAATTCCATAGTTGCAGTGCATTCTGGAACACTCCAGTTATATTTAGTACAGTAAACTCTCAGTTATCCAGTGCTCAGGCAAGGGGAATTCTCATGCACGGCACGAAAATTTGAGGTTTCCAGACAGTTTGAACTTGGAACAGCATTTAAAATCTTATGGAATATCTTCCATATGTGATGATTTTTAACTCATTTGATACCTGGAGATGAGGATGCTAAGGATTTTACATAAAAATCTTAAGAATTTTACAATATTCAACTTTTGAGAGCCTGTAAGATATTTTGGTGTAATTTTAGACATTTATCGTTTTTATCAACTTCAAAAGTAGCGTAAATGCAAATGACATGAATAAAGGTGATGTGTTTGCATTAAAAAAATATTAGAAGTCATTCTATAGAGACAGTTTTCTCTTACAGCCTGGTGCTAGTCACAGTCAGAGATATCTGTTGGCAGTTGTCAGCACCATTAACTCTTGTGCTTTACAATTATTTAGTTGAATAGTCAAGATAGTGAAATAAAAATGAAACACAAGTGACACAAAACATCTCAGAATAGTGCAAAAATGTCTTCTTATGAATATGGCTGCTGTTATCAATGTTCAAAGAAAGGGACCCGAATGTTATGAGCACAGGGTCTAATGAACTTTCTATCTAATATTTCACTAACTGGTGATTGTATTACTGATTAACTGGTGAGTGAATACTTTTTAGAAAATGAAGGTAGCCATCGGGATGGGTCTAAACCATGGTAATGAAAGAAATGCTTGCTGAAGGTGTGCATACATACATAAACATCTAGAAAAGATTCAATGTCTTTGGGTTTTCCCATATTTCTATTTGAACATTCCTCAGGAATGAACTCGAGAAGCCTCTGTTGAATTTCATGGATTGATTAATTTTTAACTGATTACTAGTATTGTGCAGTGTATGTGTAACCTTATACATATTAAATGGAGGTAGTGAACTCCTGCTTATTTTTAAGAAATTCAGGAAAGAAAATTCTGGTACACATGTTATTTTGCATTGTTGAGGGACATGAGTTTTTCTACTCTCAATACCATTGGCCTGTTATCCCAATATGATGGTAAATTTATCTCCTGGAAAAAATTAAATCTTGCCAGGACCCCACCCTTCAGTATATTTATCCCACACATTATTTTCACATTGTTTCACATTTTAAATTTGGTTTCAGTGTATGTGTGACAGTAATATTATGATAGGAATATGTGATCATGATTTCACTAATGAATATTTTACATGCTCCAACATGTGTATAAGAAAGGAAGCGCTTTCTTTCTCATGTGCTGCTTTTGCTGCTTAAAGCTTGTATATAAGGATCGCTTTACTTTCTTTCCCCTGCTTCTCCTCTTTCCGGCAGAGACCATTCCCAGGAATGAAGAGGGAGAGATTCGAGGGGGTAATAATGGATTTAATCATTCTGTTATTCATTAGCATATGCAAGATGAGCCATGTACCTTACCTGCATGAATTGTACAAAGGGCATATAAATTATGTAACTGTTGATAACTTCATTTGCCACTTGGTAAACTGATATGGTAACAATAATAGTAATTAATATATGTGGGTTTCATCACATATGGTTATCTGGAATTCCAAATTTCAGCTCTAGTAAAATGATAATATTACTTCAAATAAATGAAATGTTATTACTGCACTCGTTAACAATTATTGAATGGCAATTTTATTTAATTTAAATCTAAGGCATAGAATGCAGGAGTACTTGAGGCTATGAATATGATCTTTGGAGTGAGTTTGACTTTGGAAATTATGAATTGGAGAATTAGTGAGGGATGGTTATTTACTGACAGTGCACATGCGAGATCATACATGCCAAAAATCTTTGATTTTTAGTTGATTTGAGCATAAAGCCGTGTTTACACGATGCATTTACCCACGCAAGTATGGGGCTGGACAGATGCGTGAACACATTCACCAAATTAGAACAGGGGCTATTTTCTGTCCACGCATTTGCGCAATTTTGAGTGTTTACACAGTGAAATTTTGATGTTGATTGTATTCACGCATCTACCCGCGCGGGTAAATGCATCGTGTAAACACAGCTTAAGTCGTAGTCTCCTTTTTGCCTGTAAAATGAGAATAAAATCCATGACTCGAGTGTAAGTCGAAATGAAATAAGTGCTTAATCTCCTAGCTTTAAAGTCAAAACAAAGCGGACCATCTTAGGTGCAAGGGTGAATATCGAAACAAAGAGTGACAAACATAAAAAAAAAGTTTCCCGTATTTCTCAAATGTCTCATTAACTGTATTTGTCTGAGAATAAGCCCCCCATTTTTAATCAAGTATTAGCTGTCGTAAGAGGGGTGCTATTTTTGAGCACTAAGGTAGAAATCCTCTGAGAAATTTCATGGGTAATGACGTAAAATAGTGGATAAAATGGATAATAATGCACAAATATTATTCATATCAGTAAATATTCAAATTTCTTAAGAATTTATGTACCATTTTTTATTATCTCATAAATTTTTCTTTATGACGACATTATTATAGCAGTACAGCAACTCGGCAAGGATGTTATGCCACCTGCACACAAACGGTGTTGTGAATATTTTTCTGCCCATGCTCAAACGTGGTACACATTAAAAAAGGAGAATATACATGCTCTTACATTCAACAAGAGCGGTATACATTAACAGTCATCTCATTTATTTTTCTTCATGATGATGTTGTTATAGCCCCTTTACAGTGCAGTAAAGGCATTATGCAACCCGGAATACGAATATGTTGTGAATATTTTTTTCACATTTGAACTGCCTAGGTTCACGCCGAAAAATACGAGTAGCGTTATTTATTATTTAAAGCATAAATATACAAAGTAAATTAGTGATGGGTGAGGAAATGTGAATCGCTGACAAAATTTGCTCTTCTTACCATTCATTCCAAATTTTTCATTCCATTTAGGCTTGATTTATGTGTGCACTTGAAGAGATAGGGTGATAGATAAGGATACCAAGGCAGTTAGATGTATAAAGCAACAATTACTTGAAGGCAATACATGCCAAGTGAATGTGGGACATTTCAGTTATTTTTTGATGCAGTCATACATTCAGATTTAATGGCAGTGAATCACTATTTCTGTATTTTAATTCTTTATCTGGCCTTAACGAATGGATTATTATCAAAGCGGAAGTACCAAGTGTATTTGACAGTGGTAGGTGGTAATGCAAAACTTAGAACATAAAATCTAATTAGTTTCTTGGTGAATATTCTCCATAGCTTATGCAAAATAGAGATATGTGCTCAACTATGCATGTATGTATTTTGTAGGTGGATGACATTGCTAGGATTTGGAGGGAAGTAAGTAATGGTTTGCTGGGGGTATGAATGGAGACTCCTCACATTGCCGTTGTCTCGGGCGTGACTTTGTGGAATTTGCTTAGCATTGTAAATGATAAGTATAACTTAGTTTTGCCACATAGATTTATTACAACAAGACGACCTAGGTTTCGAAGAATTTCGTCATCATCAGGTACTTATCATTTACAATCCATATATTGCCTTAATAGGCTGTCCTTGTTGTGAGAATATTATCTGTGAAGGACTGATATTCCCCCAAAACATGATATAAGAATGTAATAGATATGTAGTGTATTGAGTTTATCAGTAAAAACATCCAAATAAAGCTTACAAATCGCAAAGACACCAACGAATAGGTCATTCTATAAACTGTTGTATAACTGATCAGGATGCGGATATATGTACACATAATTACTCCGTTGTTATATTATATCGGCATAACTTCAAAATGCTGGTAATTCAAAAAATTTTGTCTGTCTCAATTACTATAGGATCAGTTTAGTATCCAAAGATACGCAATATTTTTTAGCCTTAATTAACCCTTTAACTGCTCCCATCGTCTATTGGCGATTTGATGTTTGGTTTATGATTTTAGTAAAAAAAAGTTCAACAATTCGTATTCAACAGTAAAAACAGGCGATAATTACTCATTGTAAATTTATAAACTAATTTTCCTTTTAATAAAAATTGACAAATTTTAAAATTACGCAAAAATTTAGAAAAAAAAGTTTGCGTTTGGGAAGAGCTATATTTCAGATTATTTGTGCAGTTAAAGGGTTAAATATATGGGAAGATGAATCAAATATGTCTATAATTATTATTGTGTATCACAAATTTTATATTTTATTCAAACAGATGTACAGTAGTAAATTAACCTAAAATGATGTCATTACAATGGAACATGGCAACTTTTTGGTGGAGCTCATTCTGGAGTTGTGCAAGTTTTTTTTGCTTGTAGAGAATGCTAAGACAATATAATTATGTCAAGTTCATATTTTGCTGCTCTAGCTATTACTTGCTCATCTTATAGGCTGCTTGGTTAAAATTTCTGCATGTTGCCTTTAAGTTCTCTGTTGGTGCGTAGTCTTTTACTGGCATCCAATATGGATGTTAATGTTAAGCTTTGGTTGAAATGATTTTGCTGCTGCCCAATTCCCATAGCTATTCCTGAAAGGTAGGCACTAGGGCACTTGAAGTTAGTATCAGTAAATTATCTTTGATGAGAGCTAGGAATTGACCACTTAATTATATTTAAAAGATGTTTTGGAGGGTTGGTCATCAATAAATCAGATCACATAGATCAGACCATTTCAAATATTATATTTTCATCATGAGAGTTTGAGGTGAAAAATTAGTTTGAGAATATACAAATGTTTGGCATGGATATTTAAATTTGTTATGGATAGACCATAGCAAATTCCAATATCCATACCAAATGTTTTCATACCTACTCTGTATTCTCCAAATGATTTTTCAACTCAAACTCTCATGATGAAAATATAATTTTTCGAAACGTTGGAAAGATGGAAAGTTGGAAAGAAAGCAAGCCTATGACATATATGATTTATTGATGACTTACCCTCCAAAACATCATTTAATAGTAAAATTATCTGCTTTCAAGTTGATATTATGTCATCACGTGTAGGATCTACATAATATATTGGCAGGCCCATAGTTTTTTTATATTTATTTATCAAGTACATATTGATAAAAGTGGTTGGGGTCACTGAATAATTTACTATGGAAAATGTTTCAGAAAATTTAATTTTAAGTAACAGTGACAAATATATATTAAATAAAAAAAGGAATGGGGGTTATTATTTTTCTGGAATGGTTGGTGTTAATGTGTGTGGAAATATCAATTGAAGGGAGTTTAGACGAAAAATTTATGGCAAATTTAGGTAGCTGGTAAAATATCTCTGGGAGATAGAAGGACAGAATGTAGGTAGGTATGAGGTGATAGTTGTGTTGATTTGTGTGTTGACTGGTGGAAAAATATAAGGGAGGATGTCAGTTGATGAAAACTGACAATTTAGGGCAGAATGGTGAAATTTAAGATCCATAGCATCGGTGATGATATTTGTCGATATATAGTGGAAGTAAGTATTATTCATGCATGGAAACTTAAGTTGCGCAGTTGTTCTTTGCACAAAACATTATGTATTAAATGTGCATATATACATTGCATTTCGGCTTTATCAGCCATGATCAGGAAAATATCATTATTATTCTTTTGAGGGAGCAGAGGGGTAATTGAGAGGTTGAGTATAATCTCAACTGAGAATGAATTACAGAAGTATGGGAAATTAAAAAATTCTCCAGAATATCAAGTTGGTGGGACAAGCAGTGGAGGAGATAATGGAGAAGTCTTCAAGAATGGGGAGGTTGATCAATGTGGCAGTTGATAATCATTTCTTGTCCTATGTACAATTCGTGCTCGATTTTTATTTTATTAACAATACAGCTTGTGCACAGTATGTTACACTTATTATTTGCATTCTGCTGCCTGGTTATCTATACTAAATATTTAGTAAAATTTTGGAATGTGTATGCATAGTTATGCTGTGTGTTATTTAATTAGGCAATGAGTGTGCTTCAGTGATATTGTTACACAATGATTTTTCTTTAGTTTTTTTCCATTTTGTAATATTTAAGAGACATGAAGTAAGAGCATGAAAATTTAAGGTTTGTATGCAAGCTTTTTCATCTAAATCATTAATGATAGAATGATCTCATTTTTATTTTAAACTTCTCGTTTATGAATTCCTGCTTTTATGAATAGTAATTGCAAATGTTGTAATTATTGATAGCATGCCTGTGTATGTCAAAACCTTTTCCTGAATGTTTTCCGCTGTTTCAATTAGACTTGGTACATCTGTTTTTCATTACTTGGGTGTTCTATTCATTTAAAAGACCTAGATATAGTCAAACATGTAAAAAATAGTTCATAGTCCAGGGAAAATTTGTAATTGCTTAACTTTTTAAGTGTTGAGAAAAGCACCTTAAAATATGTTAAACTAGAACAAGCATATATTATAGTTGACGTGTAAAAATCATGGTTAGAAAAGAATAATTTGAAAATAAATTCTATATTGCATTATGATTGTAGTATAGCCTAAACTAATGACGTTATATTTTTGACAACAAATTTATTTAGTTCCTATAGTCTCATAGCACCTAATACATTACTATATTCATAATTTATGCAGTGGGCGTTGCACGATGTCCATAAAAATAATTGCAAATTTTAAGATAAATAAGTTGTATCAATGTAGATTATGTCCATTCATGTATTAAATCTTTCTTTCACAATTCCTTTATTTTCAACAATATGCTCTCAGGATGCATGATAGGGACCAGTAAGTAATATGCATGTATCATTGTTTGTAATCACCCCTAACATATTCTCCATAGCATGCCAGTGTAACAGCTTATTTTATGTCTGCTGGAACCAGTTGTTGTTAGTTAGCATAAAAATAAGTATGTATGCCTGACCTGAGTAACAATCAAGGTCAAATTTTCAAATGAATCACTGCAGTATTATGTCACGTGGAAAGGGAATTTAATGAATTAGCTTGTATGTTATCTCATATTTCTCTTTGATGAAATCAATGGCATTTGGTCTGATAGCTGTTTAAATTGATAGAAAATATCTTCTGTCCTTATATGTCTAATTTAAAATTCATTTAATTTTTTCCATATATGTATACCAGGAATCACAGTGTGGAAGGGAAAGAACCAGAATATTTTGGAAATTCTCATGTAATGTGATGAAAATACTCCTGATTTTTGTTGCAATTTTTTTTAAAAAGATATGCTTAAAATTGATTCCATTCTGTTTATTTACTCTAATAGAACCTACTTATATGTACATGGATGCCAGTTAATTACAAATATTGTGTATTCTATTGATACCATGTTTGGGTCGGAACTTCCTCTAAGATTGAATTCTCCGTGAATCCCCAGTTTTCTAATGCTCATACGTAATCTTCATCACGGCGTGTTCTGCAACATAGATAGTCTTGTGTGTGTAATTCTGCATCTTGAGCACCTTTCTTCAATTCCTGCTACTTTCGGCAAGCTCTGCCTCCTTAGGTTGCGGCCTGTCAAGTTCTTCATTACCCAATTAATGTTTTTGTAATAATAGATAGAAATAAAAATTCTATTCTATTCTGCTCACTGTCATCTTTGGCATGGTCCTTTTTTCCTCCACTCTGTTCAATACTTCCTGATTCATTACTCTGTCTTCCCAGCTCACTCCCTGTAATCATATTTATATCCACATTTTTAAGGCTTCTAACATCTGCTCATTCTGCTTCCTAAGTGTCCCAAGTTTTTGCTCCATTAAGAGTCACATTATAAAATAATAATAATAATATTTATTTGCCCAGTAGATCGAGTTACAAAGTTTGCACACAATATAAGGTATGTCAGGAATTAATGGAAGTAGTAAACTATACATAAAATGGGCAACACTACCAAAAAAAAACATTGCACAGCACCATAAATATTAATTCATCAGTGATCAATCAAAGATGGTTGACTTACTGCCATAAACTCATTGACATCATAATAGCGCTTTTCTCTTAGAAGAGCTTTCAGTTGTCTTTTAAAAGCATCACCACTCATGGATTTAGTGAAAATGGGCAGATGATTAAATAATTGAAGTCCCATCCTCTGCAAACCATGTAAACATTTTGTGGTCCTGGCATATGTTACATGTAAGTCATTACGGCTTCTCGTGAAGAAAAAGATGATGATAAAATGGAGGAAAATATTTTGTGAAAGAACTTGATTGCCCAAAACAAACTCTCTCCCCCCCCAGTTTACTATTCTTATGATTCATTGGCATCTGCTGCGTAATGTACAGTATCAAGTGGTCAGAGTACAATTAATTTATCAGCCCTGCCATACAATATACATCATTATTTTATGGTGAAATATTTCAATTTAAAAGCATTGTATGTTCTCATCAGAGTTGAGCTTGAGGTTTTTCATACTGACATGCATTTTATTCCTTTTCCACGTTGACATGAAGACAGACACTAGCTGTTTCCTATCCATAAGTACTTGTCATCACATTCAACTTTTATTTTCCTTCCTTAGGCACAGAAGAAGACAAGGAAGCCACTGAAATGCTGGTTGGTAATGCACAAAATCTTATGCAGTCCGTGAAGGAGACTGTCCGTGCTGCTGAATCTGCTTCCATCAAAATCCGAACTGATGCTGGTATTCGTCTTCGTTGGGTTCGCAAGCAACCTTGGTATCAATACTAAGGATTGTGCTCTCAGATGTTGTAAAATGCTGTTGAATTACCTCAATTGACATTCAAAATGCAATTGTCTGACGCATATTTCAAGTGTTCTTACTAATTTAAAAGAATGATAAACCACTGTGGGTTTTTGGCAAAATTTTGCCACACTGGGTGAAAACTCAACAAAACAAGTATTTATGAGCAGGATTCAACATTTTAAAAAATGTTAAAAAGGGCTTGCAATGAATTTCACTTCATTTACTATGGCCTTTTAAATATGATGAATGTTTTTTTATGAAGGAAGTCTATTTATAATGCCTAGAGTCAGTGGTCATTAGTTTTCATGCTTGAGTTCTGGCTCCTTGTCTTGTCTGTTTTACAGATGAGAGATTTCATTTTTACATTAACTTTTTTTAAAGGCTACAAAATATGAAACATCAACAGCATGGAGTCTTTCACTTATTGATGAGTGAACTGTGGTCTTAATTATTTAATAATGAGTATATTTTCAAATATTTACCCTGCATAGATAATTATTTGTTGTAAAAATTGAAGCTTTAACTCATTACCCTTATAAAACTTCACTTGTTTTTCATCACTGAAAATTGTTTTTATGGCCTGTTGGAATGATTTATTTAATAATGTGTAATGTGCCATTAATGTGCAGTAGTAAGATTTATTTCATAGAGCATATGTACTAACTGAAACATTTTAACACTTAATTCAGGGCTGCCAACTGTTCCCATTTTCCTGGACATAACCTCTTTTTTTACACAGCGTGAAACTATGATGGGAATTCGTGTAATCCTAGAATTCTGTCATTTGCAATTAGAGCCCTCCTTATCTTTACCTTAATTGGAAAATCTTTATCTTAATGGAATTGACCCATATATGTATATATATACATACATATAACAAGAATGGTAACATCTTGTTCTGGCAACCCAAGAGTCACGGTTTGAGTCCTATCTTGTTCTGATCATGGGTCCGTTGTGTTTGTATTTGGATGAAGATTTTATGTCAGATGGTGCAATATATCCTTGGTGGTTTGAGCATCTTACATTTAATAACCTTAAAATGATCTACCATTATTTTGGAAAGCTGTACTTACGTAAAAGTAAAAATTGCAAAGCATATAAAGTTGATTAATGGTGTATCCAGGTATCATCAGAAGTCTTCATACTTTGACCCAAATGTCCTCGTTTCCAGTGAAAGACTGTTGGAAGCCCTAACTAAATGCCAATCACATAGACTGTTGCATCATATAAATGATGCTCTTTAGAACTGAAATCAGTGCCAATTGTTGAATGGGTATATGCTTGTTGTTTATTGTACGTCTGAGTAGGCCTATAAAAACTCAGCAGCCCCTACAAGCTCCTCTTTACAAAAAGGTACAGAAAGCTATCTGATAGTGGATAGATTTTGTGCTGTTGAAATGTCTATTTTTATATGTATGTATATTTCATATTGCTTGAAGCATGATCTAGTGATGTAGGTCTATGTGAAATGCACAAACTTGTCTTCTGATGAATATATGGTCTATTTTATCAGTGAGGAAATATTTTAGGCTTTTTATGCTTCAATTTTGTGAAGTAGAGTGTGATCAGTCATTTTTAAATTGGTCATTGTCATGATCAGGTGCAATACTACAAATGTCTAACCTAAGGATTTGAAAATATTTAATATTTAGATAGTTTTGTAGACATGCTTACACTGGAAGTACAACTATTATGTGCTAAATTTTAACACCACTGAAATGTCAATGACCTTTTATCACTACTGTCATTTATACATATAGGCTGTAAAGTGAATCAGTCAAATGTCTTCATCAGTGAAATTTTGTCAAATGGCTTTTAGAACATGAAATGTGTGTGGTCTCTGCTGATTGTTAGGTTTCATCCTGGAAATCAAACGACTGACTGAATTCAAGATGTAATTTTATTTGGAGAAAATTGGTTAATGATTGGGAACTTCACTTAAAGTCATGTGGATTACTATTAGCTGGTTGCAATTTTATATATTTTTAAATGTGTTACAAACTCATTGGTAATTACCTCTACTGCTAAAAACCTCACTTCCTTCAATAATTTTGGTTTGTCCTAAGTTTTAGCCTGTGGTTGAGATTCTAATGGGGATTAATCTTCAAATTTCTATTGTTGTGGTTCGCATAAATTAGATTTTAGGTTTTTAATACCATAGTATGAAAAAACATGCTTGAAAAATTCAAAAAAATCATTGTGCTGGGATGCAAATTTTGCAGGGATCATGTTCAATGGCTCATTCAAAAAAGTCTTTCCCCTGCAAATTTGGAAAGCAAAAATGACAAGTAGAATTGCTTTATCTGTCTTAAGTAATTGATTATCGCAATTATTCCCCCAGTAAATTTGACAAATACATATATTGATCATGGGTATCCTATTGTTGATGCTCAAGTTTCCTAATTCCAGCTCTAGCTAAATGCTGAAAAGTGTTCAATTCTTAGGACTTAAACAGTATGTCATTATCAAGTCACAAGTATCAGTGATATACATTGTAAATCTCTGCACATGAAATGGAAAAGGTTTCTTTATAGAAAATATATCAGTGTTATGTATCAAATGTTAATTATTGGGTCCAGTAGATGGATTACAGTTTTCATTGATTCATTTAAAGACTTTAAACCAGGGACATGGGTGGCCAATAATGTTTCTAGAAATACTTATATATGTTGTGAATTAGAGTTACTGTTTATTTTAAACAGAAACTTGAGTGATGCTTTCTCGAGGTTTACTGTTGATGTAATGGTAAATGATGTGGAACTACAAAAGAACTGAAATTTAGGAAAGAAAATTTTACTCTTGCCTTTTAGTCTGTGAAAAGTTATTATATTGCAATTTTTAATGAACTAATGCACATTATCGACTTCATCTGTATGAATATACTTGCCTTACCCTTGCAATAATACATATTTCTAAAATTTTGCAATAAGGTTGTTACATGTTGTATGATTCTGGCATAACATAAAGAGTGGTGCATGCTTGCACCTTGGATAATATAAAATGATATGACAGATTTATTGATGTGTAAGTAGCAAGAAGGGAGTGATTACTCATCCATATAGAATGAAATTACTGATTCAGTAACTATCATTGTGTAGATTTTCTCCCTTACTGAAAATGTTGCTTAGAACATTTAGTAGTAAAGAACGATCGGAAAGATAAACTTACTTTACCATCCATCTTACCTTTTAATGGTGTTGAAATAACTATTTGGACCTAGAAAATCCAGGATAGCTTGATCCTGCCATTATATTAGAAACTTCATATTAAAATTTTTTCTTGGTGAAATGAAATAAGAAAGTTCCTGGAAACAACGATGTGATGAATATTTCAGTCCTGATTTTTTGCAAATTGAAGTTTTCTGGTAAGATGTTTTTTCAGAAGTTTCAAAATGGTACATGGTATGTGTACCAAAAAGGAAAACATATACACTATCAAGTGCTCATAAGAGAAGTCATACTTTTTTATTTTTGGCTGCACCAGTCTTTTTGTTTTTGCCTCTGGTAGACTCATGATTTTGGTTTGTGTAATATTGCTGGAGATATGATAGGCGAATTTCTTTTACTTTGGATTGATGTCCATATGCATTTGTACACAGGTTTAATAGGAGAGGTCTCACAGCCTACTGGATTTGAAGTTAGTTTTGGAATCTCATAACAGAAAGTGAATTGGCAATGTGTATTTGTTTCTTATATCAAAAATGTTTATTAAATTTGAATCTCATGAAATGTTTTGAACAAAGGGCATTGTGTACGTGCTTTGAAATGGATTATCCTCATCTTTAATAAATGTTATCATATTTGTAATGAATATTTACTTTTGGTTAATAGTACCTTGAAAACATACTGAAGAGGTATAGTAGAGCATTATTTTTAACATACTACTATACTATGTGAAATTCAGAGCACATAATTTTTAATTATTCCCAAGGATTGGTAGTTTTTTCTTGGTCACTATGAATGATATGAATGTTATCTGTAACATACTTATTTCATTATTCATATGATTTTGGGGTAGTCCTATTAAGACTATATGTTTGGGCTAACAATTCCTGGTTTTTGTGTAAATTATTGGGACTGTTTTTTGCAACAATGCTCTCAAGTTAGTTAAGAACATTTTTATAATAATTGCTCTGGTTTCATAAAAAAAATTAGGGTAATGTTTTCTGTTATTTTGTCAAAAGTGTTGCAATACATGTTTATTGAGTGAATGGAAATGATTGAAATCAGTGAGTGAAATTTACTGTTGAAATTGTACTTTTTAGTAATACCCACAGACTTGGGAACGATAGGTATACTATAATAATAGCTGGTTACACCATGACTTCTGTGGATAATATTTATGCTATCCAAGTATGATTTTAATAAAAAGAGTTCTTCTCTTAACTTAATCATTCTTGAAGGGATCAAATTCTATGAACTCCACAAAAGGTGAATTCCATCCAACCAGTGTTTAGAATTTTATGTCCTCATATGGTTTGCATCATAATAAATCATGTACAAGGTGACTGCAGCTGCATGTAGCCACCCTGTATATAACTTATGCCTCCTAGAAATCCTTAAAACCTGGGGAAACTCTTGAAACTGCTAACTCCTCGACAAATCTGGGAATTCTCTTAGAGTCTGACATAATTTGAGTTTCTCCTTGGTTTTCTTGTATTTAATTGAGGCACTGAATACATCCGTGGTAACTTCAATAAATCATAAAAATTTTCCGGACTAACGTTTTTGAGAATACCATAGTTTCACATCAAATTGTGAAATCCTTACTTTGGCTTACATTTTTTTATTTGTCCTTAGAACCTATTTATTTCTTTTTACATCATGATTTTCTATTTTTTTCTTATGCTTGCCTCCGAGTATCATCCTTGGCTTCTTAAATAAATTTCTTCTGGGATTTCCATGGCTTGGAGCCAGGCCTCCAAACCGTGATAACATATGTAGTTGCTAGTCAATGATATTATGAAAAGAGCTTTTGACTTCCTAAATGAAGAATTTACCAAGTTTTTCCTTATGTTTAAATATCTCAAATCCACATTCAGTTGATTTGCTGTGGGACATCATGCTCACAAATTTTCAGAGAGCAGTTAAATAAGAAAATAGCTTAGTTCTGCAGTGCAATACTAAACCCTGAAAAAAACATGATTTTCCACCTGGAAAGCTTGAAATGCTCCTTGAAATTGCTCCTCCTCCTTTCAGAAATGGAACTGCAGTGGCTACTCTCATTAACCACATGGAGAGTTACAGTAGAAACTCCACAATACGAAGTCAGCAGGACCGAAAAATTGGCACTTCGTATTATCGAGTTCCGTAATATTGAACCTTGTAAAGAAATCGCAGAAAAATATTTATTTTTCCCTCCTAACTTTTGTGGTCTTGGGCAACGTTTTAAAACCATTTTTGGTCGATATTTTGGAAAGCATTCTTAAAAATGTATATTGTAGAAATTGTATATCCTTTATATAATCAACTTTATGCCATAAAGAATCATAAAATAACTATTACCTCATAGTTTCACTATGCGAATGATTTAAATTGGCAAGTAAGAATTTAAATTCATGATCACAGCAAGTTACTCTCAATGTGAAGAATCTGAGATTGGCCAAATCATGTATTTTAACTTCTGAGACTCACGTCAAGGTAGCTAATGCACACCTGCACAATGACAGCTCCTGGGATTCCGTAGAGACCTGCAGGCGGTTAGTAAACAAACAGGAAACAGTATTGTGATATGGGTGCATAGATGGACTGGAAGCTTTCAATAAGAGCTTCAAGAACTGGCCTCTGTCTCCAGCAGCGGAATACAGGGGCATGTATTATCAGTTTTCTAGGAGGGGTGATCACCCTATTACAGTAGTATTGATTTTACGTAACACCTTGGGACCCAAAAATGGGGTGTTATGTTAAATCAAGATATTAACAAATTTTGAAAAATATGCTGAAATTTCACAACATATGGGAACACAATGACGTTGAAACTACATATTTTCACTACAAAGAGATCGTTGTATATTATATTCTACTGTAGAAAATAAAACTTTTAAATGTGTTGGAGATATAATTATATTTTAAACCAAAATGTAAAATGGAATTTCGGAACATAATCATAGCTTATTGGCTGCTCAGGCTTAAGTATATACAAAGCATTTAAAAATGTGGCTAAATCAAGTGTGTTCATAATTAGACAATCATGCCTGTGGGAGAGTGTGAATTGTACTGAGAGATAAAATTTGAAAAGAAGAGATTTTTAAAAAGTTATCCAAGATATTAGTTAGAAAAGTATACCACTCAATAAAAGTTAAATAACATTGCATAACAAACTAAGAAACTGCCTGGGCAAAATGAAAATGAAGAAAAACCTCTCTGAAAGTACAAGTTAATTTACAGAATTACGTCTTTTAAAATTTTAAGTAATGTTTTTTGCACTTTTAATTGTTCCATTTTTGAGTGGAGTACTTTTTCAATTTTTATCAAATTCTCTTTAAAATCGTCAACTTCATGACGTAATGAGAAATGATGCAGGGTGTTCAATTCCTGGAGGATATCTTCTTTTTTGGGTTCAGGGATGACCTCATCACTTTTATCTACTTCATTGTCACTCAAAATTTCATGGCTACAGTCATCTCCTTCATTTTTTTGTC
This sequence comes from Pyrrhosoma nymphula, assembly GCA_963573305.1. Taxonomy (NCBI): domain Eukaryota; kingdom Metazoa; phylum Arthropoda; class Insecta; order Odonata; family Coenagrionidae; genus Pyrrhosoma; species Pyrrhosoma nymphula. The sequence continues at coordinate 40,343,426 of OY754337.1, forward strand.
CATGAGAACTTTTTAGGGTGTCATCATCCAGCACTATATACTGTAGACTTGAAGTCTGTGGTGCTCCCAAATGATTAAAATAATCAACAAAATCACTGGCTAAGCCTATTCTTTGAGATGCAGTGGTTTCGATGAGGAAGATACACTATTCTCATGCATATTAAATTTCATATAAGAGAAGGAATAACAAATAAATCCAAGCGACATGAATGGTAAAATTTCGTATTCCACCTTTTTGCTATGAAGTTAACATTGCTCACACGTAGATTTTTCAATGGAGGCATAAGAATGCCATTTATAAACTAAATCTTACCACGCAAGAGAGCATGTCAACACAGCTCTGTGGCTAAGCGAGATGCAAGCAAAAAAAGTCCCAGGGGTAAGGTTCTGATATGAATCGACCGAAATAAAGGCACCCTTATTTTGTTAGAGCATCAACCCAGTGTTGGCTGCTGAAGCCCCCAAAAAGAGGCCCAACCCCTCCCCCGCAAGTGGAAACAACCTGTGTCGAAGCGAAGCTGGGAGGGGCTAGACAATAACGGATAAGGCAAAGGAGTGATCTTCTCAGGTTACTCCCTTCTCTTTCTTGCTGAATGAGACGCAGAGATGAATTTTGTCGTGCCATGAGCGACAGGAGTCTTTTGGGGAAAACTGGTTTAGATGCCTCAATTATGTAGACCCGACTGAGAGATCGACCCTAAAAATGATAACTTTATCGTTTTCCCAACCTGCTGGTCGCCAGACCCTTCCGTGGGCTGCATGCGAGGGTAATCTCCAACCTTTCATCTCAGTGGTAGATGCCTTCACTGTGTCTGTACGTGGTCAAGCATTTGTTTATATACTCAGTGGATTTACTATAACAATATTTGAAGCATGCTGGGAAAATATAAGCTCAGAATTACATTTATTATGTTTTTTTTCTGTGCATTTACAAATTTTAAACAGAACTCTAAAATAAACATAATTGTCGGAAGTGTTCATTATACAAGAACTTTGTTAATTTTAGTTTTAGTAATTTTAAAGTTTAGTTTCTGCCCAGTGATCAAGGAAAGGGTCTGGCTTCCCTGATTTGTGATCCAAGACAAACAAGGAGTATACCTGTGCGATTCCTAACCACAAGTGAGTTCTGTACGGAGGAATACAAGGATATGTTGGCCCCGGTGGCAACGGGGTACAGTCCTCGCCTGCTAAACTGAGGGTCACGGGTTCGAGTCCCGCCTGAGTGGATTTTTCACCACTCAGGACATGGGTGTTTGTGTACGTCCATTGTTACATGTTAATACACCCGATGTAATAGGCCGTTCGTGCTGTTTTCGGGGATGTGGAAATAAATAAATAAAATAAATATGCTCACGGCACTCATGACAGGGAAGCGTTTTTCATTGGAAGGCTCTGGCGCGAAACGGTAAAAACAGTGCAGGTAGCCTATACGATAGCATAAATTGTAATTATCATTTACTAAAAATTTCTCTCTTGAATTACAGTGTTCACTATAATTTTGATATTGCTTGGTTCTTAAATTCAATTTATTTCATTTTTGGCTAAACCAAACTGAATATCTAATTCCGCTTAATCTAGATTGGGAAAGTACAGACAACGCAACCAAAACAGATCTATCCAGTGCATGGGGAAGATAGTGAGTAAATATGTTTCTTCAGGAAAACAATTATTGCCAAGCATTTACACCGATTTAAGAGAGTTTGAGCCGTGTGATACCATCAATTGTGATGTTTTATATACAGTGAAACCTCGTATTTGCGTTATCGGAAATTACGTTTTCCCGCAATTTACACCACTTTTGCAAAGTCCCATTCAATTTCCCATGTTTCCAACATATGCAGAACCCCGAATTTACACTAGGTATACATTTTTCAGTTTTCCCGCAATTTGCACCACAACGCGTTCTTTCAAAAAATAAAGTTCACTTCTTTAGTCCATTACTCATGCATATCATCCTTTGTAAAACACTTTTGGACTGTCTTGTACATCTATGCGGAAAAAATACCAAAGAGAGCAGCAATAGGACCTGTTTCAAGGAAGAATTTGAATGTGGCGGGAATAGTATACAGCACCACTACATAGTAACAGAAATTTGAACTACATATCAACTCGTAATCTGCCAGATATGATTCAAGCTATGAAATTACGCGTAGTCTTTTTTATGCAAGGCATTTTCAATTCAGTTAGCGATAATTCTATAATATCGTTATTTTTATGTTTCTATGCATAAATATGATAATAAATATCAGGTTTTAACTTCGTAAATCGCTGAAATATAGTACTTTTCCAGCCAATCTGTTAACGTCCCTGACGACGAGAGCCGTGTCGGACATCGAAACACCGGAAAACATGGAACCTTGCACCCGGTTGGACACCCCAAAGGCTTTAATTCGCAAATAATCATTATAAAAAATATATTTGTTAATATAATGAGGAAAATTTGAGCATACTGAAATAAAAATGAAAACTACGAAACATTTTCATAACGCAACACTCCTTGCCGCGGCCGATTGACTATCAATTATGTCATCGTTTTTTGTGCTATCGTCGAATCGGGAGTTAAGAAATTAAGATTAATTTCAATGGAGCAGTTTAGTCTGCTTCATGCACATTGTGGTTTCAGGAGGCTGGTGAGGATAAACTTCTACTTTTTCTACAACCAATAGTTTTGTGCAGTCGCTTCACCCCGCTGGCATCGCTCCGCCCGCTCAGATTGGAAATAATCATAATATCTGTGCGTATGTAGCAAAGAATTTTAATGAAGTAGTAGTGCCCTGATACTGCATTGCAGCAGTGCCTGAGGGTCGAAAATCAACTGCCGAGTAGACTCAGCGGCAATGCGGCTTCATCGCGTGTCGTGTGTATGAGCCCATAACAATAGGCCTACTGCTAAAATGCACAGTAGACTGAAGCTGCATCAATGCTAACGCAAAATGCTCGTGTGCACCTGCCCTTACACATGTATACTGAGTGTTTAATTGTTGAGGAATAGTACAGACCAACTAACCTGAGAAAATAAGAAATTTATTTGGAGTTTTCAAAGCTATTTACAGTAATAATACAGATTAAAACACTTCCAATGAGCGCAGATGCAATGAAGGTGGTTTCTAAATTCATTTAGCATCTCCAGAATATAAGAGTCCAAGAGCCAAAGTTGGAAAATTGAGACATCCGTAACCTGTACACAATTGCAAGGTTGACAGACTAAGAACATGCAAATAAGTAATGAATTTATCACTTAAGATATTCACAAGACATATAATTCTATTATAAAATGGCTTTCATCCCCAAATTCCTTCACTTTCCTTTATGGTAGCTGCATTATCACGCCTATGTCTGGTTGTTGCATTAGCTTCACCTTTAGCAAGAAGTTTTCGCCTTCGAGCAGCAGTCTTCTCTCTTTTATCCAAAGTCTTCTTTATTCTGCTTGATATTACCTGTAAGGTAAATAATGCTTATAGAAAATACAAATGGAAAACCTAAAATTATGTAAAAATTTCTTAATTGAGAAAACATTTATCTCCAGCATGATCCTAAACCAATATAATTCAGTTGGTGATGCAATGAGATTAACGCCTTTAAAATTAGGATTTGGGTAAGGTCACAGAAATATGTAAACATTCAAGTACCACAAAACAAATTCACTATTTTGTTGTGATCATTCCATCCTGTGGAGTCTGATACTCATGCACTCTAGGACATTCAAACCTATACCATTAACCTTTGGTCACATGGGGTCATACGGATTAAAATAACTACTTTATTAACACTTCTTGGGGGAAAATAAAATTTAGACAATGCAGGACTTTACAAATAGAAGCAAAAAGAAATAGGAACTATGTATTTCTTTCAAACCAAAGCATTCAATGCATTAGGCATTTTAACATTAAATTCACATATTTAACTTTTCTTCTGCCTGTGACCTCACCAAAGCTACAATCGCAGCATTTCTTGTGGTTTATTTTAACTTTATAGAATAATAAGATTTATTTTAATGAGCCTAAGATAAGGATCATCAGTAGATATTATCCAAACCTAGCTCAACTAAAATCTGGGTTACCAAAAGGCCTGATATTTTTGTTGACAATCAGTATGATGGAAGCTTTTGATAACTATAGTGTGAAACTGAGGAGGAAGAAGTTAATAAATTAATGGTGACCTTAAAAACATGAAAAATTTCCCAAAGTAAGAAAAACTTACCTCAGGAGCTATGGTAGCACAAGTTGAAGTACTTCTTAGACTGAAAACCTCACTGTGTGCACTATCCTTGTAATAAGAATCTTCGTCCTCTTGGATGGCTTCACTGGCATCATTCTTGCACACCAAAGAATGCTCACCACTCTCCCCATCAATATGCTCTTCATTTTTACGTGAATCATTTTGGATTGACCTAGATGGGCACTTCTGTGAGGAGTCCATGACATCACATACTTCAAGCTCTTTAATTTGTTCTGAGACTTCTAGCATGGCCTGTAATCCAGCCTCCTTGTTTACTACTTCAGGTTGTTCATCCCTTGTGCCTTTCCCATCTCTGCAGTGTGATTCCCCATCCGAATCCTCAGACCTGACATCGCTGTCTTTCTCTTCATCATCCTGGTCCAAATTATCCTGTTCCCCACTATCAGCCATTCCGGAGAGCAAGTCTTCATCCATTTGTCGGGTGAAACCACTGGCAGAAACTTCCTTGTCCAAGTTATCTTCCCTTCTGCATGAATAACAAATTGCTTTAAATTTTTGGTAATTGTACATACAATTTTCCACTTCTAAAATAAGGAAACTTATTGTATACTATATTTGCCTGAAAATATGCTAATGTTTTTTGTCAAATGACACCCTACCAGGTGGCTTGCAATATTAGTCACGATTATATCAAGAATATATATAATTATTTACGTACAATGAAGATGCATTATCAGATAACAAAGTTCTTAGCATCAATTTTATGCCTTAGTTTTTTTTTATTTCAGCATTATTTCCTTAGAAATTGCTCGTGCATTAAAATATACATAACAATTGTCAGGTGCCGTCAAAATAAAAGTATTAAAAAACATATGCAGAACAATCATTGAAACAATATATAGGACCTGTTCAAAAACATCGTACCACTTCAGAGCCGAAAAATTTCAGTCCTGAGTTGACAAGATACATGTATGCCATTTCATGAGCCTTGTTGTTATATCATAGTGAATCATTTTATTATAAAGGTGAAAGAGAAATGTTTTTGATTTATAGTTCAACTTGTTACATTTCAACAATGCAATTCATGCAATTATTGACATTCAAAACAATTTCATTCAATAAAATAACAGGCTGAAATTATTTTTTAAATTGAAAATCACATTGACTGCTACCCACTACTATCTCTGGTGACACTATTTACTTATTTTGAGCAAAGTTATTGAATACAACAGCCAATTCACTGTTAGAATAATATGTCTTACGTTTGGAGACTTGTTTTATTAATTTTTTCTGGTTTTACCATAGTTGGGGGCATGGTGTTATCAAGTGTTATATGATGACGATATGAAATTTGATAATTGCTCTTCAATATCACAGAAGCAATTAAAACAATAAACCGTAATGTCCAAATTGGCCCCAATATTTTGAGTCAAATATCGGTAGTCAAAAGGGGGAAGGGGAGCTATTTTTGAGCTTGAAAAGAGAAAACCACTAGAAATTCTGTGGCTAATGGTCCAAAATAATGGAGAAAATGGGTGGTAATAAGCTAATATAACTAATACCAATAAAAAACTAAATATATTTTGAATAATTATGAAAAATTTTCCACTATTTTATTATTATTTCTTCATGCTGATGTTGTAATGGTGTGAACGCACAAAATGCACATGAAAGCTTGGTAAAGACCATATGCAACCCACAATGCATCCATGTTGTAAATACATTTCAACTCAAACTGAGGTTCCCGTCAAAAATAGACCAGCAACTTAGTTCATATATTCAATGATAATTCTAAGAATTTATAAGCTATTTTTATCATCTCATTAATGTTCCATCACGACAATGTTTCTACAGATCTACGATGCAGCAAAAAAGTCCATATATGCAACCCATAATACAATTGCGCTGTGAATATTTTTCCTCACATTAGATCTGAGGATACATTGGGAAAAAACCATATTTTTTTTCATTTCAAGAAAATTAATATTTTGGAAATTCATGATTTGAGAATAAGTATGAATATAAATTAGATATCCATTTCTGAAAATAGAGATAAAAAGTTAAGTGGGGAATTACATTCAGAGCCGGCTGTATTTGGACAAATACAGTACATATAGACCCTAGTACTGTTTGTAACAATAATACCAGTAATGAATAATAAAACTTAAGGATTCGCTAGATAGTACAGTGGCGGATGAAATTTACGCAAAATGTTTCGCGCACCTGAGTGCGGCATTCGCAGGAACTTCTTGGAACAGCACCTACGACAAAAGCCTGGCAACACTGAGGAAAGCCTTGGAAATCACAAATATTCGAAATCAGTAGTGAAACTTACTTCATTCGGAGCCAAGAACTAACTCATAAATAGCCTCGTTTTCGAACGTTCTTCTTAATTCATCTCAAGTTCACTCATGGTGTTGCGTCATGTTCGTTTTGGCATCTTTCTTACAGCTATATTTATCATATTTAGGGAACATATGACAAAAAGACATTAATCATATAGATCAAAAATATTATCTATCTAATATTTATCCCATCCTACACTAACACACACTGAAATCTTTATATTAAGTATAATATAAAATGAAGGACATTTACTGTGATCATTCTTTTGAGAACCTTTTTATATTTTGCATCCTGTGCCTCTTTCACCCAGCAAATTGAAATTAAGAAACAAATAAGGAGCTTCTACCAAAGGCACTAATTGAAATAATGATTTTCACTACAGGACGTAATTTTTTCACTCATATCATTCTGTGGATACAGAAATTCTTATCTTAATAGGGATATGATTTTCTACATCGCCCGTCACCTAGTATAAACGGTTCCTTAGTCCGAGTGGGTATAGACCATAAAACATACCGAAAGATACCATTTCCGAAAATAAAAGCAAATATTCTCGCATCAATACCGAATAGTTTCGGCATATTTTTTCAACCCACTGCACAGCCCACAAGCTCGGTGACCAGTTGGTCATTGTGAGGATTCACATTAACAAATATATCGCATACGAGTAAACATAAAAAAACCACCAACTTAATTTCCAATTAGATATTAATGAAGGATAAACTATTCGTTGATGCCTGACTTCATGACCATGCCTGCGCTGCACTTTTCAAAATTAAAAAAAGCTGATAAAATAAACTTTTTCATTTGTTGGGAAAGATCATGAATAAAATGAATCACTATTTACGAGTCAATGGTGCAGCTGTATGGTGTATCTGACCAGCAATACGGAGCTCTGGGTTCAAATTCCTTCCGAGATAAATGAGTTTTAATTCCAATATTTTCACATTTGGAGCAATAAATACATGTAGTATGTAGTTGCAGTGACTGGCAAATGATCTGAGGTTGTGTAATTACGAAAGGACAGTCAAGTATGTTAGCCAGTTACACTAGCTCACCATCTCAATTTATGGCATATTTCATGACTTATATCTCTTTGCACCCATGCACATGGCAACAAACCAAGTAATTTGTGCATCTCGCTGTGATATGAGCATTTGCCAGTTTACGCTGGTTGGAACTGCAGGTAAGAGGAAAAAGAAAGCAATTTTCGCCGACATTGAAGCAGAAAGTAGTGGTGTGCAGAAGATGGTGTTTTCGGAGGCAATAACTCTTCTGCCAAAGATCTGGATTAGAAGCCCCGTCGTGCAGCTCACTGGAAGGAAGTGGCTTTTGACTTATTCTCCCAAACCACAAGAATTTGACTGGGGCCTCCACACTTCTCTAAGCGCAATGAGTGTCTCCTCACGGGGGCAGCAGGCTATTAGGAAATTTATGCGTCATTTACAAGAGCAGAACACTCAAACGGGTCGAAGGTTCATTCATTGTCAGACTTACTGGTGGCTACTACCACTTTTGAGGCCCATCGATAGATGGACAAGCAGAGCAGACTTTGCAAGCAGAGATTTAGTTCACCATTTTCGGTGAGTTTTCGCATTTTCTGAGAAAATACGACCAAATTGGATTATGATAGAATATGCCTTTTTTTTAAATGGGCTACATGAATTTTTATCCTATTTGTCCAGTGTTGATATGTAAATGGAATTTACATTAGTAAATACCTTATTTAAAAAAAATAGGAAAATCGGTTGAAAAGGAGCGAAACATTAACTGTGTAATATGAGCACATTTGAAACCATATAATTTATTATTATAATCATGATATATAACCTCAAACCCTATTTGCTATAGATGGATTAATACGGAAATATATGGAATACAACTGGTAACGGAATATAATGGATGATATACGATTAATGATCTTATTAGCCCGTCATTCAGCGTTTTGAAAATAAAACTATTTAACTTTTGTCTCGAATTGAAGTATTGCAGTAGTTCTAATAATATTGATGGGTATGTGTAATAAAATATTTTAATGCCTACCTAAATGATTTTTATAAGAAAGTATAACCCAGCATTGCTAAAGCAGTAAACGTGAAATGTTGAACAACACAACTTTCACATTATGCACAGGAAAACTGGAGATTAACGAAGGAAAAACTGAATGAAAACCGATGAAAAGACAATGTGAAGAGTCTTTTACCATTATTTGGGTCCCTCACTCACACCCTAATTTGTTATTAAAGTCACGGATTTGGCAGATGGACCCGAAAACTGATTTCTTTTAAAAATAATTTTCTTCTACGCTTAGCCATTCGAATGTAAATTAATAGTGAAAATAGCCACAAATTAGTTCATTAAATCAAGAGATTCACGTAATCAGAGATACGGCCAGCTACCTGATTCAGGGATAGCGGTTGATGGATAGCTGATATGAGTGAGTGGATACGAACATCAGATAACCAGAAGGAATATTTGGTCAAATTAGGTACACATTTACACCAATGCATTTAAAATTTGAATATTATTTGGATTTAAATAGAATACAGTGTCCAAACTTACTCTAAATCCTTGAAAGTAGGATACAAGCTGCTTTCGTACCCAAAACGTTTTTTGAAGAAGTCTCGTATACAGTTTACATCACGATCGAAGTATCTGAAAAATATAGGCAAAAATGGAAAATTATATTTTTTTGCCAGACAATACAAAACTTAAATCCATTCTGCCGGATGAATAAAACAAAATATAAACAAAATTAATGAACTCATTAATTTAAGTGAAATCATACAATGACCAAAAGAAATTTACAAATGCCTTACTTTGACATTACAGTGAAGTCTCGATTAGCCAAGGTAATATTCAAGATAATATGGATGGATTTTGTGAGAGAATAAATTGGGATGAAAATGAGACATTTCTGTGAATCATTTTACATTTGGAGATGGAACTGATCGTCAAATTCTACCATTCGGTCTAAGTCCATCTCCAATTATCAAGACCCCAGATAATACTGATTGCTTATGGAATACTATAAATTATGACAAAAATACAATACACTGCTCTACTTAAGTCTGAGGCACTTAATGGAATTCTCACATGGCTGTCAATTCCCATGAATACAAAGAGCGAATCAATAGCCCAATTTTGACGTTCGCTTGCATGAGCTGAAGTGGCTTCCCAGCCACCAAGGTTAAGCCACAACCATGGTTTAGCTGCAACATAAGGATCTGGACATCCGATAGTATGGAAACTTGGTAAATAGGGACTCAGATAATCGAGACTCTACTGTAGTTAAAATTATCAAGGTCATTCTGTGCCACAAGAAGATCTGAAAAAATCAAGCATAACCTAAATCCTGTGAAAATCAAGGAATATTTCTGAATTTTACAAGTAGCAAATTTTTATTTCTGTAATGTTTTTTGTTCAACTTTTATTATTAATATTTGCAAACATGCTCCAAATTTCTTTAATATCATTTTCAACGGCTAGTTTTGATAATCAAAACAAGTTCAGGCACCACATAATAAATAGGTCTGCGCACGCCTATGCCCCTTTTGTTATGTTATGTTAGGTTTTGTTATGTTAGGTATGTTATGTTAGGTTTTATGTTATGGTTGACCTAATATTTTGCTGTTTTTTCCTAGTCATTTAGCATCAAATTAGAGGGTGGCATGATGAATTAGGAGACTGATTTTTTGGACCACTCTAGTGTGGAAGCGTTCAAACAAGAAATTTGCAATGTATGAGCCTGATTAATGGCTTTCTTGTTTCCTCCAATTAACTAACTTTCATTTCACTAGCTATTCTGGAATCACGGATCCTTCTCACAGCAAATATGACACTTCATGCATCACTTATTAAGTTGCTCTTTGGTTCAGACAGCAGTTTTGTTAGATTAAAATACATACATCTACATCACCTGACAATTATTTCTCTGTTTTGTTGCAATAATCAATGGTGAATAGGGAAAAAAGTTCTCAAATATATCTATCCATTAGGCTATCTCACCTATTTCAATGCTTTTGTTTGACTAATGGTTGTAGTGATGGGGTAAAATAATATCAGTGATATTGAGATTGAACTAGTGAGACAAAATTTTCCCAGTAACCTTAGTCTAGTGAGAAACCTTCAAAGCCTCCAGTAGCTTCCAACCCAACCCATCTAATAGTTTTTCTCAGTACATACTTCAGCGAATAGCGAATTCATTCTTATCACTCAGCTATAACTGCTCTTACCTTTCTGCTTCAGAATGAGAAGTTGAAATCATTTGGGGAAAGTCAATAATGACTGGCTTCAAATCATTGTTCATCATTATATTGAATTCATTAAAATCTCCATGAATGACACCACAGTTGCCTAGTCGTACAATGAGGTTCATTAATTCATCATACAGACCCTCAACATCATCTACTTCATGAACTTGAGTCCTGTAAAAAAGGAGTGAAAAGCAACAATTAGAATTCAATTAAATGAGTAAGCAGAGCACTACAGATGGGACCATAAGCTAATACATAATTGATCACTTGGGCTCTTTTTCCACTCCAAGCACCTCATCTATCCAATTTATGCACAATTAACACATGACCTCACCGACACCCACTTTCCAAAGCTTCAAGTCAAATTTAAGACCGTAATTTGTTAAATTATTTACAGTCATGCCTCATTTAATCCAATTTTACCACAGTGGGAAATGAGTTGCCAACCAGAACTGATTCCCACTTGCCACCTCCCAAACCTCCTCTCCCTGCTCCAAAATTTGCCTTATGGTGCATCAGTCGATTATTTAGGGGTTGTGACAGACAACTGAGGTCATTTGCACCATTCAGGACAGGTTGGTAAGGGAAAATTTATTTTGAGAATGGAGAAAGGGTGTAGATAAACCTGGTGTCAGCATTGGCCTACTTTTAACAAAAGGTACTACAGAGACCAAAGTTTAACATCCAGTCTAATGGACAAAGCACAACATTATATGTAAATGGTTTTGATATGACATTTAGGGATTGGGAATCCACTGAAATATTTTTTAGCGATGCAAATACCCTCATATGTCAATAATTTCCTCCGTATTAATTATCTTTAAAGGAGAAATAGCATTGCTTATTGTTTTTTAACATGTATCTAATTTAATTCTAACGTGCACAAAAATATTTGATGCAGTTGTGTTGTAGGCTGCATATGGCCTTTACGTTATAAGACAATTACGAGGGTCGTTCAATAAGTAATGCCCCATATTTTTTTTCTCAGAAACTATTTATTTAAAAGTGTTAAATTTTGGTGACAATATAGCTACATGTTTCTTCTACTCGTACTATTTTTCAACATAGTCTCCATCAACTTGTACGGTCTTACGCCAGCGTGAAACAAGTGCCTGTATTCCCTGCCAGTACCAACTCTAGTCCTGTGCGCGAAGCCATGTTTTCACCGCTTGAATTACGCTCTCATCATCATCGAAGTGTTTTCCACGCAAACGTCTTTAAGAGGTCCGAAGAGATGGAAGTCTGATGGTACCAGATCTGGGCTGTATGGTGGATGGGGCAATGTTGTCCAACCCAATTTGGTGAGGTGTTCCTGGGTTCTGAGACTTGTGTGCGGGCGTGCATTATCGTGCAGGATCAAGATTTCTTCTTAGGACCCATTTTGCGCAATCTTTTGAATACCCGAGAGTCTCGATCATTGCACACACACTTCCACTGCTGACTGACAGCTGTGAGGCCAGTTGTTACACTGTGATGCAGCGGTCCGCACGAATAATGACATCCACGCGCCTCACCATGTCTGAAGTGGTGGCACTGACAGGACGCCCGGAACGTGGCAGATCTTGGAGTTGAGTAGTTGGACTTTCTGACGCCTTAACTCTCTTTGCCCACCTTCCGAAAGTGCTCCTATCGACAGCACAATCTCCATACACTGCAAAACAAACGTTTATGGATATTTCCCAAAGTTTCTTACTCTTCAATCAAGAACTCAATCACTGCTCGCTGTTTGTAACGTGGATCACTAACACCCGCCATTTTAAAAATTCACTACAGCTCTGCCATTTGTTTGAATGATTTGAAACTTCGTCCACCTGGAGGGGAAACACTGAACTTGAAGTACCTAGAAGTGCAACTTTCAGTTTTTGCTCATTGTGGAGAAAAAAAATATGGGGCATTACTTATTGAACGACCCTCGTACATCGTCATGTAGAGAAATGAAAGAGATAATTCAGTCTCAGAAAAATGTAGGTTTCAGGGCAATTGCTCCAATATGGTGGAGTTAATAGGGATAGCTGAAGTAACCACAAGTGCAAATAAGAGCGAAATGCTGCAGAGAAAAAAAATAATTCGCATTGACCGGGACTTGAACACAGATTCCTCGATATTCCTCAAAAAAGAACAGTGGAGAAGGATGCCTCAGTAGCTGAACTGGCTTAAACACTTAATCCAATGTCAGGGGATCCGGGTTCAACTCCCGGTCAAGGGGTATGATTTTTGCACTTCTTTAAATTTTATGATTTCAGGCAAGACTTAGTGGGTGTGATGTATGTACTTCCCCACAAATACTTATTACAATAATGGCAGAAGAGTTAAGTCCTGTGACAAAAAGTCAATCTTTTTATCTGAATCTCATTTCACTAGCATGAAAAAGTATTTACAATGGATATATCATTACAAAGGGATAGCAGGACACTGAAGTGCAAAAAGAAGTCTTTGAATGGACTCGGAAATTTTTTTCCTCAGAAAATTTTACAGAATGATGTATTAACTGATATTCAAAATGAGCACATTATGCAAGACAGTAAACAAAAAAAACTTTAACCACAATCTAGCTTGTCCATATGATGATTTAGTGAAAAAGTCACCACTAAACCATACAAATTAAAGAAGTAATAAAAAAACCCTAGGAATAGTAAGAAAATTTAATAAAACAGACAACTTACAAAGGTAATCCTTCAATCAGCTCCATGACAATACAATGCCTGCAAAAGTCTATAGGTGTAGGGACAGGAAATCCCCTGTCATGAAGGGCTTTCATATAGGCAAACTCTTTGGTGGCAGATATACGTGATAAATAAAGCCATGATGCAGAGCTCCTATGCTGATGATAGTCACGTTTCTCTTTCAAGTTCCGGAAACATATTCTTCCCAACCTGCAAGAATGTCAATAAAAATTATTGGAAGCAAAAAAAGGTGTTCCAGCTATATTATTATATCCATACTCAAGGTTAAATAATTTAAATACTCATTAATTAAATTAGTGAAGATAAAATTCTTCATTCTGTTCTTATCAACTGCCAATCTGTCATTTAAGCACATATACTGATAGATCATCAAAGCAAATGGATGAAAAAATCATTTGACTTGACCAGGCTTCGAACCTGGATCTCCCAATTGCATAGAGGATAAACAGAACATTGTACCTTCAGAACAACTAACTTATATATAAACATAAGATATAAAGATATACACAGAAAAGATGAAATTTGCCAAGAAATATCATTTGATTTTTCATGGCGAGTTTCACCTCCATCTTTGTACTCGTATACATATATGCATTTGTATGCCTGTATTCCTCTTCCACTTGTGTTTGTCCCCTATATGGTGGGTGAGACCGTCCCCGCACGCCATCTCTTGGCCGCTCAAGTTGGGCATGGGGTGTGACATAAAACCCCGTCAAATTCAGCAGTTAATTGAGTAGCATACCTGACCGGAAATCGGGAGATCCGGGTTCAAATCCCGGGTAAAGTGAAATTTTTTGTCTGGATTCGACTCATTTTTATCTTCCCCACCAAACCCTGAGTTCGTCCTTTTATGTGTTCCTATCCATTTCTGTGCTGTGTGCTACTAACCATAGATCGGGTTCAACTTATCAGCAAAGGAACGGGAATGAAGTTTATCAAAAAAGGCAACTCTTGAATTCCCACGAGCCTTGTTTATTTTGTGGTTATCAGCACAGCCGAAGATGACGGAAAGTGTCCCGCCTGGGGAAAAACGTGCACTAGACGCCAGAAGCGCAATCATTTTGCTAAGGTTGTCAAAGTGTTCAGAGACCGGTGAATGATGTTGAGATGGACGGAGTAGAGGGGGCCAGTTCAGAGGAAAGAGAAAACCCTTCACGCCTATCAACTCTGAGAGGCAATAAGTGGCAGACGTTCGTGGTGGACAGAACTGATGATTGCAGGGAAATGTATTAAAATTATACTAGACTCTGGAGCGGTGAGTAGTGTTTTACCCATGACTATGGCAAGTCAGTTGGGTTGGACAGTCGGTGGCACACAGGCAAAGTCTAGATTAAGTGCCTATGGGGGGACACAGATTCCAGTGGCAGGGACTGTTCAATTGCTGCGTGACACTAGGACTGATAAATGTTCTAGGGTGAAATTTGTGGTGGTGGATTTACTAGAGGGAATACCATTTCTGGGGGCAGAGGACTGTGAAAGACTGGAACTTGTCAAAATATTGGACAGTATATCTTTTCTGATGTGCTTGTGGGGAGGGGAGCTTTTCCTGGCTGTCCCCTACACATTGACCTCAAAGATGACTACTGCCCAGAGGTGAACTCATCGCAACGTGTCCCTTTTAGCCTGCATGGGAGACTGAGGGACACCCTGGATCAGCTTATGGCAGCATGAATTGCTTCCCCTGTGGACCAACCAACTGACTGGGTTAACAATTTAGTTCTAGTTGAGAAGCGAAATGGTAAGTTACGACTATGTTTGGACCCAAAACACTTAAATGCTGCAAGACACACGTGTATGGGAGGATATGTAGCTCCGTAAGTCATTCCATCTCCGCGGGGTATTCTTGAATTTTCTCCAGTTAAATCATTCTTATCGTGGTCAATTGTCTCTAACTGGAGACATCTTTAAAGCCCTTCAGGCTCACGCATCACTAGTCGGAAGTATTTCTAGTGCACAGCTAGGGGAGAGACCACAAGGCAAGCCACAACCACCAGTTCCAGCACACCAACGACGTCGCCGCACCATGCTGCCACGCCGTTCCTCCCTAAGAGCCGACCAAAACAGAGAGAGATACCAGTCCAGGAAGGGTAAAGTACCTTTTTCCTTGAACCGAAAATGCAATATTGTGTTGAGTCATTGATTCCCGACACCAAAGGCAAAGAACCCATGAAATAAACAAACTCTGTTCGATTCCCGTCTTTCACGAGGCGGGGCTTGGTCACGACATACATTTACTTGTCCATTTGGGTGATTTAAGTTCAACCGCATGCCTATTGGAATTTCTTGTGCTCCAGAAATTGTTCAAAAGAAATATTTAGTGATATTCCAGGAATTCAGGTATATTTTGTTGATATTATTGTTCGTACTAAGTCAGAAAAAGATCATGATTCTATTCTTCAACAAGTGCTGAAGCGAGCTAGACGAAGTGGTGTTATATTTAATTCTGGCAAACTTTAGTTCGGATGTGTGGCGATACTCCGCTTATCGCCACTACAGCTGACGTATTGGCCCGGTGGATCCGCTCGCCTCCCATTCTGGCGGCCAGTGTTCGGTTCTCGGTGCCGGCAAATACTTTTTCCTATTTCTTCGGAAAACTTCTGGATTGCTTTATAGAGTACTGATGATGCGATCCAGAATATTCATCTGTCTTTGCCATAAATATAAAAGCCGTCTCTCCTGCCACTCAAGGCAGTCTTGTAAGAAGCACTGTTGAATAAACATCTTCTCCCAATGAAAAACGACTTCATTCCACGCTGCCTACGCTACAGGGATATCTAAAAATATACTATGCAAACCATGAGAAAGTGGCAGTAGTGTCCTAGTGGGCTTGCTCGAGAATCAAAATACTCCTATATAAGGTCACAGGCTGAAGGACAAGATACCCACTCACAGTAGTGAAGTTGGTTCGAGAAGTGCCTCAGGAGGTAAGGGAAAAGTTAATCAATAGGCAGAAGAAACAAAAATCAACCTACAAAAAGCATTGCAGATCACTGCCCAAGTTACAAACTGGGAACTCAGGTAGGATGCCAAAAGGTTCTGTTTGGGAACCTATGGTAGTCGCAGGGAGGAGTGCCACCCCTAGGTCCTACGTTGTAGAAGATACTCAAGGGAGATTTTATAGGTGAAGTCCTCATCACATAATTAGTATCACCACTTCCCAAGAGCAAGGATACAATAGGAGTTCAGAGAACTATCAGAGTCAAGAAGTTACTCAAAGTAACCTATCGGCCCATAGATCAGTGAGAAAAGTCAGTAGACCCAAATACCTCAGTGAATATGTGTGTACTTAAAAATATTTTATAATTGTACGTTGGTTTTACTTTATGTTCATTGAAGGTTATGTTTTGAAAAAAGTGAAAAAAGGGAAAGATCTTATTATGTGCTGTTGGCAGTGTGCTGTGTTTTGTATCGACACGGTTGGCCACCATGTAAAAAACATGGTAGCAGTTGGCACCAAAGGGTTGAGTGACCTGATCATAGAATATTTGGCCATGTGTATTTCAGAAAGTAGTAAATTTACTCGCCTTGCCAATTAAACATAATCTACCCAAGTAAATGGACTTTTTGTATCATCGAATATAACAGTATCTGCTTACAGGACTGTGCAACCATTTGCTTGATCATTTGACAAACCTTGTGGAAGCACTTCCCATAAAGAAGTGCACAAATGTTCAAAAAGGGAGGATGATGCAGTACATCGAAACCCGGGTCGATTAAAAATTTTTATCTGTGGAAAATTGCATCGTCTTAGTTCTTAATATGCCCAAATGTTACTATGAATGGGCAGACAGACTAAAATAGAAAACAATGCACATTTATTACGAAGCACAACGATTACCTGTGTATTTTCAAACAAAGTTGCTTTCCTTCTTCGTTACTGACTACGTATATATTGGACTCCTTTCCTGTTCCAATTTGATTTCCAAAAGAGGAAATGACTCCTCTCAATGTTAAAGTCTTCAGTGACAAAAAATCGTAGCCTGAGTTGGTGAGCCTATAGCCATCATCTGAAACATTCAAACCATTAGTTTTTATGATATGTCAGCATAAAAAAAATAAAATAGAACTCAAAAAATCAAAAGAGCACTTATCACTTACAATGCTTTCCTCGTTCATACGTGAGGAGTCTATGTTTACATAACTCTTTCATAATCTTGTGAACACCTCCATGCCTTAGGTTCGCTATACATGCCACCAAAGCACCGGGTACAAGCTCGTGATTCTTCATTCCCATTTCGACCTGAAGTTTAAAGCCACACCCACAATGTACAATAACTCAAGAAAATCTCACCAACATTAACAACATGGTAATTGGAATTCAAACATCTGATAGAAAAGCTATTTGAGAAAAACAAGTAGGTACTCGTCTGATTAACCTAAAACATTCTGGAGAGCACTAATTAACAATCGAACACCCATCTATGATACACTGCTGATTAAAGTCATGTAGCCAATTAACTAAAAAATAAAAATTGGCAACAAAAATCAATAAGAGCATTCAACGAGATTAAAAAGTTGACCTTCCTCTATCTTTGTTTTGAAACCATAGATGAGTCCAAAACATGAGGCTCAGTTCGGATATTGCGCTCAAAATAAACACTAGTCGTAAAATTAATATGATTTTACACATATTTCCAGGCCTTGTCGAAAGTTTCGCCACCAGATACTGTATCACCGGTGGGAACTGCTCGCAGAAATTTTCATAACAAAAACACATGACTTACAGCAGTCAATACTCGGAAATCCTCCTTGGTTAAATAACGAAGAACAGTTACATTTAACTTCCCCATTGCCGCTGATTGATATTCGGATGGACATGTAAGCTGAAGCACACAAATATTTAACTTTCACCAACATTCATTAGTGGACACGCTACGTCTTGACGGAATCCTTTGGCCTTTGGGTTTGGATCCCATGCCCATGCTACGCGATTCGACCCAGGGGGGCAACAAAACCAATAATCCCAATCAGCCGGAACCGCCGTTTGAGAATTAGGCCACAGCAGCGCCTCTATGCTTCAACAAGGAAACCATGACCACAATCGATAGTAGTTTTCATACGAGATATCGAACGCCTGATTCGACGGTTCCAACCAGTTCCGACCCTTCTGCGACTGTCGATCCTGCAACATCTGCTTGCGAATTGCAGTATAATCGACTTTGTCAGGCTGGTCGGGCCGATCGTAGCGTAATCGTGTAAATAGTACATATCGTACATATTATGTTAAGTGGAGCAAGTTTAAATTAAAACTAATTTGAATGTCTGGTAATGATGCCGAGTAAAAAGAAGAAATACAATGCTCGGTTTCCCCCGGTAAGTGGATAGAATGTTCACTCATGGAGTAGAGTTGTTGGCGTGTTGTCATTGAGCATCACATCTGTTGTGTGTGAAGTGCCACCGCTAAAGAACGCGCCCTTGAAATTTGTTATGGACTGTCAGTGATTTACCTAAGGATGCGGTAAAGCAACTCTTTTTTTCAGGGACGCATTAAAAAAATCATGCAGACTGATGAAGAAGTTGGAAAAGTTGCTCAAGCTGTTCCTGTTATTATCTATATCCTTTAATACGTGTGTCTAATTAAGTTGTCATTATTTATCTCATTCCTCTATCATAAAATTTTACACCCTTAACTCGCGTACCCCGTGCACTTGAACGGTTCGTCGAGTCTCTTCTTACGAAGACATGGATATAACCAGTGCCAGAAATGCAAAAACTTTGAGCCCTTCTCACATGTGAGTCTGGTGTCTAATTATTCTAAGAATTGAATTATGTGTCGTTGATTCGTCTATATTTTGTATGCCTTCCTCTGCAGGAAGCATTGTATTTTTTCTGAGAGTCGCTTTGACTTTCTAAAGGACTTGGTCAAGTCTTTGCCCGATATGGCGGCAGATGGAGAAGAGTGTCTAGCCGCCCATCCACCTGCAAGACCTGCTTTAATGGAAAGTGAACCGCAGAGGTATGCATTTAGAGTGTAGCTTCTATGCTTTTGCGATATTTATTGTGAAGGAAGTCTGT